>CM034705.1:16272722-16300222 GCA_020142125.1 Phrynosoma platyrhinos | reverse complement strand
CCAGAGTCGCAGTCCAGTACTCAAACCACTATGCCATGCTGGATCTCACATGTTCAAATTCTTGCTCAGCCCTGAAAACCCGCTGGATGGCCTTGAAGAAGTCACACTCTCTCAGCCTAACAAAGGAAATGCAAACATGACATTCTCCTGAGGCTTATTGCTAGCAGCAAACACTTTATAAACAAAAGTATGGGCCCCCCAAATTTCTCTGCAGTTGAATTTGGCCCTTGATATAGATGATTTGATTCAGAATAATATACAATTGTTAAATTCAGAATGTAAAATTATTCGCCTGCACCACTAGGCAGTGAAAATAATAATAATTTGAAGCACTCATTTCCAGGGAACTTCACACTTAAGTGTAATAGGTGATATCACCTTGGAAGCCACAAGAAGAATATTTTGTACAGTATTGTTGAGTGCCTTCAAGTCATTTCCAAATTGTGGCGGCCCTAAGGGTTCCTTGGCTGAGAGAGTGTGACTTGCCCAAGGGATTTGAACCCTGGTCTCCAAAATCATAGTCCAGTGCTCTCTTTAGCTAGTGCATATATACAACCCAGAGGTCCCTCCACGTTCGCTGGGGATAAAGGTGAAGGACCCTCGTGAATGTGGGAAAAACACAAATATTTATTTTTAAAACAAACATTATTCTTTTTACCTGAGAGAACACCTCTCTAGGGATCTCTGGGTCCTCCACTGCAAATCTATGGTCAACATGTGCCAGAGGTTGACCACAGAATCGTGCTGGAGGACCTACCAATGCCTAGAGAAGTGTTTTCTCTAGGAACTTCTAGGTCCTCCAGCACAACTCTCTGGTCAACTTCTGGCAGAGTTGTGCTGGAAGAACTAGAGATTACGTATTAATCAAAACTTCAAATAATCAAATCTGCCAATGCGGAGGGTCAACTATATACCTGTTCATTAAAAAACAGGAAAGTGTATTAACAGAAGCAATCGTCTCACTTATGGCTCTGGTTCTATGTGTCACTGTCACCATCCCACCAACTCTTGTTACGAAACAGCAGGGAAGTGTGCATCTGTGTGTGTGCCAAGCTTTGCATTTGGGTGGATGGTGTCCCTTGTCCTGTGTTTTGTGTTGAGCCTCTCCAACCCCCAGCCTCCCCAGGGATATATAAATAGTCCGGCCAGCTGCCAGAAAGCCATTAATTTAGTAAATCTGCCGTAACATTACCCTGGAAGGGAGGGAGGAAAGGAATGGAATGCAATTTCCCTTCTGACTCTGGGCCAGCTTATGCTGACCTCATGCGTGGGAAACCATTTTTCTCCTAGAGCAAAGTCTGCTGGGATGGGAGGGAGCAGCTGGGACTGTCATAGAATTATAGCATTGGAAGAGACCCATAAGGGACATCCAGTCCAACCCCATTCTGCCATGCAGGAACTCACCATCGAAGCACCCCTGACAGATGGCCATCCAGCCTCTGTTTAAAAACCTCCAAAGAAGGAGACTTCACCACCCTCGGAGGGAGTGTGTTCCTCTGTCAAACAGCTCTTACTGTCAGGAGGTTCCTCCTAATGTTGAGGTGGAATCTCTTTTTCTGTTCTTTGCATCCATTGTTCCGGGTTCTGTTCTCTGGAGCAGCAGAAAACAAGCTTGCTGTATCCCCAAAATGACATCCTTTCAAATATTTAAAGAGGGCTATCATATCACTTCTTAACTTTCTCTTTTCCAGGCTAAACATACCCAGCTCCCTAAGTCTCTCCTGATAAGAGCATGGTTTACTGACCCTTTACCATTTTGATAGCCCTCCTCTGGACACAGTCTAGCTTGTCAGCATCAATTCTGAACTGTGATGCCCAGAATTGGACACAATATTCCAGGTGAGGCATAACCAAAGCAGAATAGAGTGGTACTATTACTGACTTCCAGATATTTTTGACTACAGATTCCAGCATCCCCAGCCAGACTAGAACCTGATGCCCTTCAGATATGCTGGACCACAGAATCATAGTTGGAAGAGACCACAAGGGTTATCCAGTCCAATGCCCTGTCATGCAGGAACTCATAATCAAAGCACTCCCTGACAGATGGCCATCCAGCTGCTGTTGGAAAATCTCCAAAGGAGGAGACTCCACCACTCTCCAAGAGAATGTGTTCCACTATCAGACAGCTTATTGTCAGGAAGTTCCTCCTAATGTTTAGGTGGAATCTCTTTTTTTAGCTTCCATCCATTGCTCCGGGTTCTATTCTCTGGAGCAGCAGAAAACAAGCTTGCTCCATCCTCAATATGACACTCCTTCAAACACTTAAACAGGACTATCATATCACCTCTTAACCTTCTCTTCTCCAGGCTAAACATACCCAGCTCCCTAAATCTCTCCTGACAGAGCATGGTTTGCAGACCCTTTGCCATTTTGATTGCCCTCCTCTGGACACAGTCCAGCTTATTCACACCCTTCTTGATGCCCAGCACTGAACATAATATTACAGGTGAGGCCCGACGAAAGCATAATAGAGTGGCACTATTACTGACTGCCAGATAGATTTGACTACAAATCCCAACATCGCCAGCCAGACGAGAACCTGGTGCCCTTCAGATATGTTGGATCATATATCTAGAGGGCAACATTTGGAGTGGTCCCTTCTTTCAGTACATTTAGGACTGACCACCAGCTATGCCAGCACTAAAGAAGCTGTGGCTCTCTGGATATTATTGAACCCAAGTTCCCATTAGTCCCAGCTAACAGAACCAATGGTGAGGAAGGATGAGAATAAGTTACCTGGTTCTCTTTCTTGGTCCAGCACTTATAGCAAACTGTTTCCAGAATGCCCATACAGCAGCTACAATGGTACCATCCAAACACAAGGATGTTGAGAATAGACTGCTCATGATTGATCACTTTTAATTTCCAAACAGATTGATTACTTTCAATTTCCAAATAATATAATAGTTGTTGCTTGTTGTTGTGTGCCTTCAAGTTGTTTCTGACCTATGGTGACCCTAAGGCAAACTTGTCACAGGGTTTTCTTGGCTAGAGTTGTTCAGAGGAAGTTTGCCATTGCCTTCCTGAGGCTGAGTATGTGACTTGCCCAAGTGGGTTTCATGGCTGAGGTGGTCAAACCCTGGTCTTCAGAATCATAGTCCAACACTCAAACCACTATGCCATACTAGCTCATAATAATATAATTACATAATACATAATAATGTATGTATTGCTCCCATAATTGCATAGGATAATGCTTCTCTCTATTTAGATGTGGGAAAACAAGACATGGAAAAGAAAACCACAGTCTTGAGGCTAAGTATAATACCAGTTATGAATGACCAAGTAATGGAAAATATTAAATACAGTACTGTATTTGATGCCAGGTACATCTCCAGCCCTGCTTTGGGACATGCAGTTTTGCGCAAAATAGTTCCCAGTAAAGAAAACACAGATTCCAGTTAGTATCTCAAGCTGTATAGACTCAAAAATTGGCAAGATTATTTCATGTCTTTTAGATGGCCCAATAAAGGCATAACTAAAGGATGAGTTGCATTTTGTTTTGAATTGGTGTGAAGCTGACATTTTTACAGCACAATCTTGTGGACATGTATATTCCCAGGTAACTGTCCATTGGATTGCATCCTCACCAATGACAATCGTACAGTATCACTGTTACCCATTTAATATTGCTTATTAGTTATTTATTCTTCGTTTCCTCCAGTGAAGGGTAACTCTCTTCTTCCCCAGTTTATCCTTCTAACAGCCCTGTGAGGTTGATCAAGCTGAGAAAATGATGGGTCTAAAGTCATTCAAAGAATTTCATGGTTTGATGGGAATCTCAACCTGGATCTCCCAAGTCCCGGTCCAACACTCCAGTGGCTATCCAGCAGACCACCCCATTCAAGAACAATTGGTTAACAATTACACACACTTTTAAGCATGGTATTACACTAGTCTCTCCACATTTGCTGGGATAAGGGGCACAGGACCCCAGTGAATTTGGAAAAAACACAAATTAACAAAAACACTGTTTTTACCTGAGAGAACATCTCTCTAGGAATCTCTAGGTCCTCCAGTGCAACTCTGTGGTCAACTCTGCTAGACACTGACCCTAGAATTGTGCTGGAAGAGCTACAAATGCCTAGTGGAGTGTTCTCCCTAAGAATCTCTAGGACTTTTGGTTAAAGTTGACCATAGAGTTGTGCTGGAGGATCTAGATATTCCTAGAGAGAGATTATTTAATAAAATCCATGAATAATCAAATCCGCAAAAGTCAAAGCCGCAAATGTGGAGGGACGAGTGCACACTAAAAATTCCACACAAATATTGCCAGTAACAAATCTCTATTCCATGAATGTCAATTTGTTTTTTTAACTTGTCAACTCTTATTACATTTTAAATGATTGAAACTATTTAAATTCTTTCTATTGTTTATACCTATTTTACTTGTACATCACCCTGAGATCTCATGATATAGGGTGGGACACACACAAAAACTAATAACATAATTGCTGTTAGTGCATACTTTAATTTGTTTTTGTTCTTCCATTGATGAGTGGTGTATGGCATATTTGCATGTTGGCATCTAAATATTATGCTTATCTGTCAGCAAAAGCACATTGATTAGATTTGGCAGAGGCACAGAGCAACACAAGCAGCTTGTCAGATTGGGGTGGCTGCTTACTGGATTGTGAGGGGCTGCTCTTTTTAGCTGGCAGAGCAATTGCAAGGAGGAAGAGGAGGACGATGACTGCTAGGAGGGGGAGGAAGAGGAAGAAGGTGGCAACGGTGGCAACTGCAACAGCATCGGGTAGGACTTGGCTTTCTAGGAGAGGGACTTCCCACTCTTGGTCAGCAGCACACCGGCCCAGCGGGATCCCACTCAGCTGCTCAAGGGGGGGGGGGTGATGGAGCTGAGACCACCACACACACTTACCACCGCCTGAGCTGTCAGGAAAAGAAGAAGTCGACTCCTGAGAAGAGGAGGGCTTCCTGTCAAATTCCCTGGTGCCTACTTCATGAACTCCTGTTGTCCCTAATGGCAGCGCTGCTGCATGCACGCACCACCATTGATGACAACAGGACTTGAACATCCACAGATTATGGTATCCATGGGGTGTGTGTATCCGTGTCCAGAAGGGATACCCCATGGATACCGAGGTCCCACTGTATATACCCTTTAGCAACAGAGAGCATAACTAAGTCATTTTGCTTTACACCCATCCCCTCACCCTGCCACCAAACTGAGGGTTAAAAAGTTATTTTTGAAAAAACAAAATAAGTTCAGCTGTACGCCATGGGACATCAACTACAGAATGCCTTAGAAGGAAAAGCGTTGGAAAACAACTAATCCAGCAGATATTTTTTTTAGGGGCTAGGAACAAAACTTTGCTACAAAGCTAGCCAGAAACAATGAACCAAGGGTAGGCAACCTTTTTGAGCCGGGGGCCAGGTTGCAGTCCCTCAGACAATTGGGGGGCTGAAGCACCAAAAATAAAAAAATAAATAAATAAAAATAATTTTTTTTAAAATAAATAAAAAATATATATGCATGCACACTCTCTCAGCCCCAGAAAAGCCATGGCAAAACCTCTGTGGAGATTTTGCCAAGAAAATCCCAAGAACAAGTAATAACAACAATAATATCATCATGGCAGGCAGCGGCGGTGGGGGGCGGCGGCGGCAGGACTGGCCTGGGGCCGGTCCAAAGGCCTCGGGGGGGCGCATCCGCCTCCCCCCCGAGGCCTTAGGTTGCCTACCCCTGCAATAAACCATGTCCTTCCTCTATATTCCCTATATGCAACCATTTCCAAAATCATCCAAAGAATACCCTGCTAAAATGGTAGTGGGTACAAAGGAAAGCATTAAGAAGTCAGTTCACTTAATACAGTTGTAAAATTCTCTTTATTTTGACTTTATTCATAAAGATAGACAAACGATACATTTTTTTGCTCTATGACATGTTACCAACTGATTTTTTAAAGGAATTTTTATACACAATATTTTTAAAATGGGAAAGAAGGGGGCCTCTCTCTCTCTGGCTTTGCCTATTTAGCTGATCCACACATAAGCATGAGCTATTTAGTTGTCACCAGATTCATATCAGGACAAAGACTGCTGAATCTGTATTACTCAAATATACACATATTTAGCTCCAAGAACTGCTCTCTGAGAAAAGAAAATCCATCATCTACAAAAATTAACTTGCATCTTTCTCCAGTGTCCATTGCTTTGCTCACCGATGTTCCCCACTCTAGGGTTCTTTTGATTTTGTGGTAGCATTTACTGCCAGATAGGAGTCATAGGAGAAGCTGCAAGTTAGGAGAGGACCAAGCCTAGGAATGTGTCCCTGTTCTGCACTCCCCAGGCCATGAAGTCTTCATTCCAGGGCAACCAGTTCCTTTAGAAGCTCCTCTTTCTCCTGCTGCAGTTCCAGCATCCTCTGTTTGTTCTGCTCCAAACGGTCCTCCAGCCACTGCAAGAGTGGGCCACTGATGGCGGACATCTGGCTGCAGAGATTCTTAGTGAACACTGACAAGGAAAGATGGGTGGATGCAGCAGTTACTGAAGGGCAACCCTCCTGTTTGCAGATCATCATGCCAATAAAAGGAGCCTTAGCATTCACCTAATCAGCTCCAAGAGCGATCATATACAGTAGAAGTGGAGAAACATTGCCCCTTCACACGTTTTGATTGTAACTCCCCCAATATCTTATCACTGACCATGCTGGGCAGGGATGATGGGTTTGTTGTTAACTGTCCTAGAGGCAGCCTTGACTCATGGCAACCCTGTGAATGAGCCACCTCCAAAGGACCCTCCTGTCCTTACTGCCCTGCTCAGGACTTGCATGCTCATGTCCATGACCTCCTTGATTGAGTCTATCCATCTGGTATGTAGTCTTCCTCTCTTTCTACTGCCCTTCATCTTTCCTAGCATTACTGTCTTTTGTTGTGAGTCATCTCTTCTCATTATGTGGTTGAAGTGCGACAGCCACAATTTAGTCATCTTGGCTTCCAGGGAGAGTTCAGGTTTGATCTGTTCTGGAACCCTATGTTTGTCTTTTTGGCTGTCCATGTTATTCTTAACACTCATCTCCAGCACTGTCTTGAATACATTGATTTACTTTTTATCTGGTTTCTTCACTGTCCAGCTTTCACCTCCATACATGATGATGGAAAAACTATGGCTTGGATTATCCTAACTTTGGTTGATGGGTAGTGTAGGATAAAACATTTAAGGGGCCATATGTTCCCTATTCATGTCCTACATAATGTTAGAAATATCCTAGTTTGTCAAAATTAAAGGACCTGGGGATGAGAACTAACCTGCACAGGAGAGGTCATAGAATAGTGATAAGATTGTCAAGGAAGCAAATGTCCCATGGTTTGCTTTAGGGTACCAGGGGAGGATGCTATCAAATCTCCATATTTAACAAATCAGCACACCTGTACTACAGAACAAAGTTTTTTTTCCAAATCCTGGTCTTTCATCTGAAAGACCATCCTGCCCTGAGCAAATGGCACAGGAAGGACTAATGAAACTGAAATGCAACAAAATAGATAACTACTTCCTCTCCGCAAAATTGTTCACATCTGAATAAAGAAACTCACCTACACTTTGCAAACTATTGGTGTGGCACAATAACCATTTACTATTATCAAGACCCAAGAGCCTAATTACTTTGCAAATGTCTCAAGAGTCAAAATAAATGTTTCTAGATATGAAAACACTTACCTGAGCCATTGTGTATCTTCGTTATTGAGTCTAGATGAGTAAGGCTAAAAACAGGGAGAGAGGCACACAGTAAGAGTTACAAGAAAAGGAGGTAAAGAAAACTGTGAGACAGCTGAGCAGCAAACTGTTTATTCAACCTTACACCTCTCTGTCTTGTCACCAGATCATTTGGCATTGATACTGCCCACCTCACTACTTCATTTTATTCCATGCCATGACACCCAACTTATAATAGGTCGCTTGGCTTCCAGCCAAGGTCATAACAATGTCCAGAGAGACTTTCAAAAGGATCCATTGGTCTAATATACAGCAAGAGCATTGCTGTATCAAACACAGCAACTATCCATTCTGGCATCCTGTTTCACTACAGTGGTCAACCAGATGTTTCTAGGGAGTGCACACAAAGGCAACAAACTCTCTCCCATGGTTGCTGCTCAGCACCTAGTATTCAGTAGCACACTGCTTCTGATAAAGCAGATTCTATTCAGTTGTCACAGATAATAGGCACTGACAGACTTATCCTGGACATTTCAACTTTTAGAATTGGGAGGAGGGGAGAATATACAAAAACTAGGAAAGGGACTCAAAGCCAGTTTGAATCCCATTTGAAGAAAGTGGGATATAAATCAAATCAAATGTCAATAAATAAAATTGGATGCTAGCAAATGATGGCGTCACAGGAAAAGGGATATGTATTCTGGGAATCCCAGAGGCAAAACATGGTCGTAGGGCCTGGGGTGCCCAACTTTGCTATACTTGATGTAAAGGAGATGGAGCAGTGAGATCTTGAAAAGTCATCCACAGCAAGCTGTCCTGTGATTTAGGAAAGAAGACAGCTCTCACTTTACCTGTGGATTTTCCTGTAAGCATCCTGCTCTTCTTGACACAAGATCTTGGGCAGCTCAACAGCTGATTCAAGACACACTTTCCCAATGGTGTTATGGGGAACAACGTGAATTGGAATTTCAATCCTTTCATACCTAGAAGAGGGAAACATGTCAATATTACCATCCTATTTTTAGACACTACAGCTCTACAGAACAATTCTATTCATGCTTACTTGGGGGCAAGTTCCACTTAAAAGGCAAGGCTTTGCTGAACTCTTCAACTTACTCTGAACTCTTTTGGGCTTGAATAGACTGGAAACAAGTATACAGAATCCGGCCTGTCTGAAGCAATCAACATATACATGTTAATGAAAATAAATTGGCAATATAAATCACAGTAACTTACCCAATCTGCAAACACAACTGTTCCTTTCACATATACACATAGTACATTCATATCTACTACTTGAGAAGTGGGAGACAAATAAAAATGCTACTGTTTAACTTTAATGTATATTAAGACTGATTTGTAAACAGGGAGTGTGGTTTTTTTTTTTTTGTAACATAAGAGTTAAACATTATAATACATGCATTGTATCCTTTTCTTTCCCCAGTTTTCAAGCTAGGAAACATTCCTCATGCCTGCCCCTGCTAAACCCTACTGAAGAGGTGATTTGCACAACCCATGCTGGCTCCTCAGATGATTAATCTAAGGCAGCCTTTCTCAACCATTGTACCCCACAAGAACATTTGAAGTAATTTTTGGGTTTCAGGGAACCCCTGCTGAAAAATTATTATAGCTATAGCTCAAACAGCCACAGTCTAATCACTCCAAGCAGAATTAGGATTGTAGTGTGGTGTAGTGGCTTGGGCATTGGATTATGACTCTGGAGACCAGGGTTTGAATTCTGTCTTGACCAGGTAAACCTCTGGGTGATCTTGGGCAAGTCACACTCTCTCAGCTCAGAGGATGGCAATGACAAACCCCCACTGAGGAAATTTGCTAAGAAAACCCTATGATAAGGTTGTCATCAGTCAGAAACTATTTCAATGCACAAAACAACAACAACAAACAGGAATGGTGTGGTAACTCCACTTGCCAGTCCTAATGAAAATCATATCATAATCCTCAAATCTATTTGCCTCAAGAGAGGAACTGCTATTGTTGCTAATATCATAATCCATCTAATGCATAGATGAGGAACATGGGCCCTCCATGGTCGACTTTAGCCAGGTCTGAGGCAAAGCAGTGATGGCAAACCTTAAAGGGACCGAGTGTCCAAACTAAAAGGCCTACTTCCACCCTCTGGGGGCAAGACTTCTGCCCCCCAGGGATGGGATTTCTCCCCCCTGCCCTCCCGGGTCTTCAGCTGCCTCTCCAGAGACACCTGAAGGCCCAGAGGGGTTAAAGGGGGAGGAAAAGGAATAGGGGCATGCCACTTCCTCCTCCTCCCCCTGCACCATCCATGGCCTTCAGCTCCCACCAGAGAGGCAGTTGAAGGCCGGGGAGGGTTTGGAGGGAGGAGGAACAGGTGTGTAGCTCTTCCTCCTTCTCCTTGTCCTGCTGCGCTGTTCCCAGCCTTCAGCTGCCTCCGAAGAGGATGCTTTGATTTTGAGTTCCTGCAATGGCATGGGGTTGGACTGGATGGCCCTTGCGGTCTCTTCCAACTCTATGATTCTATGGCTGACGCTTCTGGGAGCTGAAGTCCAAAATCTCTTAAAGGGCACAGTGTGGGGATCACTGTCTCAGAAGATTAAGTGGTTCAGAAATGTCACTGACACTATGTTCAGCTGAACAGCTTCTAACCAGTCTAACCCAAGCATCAAAAAGAGCAGAATGTTCTTTTCTCATAAGGACAGATAGTGAGATACTTGCCCTTCAGACATGTGTGTTGTTGTGTGTTATGTGTCTTCAAGTAGTTTCTGACTTATGATCCTAAGGTGACCCAATCCTGGGGTTTTCTTGGCAAGATTTGTTCAGAGGTTTGCCATGGCTTCCTCTGAGGCTGAGAGCATGTAATTTGCCCAAGGTTGCCAGTTATCTGTACACTGTTTACCTTTGTGTTTTTGTCTTCAATGAAGCAAGAGAATATCAGACCCACAAAGCCTTGGTCCATCATCTGATACATTGCTTGTGTGCGAACATCTATGGACATAAAACAGAAAACATGAACCAAAAAGTCAAGATCTCACAGGTGCCTGCTCTAACAGAAGCCAAAGGACCACCACCACTGGGGGCTCAAACTAGATGAATGTGTCAGTTTTATGCAGAAAGAGCAGAGAGCTTTGGAAAAAGCTATTTAATAGATGACATCTGATAAATAATATTCGCATGGGAAAAGCAGGCCATATTCAAGCCCAAGAGTCCCAAAAGTCAGTTTTTCTATTCTTGGTGTCATAAAAAGTAAGACACTTGAATTCATCTTATGTTTTTTAAGCCAGTGTTGTTTATGCTTTCTAAAGTTCCTTTGTGGATTGTTTCTTGTGGGCCTCCCCTTGCCCCCATCCCAGAACATCACATCAGCACATCACAAACAAATACAGAACGTAGGGTATTTGCAACAGGGGAGGGTCAGGGCAGCTCTGGGGGCAGGATACTTCAGGCTACCCCGCACCAGTACAGTCAGGACCTGGGAACACCACCTGGAAAGCCCCATCTCAGCCCCTTTCTAAAATGTCCCTCTGAAGACAGTGTAACCAAGAGAAGGGATTCTCCAAAAAAGAATCTTAAAGCCCAGGCAGACTGTAAGACTATGGTCTCTGATGGATCACCACTCCAGGCGGCCCCTACAATTATAACACTTGGGCTCTTATCACTCACTTTAACCCTTTTCCCCTTAAGATCCCACCCTAGATTGGGTACTTGGGCCTCAAGGTGATCTCTATGTGGACTATTTGGATATGTTATTCAATGGGTTTGCTGTGGTAAGCGTGACCACACTGTCTATCAAAGTAATTAGGAAAAGCCAGATACAGTTTTAAAACAAAACAAAAGCTCAGAGAAGTTTAATAAGGCATGTTTAGATAATGCATTAAATCCTGAACTATTTAATAGCTCACAGCTCCCCAAAACCCTATTCATTTCTTCCTCATGGCTGCCTGTCCTAGCTCTATTACAGCTCTCCCTTATTTCTATGGCATCTTTCCGCTACCTGGGGATTTATTCTGCTGGACTTATTCCCTTTCCCCACCACCATTCCTTTCTCCTTTTATGTATTGTCTTTTTAGATTACAAGCCTGAGGGCAGGGAAATATCTAATTAGCCATTTGTAAGCCTTTTGGCTGAAGAGTGGGGTATAAATACTCCAAATAAATAAATAATAGCCCCCTCCCAGTCACAGCATTCCCTGAGCTGTGCATGGCTGGCTTGCCCAGCTCCTCTCTTCACATAATCTTTCAGATAAAGGTATAATATTCCTTAAAATCTAAAACTAATCAGTGAAGATTCTTTGTTTGCATTTCTCCCTAGTTTTTGTTGTTTCACCCCCTCATCATAAAGATGAGCCATTACTTACTTTAAGAACCACCACTTTTAACTTTTGAAATTGTAATCCCTCTTATTCAGACTGAGGAATGTATAACCTTTCAGAGGTTTTTGGATTACAGTTCCCATCATCTGTAAACAATGGCCATGAAGGAGAGGACAGGTTGGGGCTGCAGCTCACCAATATCTAGAGCAGGGGTAGGCAACCTTTCCCCTTTAAGGGCCGAGGGACTTCAGCTCCCAGAAGCCTCAGCCAAGTTGGCCAATAGTCCCATGTTGGTCAATAGCTCCTGGGATTCTGAGAGCTGAAGTCCCTCGGCCCTTAAAGGGGAAAGGTTGCCTACCCCTGATCTAGAGGATCACACATTTCATGTCCCATCCTAAACAAGACGAAGAACACGTTTCCTTCTGAGGAGAAATCTCTTACCTACATGTGATGGCCAGACTGTTATGTGTGGATGAGAATGATACCAACCCACAACTCTCATAGGCCGTCCTGTTAATTCAGCCAATCTGTGTGCTAGTTAAGGATTTGTCAAAAATCCAAAAGAAGCCGCACTCAAAGGTAAGTGGGGATGCCATGGCATTTGAAGGTAAAGAAATTGCAGAAATTTGTTATATAAGACTATAACTTGGCTCTCATGTTGATCTAGTGGACTCTCACAATATGCTATTAGCTACAAATGCAAATCAATAAAGTGGATTACAATAAATATATTCTGACAATTAGAGGACTGAGATGGGCATAAAGCTATTCCTATGAAGTTCTCTTTTAGAATACCAGAATAAATTAGCAGGGAACTATTGTTACAAATAGAGCTGTAAAGGCCTAGATAACTTTTCAGGAAAAAAATAGTTTCCTCTTTTTCCCCCACAAAGCCTTCTCCCCCGGGGGGGGGGGGGGGGGGGGGGGGGGGGGGAATAAAAATGGATGAAATCTGTTCTTTCAAAATGTTGAAAAAATGCTTAACACAAGGTGTTTAACATATTCAATACTCCCAAACTATTTCTAAAATTTATGTGAGATGAAGACTTTTATTTAAGACTATTCACATTATTACATGATTACAATTTCTAGTCTTGGGGCCTTTGCAGACTGGTTAACCCCTGAAGCAAACATTAGTAAAAACTGAGATTATTTTGTCGACTCTAGTTCTCTTTAGTGTCAGGGAGACATAACACACTCATTCCCATAAAAAGAACTGAGAAAAGGAAACCAGGGTCCTTTGCAGACTGCCAGAAATAGTGCACATTAAATTGAGGCACTGCCCTGGCTCAGTGCTAGGGAGTAATGGGAATTGTATTTTTTTTCTGGGACATTGAGCCTTCTCTGTCAGAGAGCTCTGGTGCCACAATAAATTACAGTTCCCATGATTCCCTAGCACTGAGCCAGGGCAGTGCCTCAATTTAATGTGCACTATTTCTGGCAGTCTGCAAAGGCCCCTGGTTTCCTTTTCTCAGTTCTTTTTATGGGAATGAGTGTGTTATGTCTTCCTGACACTTAAGAGAACTAGAGGAGACAAAATAATATTCTCCGTTTTTACTAATGTTTGCTTCAGGGGTTTTTTTTGGTGGGGAGAGTTTTTTGGCTCCTTAAACTAACAAAACCAAAGGTCTTCCTTATAATACAGGTGTTCCTTATACTCTGGGAGCTTGTAGCTCCATTTGTAACAAGAAACATTTTTTTAAAAATTCAATGTATAATTATATTCAGAGTAAACTATACTTACATCAAGCATGACAATTTTATTCAAAACCAAGTTATGTACAAACCATTTTAAGTTCCTAAAATAACCTCAAATCTGTAAAAGATGCTAATGTTGCATTTTAAAAAAAGCCTGAAAATTTCATCTTTTTCTGAAAAAAAAAAAACCCCCATTTTTTCCATGGCTTCAAAAATTCCAAAGATTTTACATCTCTAGTCATGAAGCCATTCCAGACAAACATTTAACAAAGGAGATTAAATTACTTTTGGAAAAACTCACATTATTACAGCACTGTCTGCCCTTGAAACCACCTTAGAGAAACAACCCATGATCTCCATCAAAGGATATCTCTGCTTCTGTTGAAGCAGCTGAGAGTTGCTCAGGAGAAATCTCCACACGGTCTTTTCTTTTATCTGACCGGCGTAGGATGATCACAGAATGAATATGAACAATTCGGCTAGTGTCAACCTGGAGATAAATTAAGAAAGAACAAAACAACTCTTATAAATATTTCCTTGGACTTTTGTCCCACTTTGTTTTTTGTGGTTTAACTCATTTATTGCATTTTCCAAACAAGGCTGCCTTCAGTCCAGCTGGGCTCATGAGAGAGCAGAAATTGAAACCTAATAGAAAATAAACAGTAAATTAGGATCACAAGGATTACAGGAGATTAACCCCAGCTACAGAAGGAATGGTTGACTGTTAAAGACCATTTTTTTAAAAGCTGCCCACAATCAGAGAGACTGATCTTCTTGCTCGTCTTACTATTCTTTGATCCAAAGTGCATTCTTTTGTTAATATGGCCGAAGAACATGTTTCCCATCCAATCAACCAGTTTGGGCACTACAGATGGAAGCACTGAGATCCATTTGTATCAGGACTGGCAATTGCCATAGATGAGATACAAGGGTCTGAACACTTGAGTTTTCATAAAGAAATTTCTCACTGTAAATGATTTATCCATTTCATTATGATGGTTCAAGTAATAATACTGGCATAAACCTAGAAACCATGGAAGCAGGACTCTAACCACAACCAAGGCCTGAACTTTTCTCTTCTGTGATCAAAGCATGAAGTTTTCTGTTATCTGAGGGACTCTCAAAGATGATTCACCCAAGCAGCTTGCCATCAGTAGAAATATCACAGAACATGATAGCATTCATCCTAATAAAACTGGCTTAAATCAGTTGTTGTTACATTCTTTCAAGTTGACTATGATTATGGCAATCCTAAGACAACCCTCTCATGGGTTTTCTTGCAAGATTTATTCAAAGGAGGTCTGTCACTGCCTTCCTCTAAGACTCAAAATGTATGACTTGCACAAAGTCACCAAATACGTTTCCATGGCTGAATGGAGATTTGAACCCTGGATGAAATGGAAGACACGTCCGGAAAAAGGGGGAGCAAGTCTGATCATCCTGAGAACAAGGCAGGTCCTTCAGATGCTCCTTGTCAGGCTTGGTGGTTTCCAGACCTTCCACCATTTTGATCGTCCTTCTCTGGCCTCCACTGAGTTGATTTTCTTCCTGTCCACTTTGTTCACTGAATAGACAAGCATTCAGCAGCCATCCCTGCTGAGTCCAATGGGGCTCCCTCTTGGGTCAGTGTCTTTAAGGCTGCTCCCCAAACCTCCTCCTCCCATGTTTCAACATCTTAGCCTTCCTTGTCTCCTCGGTCAGTTTCCTACCCTTCCAACACTTGACTACTGGAGCAGTGGTATCACTAAGATTGTTGTCACCCCCAACCCATTGACCTCTACCCACACCACACCATTTGTTGTTGTTAACTGCCCTCGAGTCGATCTCAACTCATAGCGACCCTATGGATGAGACATCTCCAAGACCCTCTGTCCTCCCCTGCTCTGCTTAAATCCTGCAACCACTTAATACTCATGACCTCCTTAATAGAGTCCATCCATCTAGCATGTGGCCTTCCTCTCTTCCCTCCACCTTCCCCAGCATTATTGTTTTTTCCAAATAAGTCCTCTCTTCTCATGATGTGTCCAAAGTGCGACAGTCTCAGTTTGGTCATCTTGGCTTCCAGGGAGGTTTCTGGTCTCTAGGATCCACCTGTTTGTCCTTTTGGCTGTCCATGGGATCCTCAGCACTATTCCCCAGCACCACTTTCTCACATGCATTGATTTTCTTCCTGTGATCTTTCTTCACTGTCCACATCCATATATGGTAACAGGGAATACAATGGCATGTATGATTCTACCTTTTGTGTCGAGTTGTATATCTTTGCATTTTAGAACCTTTTCTAGTTCTTTCACAGCCACCCTCCCCATTCTTAGTCTCCTTCTGATTTCCTGACTGCAGTAACCATTTCTAATTTCTAACACTATTTCTCCTTCTCTGCCTGGCCCTCTCCTCAGGAGAAAGCTGAGCAGTGGAGGAGCACTGCCCGTCCTTCTCTTCCTCCAACCGGACTTCTCCTCAGGAGAAGACCGTGCATAAGAGGAGCCATGTGGGGTGAACGCTGGCCCCTCTTCCTTAATGTTGTAATTAGCTTACAATTGTAAACCGCTTAGAGACTGCATAGTGAGGTATGAAGCGGTATATAAATGAAGCTGCTATTGCTATTGCTCCACTGCCCTCAGGAGAATGTCAGGCAGAGGAGGAGCCTCGCAGGGCAAGTGTTTACCCATCCTCATCCTCCACCCGACCTTCTCCTCAGATGAAAACCAAGCAGTGAAGGAGCCTTGTGGGGTGGGTCCACCACCGCCCTAGGCTTTTTCCTCCGGAGAAAGCCCGATGGCAGAGAAGGCTTGCAGGGCAAGCATTTGCCCGTCCTCCTCCTCCTCCTCCTCTTGGCCTTCTCCTTGGAAGAAAGGTGGACAGTAGAGGAGCCTTGAGGGGTGAGTGTTTACCTCTCCTCCTCCTCCTCTTCCACCTGGCCTTCTCCTCAGGAGAAAGCCGAGCAGCAGAGGAGCATTGTAGGGCGAGTGTCCATCCTCCTTCCTCTTCCTCCATATTGCCCTTTCCTCAGGAGAAGCCTGTGCAGTAGAAGAGCCTTGAAGTTGTTCCATATCTTTGTGGACCACCCAAAATCTTTATGTCGTGCAGGCCTGTCGTGCAGGCCTTTCCTCTTTAAGGGCCGAGGGAGTTCAGCTCCCAGAAGCCTCAGCCATGTTGGCCTATAATAGTCCCATGTTGGCCAATAGCTCCTGGGATTCTGGGAGCTGAAGTCCCTCGGCCCTTAAAGGGGAAAGGTTGCCTACCCCTGGCATCAGCCATGGCTTCCAGGCCCTTCAGACCCCGCTTTCCAGGTTTCCGCACCCCCTTCGACGACGACGACGACGCCCCTCTCCGGCCTCACCTCCCCGATGCAGAGGCCCATGACCTCCTCCTTCTCCGTGCTCAGCGCGTGGTTCAGGCACACCAAAAAAGCGTCTGCCTCCAAGTGAGCCGCCTGCACCGCCATCCCGACTGGCCTTCCCTCTCTCCACAGAAGAAGAAGAAGAAGACGAGCGGCGGAAGCTTTTCAGCTTCGCACCAAGAAAGGAGCAGCAGACCAATCACCATGGCGGGCCTCCCACTCGGCCCGCCCTCCTCGCGTCTCCCGGGCAACGCCGGCTTCCTGTCTTTACCGGAAGTCCTTACCGGAAGTGTCCGGGTAGGCCCCGAGCGAAGCGTTCTGAGGTTCCGCCGGTAACGCTGGGCCAGGTTGGTTACTGAATAGGGGATCAATTTGTGGTGTGAAGGCTGCGTCCTTAGGATTGAAGGAAAGAAACGAAGCGGAGGGGACGGGAAGACACTTCCATCCTTCCCTCTTCCCTCTCATTTTGACAGGGCTCTTCCTCTAGCAATAGGGGAGACATGTTTGGCGTCGAAAGTGGCGCCCACCCGGTAGAAAAGGAGCGCTTCCGTTGCCATGGCGCCTCTTCCTCCTCCTCAGCTGCGTGTGGGGAGGATGAAGAGGCCTTTGGTGAGGCGGGTTTGCGGGAGGAGGAGGAGGAGGAGGCCCCAGCTTCCCAGGCAGGCAGGCAGGAGTCCCACCGGTAGAGAGTGACCAGACCTGCTCCTCCTCTCCCAGGACACTGCCCTCCATTTCCAGCCTTCTCTCCAGGAGGAATTCCCACAAGGTCTTCCATTTTGAGCACGACTAAGGAACTCCTAAAGATGGAATATCTTTAGATTTATAGCTACAGTGGTCCCTTGGTCTTCTTTTCCCAGGACCTCGTCCTACATTTTCAGCCAGGAAGGAATTCCCACAAGGTCCTCCATTTTGAGCACAACTAAGGGAGACGCCCTCCCTCAGTTGCTGCTGCCTTATGGGTCAGCCAAGGCGTACCTATCTTTCCCCTTCCCCATCTTTAGGTGTTCTGTGACAGGCAGAAACTCCACAGGTGGACATTATAAGAAGGAGCTGTAGGGACGGAAAGGAGTTGCCATTGTTGGGTACCTGTTTGTGATGCTTTTGACACAGCTCTGTGAGCCCTGCCAGCAGAAGCCCAACTGGGATATTGGTGGCGGAGGGCCTCCAAATCATTTTAACTTCTGGCAAGCCTAAGGGGAACCTGTTATAGGATTTTCTTGGCAGGTTTCTTCAGAGGGGGGTTGCCCTTGTCATCCTCTGAGGCTGAGAGAGTATGACTGGGCCAAATCGCACTGCAGAAATAACCCAGTTTGAGACCACTTGAACTGCCCTGGCTCATTGCTAGGCAATCCTGGGAATTGTAGTTTAGGATTAGGGGTTAGGGTTAGCTCTCTGATAGAGAAGGCTAAATGTCTCACACAACTACAATTCCCAGAATTCGATAGCATTGAGCCAGGGCAGTTCAAGCAGTCTAAAACTGGATTATTTCTGTAGTGGGTTTTGACTTTTAAACCACTTTCTCTTTTTGCAAGAAAATTGCTTATGTCAGAGCTAATAGAATTCACGAGGGATCTGCATTTCTCCATGTGTGAAATGAAAGCCTCTTGAGAGAACCGAGGTGCAGCTAGGGAGAGAGTGTGAACTGAGCTGACAAAGCTCTCTTGTGTCAAGTCTGACTTTAGCCTAACAGTAGGATAAGGGTGCTCTGCTGCTGGGAGAGTATACAGCTGAAACAAAGGTTTTTTACGCTCTTGTTTGCCCTAAATAAGTGGTGGGGTTTTGGATCTGCCGTGGCGACTTAATTCTAAGCGTGTCCTAGTTGTCTTTCAACTTTTTGGAAATGGGGAAAGGCACAGCATTGTGTATGACAACTTCATGATTTGAGTGCTACTTCCTCTTTGCAAACTGCGTAGAACTGGTGTATGCTGACTCATAGTTTGTCAAGTCTGCATCCTTTGCAGCACATGGTATGCATAGCCGAAGGATGTGTGGAGTGCTGAAAGAATTCTTCAGGCCACAGAATTGGCTTTCAGTCTGCAGATGCCAATCATTCTTTTCTCATGGGAGTTCACACTTGAGTCCCCTCTATTTTCCTTAATTTTATACTCTTAACATGTTGACCTGTGAAGCTGACTTTGCCTTTCTAGCAGTTTAGAAATTACTGCTATTTAAAGTCTTAATTTACAGGGAAGAGAACGTTGTTTCTTCTGTGCTTTGAGAAGGCACATAACCTTTCATCCATAAAATCTTTATTTCATGCTTTTTCTTGTTCTTTCCGTCATATTACCAAAGCATGATTTTCCTGATCTGCATTTTGCTAAATATTCATGCTTCTTCCAATTTGGGACTGCATAAAACCACAATGCCATAAGTACAGAGTTCTATTGCAAAGTGCTATTCTTTCGCATGCTTCATTTGTCTAGCATTCTCTATAACCAAAAGGTCAGATAATCCAAAATTTGCCTGTATACAAAAAGAATAGATCACCATGCCACTAATGCATTTTTGAGATAACAGGGAAGACAGGTCTTCCTTTGGGTAGAAGAATATCATGCCAGTTGGAAGGCAAGAAGTAAGCAAATTGTCCCTCCTCCTTTTCATAATATTCAGTTCTTACCTTCGACTTACTATAATTGATTCCAGCAGAAGTGGGTAACTATGGCTTGTTAAATGTTTTAGGCTGCAGCTCCCATCATTCCTCAATATTGTGTATGTTGGCTAGGGCTGGTGGTTGAGTGGAGGGCCACAACTGGGCATATAATATTTTGAGGAACAGCAGAAGAAAGTAGAGCAGAAACATATGTATCTTTGGCATCGAGATTTTATGGAAGAAAGAGAACAGTCCAGTTCTTTTACCCATGGAGGAAGCAGAGAGCGGGGAGATGGACTGAAAGAAGGACAACTAGCGAAACAAAAGAAGTGACAGAGGCACAAGTTGTTGGAGGGACTAGCCACTAGTTAAATGGTTAAGATACAATCTACATTGCAGAAATAATATAGTTTGATGCCACTTTAGCAGCCATGGCTCAATGCTGTGGAATTCTGGGATTTGTAGTTTGATAAGATATTTAGCCTTTTCTGTCAGATTCCGTAACATTGGATTCCATAACATTGAACCATGGCAATTAAAGTGGTGTCAAAGTTTATTGTCTCTGTAGTGCAGATTAGAGGTAAATCATCTGCAGGCCACATTCAGTCTATAAGCCACTCTTTGCTGATGCCTGTACAGCACATAGCACTTCAGCCAGAAGACTGAAGTGTGCCTTTTGGGTGGGGTCCACCTGATCTTGAGTATCTTCTGAGATTACAATGGACGGCACATATTTCCTAAATTTGTCCCTTCAACCCTACCACTTTATGTTTCATAGAATGCAAGTACTGTATACCTCCATTAACAAAGTAGAAACAGAAATTTTGTACATTTGTGTACACCAAAAAAAAATCTTTGCAGCATTTTTCAGCAAACATTTTACTCAAAACTGACAATACAAACATGTAGAATGAAACAATTAGGTCAAGCAAGCCTTCTGTGAGTAAACGAAAACATTTTGAACCAAAGACCATTTGAAGAATTCTTTCAAAATGCATCCAAAGATGACTTTTTCTTTCACTAGCTTTCTTCCACTTTTCTTTTGGTGGCTATACTTATAGATCTGTGCTTTTTTAATTCATTCGGGATTAGCTGTTGAGGCAAGCTGATCTGCCCATCCTTTTTCTCTTTGTTTTGCTGTTCACACATGCTCAGTAAGAGATTCTGGAGGTAGCTTCCATTTGTCTTGCCTGTTGGAGGTAAGCAAACACAACTACAGTAGGATTGGCTAGAACAAAATCTTGGTCTTTCCCAGATCAAGCTTTATTACATTGTTTACTGCAGTCATGCTGATGCTGCTAAAAAAAATTCCAGCAATAAAGTATGTGGATGAAAAAGGGAGAGGGCTGGTGAGCTTAAAAAGACCATAGAAAGGAGCTTCTTTGTCAGAGGCTTTGTTAACTGAGATACTCCTGTACAACTGCATGCCCTCTGGTTCCTATGCCCAGTGGCTAGAGGACTAATAGTTCATTCCATGTCTTTATCCCAAGGCAAAGGGGACCATGTGTAGAATGGGAACGGAGGGAGGGCCTTCCTAGCAACGTAATTGGGCATGGCAGAAGGAGAGGAAGACGGTGATGTCCGGACTCCACCTGTCCGCCTTTGGGTGCGACGGACAGGCGTCTATTGTGATGAGAACCAGAAAACATGGCTGGTGACACCCGAAGAGGCAAGTAAGCACTTTTTGTTTGAATGACTTTAGTGTTTGGCTTGAACTGTTTAAGCAACAGCTCACATTTTCCACCCCTTTTTTGTTACTTTTTGCTTCTCCCCCAGGAAACAGGTACCCTCAAAGCTCGGATCAGAAGAGTCCAGGTTCCCTTGGGTGAGGCGGTGCGCCCCAGCCGCCTCCCTACATCCCAGCTGCCACACATGTGGCAGCTATCAGAGGGTCAGCAGTATCGAGATAGTAACTCCCGCATCTGGGGCATCGAACACCATTTAATAGTAGGTAGAACTCAAAACTTTCTCAGCTAAGAGTTGCACTGACGATCCTTTACTTTCTCGGCCACTCTGAAAGCTTTTTGTCTCTTGCAGATCACTGGAGTGGAGGAGATGCTCCTGAAACTCCTCTCAAGTGATTAATTCTGGTAAATATTGCTTCCCCCCCTTCTTTCCCCCTCCCCACTCTGGCTTCTTCCATTCCACCCCACTCACAGTAGTTCTTTAATGATGACTTTTTGTCTTTCAGGAGCTGTGACTCTAGGATGGTGTCCCTGTTTGTTTTTTATGTGGTAACTCACAGCACTACAATGCAACTGTCTCTGGGGCAGAATGTGCCAGGCAGTTCTCATAACAGCCCACAGCAGTGCCACCCAAGACCTTAGGACAGACTGTGGAGAAGTGTTACCATGGCCCAGTTGAAATAACAGGGGAAGTTTTAGGTAGGCAGCGTGAGATTCTTCACCCCCAGTTGGGAAATGGATCGGAATACCAGGATTATCACATGCTGAGGGTCAACACCAGGAGACAGCAGTCACACCAGTGTCATCCAACAGTTTTGCAGAAGTGGTTGGAATACTGGTTAAGATCACCCTTTTGGTCTTATGTAGTAATACAGTTCATAGAGTCTTTTTCAGTTAAATACTTTGCAAGGTACTAGTCTGTTCTCTAAGGATATTGTAAATGTGGTTCATTGGAGTTCTTTGAAGGTTTTTAAACAAAAGCTGGATAGCCATTCTGTTGGGAGTGCTTTGATGGTGTGTTCCTGCATGGCAGGAAATTGGACTGGATGGCCCTTGTGTTCTCTTCCAGCTCTATGATTCTGTAATTTTATAATGTGTTCCAGTACTTCACCCTCTTCTTGTTACACAGGGTACTGGCATCAAGGGAAGAACTCTATCTCAAACATGTAATTGTTTCTTCTTTCTACGATGATCTCTGTTTAAGGCTCTTTCTTCTCAATAATATTCACCATCAACTGCTGTTCTTGGATGGATGCAAATCTCCTTAAGCATATTAAGCTTTTGGACTAGCCAGGAATGAAGAGAGATGCTTTTCATTGGGGAGTAGCATCAGAGAGACTCTGGTGTTGCTTTATATGTCATTTCAAAAATGAATTTTGCAAGGCTATATGGAATGGGGAGAGAACTCTGGGATTCCAAGAGGGGAAAGTGCCAAATCCAATCAAGAAGAGAAAATCCCCAACTTATCTTGGAGCAATCCCTTTCAGATATTCCTCAGATTTTTTTGTTCAACAAATTTTTTGGGGGGGTGGGGAGACACCTGTGCTGTGTAGTCTATCTGGGTAGACAAGGAGAGCTGGTTCTGACTGTGGTACATATATGGGATGGGGTCTCGAGGATTTTTTTGTTTCTGGCCAGGAAAAGTGGACAGTGGCAAGAGATATGAAGAGACCCTAGGACTTCATCTGGTTTCCCGGAGTTCTTTTGGAGTTCATGCATGCTTTATTTAGACCAGAAGTGGGGGACCTTTGGCCTAAAATTTCCATTAGCCCCAATCAGTATGATAAGAGATTGTGGGAATTGTGCTTCAAAATCTCTGGAAAGCCAAAGGTTTCCCACCCCAGTTTAGACAGTGTTTTGTCAACTTACTAGGCAGTTCTTGCACTTCTTACCAGTATGTTTTCCTCTTCTTTTAGTTCCTTGGCCATGGCTCAGAAGGATCCCTGTCAGAAATATGCCTGCGAAATCCAGAAATGTTTGCAAGGTATACCACAGCTCTTGGCTTTTATTTCATTTCATTTACTTATAAATAGATATGTATATCCCACCTCCTTTCAGGTCTTTGAAGAAAATGAAGGCTAGAGACAATGAAATTCTTAAATCAGAAAACTGAATTAAGAAAATAACAGTAAAAATAATAACCTTGTGAGGATAACTGACACATAATAAATGAAGGTGCAGAATAAATAAGCAAAAATAATATGCTAGTTAAGGACAGTTCACTAACAAGATAATAAATCCTGTTGGCAGAACATGGTGGACTTAAAAAGATATAAAAGTGATACTAGTTGAATTTCTTCGTGAAGCAGTTCCATAGCTAGGCTGCCACCAGGTTGAAGGCTCTTTGAATGAGGTGATAGCATCTAGAGAGTACTGAAAAGCACATTAAAAGCAGTAAAAACAGTAAGGAGACAAGCTTCATATACTGTGAGATGGTCAACTGTTTGTTTTTTAAAAAGCCCAATGTGTTTCCGCCTCAGAGAGAAAAGGCCTTCTTCAGTGGCCTTCAAGCAGAAATCACTGGAATTGAGAACGCTCTCTAAAATACAGAATCATTTGGGTATAAAAAGATTTCTTATATCATGTGGCGCTTGTCTCCCTACTGTTTTCAGCATCTAGAGAACATTATCTCCCAATCCTGCACTCCCTAGGTTTTGTTTTGTTGTTGTTGTTTTACTACAGACCCATTTATTACCCTGTCAGCATGCCTACTGGCTGCAGTGGCTGTGGGTGATGAGATTTGTATGATTCCAGGAATTGAATTGAGCAAAGCCTCTGCCTCCTACTGAGCTACAGTCCCTCTCCTCAGATCTAAACAGATAAAAGGATATTTGGTTTAGATCTTGTGTTTCCTTCAGTGCACTCAACATGGCATGCATAGCTGTTTTCCTCCTTACTTTGTCTTCATACAGTATCAACAACCATTCAGAGACATAGCCATGTTAATCTAAAATACCAGTATGCAAAGGGATCTTCTAGCACCTTTGAAACTAACTGGGGGGAAAGTTGTAGCCTTCTTGGTCTACTGCATCTGAGGAAGTAGACCAAGTCTATGGAAGTTTGTGCTACAACTGTTTTTGTACATTTAGTTTCAAAGGAGCTACAAGATCCCTTTGCATATCAACAATCATGTGAGAGAGGTCAGGCTGAGAGAGTGTAGTGCAAGATCATCACCCAGTGGGATTCATAGGTTAGTAGGGATCTTCCAAGTGCCAATTGCAACACTCTGGCTTAGCAAGGCTTATAGAGTGGAGGAAGCTTTAACTTGGTATCTCTGCAGGCAAGAAGGTGCAGTTTTCAGCCCAATCTACTGCCAGCAGTAATCTCATTCATTCTGTAACCACCAGTGCCATCTGTTGCCCAAATGTAACATCACTAAAAATAGGCATTGCCTCAAATACTTTTTCAAGCTAGATGTTTAATTTTTTTAAAGGTCAAAGATGGAAAAGCCCCACTATAGTGAACTGCAAGTGTTGGACTTTCCCATTATTTTAAAATATAATTCAATTCAGACCCACCTGCCCCAAATAATTGTACCTTTAAGTTGTTTTCTTATCCAATCCAAAGAAGAGTTTGAGGAGCTGAAAGCTGGCTTATTATTTATTGTTGTGCTGTTGTGTGCCTTCAAGTTGTTTCCAACTTATAGTGACCCTGAGCCAAACCTATCATGGGGTTTTCTTGGCAAGATTTGTTCAGAGGAGGTTTGGCATTGCCGTCCTGAGGCCGAAAGTGTGTCACTTTGTCCAAGGCTGCCCAGTGTGTTTTATGGCTGAGCCATAGACCAGTGATCAACGTTACAGCATGCTTACTATTTTCAACATTTTAATTAGTCCTACTAAAAAGCATTAAATTACTGTGTGTGTACGTCAGTTCTTTCATGGAAGAATTGTTAGACATACCACAAATGTGTCAAGTACCTTTCTAAAATTTCCAATAAGATAGGAAAACTGGGCTATGTGGGTTTGTTTGTTGGGGGTAGGTATTTAAATAGCAAAGTTTTACCTTTTTAAACAGCTAGAAAAAAACACTAGCAGAGTAGTCTAAGGTAACAGTACTCTTAAATTGTGACATCTCAATGTGGAAAGCATCATATGCTAAGTTTGCAAATTGTTGTTTTCTTTTTCTCCTCTCAGCAAACAACTATATGGAATCGAAATGTGAAGGTGCCATCCAGGAGATGATAAGATGTTGTGTCCAGTATCCAAAGGGCAGATCCATCTCTTGTTCAGGGTTTGAGTTAAGGATAAAAGAAAAACAGAAACAGGTACTGGCTCCCAACGGATTTCACCCCCCACAGTCCTGAGGAAACACTAACCATTGGGGAGCACAGGCCTTTCCTGCAAACTATGTAGCTGCGCTATACCTCATCCATACTGCTTGCATCAGAGAGCAAGCCTGCTCCTCTTCCAGACATCCACAGCAAGAACTGTTTGTTAAGAGTAGAGCTGTTTAGCAGTTCTGTCATCAAAATGTGTTACTGCTATAGCCTTATTGTGGATTAGATTGGACTAGAATAACTTGGTGTGTTAATGTTCAGTGTCATCAGAATCTATTAAGAGTAGCAGTATTCCATTGCAAGGTGGAATCCAAGCAGTCCTTTTTTGCTGGAATTTTAAGTTTCGGACAATCTTGTTGTTAGACATGTGAAATTGCAGAACTTTTAGTTCCAGTAAATCAGGACTTCCCAGTCTGCTCAGAAGCCCTTCTCCTCCTCCTGCCTTCTTGCTGTGCATTGAACGTTGGCAACTAAAACTGCCTTCTCTTTTTAGCTCAGCAATAGTTAGGTTACCTGTGTGCCTCAGTTTCCTTGTCTGCAACCCATCTAACCTTTGGACTATCCAGTCTATCCTTTGGATTGTAGATTTAGTAGCACTGAAATCCAGTTGCACAATACCGATTTATGTGATCGCTGTTGCAATTTCAGGGATAGTTAAAGTGTGTGTGAGACCTCCCCACTTTGTAAAGCAATAGTCACTTTATGGAAAGCCAGAGTGGTAAAAGAGGTACTTTTAAAATCTCCCACTCTGCAACTTATGTGAGCAAAGCACAATTTCAATGAATGGAATTGGAATGTGGCTGTAGCATCACTCTTCTCCCCTAGTTTAGACCCTGCTGAACACAACCCAGATTTTGAGCCTCTTTTAGTACCCTTGTGTTCAATCTAGTACCTCATCAGTGTTGAGTAATTTCAAAACCAGTGCAATGTTCTATGTGCATTGTCAGCAGGCATCACCAAAGCCAGTGGAATAATACTGTGTTAATTAAGTCTTTTGAAATTTCATGCTGCAAAAAAATAAAAATAAATTTTAAAAATACAAGATTCATAATGAGTTAAGGATGTTTAAGGTACAAAAGATCATTAGCTTTTTCCTTTATTTTTAAAGTGACTCTTATACCTACTTACTTTTGTGTAAATGCATGCACACACAGAGGTGATTTAGAACATGTGGGCAAACTGGGGTCCAGAGGCCAATTTTTTGCTCCAGGGCTGCTCAAGTCCTGAAAAGGGTGGAGGGCAATCAACCTGGTGGTTGGCTATCCCACTGGCTGTGCTTTGTCCAGCTTTGGCCTAGCAGTTTGATTACTATTTTAAGAGCTTGAGGGTCAGAAACAACTGCTACATCACAGCAAGCAGCAGTTTAAGCTTTGAGCAAGGTGCCACTTGCTCATACCCTATTTCTTTTATGAACTCATCGAAGACTTACAGCAAATCAGTCAGTCTGCTAATATGTCTTCTTACATTTTTAATCCATTCTTCCAAGTAGCAATGTATGCTTAGTATTGTTGAAAAGGGGTAACAGTGGTAAAATTTGGTACATATGCAGACATTCCCAAGTTTGAGCCCTACCACCTCTCATTAATACCCTTCTAGAGAACTATTGATACCTTAGAGACTTATTGGCCAGTCAGTACTTAAATAGATGAGTTAATAGTATCTTTTCTGTGTCCAGGGCAAGGGCAAGTTCTAAGTGTAGAGGTTGTGCTGTGCAAACAGCAGCTACCAAATTCAGTCCCCTGCATCTTGCTTAATAATACAATTTGGTCTCTGCCTGAAGCCCAAGAGGACCATTATTTATCAGAATAGCCAATACTTGGATTGATGGTCTACCATGACACTTTTGCATCAGTTTCATATGTACTGTGTTCAAAAATTTTTTAACTGAGAATGTGAAGTCGTAGGCTTTCATGGCCGGCATCCATAGGTTTTTT
>CM034705.1:16247193-16257381 GCA_020142125.1 Phrynosoma platyrhinos | reverse complement strand
GAAGGTAGGACGAGTCCTGGGAAAGGAGGGGGGAATGGCAGATTTCTCCCAAAACTATTGAGGGATGAGATACAGCTCTGTACCAACCCACTCCCCCAGTAATCCCTCCCTTTCAGTTTGATGCCATTCAGGTCCGTCATTCCCACTTGCTGAACACGCTTGCTAATCGCTTCTTTTCAAAAGGACCACCAAAAAACTAGTGTCAGGAAAGAGCAGTGGTCCTTTTGCCTTTGCCTCGCTTCATCCCGACTGACACCGAGTGCAGTCGGTTCAGAACCGGTTTCATGTGGGAACGAGAGACATAGAACCCCATCAGCAATTCGTTTTAAATCATAGTGGGAACATGGCCCAGGTTCCAAGTGCAAAAGTCATTTACGCACAATTAACTTATAAGTAGGAAGGGAAGAGGATAGCCCAGAGTTTTGCCTTTCCCTGTAAGCTCAAGCAAAGCAAACTGCAGCAGCCTCTGCTAGCTTGTGATATAGTAATTAATCTTTATTACTATCATAGACCAGCAAGAGCTAGCTTGCGTGTTCAACTGCATTATTAACTTCCGCTCTCTTGACCGCCGTACGATGTTTATTGGCCACAGGTGCCCTGCTTTTAATCTATGAAATGCTGGGGGGTAGGTATGTAAGTAAGAGATCATTTATGCCAATTATAATTTTTTTCAGCTGTGGAGAATTACCTTCCGATGAACAGGATGACACTACTTCCAAGGAACTTGGTATTTGGTCTGTAGTGTACCCAAGAATGACTCCCCCTTGAAACCTGTGGCTTTGGCTGCATCCATCTATCCAGGTTAGGACCACACCTGCATGGGGCACTTGGACCGGGAAAGAGATGCCACATCAGAACTGAATCAGGCATTTAGGTAAAGGGCAATTCCCAATGCGTCGTCAAAGGTAACAAGTGTTGGTCGTTGCAGACCCTGATGCCACAGGAAACCCAGTAACCAGATGTAGCTGTTGGTATCATCAGACAGATTCTACACCAATTACTGAGCAGCCCGTTCACATCAAATCGGAAGCACTCCTATTCATCTTGGCTCACTCAAGAACCGGTCCAGATGGTCACCAGCATTCACTGTCCTGGAAACAGGAGATATTACAGCATGTGGAATTGAAGAGAAAGCTTAAAGAAACCCAACCATCCTGTCCCTAAGTAGTGGGAGCATCATTCTCCTTGCCTCTAGCTTGTCTCTATCATCATCATCATCATCATCATCTACATTTATCTACATCTTTTCTCCAAAAAGATAAAGGCAACATACATGGCAATACATAGCTGTCATGTTGTGAGGATAGTGCTCTCTGCAGTGCCCTAGCAATACCCCTCTGAGTTTGATTCAAAGGCCTTTGCAGACTGCCAGAAATAGTACAAATTGAGTCCACTTTAACTGTCCTGGCTCAGTGCTAGGGAATCATGGGAACTGTAGTTTATTGTGGCACCAAAGCTCTCTGACAGAGAATGCTCAATGTCTCAGAAAAAAAAATACAATTCCCATGATTCCCTAGCACTGAGCCAGGACAGTTCAAGTGGACTCAATTTGCACTATTTCTGGCAGTCTGCAAAGGCCATGCTCCAATGCAGACTACAACCAACTTTCAGTTTGGTACCCTAATTTATCTTTGTCTCATTCTCAAATTACTACATGGATAAAGCCTTACATCAGATCAGATTCTGTGTCCCTATGTTCTGTAATGTTTTCTCTGACCTACACCATCTCTCTAGCATCTCAGTCAGGTGTCTTTTCCATCATCTACTCTACTCCATGAACTGGAGATGTTGGTGACTGAACCTGGGACTCTTCTCTTCTCTTTTTGCAAAGCACATGCTTATTTGGAAACTTGGAAATGATAATTTTTTGGAACGCCAATTTCAGAATTCCCAAACCATGTTGGCTTGAAAATGTTGGGAGGGGTGTAAAAGAATAAAATGTGGAAATTCTGATAGCCATAGGCTGTCAGGATGAAAAGCTGCGGGAAATTGGATCAGAAGAAAACTAAAAGCATCTTTCTGTCATCACATTGACCAAACCAGTGGCCTTTGAGAAGCTCACCAGTAGGACATGAGGACAACTGAATGCTCCATTTTGTATTCCACCAATATCCAGAAAGATGCTGCCTCTAATATTGGGACAGTCTAGCAGCAGCCAATGACACAGCTTGGAAAAGGGGCTTGTTTGGTCTACAGATCCCAGAATTCTCCAGCCATCATGACCTCTAATCAAGCCAGCTTAGGGAGGGGAGGGGGTCTGGGAGATGTAGTCCAAAAAGTAACATTTCCAGATACTGATCACTGATGGCTCTAACCATTAATTGAGCTAATTCCATTTTTAAAGCCATCCAGCTTGACAGCCAGTTTTGCCCGCTGAGTTTCTCTTGGCACCTTACTCACACCGTTCGAAGGAAATCAGCACATCTGTTCATCCAAGTCCATGCAGCCACTGTAGATACTACTCTCTTGAGGGATGACAAAAAGGTGGAGATTTCCTTTCATCTGCAAGAAACACAAAAGAGAGAGGGAAAGGTGGTGTGTGATCCCCAGATAAGCCTGTCTGGGATCTCCTTTGCTGAGAAAAAAGAGTGAAACCAAAGGGGTTGCTTCTACAAATCCACATGCAGTCACTACTTTTATAGGGACCGATCGAATGCTTCCCCTTACAAACCAAGACTTTAAGAACTCCACAGCGATTGACCAACATTTAATCATCGGATTAATGCTCAGATGTTTTTTTTCCTCTTTTAGTCATACCATTGGTCCAAAGTGCGTGCCGTATTTTCCGGCGTATAAGACAACCCACGTATAAGACGACCCCCCCATTTTCCCAGTCAAAATATAGAGTTTTAGCACATCTAGCCACATTATCCTTATATCCGGCGTATAATACCTCCCCCCCCCCACTTTAGCCACAGATTTTGCAGGTAAAAAAGTCATCTTATACGCCGGAAAATACGGTATGTGTGCGTAGAATAAAACATCAAACCTCATGCATCTGGCCCTGGTCTTCCATCCTCTTAAAATGAACTCATAACCATGGAAGAACTGGGTTTTCTAAAAGCCATCCTCACGAGTGTGTCCCAGTCTTGTCCTTCACTTCAAGTTGCTTCGTTGGGGAAATGTCGCCATGCTCCATAGTTGTGCTATGAACGGATCCATCCTTGGCAGCGGTTTCCATCATGCTTTGGCTTCTCTGATCTTGCGGGCCCCATATTAATAGCTTTGCCAGCAGCTAGTGAATTCCCCTTTCTTGCTCAGACCACTTTCTGTTCCTCTTACTCACCTTAGCGGGGACAACCCCGTTCTACAGATCTTTAGCGTAGCACATCTACGATACGCCAAAGTGAAAATGCCAGAAACCAAGCAAGAGAAACTACCAGACTCCTTCCTTCCTCCCTCCCTCCCTCTTTTTATTCTTATTTTCTGGAAATAGCATCGTTTCTCATGTTGCCACTGTCTGGCGTAGGAGGCAGAATACTGGGAGACCCAGGTTCACCAAGCCATGAAACTTGGGCCAGTCACACTCTCTCAGCTTGACTCACCTTGTTGGGAGGAAAAAGTGGAGAAGCAGAAGGACATGTATACTGCCTTGAGCTTACTGAATGAAATGTGGGGCGGAAATGTGACCAAGGCTGCATCCGCACTGCAGAAATAACCCGGTTTGACACCAATTTAACTGCCACGGCTCAATACTATAAAATTCTGGGAATTGTAGTTTGTTGCAGCAAGAGAGCAGACAATTTTTTAACTTTTTTTTTTTTACAATTTTTGGGCCTTTGCAGACTGCCAGAAATAGTGCAAATTGAGTCCACTTTTAGGATTAGGGTTAGGGTTAGGGAATCATGGGAAGTGTATTTTATTGTGGCACCAGAGCTTTCTCTCTCTCAATGTCTCAGAAAAAAAACAATTCCCATGATTCCCTAGCACTAACCCTAACCCTAACAGTGGACTCAATTTGCACTATTTCTGGCAGTCTCCAAAGGCCCTTTGTCTTACAAAAATCCGTACTAGTGCTATATTGCTACTAGACCAACCAAAACTGTACAAAAATATGGCAGATTTCAGATTTCCATCAAACAAGACCCAAGATCCTATGCAATTTCTGGCAGGATCTGGTCTAGCATCACTCATAGTTATGAGAATAGTAATCATAATTATTTTTTTGCTATGCATAATAGCGAAACAAAACTAAAAAGCTATTTGCGTCTACGGCAAGTCAGGGAGTTGGACTGGATGGCCTTTGTGGGCCACTCAAACTCCAAGATGCTTTATTGCTATTATAATAATATATATTTTTTAATTTTTATGCCGCCTCTTTGCAGTGCAATCAAGGCGGCGTACAACAGATTAAAACAACATTACAAGTTAAAACAGTCAAACAACCCCTTCCCTAACCCACCCACCCCTTAAAAATATATTAAACTATAGCAAGATTAAAATACAAAATAAAAGAAAACAATACAGTACAAATAAATAGCAGCTTAGCAACAAAAGAGCTGGAATCATTGTCATCTCCTTAAACTTTTCTTTGGACCGGGATGTTATATTTATATTTATATTTATATTTATATTTATATTTATATTTATATTTATATTTATATTTCTTTTAAATATAAATTAATCAGCAATAATGGTGCTGTATATTAAACTAAATTGGGAATGGGGGAACACATTTTGCATCAGGGGCTACACTGAAAAACCACTGAAAAAAAGCAAATGTGTGCATAAACGCTGTACACGCCATTCTGTCAATAGACACACATTTTATTCCTCATTTTCTTGTCTGACATTCAGGGTCAGAATGCATTCTTTTCCCTATGCCTTACTCCCAGAATAGTGAATAAATTTGCTACTACTGTTTCCCACGAGAGGAAGAAAGTGTAGGTGGCGATTGAAAGTTTCCTGTCAGTCAGATGGGGAAGTCCCCCGAAAAATTTGGGTGTGATTTTGGGAGTCGCAAGAGATGATCTCATTGCTTCAGGGAATTCACCACCACTACCACCACCAACTCACCCTTCTGGGACAGTAGGCTAGTGCAGAAAAGTTACTTTTTCGAGCACAGCTCCCAGAACTCTTTAGCCTGGTATGTGAAGGATTCTAGGATTTATGCTAAAAAATTTAAAAAAGTTCAATATCTGGTTGGATAGATGGCACAGAACGCCTGCATTGCTGTTACTGCTCCTCTATGCTAGCCATCATCTGCTGCTTGAGATGGACAAATGGTACACTCCATCTGAGGCTATCCCCAGGTTTGAAAGCTTCTCAATGAAGTCCCTATGAACTTCTAGGTTTACAGAAGATGAGAGGTCTCTGATAATTACACAGAATGGCACATCAGCAGATCTTCCATAGAGAGTTGGAAGAGACCCCAAGGGCCATCCAGTCCAACCCCATTCTGCCATGCAGGAACTCACAATCAAAGCACCCCTGACAGCTCGTCATCCAGCCTCTGTTTAAAGACCTCCAAAGAAGGAAACTCTACCACACCCCAAGGGAGTGTGTTCCACGGTCAAACAACTCTTACTGTCAGAAAGTTCCTCCTAATGTTTAGGTGGAATCTCTTTTCGGCCTCATTCCCACTTACGAATAAATCAGTTTGCGATCCGAATCGATGAATCGGTTCAACAGCGAAGCGTGGTTCACACTACATTTGCCCCGATCGCATTTTCTTGTTGAAAAATAGCCGACTTCTCGTTCACATTGACTAATGAATTAATTCAAAATGGACCCTCTTCAGCCAGTTGTCAGATTTAAAGGGCAAATTTAAATTGATTCCGATCCGCATCCCGTTCACACTTGCGCTGAACTGATTTATTGCAAAAGATGCAGAAAAAATGAGTGTCAAAAAGACACGTGTTAAATGATGGGTCTAGCATGTGTGTGTGTGAGGGGGGCTTGCCAAACCACTTCACCAATTCAGCTCAAGTGTGAACCAGGGTCATTTCAACCATTTCAAACTGGTTAGCGAACAGGTTTATAACATAGTGGGAATGAGGCTTTCCTGTAGTTTGTATCCATTGTTTGCATCCATTGTCCTAATCTCTGGAGCAGCAGAAAAGAAGCTTGCTCCATCCTCAACATGACACCCCTTCAAATACTTAAACAAGGCTATCATTTCACCTCTTAACTTTATTTTCTCAAGGCTAAACAGCTCCCTAACTCTATCCTCATAAAGCATGGTTTCCAGACCCTTCACCATTTTAGTCACCCTTCTTTGGACATGCTTCAGCTTTTGAATTGTGTTGCCCAGAACTGGATACAGCATTCCAGGTGAGGCCTGACTAAAGCAGAATACAGTGGAACTATTACTTCCTTTGCTTTGGACACTATACTTCTATTGATGCAGCCTAGAATCTCGTTGGCCTTTTTAGCTGCAGCATCACACTGTTGACTCATGCTCAACTTGTGGTCTACTAGGACTCCTAGATCCCTTTTACATGTTGTCTTGTTAAGCCAGGTGTCCATTTTTTCTGTCCTAAACCTTACATTTCTCCGTGTTGAAATTCATTTTGTTAGCTTTGGCCCAGCTTTCTAATCTATTAATGTCATTTTGAATTTTGATCCTCTCCTCTGGAGTATTAGCTACTACTCCTAATTTGGTGTCATCTGCAAATTTGATAAGCATGCCCTTTATAAAATTTGCAGATAACACCAAATTAGGAGGAATAGCTAATGCCTCAAAGGAGAGGATCAAAATTCAAAATGAATACAACCAGCCCTGGCATTAGACAAGGGGAGGTGATCACCTCAGGTCAAAGATCCTAGTGTAATGTGGAAAAGAAAATTTCAGCAGCAGGTCCTATAACATTTCCCTCTCCTTGTTGGCTTGAACCAGATTATTTAGTCCCAGCTAGCTGAATCAGAGAGAAGACAAATTGGGAAAATCTTGCTGGAGACTCTAGTATTTGTAACTGTAGTTCCTGGGTGTTATTTAAAATATCCAAATAATCTTTTTGTTATCCTGGACCATTTGCTCTTCCTCTTCCCCTGATCATGTATCACTAGATACATGCAACATTTGAGAAACTTGATTCTCACTCATTTCCATTGAGCCTTCTTTAGTCAAAGTGCTAAGAGCTTTAACAATGTTACACTAGTTCTTTTAGCCACTCATCCAATTATGTGTATCAATAAATCTCTCTCTTTTTGTAAATTTGGGAAACAGGATCATGGACTAGAAGATCCTTGGGTCTGATCCAGCAGAATTCCTCCTATGTTCTCCTGTGAGCTTGCGATGAAGAAATAAGCAAAGAAGAAAACAATTATAATAGAGGTGACTAGTTACCTTTTACATTGGAGAGGTCCATGAAGTATGTAAATGTGTTCCAGATTATCACCAGGCTATGTTGCCCTCCTGATGTTGCTTTACTTTTGTAGCCCTCCTGATGTTGCTGAATTCAAACTCCCATCATGGCCAGTAATGGTCAGTGGATGATGGGAGTTTTAACCAAAGAACATCTGGAAGCGAGGGGTTCCCCTGCCCTTAATTGCAAGACTGTGAGGTTGATGGTTTGTTTTCTGAAAGTTCAGTAGTTTATGAAATTGCACCAGCATATGTAGTTGTTTTTAATCTAAGGACGTTATCACACAGGGAGTTGCAGGGAGAAAGTGGAAATAAACGGGCACGAGCGGAAATCTTTAATTTACGGGATATGTCCCATTCCGCCTCATCTGATAACTAAATTCGAATTTAAAAGGGGGTTAATTCGAACGCAAACCTGATCTTTTAATTTTCGGGATTTTTGAGGATTTGATTTCACACGGGACGGATCCCATGCAGAAACTGGATTTAAAATGAAAACAACCCTCAAAAGCGGGTTGTTTTTTACACGACGTTCGGGGTTAACCCGAACATAAAGTAAAAATAACCCGCAAAAGCGGGTTGTTTTTCAGCTGACATTGGTGTCAAGGAGAAATAACGCAACATTAATCCAAATGGAAATTCGCTAAAACCCACTCCATTTTACTTTCGGGAACTTCTGAAAGTAAAAAGGAGCAGGTTTGGGCAACTTTCCATTTGGATTAATGTCACGTTATTTCTTACATAAACATGTCTGGGGGAAAAACCCACTTTTGTGGGGTTTTCCCCCCTGATTTTTAAATCCCGTTTCTGCACAGGATTTAAGCAATTTGCTACAGTGTGATGAAGTCCAATGATATGCAATAATTGGTGGTACTTGATGGTTTAATCACACAGCTGTGAAGACGCACAACCTGCAAGAGAAGGGATAGTAATCTGCAGCTCTGGTCTCCTCTCCAGGAGGCTGTCAAATGTCAGTTCTTACCTTAATTTTGTGTATTCCTAGAATTCATTTCAAGAGATGTTTTCAAGTGAGCAGTTCAAACCTCTGAGTTATTCCCCAGTAGCCAGAAGAAAGGAGGCTCAGATAAAAAGATTAAACAGCATGGGAGGATGGAGTGCAAAGAGAGAAATAAGAGCGAGAGGACAAATAAAAAGGGATTACTTTGTCCCCATTTAGATCTGGTCTTTCCTACTATTGGTTTCACTCCATCCAGCATCCCACCACAGTCACCCTACTCTCTCATCACTCTTCTGAACCTATACACAAAATAGGATTAAATCTAGATTCAAAAGCACTGTAAAAAGGCACACAACAACATTTTCTCTCTCTTTCTCTTTCATACACACATGCACACGCTACAAACATGCACAACACATGTGCTGTCTCTATGGTACAAGGAAACCAGAGCCTGTCCCTCTTAAATATTTGGTTTCAAAGCTGTGTGCAGTGAAATATACGAACATAACAATAGAAGAAGGAGATTTGCAATAAAACATTTTGATAACTCATCTCACCTTCATAGGGCCCCAGGGAGGAAGGTGACTTGTTTTTACAGTGAGCAAAATGAATAAGGGGGAAATTCTTCAGCTATTTACTTGTCAAAAGATGAGTCAGAAATTTCCAGGTTTACTGATGCTGATTCTCTACCCAAAGGAGACATGGCAATATCCACACAATGAATAACTGCAGTAATGGAAAGAACTGGCACTTAGGTATATACTGGGAGGGAGGGAATACGCTTCCCACTGTAGTACTAGCAATGATCTCCCCTTGTGTGCTTGCTATTTGCATTGGAATAACAGCATCAAAGTACCCACCATAATGGATAACTTTTGTGACGCTAATAATTGGTTCATTGCAAACACGTTCTTCAAGCCACCCAAGAAGTGACTGTATACATGGCCATCACCTGATAGACGATATAGAAATCAAATAGACTACATAACTGGAAGCATATATATTAATATACCTTGATTAAGCCAACCAGTTTTTGAAGCACATAAGCTTCTTCATCAGGCAAAAATAAATAGCATGCAGCTGAAGGAAAGTGACAGTGTGGGCATGACAGCATATATATCTATATCTATATATATATATATATATATATATATATATATATATATATATATATAGGAAGTGTCTGTGTGGTTGTGTCTCCTGGCCCCAGAATGTGGTTTCCTTTTTTTGGCTTCTTGATTTACTCTCATGCATCGCTCACTCCCTGCATCTACTCAGAAATACTCATTTGGGAAGGTTTTCACTTTTTGAGCGCTAACCTGCTCTAGCTTGCTTTCCTGTCTTTGATAATGAATTTGGTTTTAAGGAATTTGACACATGATTGATTACTACCTACAACCTAACCACTTACTTACTGTTTACTGAATGGGGTAGAAAAGAGAAACAGAGAACGAAAGACTCCAGCAAACTTTCCCATTGGCCATGCAACACACAGGATGTAACAAAAAATGTTAGCGTGATAAGAAATTTCCCTATCGGTTTGTCTTCTGAGTTTTGAAAGGTTAGACATCAATGTGGAGAAGAAAGACAACGATCAGTGCAAACAACAAAGCTTGAGTGTTACTTTTTAAATTTTTATTTATGATATATCATACATACACACCTAAAAAAAGCTCGTACAAAAAATAAAATACATCTGACTCGTCATCCTAAACAATACTACTAGACTTCAATTGAGTTCCTTTTATCCATATTCTTACAACTACTTCTCTTTTTTTCTTTTAACAACATCTATTTAACCTCTGCTCTCTATCAAAAATTCAAAAATTCATATTCTATGTAATATGTTCAATATTCAAAGATCATTTCTTATGATATCTATGTACCCTATCTTTTAGTTGTGTTATCTTTTCCAAAACATAGG
>CM034705.1:16223307-16237006 GCA_020142125.1 Phrynosoma platyrhinos | reverse complement strand
GAAGAGTACTATCCCAACATACTTTACTGGTGTCATTATACTGGTGTCATACATACTTTACTGGTGTCATTATAATAAACTTGCAGCAAGTATTTGTTTTTCAGTTGTATTTTCTTTTGTTTGTCTTTTTTTCCCCAGTGTGTTCTGTTGCTTTTCATAATACAGTAAAAAAAAAAAAAGTTTGTTTCCTTAGAAAATAATAGAATCAGTGGGATCTCGTGCAATGCTGCAGTGTGGAATATTGTTTTATGATTCCAGGCACTTTATCTCATCCACCTGTACTTCATATTGCAAAAGCATGTTGGCATTCTGCACTCACTGAGCATGTTCAGTATTCAGCACCCATTCAGTACTTAGTGGGATTCCATCGAAACTTCCAGTGTGCATGCAAGGGTGATGCTGTTTTGGCTACACTAGGACAAACACCAGCAAATTTTAAGTTGCCATTTGTATTTATAAGTGATCATAAACCAATAAATAGATAAATGAGCAGGGGATTACAGTTAAAAACAGTGCCAGACAATATGATGAATACAGTTCAGTGGAATAGATAAAAGAAAACCTGTCGTTTCCTGAAGGTTTCAAACTGTCATGGGTGCTGATTGTAGGAAAAATCTTGGCCAGCGTCTTTTTGGTGTCCCATACATGCCTAAGTTCACACTCGGAAGATACTGGTAATTTTTTCCCCCTGATGTAGAACATCTACACGTACTTTAGGATTTCAGAGGCAGAGTTGCAGATGTACTATGCATTGTGAATGCAGATTGTACGTGCACATCCAGTTGTGCAGTGTCACAATTCAATGATGAGGTGGTGTTGCGCATCCACCATGTAACTTTGTGAGCATAATGTTATGCTTGGTGTCCTTGATGTAGATTCTCAGCCCTTATGTAGTAATATTTAAATATGCATAAAATGTATACAGTTTTGTGAGTTTACAGAGATGCAAGATTGGTAGGAACACTGAAATCACAGTACAAATAATTCTTTGATCAGTCTTAGTGGTCAAATCTGAATCACTGAGCAAATATTCAATGGGAAATTTTTAAATCATTCCCTTTGTTCTTGCTGATTTAAGTCACTCTGATTTAAAATTTTGTTTTAAATTTTATTCCACTCCAGCTGCACTAAGTGATTTCTCTGTTGTTGTTTTTTTTATCAGGCAAAAGCTGGTACACCCAATCCAACACCACAGAGAATGCCTTATCCACAAACAACAGGGCTCAGATTCACACTATCAATGGCTTCATGAATTCTCCTCTGCCTGGTAAGAAACACATCTTCCCTTATCCACAGGGAGGAAAAAAAAAGAGGAAGAAGCAATAAAAAGTTAACAGAATAACAAGAGAAGGGAGTATAAGCCAAGAGCAGGATGAGGGATTGACTGTGATTTGGACAGAAGAACATCTGAAAGTGGAGAAACATGTTAAATGTTCTCCAAGAGCCACTCTGTTCTCCATGACCAAGTCTGCTCCGTCCAGCAAAGATGATGGGAAAAGATCTTCCTGCACCAACCACATTCAATTTCTTATCATGGTAAATTATGATGGGCAAGCCTTTGTCATGGTTGTTCCTATAGCCGTCTCCCAAGGACAGTGTAAAAATGCAGGCAGATGTGTTCTAGAAAAGCAGTTCTAGAAATTTTCATCTCCTTGGTTTGCTTCTTCAAGATCCAACCACCACAAAATACTTTGTATTATAAAAGGGACAGCTCACAACAGTATGTTATTGGGGAAATCCATTTTCCTCCCATTTACTATGTGTGTTGCATCTGATCTCTGAGGGAGGTCTAGAGAAGTTTGAGTAGGGTGGTAGATTAGGAAGGACAATGGCCATAATAATATTAAAAAATAACAATGCTTTGATGCTGTGAGTTCAGGCTCCGTTACACCAGGGTTTATTGTAGCATCTTTCTCCTTACAGAGCTCAAGGTGTGCCAGAACAGACCTGTCTACTGGTATGTCATTGGCCTAGGCACCAGACCTGAAGTCCACTCCATTTTCTTTGAGGGACACTCTTTTCTTGTGAGAGACCACCGGCAGGCTACTCTGGACATCTCCCCAGCCACTTTTCTCACTGCTGAGACTACGCCCAGAAACAACGGCACATTTCGGATGTTCTGCCAAATTCCATCCCACCAACAAGGTAACAAATAATGGGGAAAATGAAGTACAATAAAGGAGTCCGAGATGGAGAAGCCATGGATGAAGCCAAAATTTCCTGTCTCGGTTGTTTAAAATGAAGTAACACACACAATATATGAAACCCCAAGAAAAACTGAATGAGGAGGGACACCAAAAAATAGGTGGTGGAAAAGACCATTCTCTTTCATTATCAGTCTGAACTTTTTATGTTCCAATAAGGAAAGGGTAAGGAACTCTTCCAACCCTAGGAGTAAACTCAGTATCAGAAGTTCTTGAGGGCTGCATTGCTTTCTCTCAGCCTGCCCTACTTCACAGGGTTGTTGTTGTGGGGATAAAGTGAACAGATGGAAAGTGATGCAAGTCACTTGAACTCATTGGAGGAAGGGTGGAATATACATGTAACTAATACAGTGAAGAAGTTGTTTTTCTCTTTGCTTCCAGCTGGAATGGAAACCTTCATTAAAGTGGATGTCTGTCCAGAGCCACTTGAGAAGAAGATGAGGGCAGCAGAGCCAAGTGAAGATGAAGAGGACTACGAAAATTATGAAGACTATGAAAGTGTGGTTGTCAACATGGGAGATTTTTCACCCAGGATTACTGGCCGTTCCCGTGCCAAGAGGCTGTCTGTAACATGGGAGCATTACATTGCGGCAGAAGAGGTTGACTGGGATTATGCCCCAGTCAAGCACAAGAACCAGGACAGGTAAATGGCAAGCTGCTGATCTTTCAGGCCTGGGACCTAGTTCCTTGGCAGGCTATTATACCTCTCCCCTCCCCAATTCATATTGCAAGGCTAGCTATTAAGATTAGGACCCCCTTTCTCCTCCCATCCAGAGTGCTGGTTTTGTTGCTCACTCTGTCCTTGCTTTCACCAACTATTTTGTTGAGATTGAAGAACTGGTCATACGTTCAAGGAATCAGGTTGTCTGGAAAGGTTTCATAAAGCCTGGTATGTCTGCATTATCTTATGAGCCCAGTTGACCTTCAAGTTCTGGGGTCGGCTGTCAATATTGTGGTACTGGCCAGCAGCATATCCTAGACATAGCTTGGAAAAGATACTTTCTTATACAGCTCCCAGATTTTCTCAACTAGCATTGATTCTAGGTAGACTGGAAAGAGAAACAGCAGAATTGGAGATCATGCACAAACTACAGTCCCTCAGCAATGGAGTGAACAAAGATAATGGCTTCCTGGCTCACTACACACATTTCAACACTATCTGACCCCAATACCAATAATAACTCTAATACTAATAAATGCAGGTCTATGACTAATATCTTCATTTCCCCCCCTCCTGTTTGCCTGATGTTGAAGCCAGTGTGACTTCCAAAGCTTGCAACATGTAATTGCACATTTTGGTTGGCCCAATAAAGATATCATTGTTTGGATGTTATTGGATTTGCTAATACCAATAGTAATACTTCCCTCCCTTTCTCTTTTGTAGTCAGGTTCTGGAACCTGGTCCTCAACGGATTGGATCAAAGTATAAGAAAGTGAGATTTGTGGAATATGAGGATAGGACCTTCATGAGACGGAAGGCATCAAATTCAGATCATATGGGGATTCTGGGTCCTGTTCTCAAGGGAGAAGTTGGTGATGAATTTATGGTAAGAGACGGGATAGAGAGAAAAGAGAGGGATCAAAAAATGAGAAAGGCTCCATATTGAAGATGATGGTCTAGCAAAAAAAATTGAAAAAGATCATGAGTTGCAGCTCCCCTTAAGAAGCCCATATAGGCTTTGTTCAGACATGCAACAGTGGCCCTCCAGAAGTAGCTGGATTGCAGGTCCCACCTTCCCTTACCATTGGCTATGTAGTCCAAAAACCTCACAAGGGCCACAAATTTCATAGCCCTAATAAAAATAAAAACAACTATTTTATTCATTTATGTCCCACCTTTCCCACAATAATGGATCTCAAAGCATCTTACAACATGTTAAAAACAATAGAAAAAACTATTTGTATAGAAAACTATACAAAACATTGAATAAATATAAAAGTTATTTTATATATTTATAAAGTTAAAACATTAAAATTCTTTAAAAGAGTGTATAGAAATTAAAACAACACAGTACACCATTAAAAGCCCATCCCAGTCAGTTTCTAATGATGGCATCAAAATATTCTGATTTGCTGGCAGAAGAAGAGGGCCATGTATGTTATTGAACTCATCCTCTCTGACCACTGACTATGTTTGCTATCTCTGATGGGAGTTGTTTTCCACCTTTGTTCCAAAGAATGTACTGGTCTTGATTAAAATATACTGTTGTATCTGGTGTGGGGGCTCCAACAAAGCTACAAACCCTTCATCAAATTGTAAAAATTGTTGTTTCAGATAATGTTTAAGAATCTAGCCAGGCGGCCATACAACATATACCCCTACGGCATCACCAACGTTACCTCGTTTTTCCGCTTGGGAGGCACCAAAAGTAAGACTGCTGAAGGAGAACGTCTCATGAAATGGCAATGAGAGGGATAGTTCTACAGCTGTATTCTTTATTATGCTCTCTCTTTTAAAAATCTGTGCCAAAGAAAGTATTAGGAAAAGATGCATTCTATGTCTAACCATGCACATTAATGAAATAGTGCATGTATCTGCATAATTCCTCAGATTTTATTCTCCTCATTCTAATCATGAGATATTGAATATTTTGAGATATATGGAATATATTGAGATCTGAATATTTTCACAGGTGTCACTTCTGACTTGTAATAAGTTCAGGCATTCACTCACAAAGTTTCAAGCTGGGCTCAAGGACTAGAAACTTGTTTTTCTTTGAAAATGGCATCTCAGAGTCTTTGCTCATTGTAGAATATGTGGAGCCTTGCTTTTAGCCTTTACCCTTTTTTGCATGCTGATTATAATAATGTGCTGTTTGTGGTGTTCCATAGGTAAAACGTTTCTCGTCTAATTGTATCTTCCCATTTTCGTCTACTCCTTTCCTTTTAAACTTTTGCTAGATTACAATCTGGCTCTCTGAAGCCTGTTACTGCTCCCTTGTGTTAGATCAGGGGTAGGCAACCTTTCCCCTTTAAGGGCCGAGGGACTTCAGCTCCCAGAATCCCAGGAGATATTGGCCAACATGGGACTATTGGCCAACATGGCTGAGGCTTCTGGGAGCTGAAGTCCCTCGGCCCTTAAAAGGGAAAGGTTGCCTACCCCTGTGTTAGATGGTTGTTAAAACAATGGCATTGAAACTTAAAACTTTTTAAATGAACTTTTTTGGCAGTCTCTGTAGCTCTCTGTTGAGTTCTCAGGGCAGATAGTTACTGCCTCCCCCCCCCCCCCCCCCCCCCCCCCCCCCCCCCCGCGCACAACTCTGCTTTAAGGCAAAAGTTCTAGTCTGAATGTAGCTTCCCTGAGGTTTAGCTTTCTAGGGTAGCATTTGGTCATACTGCTTTTGTATGTTATTGTATGCACCGGCTCCTTCAAAAAAGATTTGGTGTCAGTGATAAGAAGATTTAGTGTCAGTGATAAGAAGATCTGGTGTCAGTGATAAGAAGAAGTGTTGAAGATAATAGGGTTCTCCATCCTGGGAAGTTGCCCACTTTATACTGGAAGTACAAGAGTTCCTTCTTTTTTTATATATACCTTCTTAGGCTAGCACCACTTTTCTCTTTTGATCTCAGCATTAATTTAGTTTGTCCTAAGGCTATTCCATACCTGGATCCAGGTGTCAACAGAGTTCAGACTTGTGGGTTTTAAGACTTTTATTCATGAGAAAGAAAGCTGAAACTGAGCAGGAAAGTAGCGGCTTTCTCCATGCTTCTCCACATGCCATCATAGCACTTCTATTCTCTTCCCAAAGGAGATGGTTGTAAAAGCATGCCTTTTGTCAAATGGATTTTTCCAGCATGACAAAAGACATGATTTTGCAATGTCTCCCTGAGGAAGAGAATGAAAATGCAATGACAGCATGCAGAGAGGCACAGAGAAAGCTACTATAGTTGGCCCTTCCCAACCATGGGCTTGCCATCCATGGACTGAAGCATCTGCGGATGGACCCGCCTTGTTCTTCCCAATGGTGTCACCTGCATGCGGCTGTGCCAGCATGATCACATGCACATTGCACCACCATTGGAAAGAATGGGACTTGAGATCACACGTTTTTTGCTCTCCGCATGGGGGTCCAGAATGGAACTCCTGTGGAAACAAAGGGCTGACTGTACTCTCCTGCTCTGTTTCAGCTTTGTTTTCTCATATACCAAGACTCCTAGGTTGTTGTTGGTTTTTTTAAAAAAAAAATGGATTCCAAGGGGGCATTCACACTTACTTTTTTGTCCTGCAGAGATGCGGATCTCTGCAGTGATGCGATACCGAATCAGTGTTCCCACTACGTTTTCCGTTTCTGAATCTCTCCATGGCATTTTAATCCTGTTGCCATTCACACTTGACACCATTTCAGTTTAAAATGGAGACACCTCTATTTCCGGGAATGATGCAGCACAATCTGAATTAATTAGATAGCTTACTCACACTACCAAAGATGCAGATTGTTACGGCTCTTAGAAAAAGATGTGGGGGTTAAACCCGGTATCAAATGTACTGGGCTAAGTGGATTTTTTGGTAGCCCAAGTGTAGTTGGGGCAAGTGTGAATGCCACGAAAATAACCTGGTTTTACACCGGGTTATTTTCTTAGTGTGAATGGGGCCCATGATACACCAAAAGGGATCTGGGTGCAAAGAACATAGCATTTAAAATCTTCAGCCCAGGATTTTGTTTTAATTAGAGTACCAAAACTGAATAGTTCCAACACAAAACTCCATTCCTGGGTACTCCAATTTTCTTCATTTCAACAATATGATTTTTGGAGGGGAAAGTCATTTTATTCTTCATAGTTAAGACCCAGCCTGGTCTGCCATCTGCCAGCCATTTATCTGACATCTTTGTGTAAGTAGGAAATGTTGGTGAGGAAGACATCTATGTCACCTAATAACCCTTAGATTTCTTCCTGTTACTTGTGAAACTATCATTTAAAGCTCATCTCTCCTTTCATATGTCTATATGCTCTTTGATTTCGTTCACTTGTGTTTGCAATATGATTATATGAGGCTGTTGAATGTGACCAGGGTGGGAGAAGCTGAAATTACAAGCTAGCTTATATTTTCAAAGTCTAGTGATTGTAATGATTGTCACAATATAGTGATTGTATTATGGTTTGTTTCCTTCCAGTGAATGTGAAGCTGTTGCCAATACGACCTACTCAGGTGTTCATGTACAGGTGGAAAATAATGCCTGAGGATGGCCCAACTAGATCAGATCCCCACTGTCTAACTCGCTACTATTACAGCTCCATCAAGCCTGCTAAGGATTTAGCTTCTGGGCTTATTGGACCCCTGCTAATCTGCCTGAAAGAGACCATGGACCAAAGAGGCAATCAGGTGGATCTATTGTTGCATCTTAAGAGAAAACATTAATGTATTCTCATAACAGCCTGAAGCTCACTACATATTATGTACGCATGTCTACATTATAACTCTACTGCTTGTCCTGAGAGAAAAGATAGGTCAAAAACATTTGAAACCCAATGAAGGGTAAACCCAATGAAGGGGAAGTAGGGTGAATTTTCAAAATCAGCAGACAGTGGGTCTTCCAACTCTGATTCTGTAAATAGTTTGGGAACAGGGTATCTATTACATTCCCATCCCACTTTTGCTCTAAGGAGTTCAGTGTAGTCTTTCTGCCCAGGCACAATCAAAATCTAGAACTGCTCTGCTGTAGAAAGGTTGCTATCTCATGTACCTTAACATGCTGAGACTTCACAAGTGGCCTTGTGATTGAAAACCAATGGTTTTTATTGCACCCAGAAACAAATTAAAACTAGTGAAGAGTGGTGTGATGAATCCTGGTTAACAACCTGGCTCAAATTTTTTGTTGCTATTGAAATTTCAGTGTGTCATAAACACAACACACTGTCCTATGTTCTGAAGGTGACAACTGTAGCAACAGAAGATGGTGTTTTGTGATTACTGTACTAATAATCTAGGAGAGTGTCATTTTCAGGGGCAGAACATTAATCCCAGATCCCCAAATATAGAATGGGTGACATCTTACCATTAGGAATGCATAAGGAAAAGGATCTAAGTATTTTGTAGCTTCCTGGTGGCTAAATATGAGCAGTGAAATGTAAAGGACGAATAGAAATGCATTAAAAGAAATATAGGCCACAAGAAATACTGTACTCTGCTTAGAATTCAGAGAAATGGCCATGCCAGTCTGGAATATCAGTATACAAAGGGATCTTGTAGCATCTTTGAGACTGTGCAAAAGAAGTTGCAGTATAAACTTTTGTAGACGTGTCTACTTGCATCTGAGGAAGTAGACCAAGTCTTCAAAAGCTTATGCTACAACTTATTTCACTCAGTTAGTCTCAAAGGTGCCCTTTGCATAGTGTTCTCTGCTTACATTACATTGCATGCAGTAGCTTGCCTGGTTCTAGGCACTGCAGTTTAGAAAGTACATTGACTAACAGGAATGTGTCAAGAGGTGCCTGGAGAAAAAGTCCTGTTAAGGAAGGATGAAGGAGCTGGGTATGTTGAGCTTGGAAAATAGTTAAAGGACTATCATATAGAAGGTATAACAGGCTTGTTTTCTGTTGTTCCTGAGGGCAGGATCTTAATTAACAGTCTTCACTTGTAACAATGAGGTTTTTAGCTACACATTAGGAATAAGACTTTCCTGGTGGTGCAAACTTGTCAGCAGTGAGGCAGAATGTCTTGAAAAAGGGTGGACTTTTCTTTGTTCCTTTTACCTCTCCATGCTTGATATAGTCCAACTTTGCCAATGCTTGCCTGGCAGATAGCTGTCCAGCCTCTGCTTAAGAAGTTCTGTCTGCAAGGAATGAGTTGGCATGGTTGGGCTATATCAGGTGTGGAGAAGTAAAATGTCAGCTGAGAGCAGCCAGCTTTGCTTCTCTATGCTCTTCCTATGTGGAGAAGAGGAAGCCTCTTTGTAAGCTGCTTTGGGCATCATTTTGGGAGAAAGGGGGATATAAATTAAATAAGAAGCAGCAACGCAAAAAGGATCTTCTGCGGATCGTGATCAGAGATAGTGAGATTCCATTCAGGATAGGCTCAGGGTCATCAGACAGCAAGTTGTTGGTCTGATAGAGAACACTCGCAGACTATACTCCCTTTTCCTGGACTCAATGACTTTTGAGGTCCCTCTGAAAACCAATTCCATTATTCCACCCTAGCATGTATTTGGGGTGCCCAGTCCTTTCAGAGAAAAGATATGCAGGTCTGCATGGGGAGCAGCTGAGAATGAGTAGGGCACCCTGTTATAGTTGTGAAATGTTATAGTTGTGAAGCCATACAAGAGGGAAGCAAGGTGACCTACACATTAACAACACTCTCCAACAACAATTTCAACAATACTTCAAGTAGCCAGTCTAGTCCAGCACTGACTGTCCTCCAAACCCTTTCCTTTGTGGTTCTCTCAGATTATGTCAGATGAAGCAAGGTTTGTGCTGTTTTCTATCTTCGATGAAAACCGCAGCTGGTACTTGGCAGAGAATATCAACCGATCCTGTACTGATGCAGCCAATGTCAATCCCCTTGATCCCGAATTCTATGCCTCCAATGTCATGCACAGTGAGTAGCCCCAGAAGAAGAAAAGGTTAGTGTATGAATGGTGTGGGAAAGACGGCCAATTAATTCACATTAACTGTCCATAGACTAGACTGTTTCCTTTTTGGTTTGAGTTTCTGTATACAGTACTTGGAACACACACGTCTCTGCAGACTTCCTCAGTCTTCACTCTGATCCAGCAAACATTCAGTGTTTTGTGTCTCAGGTTCATCACCTCCTGTTGATACTCTGGTCCCAACTCTGTTTTAAGAGTTGCATCAGAAGTTTTCCATCTTCTTACATACATACTTTGCAGCTTGTATTTTGAGTGACATCCATCTTTGATTCTGGTTTTCCCATAGTTTTTAACTCCTGCTTCTCTTCCAGTTCTTCTGGCATTATCCAGCTCCTTCTGGTCTGTCTTCATGTTTACATCCTATTTCTGACTTCCCATTTCTGGAAGTTGTGTATTCTTCACATCTGCTCCGAACTCTGTAACTGCTTGTTGAATTGCATCTTAAATAGATTTCTAGCAGAAAGCTCCAGGCAATCATTTTTTGATTGAGTAGAATCCCATCTCTTCATTCATTTGAAGCAAAACGTTTCCTGAATGTTTTCTGATTTAGGTCTCAAATTATAGAAATGCTAGGAAAAAATAACAAAATATTATTTTTTAAAGTATTTGTCTTCTCCATTTATAAGGGTGGACATGAGGAAATACAGTATAATGCAGTGATTTCAGTATTACTGGAGTCAGACATGAGAAGAACTGAAAAGGATTTCTGATAAAGACTGGCTGGCTAGTGTGTGGACCACTACTTTCAACTAGAAATCGACATATAGAGTAAAACTTTTCAAAGCAGAAATCCAAACATATTTGCTGAACTTAGGTTGCCCTTTATTTTGTTTGCTGGTACTAACAATGCGGCAGCTAGGGCTCTGACAATCAGACTGATTTGCTTGAGGTGTTTTCAAGAAATAAATATTTGAAGCTTAATCCAGACAAGACAGAGGTACTTCTGGAAGTCAAAAGGTAGATCAAGGGATAGGGATACAGCCTGCAATGGATGGGATTACACTCCTCCTGGAGATGCAGGCTTCAAGTTGGGTGTACTCCTGAGCTCAGCCTTGAGCCTAGAAGCTCAGGTCTCTTCAGTGGCCAGAAGTACTTTTTCACACTTAAACAAGTTTTAGGAGATTATCATACAAGCATAAAAACGCGACTTACCTCTCCCGAATTCAAGTAAAATTCAGGCTGCATCTGGGTCCTATTGCATGGCTTTTGTCGCCAAATCCACCATCCAAATACAGCCTGAGTACAGCCTGGCTCACTTAACCCACTTCATGGCCATTTTTTAAAAGTCGACTTTTGAAAAATAGCTGCAAAGCACGATAGGTGAGCCAGGCTGCACTCAGGCTGCGTTTGGATGGCAGATTTGGCAACAAAAGCCATGTGATAGGACCCGAATGCAGCCCTAATTTTACTTAAATTCGGAAGAGGTAAGTCATGTTTTTATGCTTGTTAGGAGATTCTGGAAGCTGTTGTACAAAAAGTAAACTTTTCAAAGCTTTACTTTACAATTAATCTTTCACAGTTCTTGTTTCAACATAAAACACATCTACATCTTAGGTAACAATGATATCTTCGAAAATGCATTTATAATGATTTCAGAAGTCTGTTTTGACACTCACCTCTTCATTTTGGAAATTGAAATTTTGGGTTTGTTTCACCATCAATCAATGCTGTTTTTTCCATCCATTTTTGCAGGTATCAACGGCTACATTTTCAATAACCTAGAGCTACAGCTTTGCCAGAATGAAGTGGTGTATTGGTACATCCTCAGCGTAGGTGCCCAGACTGATATCTTGTCCATATTCTTCTCTGGGAATACTTTTAAGCACAACACAGTCTTTGAGGAGACCCTCACACTTTTCCCACTTTCTGGAGAGACTGTCTTCATGTCCATGGAGAATCCAGGTTAGTTAGATACATTGGTCATGGTGCTTTCCGTATGTTGGACTACAGCTCCCATTATCTTCAACCAGTAGGAACTGGAGTCCAGCAATATCTGGAGGGGTCCTGTGATTATTGCTTCATAAGCTTCAGAAGTCTTATGGCAGGGATAGATGCTTAAGCTTTACAGACTTCTGATACACTTTAATATCTCTCCCACATCTTATTTCCTTGAAATGACAGTTACGAAGCAAGAATATAAACCACTCTTTTCAAAGACTCATATACTGTATTCCTACTCTTGATCTATTAATTAATGTTCAGTATGAGGGAGTGCTGAAAAGTTCTTGGCCTGACCAAGAAGGGAATGACCTAGAGCCATGTAACCTAAATGCTGTTCCACATATTCACCTCAAAATTGGACATATCATTTCAAAAGTTTCAAAAATTATGATGAAATACTGAAACACTGCTCTGCTGCTGCTGGCATGTCTGGATCATTTGAAAATTTCCTTCCTTTCAAACTCTTTTTAAGGTTTTGGAAACAAGAATAGTCAGTTTGAGCAAAATCTGGTGAGTAGGGTGGACAATCTATGCACTCAACCCCCAATTTTTTCAAAACATCTACCATCTTGCCATCCCTATGGACCTTATCACACGGGGTCTAAAGCAGACCTAATCCAAAGGGTATCCATAGCTAATCCGTATTAGTTCCCCGTGTTTACACACGACGTTGCACCGAAACTCGACAAAACCCAGAGCTAATCCGTATTAGTTCCCTGTGTTTACACATGACGTTGCAGCGAAACTCGACAGAACCCGGAGCTAATCCGTAACGAATTGAGATCTTTTGACATTCGGTTTTTCGGGGAAGTACAAGCGAGCTTTCGGAATTATTGCGCAATGGCCGCGCAGGCGAAATGCATATGATCACGCAATATGTATTGTGAAGCATTTCAGTTCATTTCGGTATAGAACTGAATTTATTCTTATTTTGGTTACTTTTCACTTCGTGGCCAGCGTGTGATAAGGTCCTATGAGCAGGTGCACTGGCCTGCAAAAAGAGAATAACTTATTGCCACTTCCCTCACTGTTGTTTCTTCAATAACTAATTTAATTAGCAGAGCAAGTTAGAGTAGTATTCTGCATTAACTGTTTGGCCCTTCTGAAGATAATCTGTCATCAAAATACCTTCCTTATTCCCCCTCAAAAAGGTGGCCATGATTTTTCCAGCTGACTCTTGAGTTTTGAATTTCTTCAGCTATAGAGAACCACTGCAAGGACTGTTTGGTCTCCAGATCATAATGATAGAACCATGTTTCATTAACAGTGACAAGTCATTAAAAAAATATCACTAGAGAGCTCAAAATTCTGCTAAATCAACTTGGAGGTATAAACTCAATTTTGTTTCTGATCCACATTCAGACATTTTAATATCTACTTGACTGACAGCTTGTGCACAGCCAAGTGCTCATGAATTATAAACTCAATGCATTCTGGGATATCTCTAGTGTCTCAGCAATTGTTTAGCTGAGATTCGCTGACACACTGAACAATTTCAGGAGTTGATACTATTGAAGGCCTCCTAGACCTTACTGCATCTTTGGTCTCAAAATCTGCAGACTGAAAGTTGGCATACCATTTTTCACAGTTGAATAAGACAAGCACATGCCACTCAGTATTTGCATTATAGTATATACACTCATGGATTTTCTTTGGAAGACCCAGAATTCAGCACTTGAAAATTCCACATTTTTCATTGGCATGGTTCTATCAATGATCTGAAAAAATTCAGAAATTAGAGCTGTGATCCTGCAAACTGGCAATTTGCAATGCAAACGAACACTCTTCCAAGCTAGAGTGACAAAATTACACTCAGATTTTGGGAAGTAGATCAGGCCAAAAACTTTCAGCACCTCATATAAACTAAAAGAGAAGTGTATACTTCATCTCTTCCCAAAAATGCTTCTGTCTTCCATAAATGAGGGCTACTTTCTGAAAATTTCTATAGTTTTTATATATCACCATTGG
>CM034705.1:16191813-16212142 GCA_020142125.1 Phrynosoma platyrhinos | reverse complement strand
AGGTGAACACCGTTCTGTGCAATCCTGCTGGCCACAGGATCACAGAGTAGTCTCTCACAATGCTGGCTCTTCGGCTTAGTAACGGAGATGGGCACCGGCCCCTAAACTCGGACACAACTTGACAACCTTGTCAACGGGGAATACCTTTACCTTTAGGTTCTCCATTAATTAAGCCAAGGAATTCAATCAGGTAAGTAAAAGCAGCCTCAAGAGGATTCAGAATCATCATGTTATTTCTCTTTTGTAAGCAATGAAAATATTAGACCCAATTCTTTCTGGAGAGGTAGTAGCCATGTTAATATATTTCAGCAAATGCAGATGTGAGCCCTCACAGCACCTTTTAAGGTGAATCTGAAGCTTTCCTATGCCAGAGAACACTTGGTCCTCACAATCCCATGGAAGTGGATGCTTAGACTATGAAAGCTTTCACCACCATTTTAAAGTAGCAAGCGCTGTTGTTGTTGTTATTGGCCAGAATTCTCTATCAGGGTCTATGTTGCGTACCTTTACGTATACTTAGCTATGCAACAGAGGCTGTAAGAAACCCTGTTTATTAATTGTGAAGATGCATAACAGGACGGCAGCAAGACTGTCCCATTGGGCTCTACTGATGTGCATCAGCACTCCCTAGCTGTATCCCAATGCATATAGGTCCCAATGTGCTTCAATCACTTTGATGGTTTCCCTATGTAATAATGTAACAGCAGTCCTTTACTGGATATGGACATTCTGGAACTTCTCAGTTCTAATCCAAACAAATGTAAGTCCACTTACGAAGATGTAAGTCTCCAACAGGACTCTGTCATCATCGTCATCATCATCATCATCATCATCATCAAATAATTGAATAATAACAATAATCTCACACAGTTGTTGAGGGAACTATGGGTCATTTAAATGGAAGGTACAAACAAAAGAAAAATGGCACGAGGGAGCAGGGCTAAGGTTAGTGGTAGTCCTTACAAAGGCACTGGGGCTCAAGCAGTTGTCCAAGGATGCTCAACAAATGAAATTTAGAATCTCAGATTATGTGGAACCCATGAATTGAACCTCTTTTTAAAAATGTTCTAAATGTGCATATTTGTCTGAATAATGCACATTTTTGTAATGCTATAGGGCATTATAACCATGACCTAACTTAGTGTCTTACCATGTCTTAATCTGACCTTGGACCAGCACATAGTCATTAGGAGCAGACATACTTTTAAAGACGGATAAAATTCGCTCTGGCCTGACTAAAATGCAAGGAGATATGCAAGGAGTCTTCTCATCCTATCCTTGAAGATTTTGTGTCCACCCAGATCAACTTGTTCCTGGTAAAGAGCTGTGTGATTTTTTTTTTTTAAAAAAATAAAATCTTTACTCTGCTGCCAAAGGAAAAATTTCCCACACCGTATTGCAAACAAATTTCTTTTATTCAGGCTAGGAAAACATTTTTGTTAAAAACAATGACAAGGCAAGCCACTCTAGACAAAAGAATCCAGAGGGGTTTCTAAACCGGCTATTTTCACAAGACTATGGAAAAATTATTATTTTGCTCTACATTTCAGTGTAGTCACTGGCCATGCTGGCTGGGAGTTGTGGTTGGAAAAGTAATTTTTCCAAGCATTGCTTCTATAGTTCCTTCTAGAAGCAAAGAAAGTTACCTTCTGTTGAGTCAGATTGCTGGTCTACCTAGGTCAGTACCATCCTCTCTGATGGTGTGCATCTTTAGTATGCTCATCTTCCATTAATATTAATAATAATAATAATAATAATAATAATAATAATAATAATAATAATAATAATTTCTTTGTTGTCCAGGTGGATCTGCTACATCCAAAGATTATCCATGGAATAAAGACACAAGGAGCTCGTCAAAAGTTCTCTAATCTGTACATCTCCCAGTTTGTCATTTTCTACAGCTTGGATGGTGAGAGGTGGAAGGGTTACAAAGGCAACGCCACCAGCTCTGAGACAGTGAGTACTTTTGTTTTTTCGTAACACTCATCTAATCAGAGAGAAGAAAGTAGAAGGGAAAAGAGTCTACTAGGGAAAGAAAAATGTCACAGATTGAAGAAATGTAGCTCATATAATCACAAAGTTGGAAGGGGCCTCATGGGCCATATAGTCCAACCTCCTGCTCAGTGCAAAATCTCCAGTTAAAATCTCCCTGGTTTTGTTTGTTTAATGGTTTTGTTGGTTTGTTATTTCCATCTTTAATTAATTTTAAGCAGTTTTAATGCTATAGTTTGGTTAATTGCTTTTAAAGTAACACACATGTGCACATACATACTGATGCTTTTGTCTGTTTTTAATCTGTACTGATTTTAATAATTTGCACACTGCTTTGTGTCCCATTATGGGGAAAGTGACCAGAAATACACACACATAACAACAAAAACAACTGATGAGATTTTAAAAGTTAAAAGTTCTGGCAATCACAAGTGAAGATAAATGAAGGAGTGCAGAGGAGCAAAGCAGAAGTTACAGAATGAAAATTCCCTGCAAGTTCTGTTTAGCTTGTGATCACAACTTCAATTTGTACCATCCTATGCTGGGTACAGCAACTGCTTCTTTCTTCTTGCCTGCAGATATTCTTTGGAAATGTGGGTGCATCTGGTGTGAAAGACAATTTCTTTGACCCTCCTATTGTGGCCCGCTATATCCGCCTCCACCCAACACACTTCAGCATCCGCAACACGTTACGTATGGAGCTTATTGGCTGTGACCTGAACAGTATGTCAATGAGAACTTTCATCCTTTGCAGTCCCAAAACCATAGAACTAGAACAGTTGAAAGGATCCTTCAAAATCCACCACTTTCTTCAATGCATGATCTGCAATGCAGGAGGCAGATGTCCCTTAAGCTACACAGATTCCAAAACAATTTATAGCAGGGATGGGGGATAGGGTTACCAGGGACCCATTCATGTTACACAGTTATAGTGCTATGATTCCACTTTAACTGCCATGGTTCCATCCATTGGAAACTTGGGACTTGTAGTTTGGTTTTTCCTGTCTCCATTAATGGCTTTTAACATATACATAGACTATAATTAGAAGGTTTATAGTAGTACTGATAATAATTATATTTTTACCTGGGCTTTTTTTTTTTTTTTACAAAAATCTGATTTAAAATTCTAAAAGTCTTTTATTACATTTTTTAAAAATCTAAATTTAAAGATCATTATTTTAACCACCCTTAAGGTTGTGTGCAATACAAATAAAAAGTGCAAATTCACAAAGCTGTGTGGGAGCCAAACCTCTATGTGCCATGTAGGTAAGACTGCGTGGGATGGAAGAAAGCACTGCAGTCACTTGGCACATTTTGCTGTCTATCTGGTAATCAAAAGTGGAGGTTTCAGCTCTTGTTGCTATATCTTGGATGAGTAGGTTTTGCCAAATTCTGGGGCCATTGGATTCCTTGCATGCCTGTTTCAGCAATCTGCTATCCCAGAAACTAGTTCCACCACGCTTCCTAACCCTTGCTTACTTCTGTTTCTGTGTCTCTCAGAGGGACTCATCCTCAGGTCACAAGGGTCTCAGGTTTTGGCCTTGAATTCTCTGGGGATGGGAGGTTGTTGAATGGAGGAGCACCTTTGGCCTTCCAGATGTATTAGACTACACCTCCCACAATGCTGTGCCAGCTGGGGCTTCTGTGAGTTGTAGGTTTAGAGAAGGTCACAGGTTTCCTATTCCCCTGATTTAGGGCTGTTTGCAGGTACCTTGAATTGGTACTAGAAAGGGATGAGCTGCCAGTGGTGCATATCTAGCCCAGCATTCTGTTCTCACAATGTCCGGCCAAATATCCATAGGAAGCCTATATGCTTGGCATATGAATAATAGTCTCTTGCTTTTGTTTCCACTAACTGGCATACTCTGTCTAATACTGAAGATAATATTGGCCCGTTGGGAGAGAAAGGTTGGGTCCTTCTGCATGAAACAATAAAAACAATACAATACCCGCTCTCAGAATGACATTATAAAAGAGAAGACATAAAAGGAAAAAGGAATGGGGAAGGAAAAGGATTAAAGACAGGAATAGGTCGTTGTTGCTGTTATGTGCCTTCCAGTCATTTCTGACTTTTGGCAACCCTACGAGAAATGTATAATGGGATTTTCTGGGCATGATTTGTCCAGGGGGTTGCCTTTACCCAGCGGTAGGCAACCTTTTCCCTTTAAGGGCCGAGGGACTTCAGCTCCCAGAATCCCAGGAGCTATTGGCCAACATGGGACTATTGGCCAACATGGCTGAGGCTTTTGGGAGCTGAAATCCCTCGGCCCTTAAAGGGGAATGGTTGCCTACCCCTGCCTTTACCTTTCTCTGAGGATGATAATGGGACTTGCCAAATGATGAGAGACTGTGACTTGTCCAGTGGGTTTTCATGGCTGAATGGGGGTTCAACCTTGATCTCCAACATCATAGTCTGCTGTCAAACCACTACACCACACTGACTCCAATAGTGAGGTGCTGTTGTTGTTCACTGCCTTCCCATCAACCTTGACTCATGGCGAACCTGTGGATGAAACATCTCCAAGATCTCCTGTCCTCAACTGGTTTGCTTGGGTCCCACAGTCTCATGCGTGTGGCCTCCCTGATAAGGTCTAGCTGTCTGGCATGTGGCCTTCCTCTCTTTCTGCTTCCTTCTACTTTTCCCAGCATCATTGTCTTTTCTAATGAATCATGCCTTATCATGATGTGGCCAAAATATGATAATCTGAATTTAGTCATCTTGGTTTCTAGGGAGAGTTCAGGCTTGATCTGTTCTAGGATCTATTTGTTTGTCTTCCTGGTTGTCCACAGTATTCTCAGCACTCTTCTCCAGCACCACATCTTGGATGAGTTGATTTTCTTCCTATCAGTTTTCTTCACTGTCCAACTCTCATATCTGTACATTGTGATGGGGAATACAATAGCTTGGACTATCCTCACTTTAGTGCTCACGTTGCAGTTTAGTAAGGTACTAATTCATCATTTTATATTATTTATATGATTTTGTAACTGTCTTAGCACTTGGCAAATTGTCCAGGAATTGTTGGCTTCTATCATTAAATGTCTGCTTAAGGAATGAAGGGCCACTTTAGCAATGGAGGGCCTCTCTCAGTAGGAACAGAGCTGGTAAAGAGTATAAGGTCACATTTCTTGTCTCTCTTTTCTCTCTTAGGTTGCTCCACACCACTGGGAATGGAAAGCAAAACCATCTTCGATGAACATATTTCTGCCTCTTCCTACATTGACAATGTTTTCTCCACTTGGTCTCCCTTTCAAGCCAGGCTTAACTTGAATGGTAGAACCAACGCTTGGAGACCAAAGGTAAATTATGGTAGGAAACAAGATAGAAGCCTTCCACCATAGATGGAAGAGCTATAATGAGAAAGTGGCTTGTGCTGGTTTATTTCTTTATTGCTTCTCATTTACTAGTTTATATCTCACCTTTTGGGAGCCAGCATGTTGTAGTGGTTTGAGTATTGGACTATGACTCTGGAGACCAGGGTTCAAATCCCCACTCAGCCATAGAAACCCACTTGGTGACTTTGGGCAAGTCACAATCTCTCAGCCTCAGCTTTCTGATATTATTGGGCTCAGGTTGGTAGTTAAGACCATAATAAGAACCCTGTTGGATCCAAATATCTAGTCCAACATTCTGTTTCCCCAGTCTCTAACCAGGGGACTACCACCAAGAAAATATAAGGACAATAGCACCCTCCTAATTATGTTCCTCAGAAACTAATACACAGAGGTAAAATGCCTCCAATACTGGATGCAATAGCTAACTATCATGACTAGTAGCCATTGATAGCATTTGTTCCCCCATCACTCTGGTTAATTCCCTTTAAAAGCTGTCTAAGTTGGTGACCAACTTGGTAATGAAAAAGCTTAACTATGCATGACCAAGGGACCAGCTTGGTAGTGAACATGCTTAACTATGCACTTGGTAAAGAAATACTCCCTTTTATCTGTTCTGAATAATTGAGCTTTATCAGATGACCTTGGGTTCATCACTGAACTTTATCAGATGACTTTAGGTTCACCATTGAGCTTTATCAGATGACCTTTGGTTCTTTCAGCAGTGAGGAAAGAAACCCTTGTGTATGACTGGGGTGGTGATGATTTCATTTTCTCTTTGAGGTCCATGTTTTTTAATTGCCAAAAGAAAGGGATAATTTCATGGAATCCAAGGCTGCTTATGTTAAAGGCATCTCTTTCTGTTCCACAGGTGGATAGCACAGCAGAGTGGCTTCAGGTGAACTTTCTGAAGACCATGCGGGTGACAGGGGTGGTGACCCAAGGTGCAAAGTCTATCTTCACCAAAATGTTTGTGAAGGAATTTTCTCTCTCAGGAAGCCAGGATGGCATACATTGGAATCCCGTTTTGCAAGATGGAAGAGAGAAGGTAATAGCATTTATCAGACTGCAAGAAAATGTGGTGTCCCTGTTGAATGGGACCTACTTTTTGAGATATGAAATGGAAGTCCAAAAAAGTAATGTTTGCAAACTTTATCTCAGCATTTTCTTTGGTGTGTATGCCAATGATGAGTTCTTGGTATTACTCACTTTAATTTGGGGGGTGGGGGGGGATGAAAATCTTATTTGTTTGCTTATGCCCAGTGATGTAATGGAGTGAACTCTTTTAGGGTCAAACTACAAGAATATTTTGATTATATATATCCACACAATCCAATACAGCCATCATATGCCATCTAGTATTTCCTGTCAGCTTAGCAGAAATCTTTACAGTAATGGTGGGGTAAGGGAGTAGATTTTCCCAACATAAAAAGAGGTTGGCATCCATCCATCCACCATACATCATTGTGTTTACATCATTATCCATAAATCATCATTATCCATACATCATTGTGTTTATATCCTGCCTTTCTCCCAGGGTAGGACTCAAGGCAGCTTACAAAATATGTCACATGTTTCAGGATCTCATCCGTATTGCTGTGAACCCTTCTTGTTGTGATTCAAAGTATTTGGGTATGGCCTGGACATGAATGGGGAGTTAAGGTCCATGAATCCCACTGAGTGATCTTGTACAAGTCTCAGCCTTAGGGGAAGGCAATGGCAAACCTCCTCTGAACAAATCTTGCAAAGAGCACCCCTTGTTAGATTCGCCTTAAGTCAAAAATGACTTGAACACACAACAACAAACTTTACAAATGAAAATTGCTAGAACTGATTCACTGATAGCAACCATTTAAAAAAATTCCTCTTGAGGACCTAGCTATGGGGACTGTTACGCTGACTGCTTGAGCTTCAGCATTTCCCAGGCACCACTGTTTGATGGTCTGCTTTTCCCGGAGGATCAGCTATGAGCTGGGCAGAGAAAAGCAAGACAATTCCTCTGGGAGGAACCTGCTTCAGCCGATAAAAACAAGGCTGTCTGCAACCTCCCAGAGGGCCTTCTCGACAACCGCTCCCAGACTCTGGAACGGCCTGCCGGATGAGATCCGTCATATTACAACCTTGGACAGCTTTAAAAGGGCTGTCTAGATGGATCTCTTCTGGCAAGCCTTTCCCGACTAGATTTTCTGGTCCTAGGAGTTAGCCCATCTTCTTGTCTATTATTCCCTGCTGCAGCCATTGTTGTTGTAAATTGCTTGCACTTGTGTGATTCATTTTAATGATGTTTAATTTATGATTGTTTAATATTTTTTAAGGGGTGGGTGGGTTTGGGATTTGAGACTGTGATTTGATTGTATTGCATTGTAAGCTCATGCTTAATTTTAATGCTGTAAGCCGCCCCAATTGCTCTGAGGGATATAAATACATATTTATTATTATTATTATTATTATTATTATTATTATTATTATTATTATTATTATTATTATTATTGTTGCAATTGTTTTCAGACTGCTTGATCAAAATCACTAAGCGCAGGAAAAGGAGAGAGTTTTTAAACCATGAGTTCTCATCCTTTGATGATGTGGATATAAATTTCCAGAAGCCCAGCTAACATGACCCTGATGCAGTCACATATTAAAAGCCTGCTGAAACAAAAAGGGTTTTGTCTGCTGGTGAAAGCAACAGGGATGGGGCCAGCCTAATCTCCTGTGGAAGGGAGTTCCAGAGGGTAGAAACAGCCAGTGAAAAGGCTTTCTCTCCTGTCCTCACCAAGAAAGCCTGTGATGGTGGTGGGACCAAAACAAAACCTTACCTGAAGATCTTAAAGAGTTTTGCAGACTTCTGTGGGGTCCACCATGATTCACCAGCTACTCATTTGGCTGTGAAAGGTTGTGTACCCTTTACCCCAGGTTGTCCACCTTTAGTTTCAGGCCAAACTATGCATGCTTCTAAGAAACTCAACAGGTGCATCTCAGTGGAAGCCAACATTATATCAGGAGCATTCTAGGAAATTACAATGGCTGGGTGGTGCTTTTTAAAAAGGGAGAGCAGGGCAGGCATCGACATGCTGCATCAGCCAAGTACACCATAAGTGCTGATAAAGTCCCTGTATTTTCCAAAATTTGAAATAAATATTTATATATAATGAGTTATCTATATGCACTTTTTGCAGTAACTAGTACTAGTATAGCTAAGTTATATTGTGGTTATAATTCAGTGGTGGCTAACATAATTCCTCTGCAATAACTGTAGCTGTTTTAGTTACTGCCTTACTGGGCATATGGGAGCTCACAACTTCAGTGTGTTTTGTACCAAAGGCTAGCAGCTTGTAGCGTTCTGGTGGTATTTTTAAAAGTAAGTGATTATCATAATGAGAAAGCAAAGGGTAATATTTAAGAACTGCAACTGTAACAGCAGCCAACTGCTTTTTGAGGGTTTGGAACAGTAACTGTAATGAATCAACTTTTATAAAGTAACTTTCCAAGCTCTAGTCTTTATTGCCTAGATGTTTTAGAGGCCTGGAGCAATAACAGTTATTATTCCTCTCTCTACTTTCAGATTTTCCAGGGAAATCAAGATCATCTCAGCCCAGTGATAAATTTCCTAGACTCTCCAATTTTTGTTCAGTATTTGAGGATACACCCAGTCCGCTGGAATAAGCACATTGCACTGCGGATGGAGATTTTAGGTTGTGACACCCAGCAAATGGCCTAGGAAGGATACACCTGTCTTTTATCTCCCTGGGGAACTTTCAGCCACCTGGAACATGGTGAAGCAGGAAACTAGTGTCAGAACATGCTAATATCACCGATGCTGAGAATAAATGAACCACATTGCCTGTATATTGTTTGATAGCAGCAGTTTTGTAATCTAGAAAGAATATTAAAGTAACTGGAAAACTATTTCTGGCTGAGAAGTTGAGCAGCTGTGTTATTCTGAAGTGGAAACAACAGTCTTATGGCACTTTAAAAACAAATATATTTCATGAATTATTGCCATTTTGGCAGATGCAAGAAGAAATACAGTATCTTCATCATATATTTGCTAGTCAAGCATTTGATGCTGGGTTTTCTAATGATCACAGTTCTACATTTGTACACACTGTACACACACACACCTTCTTATAAATCATGCATAAATAATTCTTAGGACCAAACCAGCCAATGTGGCCCTCCACATTTGCAGCTTTGACTTTTGTAGATTTGATTATTCACAGATTTGATTAATATGCTCTCTAGGAATCTCTAGGTGCTCCAACATGACTTTGCCAGAGGTTAATAATAATAATAATAATAATAATAAATTTATTTCTATCCCGCCCCTCTACTGAAGCAATTGGGGCGGCTTACAACAATAAAATCTCACAATATAACTATAAAATCACACTGGAAAACCTAGAGATACCTAAAGAAAACACTTCTCTAGGCATTTGTAGGTCCTCTGGTGCAATTCTGTGGTCAGCTTTTGCCAGATGTTGGCCATAGAGTTGCTATGGAGGACCTAGAGAGGTGTTCTCTCAGGTGAAAAAATAATATTTTTTATTTTTTCCACTATCATGAGGGCCCTGTGCCCCTAACCCTATATTTGCAATTAATGGCATGAATCCTTATTGTCACCCATTGAATTAATGGGACTTACCTACTTGTGGATTCACTATTTAACAATTGATTCAGTGGTTTACTGTGGTTGAAAATAATAAACAGGATTAGATCAATATGCCCAGTTTTTAAACATTAAGTAGATGTGAGAGGGGAAAAAAGAATCAAGACTGGGACTATTGCACACAACAAGTTATGGTTTATTGGGGGAGTTTTAAACCATTTTCCCTGACCTTCCTCCTCAAAGCTAATATTCACCATAGGAGGAAAGATACTATTGATTCTAATGGAAGTGACTCTCCTGGGACAAACAGTATTTTTCAGGAGGGGATTTTTCTTCCAGGCCAAAATGAGAGAGAAAGCTTCCACTCCCCCACCCTGATGTCTTACCATCGAAGTTTTCATCTTGATAAGACCCATTTGAAGCCACTATTTAATGTTTAGGAAACTGTAACTTTGAGTTCCAGGCACTCCTTATATGTGTGGATTGCAGTTCTAAGCCTATTTACTTGGAAGCATGTCCCACTGAATTGTGAGACCTATTTTAAGGCAGGCAGGTATAGAAAATATAGTGCAGGATAGGAAATATTTCTTTAAAACAATGCAGAAGGTTGTTGTTGTTGTTTCTAAAAAAGAAAAAAACATACAATACAATGTGTACGTCTCAATGGAAATAAACAAAGCTAGCAGATTCTGCAATGTGAGATGAGCCCTGCTGGATAGTTGTGGATCTAGTTAGTCCAACATCCTTTTTCTCAGTGGTTTCTTTCTGTGACATTGGCAAGCTAGCATGAAAGGAAGAGGGCAACGTGACATTTTCCAGATGTGTTGGACTATAGCATCCATCAACCGCAGTCCATCTGGCTAATTGTCAGAACTGATGGATGTTGTAGTCCAAAACATCTGGAATAGCCCAGACTGGCAACGTTTATGGCTGGAATCCTGTTGGTTACATCCAGCTAAACTAGACTCATTCAATCTATTTTTTTTAAATTGAGAGTCAACACACAGCTAAATCCAGTTGATTCAGTGGATCTATTCTAGTCAAGATTTAGCCTCTGTCTCCTGAATAAAAGCTGTTGATAGATCTGCCTTCCTACATGGTTTTGTTCTATCCTCTGTTTAATTAATGAAACCAGCATCAGTTACTGCATCTTGAGAGCTGATACATCTCTCAGATCCTCTGTACTCTCAGTAGCTACACAAGAGTTGGTTCCATCAGATGAGCTATTGTTTTTCCAAATACTCTTCTATCAGCAAAAGTCAAATGGTGTCAGACCTTTCAATGTTGCGAAACTTCACGTACAGTATCATTAAATGTCTTTGCTATTTATGCTAAACCTCTGCACTGTCAGAGGACAGTGCCACATAATTAAAGAGCATTTGTCTCATGTACTTTCTCCTCTTTTTTCCTTCCCTTGACTGATTCCTGAACCTTCCCGGTAGTAAAGTAAATTAATGCTGACTCTGCAGTGAACACAGTCAGCATTAATAGCAGATAATAATTAATTAGTGAGTGAGACTTCCTCCTGGCTTGTAGTTATTTTCTATAAGCTCCAGGGATCCCAGAAAAACACTCAGAATCACTGGGGAGGCAAATCGGATTGTCCATTTATCTAGTCTTATCATGTTTACCTTGTCTTTCAGAATAAACTCTTTCCTAAGCATGCGACAAGATTAGCAAGAAAGACGATGGAAAGGGACATGAGCAAGCAGATGAGTAGAACAGTATCTGGGAGCCAGCCTACCAGAGAAAATAAAGCTCAGTCCTTGAATACTTGAAAGGAACGAATACGTTTTCATAGTACATCTGAAGACAGGAAGAGATGATAGCACAGCAAATTTATTTGAAGAGTCAATTCCATAGCTGTGCTGACACCAGAGAAAAGTCTCTGTCACCCAATTGTTTGGTCTGAAGCAATAACAGTTCAAAGAGCAAAATCCCTGAACTGACTTTCAGGTCCAGATAGGCTCATATGGGCACGCACAGTCCTTCAGAAAGACTACAAGGTATTTAAGAAGAGTCAGCAGTAACCAGGGCTATGGGACACTTTATATCCATGACATGTTGGAAGATGTGCTCCACAGACCGCTGGATCACCTCCCCTTTCTCCTCTTTGCAGCTGTTGTTACTCCCTGTTTGCATGTTGTCTTCAGTTAGGCTAAGGATAGGTATCATGTGGCCTGCCAGATCATAGAATCATAGAGTTGGAAGAGACCACAAGGGCCATCCAGTCCAACTCCCTGCCATGCAGGAAATCACAATCAAAGATGTGGTTGGACTACAGGTTTCAGAAATTCTAATCAACATAGCCAGGGATAAGGATGATTCCCACTCCTGCTTTAGGCTAAATTCATCAACCACCCAGAAGAATGATGAGCATGATGATCATGATGATCATGATCATCATGATTTCTTATCCACTTCTCCCCACAAATGAGTCAGGGAATAACAACAGACCAACAAATATACAACATCAGTTATAAACAGACATCAATTAAAAAAACAAAAAACAAAAACAAGATATAGGAGTTTACCACAAGGGGGAAATCCCATGCGGAAATGGGGTTTTAAATTGGAGAAAAAACACAAAAGCAGTTAGATTTTCAGACGATGTCACTGTTAAAATGGAGTTAAAATGAGATTATTCCGAATGGAAACTCATCAAAACCTGCTTCTTTTTACTTTAGGAAAATCTTGAAAGTAAAAAGAAGCAGTTTCTGACTACTTTCCGTTCGGATTAACCCCATTTTAACAGCAATGTGTGTGAAAATCTGCCCGCTTTTGAGGGTTTTCCCCACCTTTTAAATCCCGTTTCTGCATGGGATTTCCCCTGTGTGATAAACTCCATATACATATTAAAGCAAACCACTTTAAAAAATTCATCATTTTAAATTTACAATCTAAAATTCAAAGATATAGCCATATTAGTCTGTAGAATCAGCATGTAGTGATATCTTGTAACACCTTTGAGACTAACAAAAGAAAGACATTGGCAGAAAATGCATCTGAGGAAGTGGACATAAGTCTACGAAAGCTCATGCTGCCAACTTCTTTCTTTAATTAGTCTCAAAGGTGTTGCAAGATCTCTCTACATACTTACAATTTAAAAATCATCTGGTTGGGCCTGTTGGAACAGACTGGTTTTTAGCGCTGTTTTAAATTCAGACAGTAGATTCAGCTGCTGAATCTCTTCTGGCAGGTCATTAAACAGTCTAGGAGAGGTTGTAGAAAAAGTCTGGATGGTAGTTTCCAACTTAGGCCTGGCTGACTGGAGTAAATGTTCCCCAGTGGACCTGAGTGTATAAGGTGGATTATACAGGAAGAGGTCCCTCAGGTAACCTGGACTCAAACCTTGTAGGGCTATAAAGGTAATAACCAACACTTGGTATCTTGTCTGGAAACTAAGCCAGTGGAGTGATTTTAATATTGATGTGATACGATCACTCTTGGATGTCCCGTAACCAATCTGGCTGCCATCATTTGAACTAATTGAGTTTCCAAGCTTGGTAAAAGAGCCCAATGTACAGCGCATTGCAGAAGTTCAACCTGGAGGTTACCAGCTCATGCACTATCATCTTTAGGTCTTCCAGCTCTAGGAAGAGACGCTGGTGGCATAACAGCTGAAGCTGGTAGTAAGCACTCTTGACCATCGCATCTATCTGAGCTATCATTTGCAGCAACGGATCCAGAAGTATCCCAAGCTATGAAGTCTTACACGGGGACTGAAAGAAGACAAGGTGAATGAAGGCTCTTCCTTTTTAAACAGGATTTCCAAACCTGGGAGTCTAAGGGTCTGGACACTTTTCTCTGGTCATCTGGTCAAAGGAGAAGAATCTCAGGGCAAGAGCACAGTCTTGCGCTAGTACATTATTCTTTCTCATTTGTTAGTCATGGCCTATTTTAACACGAATGGCATACTCTCTACAACAAAATCCACAAATCTTTTATTGGGCCAGCTAAAAAAAAAAAGCACATCATATAAGTTTTTGAAGCTCTACTGGCCTCTTCATATGGCAAAAGTGTTAAAATTCACTATTGTTGTGTGCCCTCAAGTTGTTTCCAACTTGTGGCAACCCTAAGGTGAACCTATAATGGAATATTCTTGGTAATACTTGTTCAGAGGGGGGTTGTCTTTGCCTTCCTCTGAGGCTTGCCCAAGGTTTCCATGGCTTAGTGGGGTCTTCCCTGGTCTTCCAGTCTCCTAATCTAGCATTCAAACCATGAAACCACATTGGCTCTCTAAATTTTGGCACTCATTTGTATCTCTCTTACCTTTGTTCTATCTTCTCCAACTCTTACCAATGTGTACATTATAAGAAATTCATTTTCCCAAGGATGATGCTAAAGAAGATGGGGTGGGCAACTTAGGAAGTATCTGGAGATCAAAATTCATTCTTTCTGGACACAATCCAGGAAAAACAACAACATTATAATGAGCAGGAAATAATTGGTTTAAAAGAGGTTTCCTTGTTTGCCATTACATTTTACCATGGAAATCCCTTTAACACAAACAAACAATACTAATTTTGTGAAGTCGAAGGCTTTCATGGCCAGCATCCATAGTTTTTTGTGGGGTTTTTTTGGGGGGCTGTGTGGCCATGTTCTAGAAGAGTTTCTTCCTGACGTTTTGCTGGTGAAATGTCAGAAAGAAACTCTTCTAGAACATGGCCACACAGCCCAGAAAACCCACAAAAAACAATGCTAATTTTAATAGACTTTTTGAGATTTTTTGGTGACATATTGGGTTAACTCTGGGGCTGCAAAAACAATCTTATATGGAGCCAGCACAGGCAAATATTTCTCACCTCTATATTAAAAAAACCAGTGTTTTCTGAGGTCAAGTATCAATACTCTCCCATGTGAGGTCATAAGTGTTGCCAGGTTCTACATGGAAAACATGGAACTCTGCTGGGCACCAGAGCAGTTTGCCTCTCTACTAATGTCTGCTCTGCAGCACATTAGGTACGATATGTGCTTACGTCTCTGAGCTTTGACCAGGTCCAAGCGTGACATCTCTGACAACTTTGGAATTTGCTAGTTGTTCAGCACTTTTCACAAAATCAACAGTACCAACAGAAATGAGCTGCAAGGGCTGTATGTGGATTTTGTGACAACAGAAATGAGCTGCAAGGGCTGTATGTGGAAAAGCCACATCAGGTAGCTAGAGGTGAGGAATGATGGTGAAGTGGTGATAGATTTGGCTGGCCCAAGATACTTTGCAGAGCTTGGAAACGCTACTTGTTGGAACTATAATTTACTTTTTTGGACTACAACTCTCAGAACTCCACAGCGAGGGACTCTGGCAATGTAGTCCAAATAACATTTTCAGCCTCTGGTATTTTTCCAGTGATGTATTCAAATCTTTTTATTCCAAGTCAAATCTCAAGTCCTTGCAAGATGCTTTCAAGTCAAGTTTCAAGTTGAACCTCAAGTCTAGGAGTCAACTGTTAACATCAAAAAAGGAATTTATCAGAGGGGAACAGCAAACATGTTAAGCAATGGGCTTGATGCAGGGTTTGAGGTCTACTTGGCAGCCTGTCCTTGCTGCACTTTGGAGGAATCTTCAAAAGCTTTTCATGTGATTACAGTCAGACTTGTGCATGCAAAATTATTATCTTATGTGACAGGCATCTAATGTGCATGCACACATTGCCCTTAAAAGTGGTGAATGCAAGACAAGCACAATTAAGAAAATAAGACATTCAAAAGTGGAACAAATGGAACAGTCTAGTCCCACTTTTTTCCCCTCTCCATTATTGGTTTCTGCCTCAAGCCCATTGCCTAATGCATTTGTTGTTCCTCTCTGAGAAATGTGCTCCACACTTTGGGGGCAGATCTCGCCTGTTAGTCAATGTGAATGATGCCAGCAAGTAGGTCACTAAAACTATACAAGGTGTGAGTCGAGTTAAGTCAGAGCATCACTAACTGCAGAGTCGAGTCCAAGTTGACTCATTGAAGTGACTTGAGTCTGACTTATGAGTTAGTCGACTTGAGTCTACAGGCCTTTGCAGACTGCCAGAAATAGTGCACATTAAATTGAGGCACTGCCCTGTCTCAGTGCTAGGGAGTCATGGGAATTGTATTTTTTTCTGAGACATTGAGCCTTCTCTGTCAGAGAGCTCTGGTGCCACAATAAACTACAGTTCCCATGATTCCCTAGCACTGAGCCAGGGCAGTGCCTCAATTTAATGTGCACTATTTCTGGCAGTCTGCAAAGGCCCTACATCATTGTATTTTTCTGTCAAAGCCAAAGGACAAGACAACATCTTTCCTATTCCAGATCCTGAAGTTGACTGTATTAGCAATTGAATATTGTTCATCAATGGCAATGTGAGTTTTTCCCACTGTTGCAGAAGGCAGCAGGCAAATTGGACACAGGGCTGAAAAGCACAAACAGCTCTCTCCTCTTACCATTTTGATAACATTTGTTGCATGAGAAATCTGCTTAATGGCATGTCCACCCCTGCAGACAGAGCTGTTTGTGTTGCTTGGCTCCAAAGGAAAGAGATACAGGGAGGAAATTATATTCAAATAAGCCTCCATACATGGAAGGAGTGGAAGATGTTTTGTCCTTTCTGTTAAGCACCCAAATGTCTTGAGCCATCTCTGCACACTGTACAAGTGCAAAGTGTATTTGGAGTGTAGCCAGGTTTTCAAAATAGTAGCAGTCAAAATTAAGACATTTGTGTACCTCCTAGATACTAAATGAAAGTATTTATTCTACTTAACTTTTAGCCCTGTATTTCTTTGTAAAATTAATATATTGTCCACGTTCATAAATGACATGGTGCACACACTTCTGTCTCTATGATGGGCTCACACTCAAAAAAATATGAGATACTGTGGCAACTTGTTTAGTCTATGTAAAAGAAAAAAGCTCTCCACTCTTCAAATAAAGGGCATCACCTGTTAGGGATGTGAAAATACATTGGGAATCCAGAGATTGAGGAGGGCTCTATGGGGCTGGCAGAATCTTCCTTGTGATGCCCATTTTTAATCTCCCTAACAAATGCCAGCCATGTTCCATTGGGGATATGGAGTATTTGTTTTTGCACACACACATGCACACCCTAGCTGTTTGAGACCCAGGAGAAACCTTTAAAGAAACCCACAGGAAATCTAAAGAAATCAATTTCCTGTGCGCTTTAGTTTTCATTTTTTAAAAAAAGCCTTTTCTGTACTTAAAATATACTAGGGGAGGTAGTGCAATTTCTACTATTATCCCTAGGGGATATTTGGTCATAGGGGGACACAGCAAGGCCTTTGGGGACAGCATATGGCTTAGCTTGTAGGCTGTCTCTCCCCACTTCCATTTTGAAATATATGAATTTTTCATCATGTGCATTTCTGAAATGTATGCATGATTTTGCGTGCATTGATTTTTCTTTCCAAAAGGCTTTACAAACTACAGAAACATATTTATTTTCAGGTGTATGTATGCATGCATGAGAGAGAGAGAGTGAGAGAGTCATGTTTAACCATTCATTTTTTATGTTTGTGTGTAACAGACTACAAAATGTCCCCAAGGCATATAGCTAGACTGGTTCTAAAATACCTCCCCAAAGATTCAGGAGAAAAGCTCCAAAGCAAGAAATGCTACCTTCTGTCCCAGGGGCCTATATTTCACTCTGTGCTACTGAGGAATTTAATTGACTGTGAAGTGGATGTCTGCAGTGACAAATGCTGTCATTTTCAGCATAGTCTGCTCTTTAGCACAGAGATGGTAGAGAATAAAATTGCTTTTACGCTGTGATTTCCTCTAGAATCAAGGAACAAGATGTAATGGAGGCATGGGGGGGGGGGTCACAGAAGGTGCATCCACACAGCAGAAATAATCCAGTTTGACACCACTTTAACTACCATGGCTCAATGCTATGGAATTCTGGGAACTGTGGTTTGTTGTGGCACTAGAGCACAGCGCACAAAGGCATCATCGTACATAGAAAATTGTATTTTTCTCAAGAGAAATTTCAATAATAATATTTGAAGCAGCGAAAGAACTGCATTTAAGTTAGAAGTGGACAAATGTAAATGGATGCCTTACACCAAAACAGACTGTAATTTAGGAAGGACGAACAATGTTACTATAACATAAACAGTTATTAATTGACTTCAGTCATCTGGAAGTTAAGAACACGGGGCTGAAGACAAACCTTGATCATTTATTTACTGTAAAACAATTGTGTAATACAACATTATCATTTTAATACAGAGTAGGGAGCAGTTAGGGTTAATGATGTAATTTAAAATGAATTTTAATTTTTTTTAATGTATTTTAAGATAAATATGCTTTGAAATGCATACTTTGAAAACAAATTGCAGATCAATGCAGAAATGAAGAGAAATGAGATTATGATAAACACGTGTAAAAGAGCCAGGACTGGAAACAGTATGATGTCTGCCTCCCTCCAGTTATTTATTTATTCCTCCCTTGTGCATTGTTGTAATGGTACAAAAGTGCAAGCCGCTACTAGGATGACACCCCCATGGAGAGTCCAAAAGTGCAGGTGGCTCTGTTGATCTAAAACAGTTTCTAGCAGGAAGAGATCTTTGGTAAAACCACCCTCAGCCACAGGCATACTTCCGTTTCTCTTGCCCCCAGAACCCGCAGCTAAACTCAAAGGGAACAGAGTTGTCTGATGTGTGTGTATATCAGAGAAGAATCCATTTTAGCCTTTCATCCCATAGCAACACCCCAATTGGTGCCCTGCGATACTTTTAAATTCAGTAATTGCTACCAAACTGAGAAAAAAAAAACATTGACAAGACTTCTGCCATCTAAAAATAAAGTAAAATAATCTTAAATAAATGAATCCCATGTATTTTTGCTCATACATCCCACTTGCTTATATTTTGCAGATTCTTCCAGACCCAAAGAGATCGATTTGCTCAACCACCAGAGGTTTTGTTTTGTACAGGCCAGAGAAGCAAGTAGGCGGCATTACGCTTGTGGGGACCAGGAAAGTCATGGATCTGATCTGGAAAGAAATGGCGTGTCTCCACATGCTGTGCCTAGCGGTTTTTACATCCTGCATCCAAGGCAATGACAGGGCTGAGCTGGCATCTCCTGCACTTGATGCTGTTTACAGGTTTAGAAGGCACATCGCACAGAAGCGGCTCAGAAGCCATTTTCTGTCATTGCAGCGGACTGCGAAGCAAAGGGATCAAGACACAGCCCACAAAATCCACCGTGAGATTTTAATTTTTTTCTTTCCTTTAAATAGCCCCACTGCCGGCAGTGTCTGCAAGTACGGTAGGAAGGACTCATTTTGTAAGGAAAACAATAGTTAGTTCCACTTTAAGACAACAAGAACAACAACTACCTTCCTGTTTTAAGTCTCATTCTGGCCAACAATTTGCCTTTTGAAGGATCCATTCTTAATAGTAAATCCTGCCATAGCATAAACTAGACAGACGGTTCAGTTTATGATATCCAGGTTCTCAGGCATCAGTTTGAAGCAGGGGTCGGCATATCTTTTGGGGGGGCGGTTCCACTGTCCCCCAGATCGTTGGTGGGCCGAAGGGGGAAAAAATGGCGCCAGAGGTGCGCGTGTGCATGCGTGCACTCACGCCCACATGCACACTACTCCCGGCGTTGTGCACATGCATGCATGAGCTCAGGGCGCCATTTTGTGTACCTGTGCTTGTGCATGCATGCGCACGACGGCGGGTGGCATTTTGGAACACAAAATGGCACCGCGCATTGCCTATGCATGCGCACAATGCTGGCACCGTTTTGTGTTCCAAAATGGCGCCAGCCATCATGCGCATGAATGTGCGAGTGCAGGTGCCATTTTGGAACACAAAATTTGGAACACACGCCGGTGGCGGTGGTGGCAGCAGCACCGGCCACGGGCTAGTTCAAAGGCCTCAAGGGGCCGGGTTCGGGCCCCGGGCCGTAGTTTGCCAACCCCTGGTTTGAAGGATGTATGTGTGACTATTTTTGCAACAGATTCTGAAGAATTCATAAAGGGTGGAAATATTTTCAGATTGGTATGGGTTTGGATGCAGGACTCTATTTCAGAGTGCTGTAGACTCTATTTCAGAGGAAGGCATTGGCAAACCCACCTCTGAGTATTCCTTGCCTAGGAAATTCATGGGGTCATTGTACGCCAACAGGTGACTTGAAGGCAACAATATGTTGGCAAAAAATTGAAGCCATAGTTACTACATCCAGCTAAGCAGGCCATCATGTTTCTATCTGTCAGCTGCCCTGAGTTTCGGCTACTGCTTGATTTCAAATGTTTTAGAAAGAAAGTGCAGAATTCCATTAAGCAGCTTTTAAAAAGCTGTGAAGACGGATCTCTTCCGGCAGGCCTTTCCTAAATAGATTCCTGGCCTCAGGAGTCCGCGTGTTTTTACCATCCTAGTTTTTGGCTCTCCCACTGTTTGTTGTTG
>CM034705.1:16081052-16177233 GCA_020142125.1 Phrynosoma platyrhinos | reverse complement strand
CACCCACGTTTTGGGGAAGAAAAAGTGCGTGTTATAGGGCGAAAAATATGGTAAATAAAAATGAAAACCTGGGAAACAGAGTAGTATACCTTGTATGGAAAGCATGACTGGGTGTAACCGTGATCAGAATTGGAGGGATTCACTGCAACATTTTATTGTAGGTTCTGCTTTTATTGTGGTTCTTGGAGAATTATTCACATTGATTCTCATGCGAATCAATGTTTTTTTATGGGAAAGGACTATATAAATATTAAGGTATGTGGGAACCTCTGGTCCTCCAGATTTTTTCCCCATGACTACAGTTCCTATTATCCATTACAGCAATAATGATTAGGGCTTTGAGGAGTTGAAGTCCAAAACATTTGGAAGGGCAAAGATTCTCCAAAGCTTGATTTACCTGGGCACCAGCGTTGAGTAAGAATGCAACAGTTTACTCTGCTCTCCATTGTAGTGTGTGTTGTATGTGACTATAGGAGCCAGGAGTGTTAAGGGAAGCCTGCTATCTTGTTTTCAATGTAGGATTTCCCTGTATACAGCAGAAAAGCATGAACTGGCTGGACCCTTTGCCACTTCCTAGATTTAAGGATTGTTTTATTGCTGCTGAATTTTGCTGAGCTGGCCTGGTTTGTCTTGCTTTGTTTAGTGGCACATTCTGGTAGTTGTCTGTGAAGGTTGTAACTTCCTACAGATGCTTCCTCTTTTGGCGAAATAGCAGATGGTCATGCTTTAGCATCAGGCAGGGCTAGAATTTCAACCTATACATGCTTTAGTCTTTGACCTGGGAAGGTCCTTTCAGAGACAGGTCTTCATTAATATAATGAATTTATAGACCATTCCAGGTCATACTTCTGAAAGGACTATATCACCAGGGTGTATGTAAACATGTTCAAATGTTAGAGAATAACAGTATCCCTGTCCATTTTTGGTTTGTATCTAGGTACAGGAATCCTCTTGGAAGAGGGTGCAGATGAAAGTTAGACATTCATGCATTGAGCATAAAGGTTTGAAGAGGACTCTTTTAAAAGTGTTCAGCTATTACAAAGCTCCCATGTTCAGCTGAACACTGTTCTAGGTTGTCAGACTCAGACACCCAACATCTGAAAATAGTTTGATATACTTGGGGCTGGGTTTAGGTGTTCATTCACATCCGAAGCCCTGCATGTATTCACAGCTCAAGTGTGTAGCTGTACAGAGCCGAGGTGTACAACTGCATGTGGGTACTTTTAATATGTTTCTTCTGGGCTTTACTGGATCAAGCTCTTCCTGCTCCTCATCTGTCCTTATCACAAGACTCAGCTTTCTATCCCTCAGCCAAAAGCAAAGTTGGAGAAAGCCTGGGGAGGGGGTGATGGAAGAAAATCCTGACCAGACCAGCCTTTCAGCTGGTGGAATGTGCTGTGTTTTGGGAAAATCTTTGCTGAGTCCAGAGATCTGACCCTGAGCTGCGTCATGGGCTACTTCAAGGAAAGTAGAGGCGATAAGAGAGAAGGCTGGGCTGAGTCAGCTCTCCTGATGGGCACTTTGAACCCAGGCCAGCATCTCCGCTGTGAGAGATAAGGGTGGCAGTGGTTGGAGAACACTGATTCAGAGTGATTGCAACACAAGGCAGCCAACTCATGCAGCTCAACAGAAGACTGCTCTGGCAATCTTCTCTCCCTATCTTTGGGTTTGTCCACATAGTTATTTCGCTTCTTTCACTTATGCACAGCTGGAACATAAGAGTCATGTGAATTGGAGCATGCTGCTTTTCACACAGTGGGCAAGTGGATACTTCAGAAAAGTGGAGTCAGGATTTGCAGGTTTATAGTATCGGAACTGAATTGTTAGGACTTTTTGATGAACCAAGGCGAGGATGTCCGGTGCTAGAATTCATAACTTCTCTGTTCCCTCTGAGTTTAGCTGCAATACCTGGGAGAGAGATACATTTTCTGAGCAACGATATGTTGTAATGAATAGTTCTTGTTATAATGCACAGTATTTGGGCCTTGACTGGGGAATTGGTAGACCTCACGGTTGAAGAACTAAGAGCCCATTCACACTCATGTTTTTTGCACAGAGAGATTTGCATCTGTGAATTGATTCAAAATTGATTCACCGTTTCCACTACGTTTTAAGGCAGGAAATCTCTCCATGGCATTTAACTCCAATCTGAAGTTCCCATTCACCACTGTTCTGGATCAAAATGGAGGCACCTCAGTTTCCTGAACAGTGGCTGCATGATCCAAATCAATCCGATAGTTTACTCACACTATTGGAAATGCAGATTGTTGCGGTTCTTTAAAAAAGAACCGCTAAGGGATTCGGTGTCAAATGTACCAGTTTAAATGGGTTTTTCGGTTGCCCCCCACAAATTGCACTGAGTACAATCTGTGCAAGTCTGAATGACAAGGAAATAACCCAGTTTCCAAACTGGGTTATTTCGTAGTGTGAATGGGGCCTAAGTAGATCCCACAAGCCTAAATACTACCACCTCTGGTGTTGAATAGGATGACTGGAATGTCCATAGGGCAGAGGGAGGGAGATCCCACAAGCCTGCTATATAATTTAAAAAGTCAGTTTCCAGTAGGTCAGTAGAAACCATCAAGAATCCCTAAATGCATAGTCCTCACAGTCTAGTAGTGTTGAAGACACAATAGGTCCATTGGGCATGGAACTTTTTACTGGAGAAAGATCAATGACCATAGATATAAACAAACCAAGGAAAGAGCACAAAGACCAGATGTGTTTGGAAATTGCTGTCTTCTTCAGTTTCAGTGGCCATTATTTGAAGTGCACAGAGAGAGAGTAAATGTACGTGCATGTACACACACATACTTCTGTTTTAAGAAACTGGGGACAGACACCAAAACATTTTGCTTATTAACTGAAATATTAAGCTCTATTTGTTAATCATTCCCCCCTCTCCATACATACCACTGGAGTTGCAAGGAGGACAAAACACACACACACACAACAGCCCTCCTTTACAGTTTGATTCAGAAATGGGTATTTGAAGCAGAGTTTGGAAAGTTATTTTGTTGGACAACTTCCAGTGGTCATATTTCCTGGGAGTTTGTGACAGATGCAGTCTATCAGAGTAACATTTCTAAGATCTGGTTAGAAGGCATGCTGCATATGACACTCTTAGGTGTCATAACCAATAACCATTAAGGGGGAATGAATGCCATGATTTCCCCAGCCAACCTCCTCCTTTGCTATAGTTTATTCTTCTAACTCCATACATCTCTAATCAGAGTCCTTCCTATAACTTCTACTTTAATTTTATAGATCTGGGAAATGGGCTTATAATGCCCATTGGTTCATGTAGGGCAATACTGTGCACTCTGACTGGAGCAGCTTTCCACTGTGGACAGCAGAAGTCTTTCCCCATTCCCTGCTCCTATCTGATCCTTTGAATTCAGGGGCAGAGAATACAGAGCCCCTCCAGATGTTGACCAACCCTCAGCCCTAACTATGGTAGCCAGTGATGAAGAATGGGAAGGAGTTTGCAGTCCCTCAACATTTGGAGGACCACTGCTTGCTTATATTGGAAATCTTGAAGACTGAACCTGGGGTGTCTACATGGAAAGCAGCTGCTCCACCACCATGATCCTTTACCAAGTTCCCCAGGTTTTCCTGGTGCCTGCAAGGACTCCTCTTTTTCCCCTGTGAATATTCCAACTATCATATTCCACATCAAAGGTGGGGAGGATTTAGGCTTGTGGGATCTTTTTAAACTGAGAGATCCACCCCACCAATCAGAGTTAGCTGCAAAAGAGTTGCTCAGGAAGGTGAACAAAGCTTTGAAGAACAAGGTGTCTCTGGCACATGCTCAGCCCAGGAGTTTGCTTTCAGTATCAGAACGGAAACTCACACATGTACCTTTTCATACACAAATCTACTCTTTGTTTTTCCCTGAAGCTTTCTTAATTAGGCGGTCTAATTTTGGAGGATAAGAAGGCTTTTTGCTGCTGCGGTTGTTAAAACGTTAGGATTGAGAAACCCTTCCTGATCTACTGCAGATCGCCAGTTCTGATATCTATTCTGGCTACTGTGCCAAACTGTTCCAGCTAAATGATGCAGTAAAATCAGTAGGCTAATCTCTAACCAGGAACACCTACATTTATAATTGTGATAGTAAAGGGCAGCTCTGATTGGAAAGATATATACCGTAGTTCTTGAGATGAATTGGGATGAATGGTGGAAAATGCAATGAGTTTGGCAAGATGCATGCAGAACATTGGGTGGGAGTAGCTGATCAGGTGTGCAACAAATGGGATTCAGGAAGATTAACAAAACAATTGTTTAAAGCCAAAATGTGTATATATAATGTGTGTGTGTGTGAGCGCGTGCGTGCGCACATGTGCACTTATTCAGACAAATCTAAGTGTAGTAGACTGTAGTCTACGAAAACTCATGCTGCCAACTTCTTTCTTTCAGTAAGTCTCAAAGGTGTTACAAGATCTCTAACATGGCTATATCTTTGAATTCCTCTATAGAAAATATGTTACAGGATTTTTTCCCTAAACCTTAAGGCATCTATGTAGGGAGAGTGAACACACCAGTTTTTGTCCCTTGTCCATCTGTGGGCCACACTGGTGCTTTGACAGTACATTGGCTGATCTGTGGCTCAAATCTAATGTTTTTGTGGGGATTCAGGGTTGATTTGCAAAAATTGAAAATATTTTCTGGGGGCTTTGGAGGCTGCAAAAGCAAGGTTCAGAGACTGCTTGTAGACTGTGGGCCCTACTGTCTTCACCTCTATTGTAGAGTGTGGTGTTCATTGGGGAAGAGTATGTTATTGTTTTTTATGGTTGCTCTCAGATTTAGTTGTGTTTTTCTGTGTACATTGCCAGCAATGTTGCGACTCCTCCTCTCCTGTTGCATCCCTGCCTTGTTGGGGAAAAATAATCTGCTCCGGAGGGCTTTGCAGTTCTTGGAAAAGAGCAGGTTTTCAGGCTGCAGGAAGATGAAAGGGGTTGCCAAGTCTTCCATTTCAAGGGAGATCCAGCAGAAATATACCAATGGATCCCAACCTTAGTTCATTACTGTGTTTATTTTATTGGCTAGGATTATTTTCAAAATTATTTAATTTGATTGCTTGCTAACATTTGACAAAAGTAACATTCCAGCAAATAAACACACAAGTATGAAGGTAGGAAGGGGATAAAATAGTAACACATCAATTTCTCATTCAGGGTAGACAGATCACCCCCACAGAGGTTCTTTATTGATTTGAGCATTCAAAAGATGATTTTCAAACTTTTGTCAGTGGTGAAGGTGGGCTATATGTGGAAGTACCCTTATTTGAATAATAAAATAAAATAAAATAAAATAAAATGATAAACTGTGAATAATTCTCCAGTGCTGGGTTATTTTTGTTTGGATCCTTTGGGTACTCAAATGACAGCAAAGTATAAATGCACAAATTAATATGGCAGATGTTTAGCACTCCTTTTTCTCTAGTGCCCTTTCTGATCTAAATCTCTTTCTCTAACAGCCTCCCCCCAAAAAGGTTCCAATTGCAATGCATAGTCATTCTGCTTTTAATAGTGAATGTTTTAGTCTTTAGTGCCTTATTGAGAGCCACTTGACTTTTCTCTCATGGTGACAGCAGTAGAGCTAGAAGCAGAGTCAACAAATCTCTGTACATAATCCTGTAGTAATGCAGTTTTGGCATTTTTGGGAGCTCCAAATGTATTTAAGTTTTTGCTTTAGAAAGCTATCAATAGTTACTGTTCTTGTTTATTTGTTTGCATTTGTTTGTTTGCTATTGAAGAAATTGATCAGTTGACTTTGTGCCATTTAGGGGTAAACAATGGTTTCACCTGACCCAGAATTGTTTGTGAGTTGAATATTCACCACTGACAGGCAGTATTAAATAATGTTTTTGAGCCCAGCTTGTGAGTTTCCATCCAGTATCACACAAGTCACTGCTGGGAACTGAAGACTGGACTATGTTGTTTAATTATTTTATTTATTTATTAGCTACATCTGTATCTCCCCTTTCCTCCAGTGAGCTCAAGGGAGTGCATATGTTATCTACACATCAGCTCTGTGAAATTGCTTGAGCTGAGAGCGATTGACTGATCTAAGATCACCCAGTGAATTGCATGGCTCATTGGGACACTTGAATTTGGATCTACCAAGTCCTAGTTCAATATTATAACCAAGACATCACATTGGATGAGTTTTGGGTTGATCCAAAAGAGGAGGTTCTCTGCTCTTATGTCTCTGTAAACACTAATATTGGCCCATTGATTCTATGATTCTATGACTGATTGTGGTGACATTTTAGCAGCAACAGGCAGTGGACAAGATGTTGTCTCTAGACACCTCCACAGCCTGGCAGCAGCCCATGGGCTAATAAAGACAGCTACTTTTCTGTCCTGAGGTCAAGATGTGAAACAGTAAACATTGCTTAAGCATTCCCAATTGTTTTAGAACCAGCTTGCAAGTTAACAGGCAACCTTGGAATGAGATAAGGCCTTTCCAGTAATTGATTAACAGCTTTTCCTGCTCCTTTTCTCTGGACTTACAAGGCTATAAAAGTGGAATTTTAGTGGGATAAAAGTGTCCTTGGATGGTACTTGTCACACATCCTGCTTCTGCTGTCTTGCATTCCAAATGAAAAATGCACCATTTCATTGATGGGCAAAACCCATCCGTAGGCTCTCAGTCTTGCCACTATTCCATTACTGCTTTCATAGGATAGGTCCCTTCCACTGCAGTTCTGCTTCTCAAGTAGTTATGTGGTGTGAATGAGTGTGATTCTGCTCCTCGCTCCCTCTCCCTGCTTCCCCTCACAGTGATTGCAGCCACCAACGCCTCCCGAACCTGGCTGCTGTGTGAATGTGTAATTGTGTATTCCTGCATGGCAGGGGGGTTGGACTAGGTGACCTTTGTGGTAATTTCCAACCCTAAGATTCTGTGATTCTATGAAATTATGCGTGGTGTAATGAAAATAATTGAGAGGCGTTTTCCTCCCGTTCATAACACTAGAACTTGGGTCAGCCACTGAGGTTGATAGTGGGAGATTCCAAAGAGAGAAAAGGAATACTAAACACCAAAGAGTTATATAATTCTCTTCCAAAAGATTTAGCAATGCTCACCATCTTTGACAATTTTAAAAAGGACTGAGACATATTCATAAAGGAGAAATCTATTCATGGTTGCTAGTTTGTTGTTGTTGTTGTTAAACTCTTTTACAATTTCTATTTCCTCATTGTCTAGTTTGAATGTGTGTAAGTTCTCTGTGGTCATTATTTTTGTTTTCTTTATGTTCAACAGTAAGCCTGCCTTTGCACTTTCTTCTGATGGCTTAATTCTAGTTTTAGAGTCAGTTATGCTTCTGAAGGGCTCTTGTAAGGGAAGTGGGAAGGTGGTTGTGGAGAAAACAGGCAGGTTGGAACATTGGTACAGCCAACAGGAGTTAAGCTAGAAAAGGTGGGAGCTACTCCCAGGAGCGAGTATAAAAAGAGAGACAGAGGCGTGTGTTAAAGGTGATATTTATTGTACCCTGAGGGGTTCAGCAGCCAAGGAGGCTGGGGAAGACTGCTGTGAGGGGCAGTTAGAAGGGGTTAATACCCAATTTAGGGACAAGAATGGTCCAGGGTTAAAGTGCATTTGATAGTATACTGCAGGATATATCGCTAGGAAGTGGTGGAGATTAGTGAAGTAATCTGAAGGACACATGCCATAAACATTAGGAAACTGAGGAGATTCAGTTAGTGGCTGTTGTTGTAATGGGTAACCAGAAGGTTTAAGAAATACAGAGGCTAGATAAAAGTTCTGTGAGAACTAAGATTATTTATTTTATTTATATTTTCTTTATGTGGAGTATTTATACCCCACTCTTCAGCCAAAAGGCTCTCAGAGCAGCTTAAAAATGGTTAATTTCCCTGCCCTCAGACTTACAATCTAAAAAGGCAAGACACAAAAGAAGAAGGAAATGGTGGTGGAGAAGGGGAATAAGTCCGGTGGTTCTTCTCTCCCTCTGAGGCCTGGACCTTGGCAGATGGACTGAAGGAAGCCCTTCTTCCTACTTTGGCTAGGAGCTGGGACTGCTCTCCTGTGGCTTTGAGATTATAAGGAAACATTTATAAAGTCAAGTAAAAGAAACTGTTAAATCTTGTAACTACTGAAGCATTTATACACCGTATCAATATTGAATACCATCCACCAAGAAAGATACTGTAATCAGCCTGGCTTGTAAATAAAGTTCTTCTTTTGTTTCAACAAACAGTTGACAGAAGTGGTTAAAGAAACATACTCAAAACACTACCAAAAGAGAGAAAAGACTTTAATATTTGGGACACACCAGAGAGAGAGTGTGTGTAGTTATCAATTAACAGTTCATGCCAAGCTGGGGATTTTAAAAACCCAGAGGGCTGGCATCTGAAGAGAGTTCTAGTGTAGGAGACACTAGGGGAGAGTTCCGAGTTCGAGGGTCTGATCACATAATTGGTGGCAGCAGTGGGATATAAAAGACCCATTGTGCTGCCATCAGGGAAAAGTAGTTAGGTGGGTGAGTCTCACCTTAATAAGTGGTGTGGCACTCACATCCAGATAGTTGGCCACACTTGGCAACTGGGTTGACCACTATGGAAACAGAATTGTGATCTGATCCGGGGTTGCTTTCCTTATATTCTTTGGATGGATCATGAGACAACTATGCAGTCAGGCCCAGGGTGCATGCCATGTTCAGGTCTCAGCAGCTGCTGTGAAGAGAGTCACACTGGTTGAAAAGGTGGAGGAGAGGAGGACTGACCTTTAGACTGAAGCTTCCATCTCAGTGTGTCTCCTAGGGAGAGACTTAAGATACATTAGGGCCTGTTGGGCACTGTTCCTAAACCTGGGTTTGTTTTTGGCCTTTGCAGGCACTTCCATGCCCACTGAATGCAGTGACTGAGGATATTTACACCAATGGCTCAGCCATGCTGGGCAGCCCAGCTCACGCAAATGACCGGGAGGTGCGGAAAATGAGGTTCATCCAGTTTGAGAAGGTCACGGAGGAGCCCATGGTGAGCTGGTGGGGGAATGCCTTAGCAGTTGTGGTTCCAGGTGCTGGGGGCAAGTAGCACTTCTGCTCCTTCAGGCAAACTCCTGGGGCTGGGAGAGTGAGGAGGAAAAGAGGTCAAGGCAAACTCACCCATGAAGCAAGGGCCCTTGCTTTGTGGAAACAGCTTGCCCTGGGCTAGGAGTTTCTTTTGACTCCGTGCCTGCTTCTCATATAGCTATGGAAGGAATGTCCCATGCCAACACCTAGAATGGGTTAGGCACAGATCCCCTCATCCTTAAACACTGCCAATGTTGGCTGGGACTGATGGGAGTTTTTGTCCACATTATTGAGAACTGTCATGTTGCTTACCCTGATCTAGAGGGAAGAGAGTTACATTAAGCCAAATGGAAATGGACCATGGGATAGTTGGCAGGGAGTCTGCTCTCATAGATGAGCCAAGCAGGGCTGTTGTGAGGGTGAGGGGGCTATTTGCAGAGAAGCTAAGCAATCTTTATATTGTAGTCTTTAGTTCACAGCTTCAAAAGGTTACTTTTTGGAATGACTTCCCAGGATCTGCCATTCACTGGCCATGCTGGCTGGGGAACTGTAGTCCAAAAAGCAACCTTTCCAAGCCTTGTCTCAGTGCCGATTGTCACAGGGTTTGCTGTCTGTTCCAGGGCATCACACTGAAGCTGAACGAAAAGAAGAGCTGCGTGGTGGCTAGGATCCTCCATGGAGGAATGATTCACAGGCAAGGTAAACAGAGCAGGAGGAGGCTTGGAAAATCACGCCTGGAATAAATTCATGGTTTTTTAAAAATTTGCCAGTGTGGCTAAAAAAAGTTGATGTTTCTCTCTAGCCCAAACTTCCCAAACTGTCATGTTCTAGGAACTGGGCATTTTCTTGCCCTTGTCGCAGAATATAATGAGTGCTGATTATGGAAGTGCTTGCACCACCAAACCAGCTGCCAAGGCCTAGGAGGGTGCTTTGCTGAACACAATCTCAAACCCAGAACTGAAAAGCAATAACCATAGGTAGCTGTTGTACTTAGAGTCACAGAGTGAACTAGAGAGGGTCTTAATGGTTGTTCTCAGTTCCTCCTATTTGCATGTCATGGAAGATGAAGCTGCATTTTCCTCACAAGCTTTTCTCCTCCCTATCTTCAGGTGTGTATCCCATTGCTTCTAAGGTTCAACTGCTAATCTAGTTGGCTTCTGTACATAGAATAGAGCAGGCTATCATTTAATCCTCAGGGAATAATGTGTTATGGGCCATCCCCTATTGTTGGCACTGCGCAGACACAGTCTGCCTTTTTTCATGCCTCACAAGTTTGTCTCTCCTACCTGGCAGGCTCCCTTCATGTTGGGGATGAGATCCTAGAAATCAATGGGAAGAGTGTCACCAACCACTCAGTAGACCAGCTGCAGAAGATACTGGTAGGTACAGAGGCAAGGGGAGGAGGGATCTGAGCTTTCCTGGGATAAACAGAAATCTGGTGTTACCATATTTTTCTGAGATTGAGATAATGAGAGCTTAAATCAATCAGTCAGCATTTATTCTGGTTCCTATTCCAAAAGGTGGATTCTTCAACCTTTTGAGAGAATACATATTTAAGCATGAATCATTTCACTCTGTATGTCAGGGATGGTGAATGCCATTCCCCCAAGATGATGTTGGACCATAGCACCCATCATCCCTCACCATTAATTGTCCCGGTGAAGAATGATGGAAGTTGCATTCCAACAGTATCTGGAATGTCATGCATTGCTCAGACAAACTTGTGGAAGGTTACATTGTTTTGCTGGTAGGCCAACTTTCCCTTAAAATCCAGGTCAGGAGGTGTGGGAAAGGTACTGAATTCACAGCTTGAAATGGCACTCATATACAATTGGGATTTTCAATAAAAAAAAAGGAAAGCTGCAATTCTCTTTGTATGTATATTGAATGCCTTGGAAGCTGTGATCAGTCTTCTTCTACCTGATAGTCTCCTCATGTGCTGGACTCAGAGCCAGGAAGAGATACCTTCTGGAGTCCAACACCCAGAATCCCCCGCTGTGCTAGTTGTAGGATTCATGGAGTAACTTTTCCAAGTTCTGTTTGCTGCAGCTCTCATCATTCCAAGCTAGGATTCTTTAGAATAAAAGCATGATGCAGGCAATCTGCGATTAGATATTCCCCTTTTTTAAGCTATCAAGGACTATGAGTGAGATACCAACTTTTGTGTGGCAGTGGAATTATTTTAATTGAGGAAAAAATATGGGAATGAGTAGATGAGAGGTTTTAATTCCAGTTAAAATTAGAGCCTCCAAAAGTTGCATGAAAGGAAGGGGAGGAAGTTGGTAAATCCAGATTTGATTTGCTAGAGTCACATCTGTTTTGGCTTTGAATCACCTTGCCTTCCATGGACTCAAGGAGACCAGCATGTGTTTCTTCTTTTCCTTTGCATCTCTAGTATTGGTTCAACCTTTTACACCTTTGAAAGGGGTGGAAGAATCCTTGCTATGGTCTTGAAAGTGGTTGCTATAGGATCCTTCTTGAGGTTGAGTTCATATGCCAATCTCTTCAGGTTTGAGGGAAACCCTGTGGCTCTTTGCTTTTGCAGCATTTTTGGAAGCAACTCCAAGATTTCAGCTATATTTGCAGTTTGGATGGCTTCATCTAGAAGAGTTTGATGCTGATTCTATGAGGGGTTTGACCAAAAAAAAGTTATTTTTTTAGTTTACAATTTCCAGAAACATCCAGCCAGCAGGTGTGAGATTCTGGGGGAAAATTCTTTCCAACCCCTCACTCCATATTTGGCCATGAGTTGCTTCTCATTCCAGGGCTTGATTCTCTTCCTTTCCTTTTATCCACTAGAAAGAAACCAAGGGAACAGTGTCCCTAAAGATCCTTCCAAACCAACAGAATCGCATTCCTGCCCTTCAGGTAGGTGGGGGTCTCCCCCTTTAGAAAAGTCCCAATGTGTGGGAGAATGGCTTTTATGTGTGCTTTTCCTTAAAAAAAAAAAAATATCTAAATTCTGCACTTTTGAGCTGAGATTGTGCACCAAGGAAAGATGCATAAATGGGATTCTGCACCTATAAAATGGGTGAATTATGGGTGTTCCCTCATAATTTATAATAATGAAGACAGACATTTAGTTTTGCCAATTATTGATCAAAGCTAGTAGGGGCAGGCTTATAGCATAGTGTCTCTCGGTGTCTTTGGTTGTCTCTAATTGCTAGGAAGGAGCTTGCTGAGGTAGAATTGTCTAGCAAATACACTTATTGCTCTGGCTTTTTCATGTTCCTATTGCTTCTAGCTAACGCTTCATGGGTTCATGGGTGGAAGGGAAGGAGGTTGAGCATGTGCTTCTCAGACATGGTCCACTTCTACTGGTAGGGCTTTGCTTGCTGCTGTTGCAAGAACATAGAAGCTATAGTATGTAGTTGTGATATTCTTTGCTTTGAAAAAACATCAATCCAGTGCTAACAGAATCCATATTATATAGATTTATGTGGGGTTTTTGGGCTGTGAGGCTGTGTTCTAGAAGGAACATATTCTTCTAGAACACGGACTCACAGCCCGAAAAACCCACAAAACCATATGGATGCCATCCGTGAAAGCCTTCAACTTCACACAGAATCCATATTGTAAGCTGTGTTGTGCAATGTGTGAAAATGAGGTACATCTGCATGTTTTAGTGTATTATTAATATTCATTGTCATTAATATTCAGTTAGCTTATGATAGTAATAAAGTTAGAATTCAAAGATATAACCATGTTAGTCTGTAGAATCAGTATGTAGAGATGTCAGAGAGAGATCTTGTAGCACCTTTGAAACTAACTGAAAGAAAGAAAGATGTTGGCAGCATGAGCTTTCGTAGACTTCTGGGAGTTGTAGTCCAAAAATTCATTTTTCCAAGGCTGTCGCAGATGCAGATGTAGATGCAGATGCAAAGAATCACTTTTATTATTCTACTTCTCCCCTTGGGGATGAGCCAGTTAGTATCAAGGCCAGTAAAACTCCACCCTGTAACCAGAACTAGATCCAGTGAGGCCACTAGCTTTTTGAGCTTTTGCATCTTGCTTTCGCAAGATGTTTCCCACACACACCCAAGCCCACAGAGGACATTTCTCACACACCCTTTCTTGAGATATGGAGGGCAAAGCTATTTTTGCCTTTTAGCTATTGAGTAATAAACAGAAATCTGGATTGTGTAAAGCTTTTTCTAATATTCAGGGATAGTTGTGTTGGCCATTTATCAAATTCAAACAAAAACCCATCAGTGATGCTTTTATTGGCCAACCAAACTGCACCATATCCTTGTTGCAAGCTTTCGAAGCTCCATGGGCTTCTTCATCAGGCTAGATGTTACAAACCAAACAGGAGAAAAAGCAATTGGAGATGTTAGTCAGATGCCTACATGTTGTTTCAGTCTTTGATGGTGGGGAGGATATCTTTTGTAGGCAGGATCCTCCTCCTTCTGGCTCTGTGGCTATAGGGAGATTTGCAAAGTCCGGGAAATTTAAAATGCAAATGGATTTTTGTTTGATTTTTCTAATAAGGCAGGGCAACTGTGTGATGAGCACAGCCTCCCTTCCTGTATATCCTTTTGACCTGCAGCTTTTAAGAACAGCACAGGAAGAAGGAACTTGTTGGAAATCCTAAACCTACCAGAGATGCACAAGATCAGGATGGAGGGGGAAAGGCTGAATCAGCATTAGTCTCTGTGTGTGTGTGTGTGTTTGTGTGTGGAGGGGTTATAAAGGAGAGGAGCTGTGCTTGCTTGGAAAAGAGTCTCTGTCTGGGCTCATAGGGCTGGGAGGTTTCTTGCATTACTCAAGCACTGCAAGAAACAGGGAAGGGGCTCTGCATCTGTGATAGAAAATATGCTTCTTATGATGAAGATCTCAGATTCACCATTTTCTTTTTGCACAATGCAAGATCACGGGCAGTAGGAGAGATGCTTCCTAGTCTGGGGCCCTGGCTGACAGTCCGAGCAGGCAATATTGGGCTAGAGAAACAAATAATCAGATCTGGTACAAGACAGTTTTCTATTTTGGTTTGTTTAATATTTCCATTGACATGGCGTTTTTTCCTCCACTGGGTAAAAGGTGGCATATATATATAGTTCTTATCTTCACATTGTGTTGCCAGGTTTTTAAAACAGAAGCAAGGGACAGTTGAAATTCATGATGTGCATGGTTGACATTGAGGAAGTAGCTATTAAGAAGTCTGTGTTCTATCTAAATACCAAAGAAAAATATTAATTTCTGTTAACTTAGCCATGTGTTTCTCAGTACAATTAACATACTGTCCACATTCATAACTGACATGATGCGCACATTTCTGTCTTTATGAAGGGCCCACATCCAAAAATACAGGATTTTTTTTTGGTCCTCTTGTTTAGTCTGTATAAAAGGACAAGCTTCCCAAACCACTAATAGGGGACATCCTATATAATAAGGGACATTGGCCAGTCCTATAAGGGACAAGCCTTCCAGTCCTCAAGTAAGGGACATCCCTTAAAATAAAAGACACCTGGCAACCCTCTCTTCACAACTATCTTGTGAGGTAGGTCAAAGTAGACAGCCAGCATGGTAAAATGATTTGAACATTGGACTACAACTCTGGATACCAGGAATCCCTTCTTGACCCTGGGAACCCACTGGACTTGGACAAGTCACTTTCTCTCAGCCTCAGAGGAAGGCAAAGGCAAAGGCAAAATCCCTTGTGAACAAATCCTGCCAAGAAAACCTTGTGATAGGATCACTGGGTCTCCATAAGTCAGAAATGACTTGAAGGCACACAATGACAGCAAGGTCAAGGTAAGAGAGAGTGACTGGTCTAAGATCACCCAGTAAGTTACATGATATCTCCCAAGTTCCTGTGCAAAAGTGTGATCTCTCTGGCTCTTTGCACCAATGGGTCTCTAATGTTGTGACAGGTCTGGTTATTACCCCTTCCATGGGTCAAGGCACATTGTAACTACTAGGGTCTGTCCCCAAGGAGAGAGACTCCACATATCAGACTCATGCTGTAGTGATTTTGCTATACTCGAGTCTGTGGTCCCAGATGGGCTTCTCTCTTTGCACAGTTTGAGGATGCAGGCCTTAAAGGCAGGAACTGGGTCAGCTCCTCTAACAACTCCTTCCTTCAGGACCAGACCTGAGGCACACAGGTCTGGCCCCTAAACTGAGAACTGAGGCACACTAGAATCCTTTGGGATTGAGTTCTTGGAGGAGTATGTAGAGTCATAGAGCTCTGCCTTGGCTGTCTTTTGAAATGGTTGAGGGCATGATTTATCTTAATCTGGAGAGGAGAAGAATCAGAGAGAAATCTGTGAGTTTCATGAAAGTCTCTACCACTTCCTCCATAGTTTGATGTAAACCCTCCATTGCTCATTCTCTCTTCCATGTAGCTCAATCTAATCTCCCCTCTGAGTTATGCAACCTTTTGCAAACTGACATTTGCTGCCTAGGCCAATGTTGACCCTTCTCTTCCTACAGATGTTCATGAGAGCTCAGTTTGATTACGACCCCCAAAAGGACAACCTGATACCTTGCAAAGAAGCTGGGCTGAAGTTTCAGACAGGAGATGTCATTGAGATCATCAACAAGGATGACAGTAACTGGTGGCAAGGCCGGGTGCAAGGCTCCTCCAATGGATCTGCAGGACTCATCCCTTCCCTGGAGCTCCAAGAGTGGTATGGCCCTTGCGGGCATTGTTATGTTACTTGCATGCTGCCCTCTTCTTCTAGGTTCTTCATCTACACATTTAGCATTTAGGATGTTTCATTTTTTGATTACCCATTGGAAGGTAAATATGGCTTAGTTTGCAAGTCTCAGAAAATGCTATTGTCATTGGAAAAGCAGTGTAATTGCAGAGAATACACCAACTGTTTTGGTGCTTGTAGGATGCTTGGCTACACTGCTTGTAGTGTCTCTATAAAAAAGCACAACTGCTTGTGTAATAATTTTTACACTAGCATGTTGTCTCAACAAAATTCTGGATTTCATAATACCATTTAGGTTAGCCCTAGGTAGTAAGTCACAAGCAAGAACTCTTCCAAATGAATAACCACTGTTAGGAAAAGCTACTTTTTAGCTTAGTTCCCAGAATTCCTCAGCCTTCAACCAGTGACCATGGTTGTAGTCCAAAAGGAACTTTTCCAAGCCCTCTCATAACCCATATCTGAGCTGTACTCCTTTAGACTGCAAGCGAGTGCTTGTGTGATATAATGTTCCTTCACAGGTAAAACTTCCCTCCATGTGGAAAATTAGTATGGTTAAGAAAGACATCTTCACTAGCCTTCCTATTAAAATGCTAGTTTTCTAAATTAGAGATTTTTCTTTAACGGAGGAGCAGTCTATTATGTAAAATCCTCCTGACAATCTGAATTGGTGCACCCAGCTACACAATGTTCAGGGTTTATTTATTTATTTATTAAAAAGTTATAATGAACTTTGTTTGAAAATACTGATCTCCGCAACACATGACACAATAGGAGCCAACTTTTTCATTCTGCCTTTGTAAACCAGACTTTGATGACATAGGACTCCTATGTAGAGATTTATTATTATACTGATGAGTTCCTTGAGTTTAAGGGAAATGTAAATGACTATATTGAAGGGTTGACCTCTAGAGAAGAGATGGACCAGCGGCATGTGCCCTCAGTCCAAGTTGGGAGCACAATCTGGATCAGCAGCTGTCTCTTCAAAATAAGAATGAGTTTGAATTGTGTTGATCCTGTTGTTATTTAGCCTGTCATAACTGGATGGCAACAGTAATCGCGTATGTATGGGCCATACGTTTTCATGTCCATTTGTGGTGTCTAATTGAATACCTTCTGCAGATTTTTTCCCAAATACTACATCCCGGAAAAGCTAATTCTAGCTACCTGGAGTGTCATTAGCGCTGCTTTATTAGAAGGGAGAGACTTTTGGTGTCATTGTCATGGCAGCCTCTCAAATAATAGTCATAATGAGCATTCTTGCCAGTGGGTTTGATTTGGGATCTTCTTTCCATCATTATAAAGGCAAGTCCCTCTGCCTGATTTTTAACATCTCCTGTTTTAAAATTGTTTTTAATAGGTAGGGTTCAGGGGAAGGGACCTCAGTTTCTAGGGAATCACTCTTCTGTTCCTGAACTGTAGCTCAACCAGCCAAAAGGGCCCACTTTCCCTTGGTGGGGCTGTCATGGGGAGAAGAAAGTAGGGAAATAGGATGGCTAAAGTGGATCCCTGGAAACTGAGTGGATGTCCCTTTCCTTGATTGAACTCATTAAAAGCAATTATAAAATGAAAGGCTGAGATCCTGGATCAGGGAGACATAGTGTGATGTTCCACCAGATAGAACTACAGTATGTCTCCCAACCCCACCTTTTACCTGTGGCAGTCCTGCAAACAAAGCCATGTACTGGCTGATGGAGAAGTGTCCGGTTATGTTCTATAGCTGGACACACAGTGATGGGGCACTCTCTATGACTTCCCGAGGGTCCTTCAGAGGTCGCAGAGAATGATATCAGTGTTGTGTGTCCAGTTAGAGAAAGATAGCTTAATACCTCTTCACTATCTCTGCTGCCTCCCCACCACCTCAGTCTCCACTAGCCAGAAAATGGTCATGTTTGCGAAATGCAGCTGCTAAAAGAGTTTGGGAAGTAGTTTGGCTATTATATGAATTTGGTAGAGAATCCTGACCTCTGCAATGACTTATGCCCCCCCCCCAAGACTTATGAAAAGTTATAAATTACTAATGGATGCCAGCCAAAAGATATTAAACCTAACAATTTTAAAAGAGCAGACTTTAAGCTAGTCTGTTTAAAAAGAAAGATCTGTTTATGTTGCTGAAGTGACATCAGAATAGGCTCCAGGTGAGCCTCTCTGGGGACAGCATCCTCCAGTAGGGGAGTCATCCCCGAGAAGGTCCTTTCCCTTTGGTTTGTACCCACACCTCAAGATTATTGAGGGAACAAATGCTACCTCATTTTGAACCACAAATCCTATATTCTTTATTTTGTAGGTGATGTTCCAGGAGAACATGGCTCTCCTTTGGTTCCTCAGGAAGTCCCTACACTTGCATTTCTTCTCCTACTCCATCCACATAGGGAGAAATAGTTTTTCTGGTGAAGCCATCATTTATTGATCTGTCCCTCCCTCCATCCCCAACATCTTTTCTCAGTGTTGGGATGAGATAAGATGTCACTTCAGCAACATGTTCCAGTTAGCTGCCTTCAAATTGACCTCGACTCATAGCGACCCTGTGGATGAGACATCTCCATGACTCTCTGTCTTTTACTGCTCTGTTTAAGTTTTGCAGCTCATGCCCTAATTGAATCTAGCCATCTGGTGTACGGTCTCCCTCTCTTTCTTCAACCCTCAACCATTCCCAGCATTATCATCTTTTCCAATGAGTTGTGCCTTCTCATGATGTGGCCAAAATACAACAATCTCACTTTGATCATCTTGGTTTCTAGGGGTATTGCAGGCTTGATCTATTCTAGGATCTATTCAAATGTCTTTTTTACTGTCCACAGTATCCTCAGCACTCTTCTCCAGCAGCACATCTCAAATAAGTTGATGATCTTTTTATCTGCTTTTTTCACTGTCCAGCTCTCACATCCATACATAGTGATGGGGAATACCATGTCTTGTATGATTCTCTCTTTAATGCTCAGTTGTATATCTGTATTTGACTTGATAGATATGGTAAATACCAGCTTGGCCTGACATGTACTTTCTTCCATTACAATGTATTTTTCTTTTCTTTTCCTGCAGGCGTGTTGCAAGCATGACCCAAGGGAACCCCACTCAAGCCCAAAGTTGTAGTCCTTTTGGAAAAAAGAAGAAATGCAAAGACAAGTACTTGGCAAAACATAGTTCAAGTGAGCACCTCCTCTTTCTCATTAGGATAAATCACAGGGATAACTAAATCACAGGGAAAACCAGGCTGTATAGAAAATAGCTGGGCTGCACTGTACGTATGTCCTTTGTTTTCTATACAGCCTGGTTCCCCCAGGGAGCCATTTTTAGGTTGCAGAGGACAACTCCCACTATAATTCTTCTTGCTTCATAGTAGACAGCTGTACCAGAATGTATTAATGAGATTTGGATATGGCATATACTGCCAGCTGCAAGTTCCTTTTGTATGCTGAGGAGCAATTAATGCATGATGGGCACCTTGCAGTGCAACCCTTTGGAAGCTGCACTAAGCTTGCAGCAAATATCCATGGGAGGTGACTTGTCATTTGCTCTTTTTAGCATAGCCTTCTCTACTCTCCATGCTGACCTGAGATGATGAAAGTTGTAGTTCAGCATCTCCAGAGAGTCTCAGGCAGTTTGATGGGAATTATACTCCAAAGGACCTGAAGGACATTGGGCTGTAGGGTTTTTTTTAAAAAAAAAACTGTGTACTTTTTTGTAGTGGTTTGGGACAGGGTGGCATTGCAAGGTGCTTCACATAGATATCTTGCTGCATTGCGTGCCTCTGTGCTGTTAGATCATATTTAGAATTCTTAACCATGTTTCTATGGTTAGTGCAAATACGGTCTTAGAGAGGGCAAGGTGTACATATATGTGCAAGCAGATATTCCCACTGCCTCTCTGTGGGCTTTATGGTCACTCTGAGTAAGGCATCCTTCATTCTGTTTACTATATGACTTAAGATCCTTATTGGAAGAAATGTGATAGTCTCATAACACCTTGCCTGACTCATAACAAGCCAGCTACTAATTCAGCCATGGAGACTGGAGTCAGAAGGTTGTTTTCTGCTGTGGATAGAACGTCTAAACACCTCAAATGAGTAGATCAAAAGAAAAAAAAAGAGCCACAAGCCTCTTTGCAAGCAGCAGTGTTATCTGCAGATCTTGGAAAGGTAATGTTTTCAAGTACATTTGAAGAAGAATTAAATTAAAAAAACATTTTCAGACAATTAAAAACACAGCCCGGCATCTTGCTGAGTATCTATGATTTTATAAGGTAGATTTACATCCTCATTTTTTAAAAAAAATTACACTTGTGGCACCGTTGCCATGGCTGCATTACCTCCAAAACCACCTTAAAAGCCAGGCGGCTGCACCAACTGAAGGAGTTCTGCAGCACTGGTGAGTGAGTGAACAGGGCGCTGGAAGGATGATGCATCTAGCCCACTCCCACCAGCAAGTCATGGTGTGAAAAGCAATTGTGAAGGATAGGTAGCATTGTAGCAACACCTCTCAGGAAGGATCTCAGCCATTATTTCCAAACTGTTCCAAATTCTGAGCTCTTGGTACTTTAATTTGAAGAAAAGGTTAATTAAAAGTTTCTGACAACCAAAAGCACAATTTAAAAATGTGCTCCTAAGGAATGCCCTAAGGAAGATCCAGCTAGTATAGTGAGCCTCCTTAGAAACATGTTTATTGCCAAGAGCCTGCCTGGATAAAAGAAACAAGAAAAACCTTTTGCCATCTGAAAGACAAGGAGTGAGGGCATCCTAGCCTCCCTTGATAAGTGTTCCTCTGTTCCTATATGTCAGCGTGGGTTTCATAAGGGTGTATTTTGCACAACATAAAGTGTACTGCGTAAAGTAGTTTTCAGAATACATACATTGACTGCAGCATACTTTAAAGGGGGCAGGACAAATTCAAGGAGGAGAAGGTTATCAAGAGCTATTAGACATGATGTCTGTATCTGTTTCCTCCAGTACTAGAGGCAATATGCCTCTTAATACCAGTTGCTGAGAAGCAGAGGGGAAGGATGCTCATTTCCTACTAGTGGGCTTCCCCTTAGGACATCTGATTATCTACTGTAAGAATACAATGCTGGGCTATATAGACCTTTGGTCTGATTCTTAAGAGCACAGTTAGAAACTGCTGGACATCAAATTCTGCACCAGGAAAAACTAAATTCTCTGATGTACATGAATTCTACACAGCTGCATACAGTATGTTGTCCCTTCCCCTACAACCCCATTTCCAAGATTCTTACCAAGTCTTATGGAACCTAGTCTGATAAAATATGTGTGGCGATGTGCAAGGTTTGGAGGACCTCCTCAACTTTGTTAATTTCCCCCCTCTTAATTCTCATTTCAGTTTTTGACCAGCTGGATGTGGTGTCTTACGAAGAGGTAATGAGGCTGCCAGCCTTCAAACGGAAAACCCTGGTGCTTATAGGTACCCGATTTGTAACTTAACATAGTTTGTAAATGTTCAATTTTCATTTGTTAATGAAAAGATAATAAAATTTGAGAGGCATATGTTAAGTAAAAAAAAAAAATACACATTCCCTTAAAATATACACTCCCCCTGCAGCAGGCAGGGTGTACATGTGATGATCTATGCGATTACAAGGGGGTATCGTAAAGTTTTAATTATCACCTTTAAAAAAATCTGAAAGTTTGTTTTGATTTGCCACTGTTAGCTTATTTCTGCATAGTCACCATCCAGATTTACACATTTCCCCAGCGTTTTTTGACCCGTTATTGTAGAAGTCTGTAAATTGCGCCTTAAACCACTCTTCCACTTCACGAATGATGTCATCTGTGTTCTCAAAATCAGCGACCTCGCAATGGATTTCATTTTTGGTAAAAGAAAACATCACTTGGTGATGATGACACTGACAAAATTTCGATATACCATAACTTCCGGTGATAATTATTACTTTACGATACCCCCCTCGTATAGCCAGAGTTTGAGTTTTAGGCATGTGCAAACCTTTTTACCCAAAGCATTCACAAATGTGGACTTCCTCTCCAACCCCAAGATGGTGGAATGGGGTCTGGACCCAAGACTCCTGTGAATAAATCCAGTTAATGATGCAGATCTAGTGGGAGGCTGGGGTATGGGAAAGGAGAGACTCTCCATCATTTTGCTCTCTGTTGTCATTTTCAAAGGCTCACCTACAGCTTATCCCTTTCTGTGTGTCTTTTAGTCATCGTAAATGGAGCTTCTTTAGGAAAGAGTGATTATGGCTTGTGTTTGTTTTGCCGATCATTTATCTTTTCTTTCTTTTTTGGACCAGGGGCCAGTGGCGTTGGCCGAAGCCACATTAAGAATGCCTTGCTCAGCAAAAACCCTGACAAGTTTGGCTATCCTATTCCATGTAAGTGTATCCAGAAGCCAAGTTTTCTATGGCAGTTCCTGTACTGGTGCTCTTGAGCCTCTGTCCTTAAGATTGGGGAAGAACTCAGCAGTCTCTCCTAAATTGTATTTCCAGAATTATTTAACTCCTACTAACCCCCAGGCAACAGTTGTATTATGGGCTTCATAGTCAACATTTGTGGCAAAATATTCCAGATTGGGGAAAGGAAATTTTAAAATGACAAAAGGTGCCAATAATAAAATGTGCCCCTGGTGTTAACAGTGACCACCTCTATCCCATTCTCTGTAAATGTCATGGTCTTTTTGTGGAAACTGATGCTTAAATAGATTCATTAATTACAACCTAACTCAGTTATATTTTGCGACAATGAATTAATTTTCCAATATCTGGTGTTTAAAATGCTACTGGAATGATTTTTCAAATTCTGGTCAGCTGTTGGCTCCTTGTCTCAATGGTCTGAATCCAATCCAACAGTAGAGGGGTGTAGATAGTTGTCAGGAATAAAATCCTCTAGAACATGGCCACATAGCCCAAAAACCTATGCTTTAAAAATTGCCTTTCCTCCAGGGTCACTGATGGTCCAGACTGGATGCATGGGTTGGGTTGCCTCCAGCTTGCAAACCCCAGCTCCCTCTTACCTGTGTCTTTTTCTTCTGTAGACACCACTCGGCCCCAGAAGAAGAATGAAGTGGATGGGAAAGATTACCACTTTGTTTCCACAGAGGAGATGACTAAAGATATTGCTGCCAATGAGTTCCTGGAGTTTGGGAGTTACCAGGGCAACATGTTTGGCACCAAATTTGAGACTGTGCACAAGATTCATGAACAGGACAAGATTGCTATTTTGGACATTGAACCACAGGTAAGATTCACTGAACTACAGTTGCCTTTCCTACTGCTGGGTACAATGAGTAAATCTGGGAGGCAGGAGTTATGTACAGCAGAGAAAGAATGAATGCTTAGGAACCAGAGAAATGGGAGACACTAGAAATGCACAGATGAAGCAGGCAGATTCATAAATACAGGTTCAGTAGCCCTTGTCTGAAATGCTCCAATCTGAAACTTTTTGAGCATCTACAGGCTTTGATTTTAGAATGCAAGTAGTACAGCAGGCAAGTAGTACCTATTGTATTTGTGAGACTGGAGGATCTGTGAAATGGCAGGAGGCGTGGATTTGTGCCAAGAATTACATTTGGATTCCCACCATTTCATAGATCCTTACGTCTCTCTCCAGCATTGCATACTACAATACATACTACACTACTTGTGTTCCAAATCTGAAAAAATCCCAACTCCAAAATATTCTGTTCCCATGCATCTTGGATTAAGGATACACAAACTATACAAGAAAATGTGCTTGAGAAAAAAACAACACTCAAATAACTTAGGAAACGGAGAAATAAGAAATATCCGGTCTGAGATCGCTTTAACTGCCCTGCCTCAGTGCTAGAGAATCCTGGGAATTGTAGTTTATGTGGCAGAGAAGGCTAAATGTCTCACAAAACTAGACTTCCCAGAACTCCTTAGCACTGAGCCAGGGCAGTTAAAGCAGTCTCAAACTGGATTATTTCTGCAGTGTGTTTTGGACCTGACTTAAGGAAATCAGCAGTGCAGCATCTTTGAATTTGGCAGATACATAGTAGCAAGAAAAGTCTGAACACATTCTAAGACTGTCAATTATTTACAGCCTAAAATGTTACTAAATCTTGATCTAACATCATAGGTGATGGTCAACTGATAACATGATTACAAATGACACACAAACAAATTATGTTTTTTCAGCATTTTTTAAATCTACAATTGATTCAGCAATCAACATGTGAAAAAGTATGTGATCCTTTAGAATTTAAGTACCCTGGGTAGCAAAGACTTCAAATAAGGATTCTTGGTCATTCTCTCAAAGCAGTTTTGAGGAATTTTGCCACATTCCTCTTCACTTAACTGTTTCAGGTGCTGCCTTTTGCAGTCTCTCTTCTTCTTTTTGGTGTATCTGTTTGTAATATTTAGAATCATTTTCATGCTGCATGGTCCGCTTTTGATTCAGCTTCAGCTCTTGAAGAGATGGTCTGGCATTCTCCTCTAGAAACTTTTGATACACTACAGAAATGTTGTGTCAATGATGGCAAGCCATCCAATTTCTGAGGCGGCAAAGCATTCTCACCTCACCTAAAGGTTAGAATGTTCTGTTCAAATTTAATACCATAACATTTAGAAATTTAGAAAGATATTTCCCTTTGAGGCTCAAGCAGTTCTCAGTTGAGCAGCAATGTTCTTTTTAGAGAGCAGTCATGTTCTCCTGGCTATCCTTTCAAGAAAACAATTCTTATTCCATCTTTTTCCGATTGCTGTCATGAACATTCACATTATTCAGAGCAAGATTAGTGTGACTTCCTAACTTTGGTAGGATGACAACTTCTGAACGTAATTGTGGTAGCCATTTGTAGACTGTTTGAGAGTGGATTGAGGGGCCGACATCCTTAGAATTCTGTAACTCTTTCTAGAGTCATTTAAAGTCATCAGGAAAGTATTTTGTCCATGGCATGTTCCTCCCACAATCTTTCGCTGAAAACCAAACTCACAAAAGTGCCTGATCTTTTTATAGTGGGACCTCTCCAATATTCCTCTGCAGATCCACCTAATAATTCCCTTTAACTGAGCTGAGGCAAACAAGGATTCACTTTTGCACCTAGTCTTTTATATTCTCTTTTGTTTGCCTAAGGCATGGAATTTGTTAATATAAACCCTGTTGGATATTTAGAAAAGGGTTTTGACTCAAAGATTTTTGTTATAATTATATCATAGTTAAGGAAGCAAAAGGAAACATAGCCCCAGAGGGGTTTCGCTTGTTTAAGAACCAAAGTGCAAGAAACAGATACTGCAGGGCTATGTTCCCTTAAAATAAGGTAATTCAAGCCTGATGCATCCTGGACTGGCTCATTACAATGCATACATCCATGCTTTTTTCTTTAAAATGTCTACATGTACATGACACCTTTGTCTCCATTTTAATAGACACTGAAGATTATCCACACAGCTGAGTTTTCTCCTTTCATCGTGTTTATTGCCCCCACTGACAAGGCCAATGAGGTAAGATGTGCTCTCCTGTAAGTGTTAACACAACAGATATATGTATGCATTTACATATACACTATTGACACTTGGCCCTGGGACAACTAGCTTTGTCTATCCGATATGGTCTTTAATCACAAATGTGATGTCTTGCTTCTTGGTCTCAAAACTGGTACTTACTAGATGTTTTAATTCTTGTGAATACTAGCCTTGAAAACTTGACGTGACTCAGGAATACACATGTTACACAACCAGTTTTGTCTTAAATGTTATGTGATCCTTTCAATGTTGTAATTTAAATCACTGAGTAAAAGGAAGAGTAGACTGGTTGCACAATTTAAAAAATTTATATTGAGATTTTCTTTGCATGTGGCACCATGGAATCAGAAGGCTGCAGCTGACCACTAATTTTCTCCATATCCACCCAAGCCCACCTCCCTCATAGAGTTAACAAAATGCTTTGGGTCAGATAGCTCATCTCACATCATTAATACCACATTTTCCCTCTTCTTTCTGCTCTTGCAGACAGAAACTTTGCAACAGCTTCAGAAGGATTCAGAGGCCATCAGGAGCAGATATGCCCACTACTTTGACCTCTCACTAGTGAACAATGGCATTGACGAGAGCCTTGAGCAACTCCAGGCGGCTTTTGAGCGTGCTTGCAGTTCTCCACAGTGGGTTCCTGTTTCCTGGGTTTACTGAGCTGACCTGGCATTGGAAGGAGTCACTCCCAGAACCCTCCCAATACAGCATGTGGAGAACAAGAACCATCACTCACTTCCCTGCTCAGTGCTTTGTCCTGTAAACAGCCCCTCTGCCCCTACCAGGGCAAGAATCTCATCCTTCTGGTTCAAGCACTTTTGAAATTAATGTGTGGTTGTGCTCTCAGACACCTGCCAATTGCAGCACCAGGGAAGGCAAGAAAGGAGGATGAACCATCTCTAAGATCATAAATATGTACCTTATTTTCCTGCGTATAAGACTACTTTTTTACCTGCAAAATCTGTGGCTAAAGTGGGGGGGGGGTCGTCTTATACGCCGGATATAAGGACAATGGGGATAGAGGTGCTAAAACTCTATATTTTGACTGGAAAAATTGGGGGGGGGGTCGTCTTATACACGGGTCGTCTTATACGCCGGAAAATACGGTATTTGTAAATCACATACAGAGCACCCTCATAGTGAAAGCCATAAACTGAATGTTCAGAGGAGTGGAGCTCCTTTTTTTATAATTAAGTATTTTTGCCTCAGTTTTAGGTAAATTAATTTCTTTATATGATTTGAAAAGTTTATTAGTTACACATTTGCACAGGAAATTTTAAGTGGACATTTACATCTCTGCACTTCCAGTAATAAGGGTGTGTGTGTGTGTGGGGAAGTGATTAACACCCCCTTTCAAAGTATGTACACGCATTTGATTGTCTGGACTAAGCCAAATTAAGTCCAACTGAAAAATACACTCTTGGAGGCCAGGGGAAGGTGCTACACGTTTTACACTTGAGGCAAATGATGAAGGGAAGAAACAATTCAGTCAGGACATGGCATGACCCCTTTCAGCACCTGCATGCTGTATGCTGTAAAAATGATTATGGCATAGTCTCATGACTTAGGATAGCTCATATGTTATATGCAAGAAAACATCATCATTTCTCCCCCGGAAAATTAGGAGTGACTTTGTTCCACTGTTAACTTCCTTCCTTTCACCCACAAGCACAACTCAGAGCGGGGAGTCCTCAAGCAGCTATCCACATGTAACACAAGATTATTTTGTATACCTTGTAGCGATGGTGAAGGGAAGCAACCTTGACATGTAACGAGCCTCATGTTTTTGAGGCTACCAACCCATAAAATCTGGTAAAGTGCAGCAGGGACCTTTGGCTGAGTCTATTACAGGAAAAACAAGCAGCAATAAAGTATGTTAAAATATTTTGTGATTCCTGTGTTTTTTCATCATGCTCCAGCCTGAAATTAAAAGGCTGAAGATGAATGGGAATGGAGCCAAACACAAGAAGAATACCACCTAGTTACTGAATATTACCCATCATATACTTGGGTAAATCAAGCAGTGTGCCTGCCATCTCCATAAACATAAAAAGTATTCCTCATTGACAAGGTTGTCAAGTCGTGTCTGACTATAGGAGGTGCTGCTCATCTCCATTACTAAGCTGAAGAGCCAGTGTTGTCAGAGACTACTCTGTGATCCTGTGGCCAGCATGACTATACAGAACGCTGTTTATCTTCCCACCAAAGTGGTACCTATTTATCTACTTGCATTTGCATGCTTTGAACTGCTAAGTTGGCAGAAGCTGGGACTAGTAACAGGAGCTCACCCTGTCATGCAACACCCAGGCCTCAAACTGCCAACCTGCGGATCTTGCAGTCAATAAAGTCAGCGTCTTAACCACTTGAGTCACTGCATCCCCTCTATCCCCAACTATAATTTGGACCCTTGCATAGTAGCATGTATTCCATCCAGGAAACTGCATCCAGCTTCTAAGAAGGTCTACCTGCCCCCCATGTAATACATATACCACTTCATCTTTGGCATGTGACAGTCAAAAAGTAAAGTCAGCAAAATGATGGCAGAGTAATCATTTGAGCACAGCAGCATGTGCTGTAAACTCCATGGCCTGCCTACAGTTTTTGTAGTGGTTCAAAAATCCAATAATCAAATGATAATTAGATCTCCAATCTTTTAATGTAAAAAAGTAACAACTGTATCTCCTTTTAAAACCAACTTTGGTACACTGGTCTAAAAATGGGAGGGGGAAAGGTCTGACTTGCATTATCCCAAACCACAAGAGCAATGTGCACAGGTCCCAACATGAATATGTGACCATAAACATTCAGATTCCAACTTTCTCTAGATTTACATGACCATAAGCATACAGATTTCAACTTTTTCAACACTTCAGCCTCGAGACAGGCAAAAAGGCAGTATTTCCCCACCTATGCTCTTGGGATGACACATGTGGCTATAGGGCTAATATTGCTTGCACACAGCTCCCTTTTAAGGTATAAAACATTTTGAAAACCTCTTAGACCACACAAAGAAAAGGCAAGCTTGTGGAGAACAGGTTAGGGAAATGAGACTGTCAGTACTCAGAATGAAAACCTTATTTTTTTTAAACAAAACTGCCATTGGCTTAAAAAATGCCAGAAGGAAGGGGTGCCCTGAGACTTCTGTATCTGGATTTACTCACTGAAGAGTCAAGGCAAGTACAAGGGATGGGAATATACAATTAAGTACATGATCATGCAGCCACTGACTTCTTACTTTTCACCTTCTCTTCAGCTGCATGAACAAACAAGTGAAGTGGTCATTCAGTGGCTTTCAGATATTCAAGGAGAATATCACAGCAAAAGACAATGGCAGGAGAGATGGAGAACTGCTAGGTGCGCCAAGATCAAGGGCAACACTGCATTTTTCCCAGACAGAAATCTTGCAAGCTCATAAAAACTACTCATAGAGAAGTCTTTGAGTGCCAAGTAGTTTTGCTGCCCATTATCTCCAACTATCCTTAGAACAGGACAAAGAAGGCCTTGCCATACTATCCCGCAAGCAGTACATTACTTTTTTGCACAGCAATTAGGACAGGTCTCTGCTCACTGATCCACTCTGTACTTTCATTCAGTCTGTCGCACTCCCTTTCTTATTCAATTGATCCAGGGTGCTTATTCTGGATACATCTGTCTGGTTACTCTGGACTTTCCTCAATTTCTTCTTGTTTCTTCTTTTTTTTCTTTTTCTTTTTTGCACTTGTGTCACTGACCTGGGAAAGAAATAATGAACCTTAAGAGTCTCACATCCCCAAAGGAATCATAACCTCCACTTCTCAAAAACAAACAAACAAACAAAAACCAATAGCAGAATATGTAAAGCAAGCTGAAGACTACTTCATCTAAAAGCTTCAGTATGCCACAATGACACTCGTGTAATTACTAACTCTTCCCTTTTGCAACAGGCAAAATTCAGATCTGGCTCACATGATTGTTGATCTCTAACATGACTCACATTTGCAACTTGGCCTTGTGGCTGGGTCTCAAAGAAGGAACTTGTTGTATCATCCAGTATATTTCAGTGGGCTCAACTCTCACTTTTGCCAGACACTCATCAGCGGAGTCAAGGTATGTATTAAAACAGGGACTATATTTTTAAAATATCTCAGACTCCTAGTTACCCCCAAATTATGGAAACTGATATTAGCCCTACCATTTCAGTTAGATCCCCACTGCTCTCAGCAGATTTCATCTTCTTCTTCTCTTTCTTTTTCTTCTTCTTTTTCTTGGTCTCTGCCTGTGGCTCTGGAGAATCTGGGGGAGATGATGCCGCCTCGCCCTGCTCTCCGTCACTCTCCACCACCCTCTTTCTCTGAAAGAAACACAAGCCAACATCAGAAGAATTCTGACCAGGGCAGGATACTCTGCTTTGCTTTTATTTTTTTAATGTCTGTTCTTGCTACAGCTTTGAAGTAACAAAGGTCAACTACAGCCTGCGCAGAATGTCTGGAACATTTGCTTCTAGAAGCATGGACACACAAAACAAGGTGGTGTACCACTGAGTACAAAACAGTTCATAGTTACCTCTGCCATTTAAACAGCATTTATAGCCCCATATGGTTTTAGGGTCAGCAATACTGTGCTGCTTGGAGGAAAAAGCAAGGGTGCTGATCTAGCAGCCTGCAGCTCTTTCCTTATCTGTTAGTTATCTGTAAAGAACTGAAGCAGCATGGAACAAATATCTATGAGGATCAGAGGACCAACCAGTAACTATGGTCCCTCTCCTCTGTAGGCAAACTGTAGCAGGGAAGAGAGGTTACAGCCATGTTTGAACACATAAAGATTTCAAATGTTCTAAAAGGTCTTTAGGTGGTTTCTCAACAGAAATTCTTTGATCTTTGATGCAAATGACAAAATAATCTCGTCATCATATGACAGGGGATATGTCATGCTTCCGATGTTACTGGCTTGCAGCTCTCATCATCTCTCATAATTGATTCTGCTGGCCAAGGTGGACGGAAAACTAAGAATTCCTCAGTCCTGCTAAAGACTGTTGCAAACTGTAAGAAGGTCATATAAGCTTAATGCCCACTACTAGATTTGATGTGTAAACAATCCCTTCCCCGAGATCTAAAACAATACCAGATTACAGCCCTGGTGGCGCAGTGGTTCAATGCCTGTACTGCAGCCACTCACTCATAGACCACAAGGTTGCGAGTTCAATACCAGCCAGGGCTGAGGCTCGACTCAGGCCTGCGTCCTTCCGAGGTCGCTAAAATGAGTACCCAACTGTTGGGGGGCAATCAGCTCACAGTTGTAAACCGCTTAGACATCCCATAGCATGATATGAAGCGGTATATAAATGAAGCTGCTTTTGCTTTTTGTCATCAAAATTTTATTTTACATTTCCTCAACTTTCCACTGTTTTGAAATCCATGATTTAAAAAACAAACGGTTCTCAACCTTTGGGTTTTCACAACACCTAATCAACATAGCCAATGGCCAGGAATAGCGGGAAATGAAGTCCAAAGCATTTGGAGGACCAAAGATGTGAGAACCACTGCTCTAAACAATGACAGATTATATTTTTGTTCTGCTTCTAAACCTGCACTGAGAGTTACATAAATACTGGCATTTCACTGAATATTCTTTTATTGCTCAACTATAGCCACTCTTATGAAAATTATTTCAATACTGCAATGAAAAATCAATTTGGAAACTAGAGTATATTGTTAAAATGATTCAGTAAAGCTGCCTATCAATAATTTCTAGTCATCACCTTTTGTTTTACAATTCCATTAATTTCTGACCAATTGTTCTATATTGGTTTTCTTTCAAAATCTTTTTTACGTTGTTCAAGGCATTTTTCTTCCACTGAACTCTATTTATAGCAGGAACCAAACCCTCTATCTTCCCTCTATCATTGCAACAAGCATGGGTCCAATATATAGAGCCAAAACTTTTTTCTTCTGTTGACTATTTGTCTTTTTTAACATAAAACATATTTATTCTGGGGCAGAAATCACACCTTCAAACTGCAACAGATCTCAGTTTGTTTGAATGCACAAACTACCTGTTTGTGAGAAGTCCATTAGCTTCTGCATAATACAGGTATCACATAGGCTATCCACTTGCAGCAACATCTAAAAATTCTATTACAGATTATATTTTAATTACAGTTTCCCTTACTTCCCAGACCAAATTCCATTTACATGATGCTCCTGAAAGTTGCAATTTTGAATACTAAAGACAGGTTCATGCTGAGACTACCGATAACCAAAGATACTAATGTATAGATAGCTCGGAAACAAACTAACCTTTGGTGCTCTCTCTACCTCCATCTGGACAACCTCCATTTCTACATTTTTATTTACCACAGGGCTGGAAGAAAACAGAAGATTGGCGTACATATTTCAAACACATCAATAAATTCCAAACCAACTCTTCTCCATATCAATTTTATTCCAGTTTGGGATGTATGGAAAGCTGGCAAAAACACCCACATGCATGGGGCCAGACTCCAGCTCTCCTGCATTTCCTTTAGCAGGCTGACTCCCTCTAGAGTCACAGAAAGGAGACTAAAAAGGGATAACTTCCTGCTCAGACCACCCAGTGAAAATGGCACCCCAGTACCCTCCTTCGTCGGGCATAGCCAACTTTTCAGGTGGTATTCCCTACTCAAAACACTGTAGCTGCAGACATTACCTACTGTAATCTACATAATCCTTCTTCCAAGTCTGTGGGGTTTTATCATTGGGCTTGCCATGTGCATCCAGCAAGCCTTCCTTAATCATCCTCTTCTTCTGAGAAGCCTGAGGGAACAGTAATCAAAATAAATTCTGTATGCTATCAGTTCAAAAGACATTTCTTACAAGACATGGCACTGTGAAAACAGGCTACATGACTGCCTCACTGACATCCTTTTCTTATTCAGTAAGGTCCACAAGCAACATTTGGTAACAAAACAAAACAAAGATTGCTCAAATGTACTGCAGTTCCAAAGGGCTTTAACTGCACTTGGTCCCTAGCTGAGCCATCAGTCTTGGGTGATAGATCTGTGTCATCTCTGCAGAGAGTGCTCATGGAAGTCTTTTTTGACATCATTTGGCTCACCACAAACAAAGGTTCTGTAGCAAAGGCTACAGCTGAACAGAACTTCAACAAGTAGCACTTGGTGTCACAAGCTATGACTTTAAAACGTATAAGCTAACACATGCTAAACATGTGAAAGGTTGAAAAACCCAGTGAGTCCACTGCTGAACTAGAGAACTGTCAGGATGCAACATCTGGCCTCAACAAAGAGAGCAATCATGTCTAATTCTCCTCCTTTTAACCTAGTGCTCTCACAGTAAAGGCCAGGCCCACTTAAGACTCACCTTTGGGCCAAGTCCCCACTTGCGAGGGTAAGTGTCCCTTTCCATGATCACACGCTTAATCTTTGCCACAAATCCATGGTCACAGGTAGAGATCACTGCAGTTGTCATCAAGGCAATGGCTGCAAGGAGATGTAAGAGGAAAAGCTCAAAAGGCCATGAGATTTAAGTTTGTGTGTCACAGCTGCCTGGCAAACCTCTAAGGTTCTTTGACTCCTTTTAATCTACTTGCCAAGTGGAAGCAAGCAAATGAATTCACTCTATGTAGCCATCACTCAAGTGAGGCTTACTACAGGGACAGGGAATGTGTGCTTCTCCAACATGCTTTTTCATTGCAACTCCCATTATTCACCACTACCTGGATACAGTTGATGGGAACTAGTTTGACATCTGGTTATATAAATAATTTCACAGTCTTAGCTTACTGCACCCCTTTCCAAAGTGCCTCTGTTCATTTCTAAGTGGATACATGTTCTAGAAACCAGAAAAAAATCTTTCCTGATCTTCCTCACAGAAAAGGGAAAGACTAAATAGGAGCATACAAATTTAGAGTGAGGTAAAGCACACTGCCAAACTGAATCTCAAGTTGAACAAGAGTACTTTATCTCATTAACTATATTGCTATATTGTGCTTTTTCTATTCAGCACAGCAGAGTGACATGTGATCAGACAGTTTCATTCTTCTTGGTTTATGTCAGAGCCCCTCAGGAAGGGGCTTTGGCCTTGCATTCTCTGCCCATGCCTTGCCAGCAGCCAGCCAGACATGCTTTCTGCCCCTAGTAGAACACTGGAAGGCTGAAATATGCCTGAAGGCCAAACATCCAAGATCCTAGAACAGGAATCTGAATGTGGCAGGACGGGCAGAGCAGCAACACTCAGAGAATGGATAAACTTCATCATCACTTCACATGTAGTTCTAAGCAAGCACAGGCAGGTGGAGATGCAAGGAATTCATTTTGAAGGATGAAATTTTTGGCAGGCATGTTTCTCTCCCCAATTAAAGGTATCAGAGATTAAATCAGGGACCTACTACATGAAAAGGACAAAACAGCACTACCAAAAGGGTTCTACTTTTCACCTGTACAGATGGCTTCTCCTTTTGTGGTGATCACAACAATTTCCTGATTGACTTCAATGCCATCTTCATACCGCAGCACACCAGGCAGCATGATCTTTGCCCCATAACAAATGGCATTCACCTGAACAAAAAAGGAAGAGTAGAATAAGGAATTTTGGCCAACACTGCCCTGTACAACTGCTCACTTAAATCAATGGGCACAACTACATGTCTTATTATTCAATTAATATGCTCAAAGTCTGACAGCAAGCCCACAAAATTACGCTTGCATATATCACACTGGTTAAGGAAAGTTGGACTGAAGACCTGAAGCATTAATACTGTTAAGACAGCATTTATTTTCACGACACTTACTTTCTGAATGCCAACACCTGTGACTATACAACATTTCCACCCTTTAGTCTTGCAAATGATATGCAGGAAAGCTAACACAGTTAGTGGTGTCTCACAGTAGTGAGGCTACAGATTGTTTCAAAATAGTCACTGCATGCTAATCTGTGAATCATGCCATAACCTGCATGTCTGAGAAACTCACCGCACTGTCCTTCATAACCAGCCGCTTGTGAGATGTCAGTAGCTTTTCCAAAGGGTAGATAACTCTCCTGAGGTAACTTTCATCCTTGTTGTTATCATACTGCCACTGGGCATCCAGGACATCATGCATGGTCACCATGTGGTCCTGAAAGATGACACCACCCCACCCCAATATATTAGAACTTTTGTGAAGAGCACAAGATCAGGCTGAATTGGGAATTGACAACTGGGTGGTAGAAACCTTCCAGCATCTCAGGAAGGAATCTTTCCCATCTCAAGCCATCTTACCCTCTATTGAATGAAAAAGTCTTTGAATGAACTTTGGACCCTCATTAAAAAAAGCCAGATGCTCTACTACTGAGCTATGATTCCTCCCAACATGCAAGTCAATAGCCATAGCAATTTTACTTGTTACATTTCTTGCCATTCCTCCAATCTAGTGTCTTATATGGCTACCCTACTCCCCCTACTTTTTCCTGAGTTTCCCCAGATGAGACATGGGTTGACTTAACATCAGGCTCCACAAATCTTTAAAGATCTGTGGGTATACACCCAGGTTCATTTACTTGTAGCTGTTAAGCCACTGCAGTCTGGGATTTCCTACATTTAATCTTGTAGCACTGTCAACTAATGTTGTGGGTTGGAAAGAAGAAAGGACCGAAAAGTGAAGGTTCTCACCTTTGACATCTTCCAACTTTTTACTGTCCCAAAGTTTAATTATCAGAACAGGGGAGGCTACCCTGAACTGAACTCAACACTTTGGAAAGTCACTACCAAGTGCTTCCAAGGACACTCCAAGACACACCTTTTCTCCCATGACTCCAGAGCGCACTCGCCGGAGCTCCTGCATCTGACCTCCAACCCCAAGCAGCAAGCCCAGGTGCACACACAGTGTCCGGATATAGGTTCCAGCTTCACAACTCACCCAGAAAATACCTGCGGAACAAACACAGGAAAAGTACATTCCCAAATTAAGCGCTGTATTGTCTGTATGGGTCTCAGCAGAACATATGTTGGGGAGCCATCAGTATTGGGTGATAGATAGAAGTCATCTTTGCACTGTGTGCTATGTTACCTGTTTTGCATCATTTGGCTCAGAAGACCTCTTAAGGCAGATTAAGAAAGAAAACACAAGACTGAAAACCTGACTAAGGACGGCATCAGAGATCAGTATCACTGAGCACACCTCCGGGCTCACATGTCTGCAGTCTGCCCACTTGAATTCCAGCTGTCTCAAGACAGCATTATTTCCGCAAGCTGTCGACCTTCCAAGTTTTAAGCATGAAAGAAATCAGTAACAACAGTAGACAGATGTGGTGGTATGGACCTCTGATTTTCATCTAGACCATGTAGCTAAAGGGCCTAGAGAAGGCTAGTGGCTTGCCAAAAGGCAGCCTCAAACTGGAGTAAACAGATTCTGGCTGTAGATGCAGAATTGTTAGGCCAGAATACACTATGCTTTCCCCAAATGGAATGGAGTGTGTTTTCCATTCTAGCCAGTAACAGGAAAAGCTACATTCCCTATTCTGAAAGGGAAAAGAAGTCTCATTACCCAATCTTCTTTCTGGATCGTATTCTACCAATTTGCTTTCATAGATGGTTCTGACTCTTAGTTGCCTCTTCACTGCAGCAATAAGTGGGGGCCGTTGGAAGAGGGCACCTGTCAGAGTTTCTATTGCCTACAAAATGAAACAGAATTAATAATAATAATAATAATAATAATAATAATTTATAGCCCGCCCAATCACAAGGAATCCAGGTGGGTTACAGCAATATAAAATACGTAGAATACAATAAAATTCAAAATTAAGTGTCGCATGTTTCCAGATTTAGTCACCAACATACAATTTAGTCACCATTATACAATACTACTTTACATATATTTTTCTATTTACAAATATTTTTCTATTAGTGCTATTTCCCCAATATAAATTAGAAACTGCTGTTTCTGTGCCCTATAAGCTTTCAGTAATTCTTTTCTACAATCATAAACACTGCCATTTTGAATTAACTGGCATGTTTTTGCTGCTGTTATTCATATTTAAGTTTTCATCTACACACACAGGAGGTCAGCAGGTACAAGTTAAATTTCCTGCCTGGCAGACTTACCCTTGAAAGCTGAACTTCACTTTCAATTGCATTGTGCAACCGAACGATTCCCACATATTCTTTGCCTACAGGACACCAGAAGAGTAGTTAGGAAGGTCCACCTGAATTATACCATTCTAATAACTTCCAAGGAATGCTATAGTTTCAATGTTAATATGCACCTCTATTCTTGATTAAGAGAAAAAGTAGATAGCGTACCTGCACTCTGCTGAGATTTGACCAAACGAGTTGCTCTCTCAATGCATACAATTAGGCAACCTGTCACTTTGGGATCCAATGTGCCACTATGTCCAGTCTTCTGTACACGAAGAATACGGCGGATCCAGGCCACCACCTCATGGGAAGATGGATTGGAAGGTTTATCCAGGTTGATGAAGCCTGTCCTAAGAAAGAAACACAATGACTCAACGAGCCATGTGTATATGCTTCTACTCACTAACTGATCTGAAATCAGGACCTAAATTCATCTTAACTTAAAGTAAACGTCACACCTAAAGATAAAGCAGAGACTTTAAGCAGGATGCAGGGTCCTTAAAAATGCCAAATTGTACATTAGCTTTGTACTATACATATTACTGAAAGAAGTGTCAGACTATGGTTGCAGAACATTATATTAAGCTTTTGTACTTAACCTGCCCTTATTCTAACCAACTAACAAATTATTACTGACCAATGATTTGTGTGGCACAGCAGAGGCTACATCACATTGTGCAGCAAAGGTATTCATGGCTTCAATAAATGGACAACTTTTGAACAGAAAGACAAAATATGGTAGAATCAACCAAAGACACTTTTCCACCCCCCAAGTCTGCCCCCCCCCCTACATCTTTTAGAATCTCTCAATCATGACCCTTGCTGGAGTTTCGTAGAGCTGCAGTCCAAAAAATAAGTTCTCAAAGCTTTCCTAACAATATACTAGTGACCAATGTCCAAAGGTTTCAAGCAGGAATTAAGTGGGAGGAGGAGACTGAGGGCCCCAATTTATTTATTAAGGTCCACTCAGTTCTGATGAAGCTGAAGAACAAGCACTCAGAAGAAATTTACTTTTAAATTTACTTTCATGTGACCTTACCTCACATACTCAGAAATGTCTCTTTTTAATGGATTACAACCAGATGGAAGGGGAGTGTAGTGTGTGGTCCTCACATTCAGCTTGTCAAAATTCTGCAACACACAAAGCAAACCAAAAACTACATTATTAAGAATTGCTTTGGAGTCTTTGGGTTAGAAACTTTAAAACTGTTCACCTTTGGGATCCAATTGTTGTTGAGACTGGGGAAAATATTTGCTACTACCATACTTTAAGATGTTTTAACACTTCAGTTTCCCTCTATGATTTTTTACTTATTTTGCAAAAAATTGACACCTCAAAGTAAGAGCTATTCACTAGGGTAAGTGTTGCTCAGCCACTTCTTAAAATAATTGGACTTGCTCTAAGCAGAATCCAAAATGTAGAACTATTTTGCCAACAAAACCAGAGGCATATTTTAAAACTAGTTTTAACAGAAATCTGAATATCAGTTGTAACATGGCTGAGCAACGCTCCAGTTTAGGGTTTCTATTTTCTAATTGCAAACTATCTAGCATATCTATAAAGTAGATAATTTTTAAAATGCAAGTAAACAGTCCTCTTTACCTTGAGAAGTAAAGGCCATTGTGATGTGTCCAGCTGAGCCACTCTAGATTCAGGCTTGATAAGAAATTCTTCTGAATATTGTATATCCTAGAAAAAAATGTAAATGTGCATTTCTGGCAAACAGTCTTCCAAGATAGCTTTTCTACAAGAATACACACATGCACACACGCACACCCTACTGGACAAAAAATAACTTGCTGCTTTCCAGGGAATGGTGGGGTTGGGGCAAGTAAGAGCAAGATCAGTAGATCTGTATCAGCTCACAAAGCAGAAGCCCACCTAGTTCAGAAATTACAGATGCTCCTGTCAAATTGAAGAGGAACTAGGGTTGGCTGGTTAAGAAATCTTACTTTTTAAAGGAAGAAAACAAAGTCCTGATTTTAAAAATTGATAATTCATATTTTTAAAAAGTCTGGCTATTATTACTATTTTCTTACCCTCTTACTAGAACAATAATGACTGTTTGAATTTAGACATTTTAACTTTAACAGTTTATTAGCAGTTGTTTATTTTTAGACCAGTATCCAGTGTAGTTGCTTCTTTTTAATCATTTATTTTATAGTGCAAGAAATGCCATTCAGAATCAAATCCTTCAATTAACATATAAATTCAACCAAGAATGCTTTAAAAACACACTTTTAAAAGAATAATTATTTAAACTAGTAGCTACATCTGAAATGTATTTTGCTACTTAATTTTCTGATTAAGTCCTATATATAGTTCTATACTCCTATAATAAGTAATACTAACAACATTAACTTATTCTTATTTGCAACCATCTCTGAGAGTATTTTGTATGTTTTATTATGTATAACCTTCATATATTCAGAATAGAAATAAGAAATTGGTGTTTTATTGAAAAATATAAATCATATCAAAGCCTAATAACTTTGCATCAATTTTAGAAGTCTTTAAAACATGGTTGATCAAGCATTCTAATACATTAAATATTGTTTCACAGTAAAAGTATGCAAGTCAGTTTGCTACAAGCTTGAAGAGAGCATATTATACTGCTATAACTAAGCTAATTTAACTGTTTAAAAATTATTATTGAAATGTTTTTATCTTGTGAGCCACCTTGAGTCCCTTTTTGGGAGAAAGGTGGCATAAAAATGAAATACGTAAATAAAAATAAATATTATCATCAACATAAACACCTGTCCAGAATGTGTGTACATAACAAAGCATCTACCAGCCAAAGTTATGAATATGATCATACACAAGAGTGTTTCTATAGTGTTTGGATGGTACTTGAAGAAAATAAATACTACCAACAATTGCTGACAATACACCACCGGTGCTCATTGTACTGTGTCTGACAGAGTATCAAGGCTCCAGGTAATTCAGACAATTAAACAGCATATCTACAGTATGTTTTTAAAAGACTTTGCACTAAATAAAAACAATATGCATATTAAGCAATGTAGATCACCAGACAAAACTTACAGCAACTTCTTCATCTCGCAAAGATTTCTTATCTTTTTTCTTGTGTTTCTTAGAGACAGAGCCTACAAAAGGACAAATGTTAAATAGAGCACCCCTAGAGGTCAATTTGTAAATACTGTATAAGATATCTTTGGTAACAGTTTATCAATAGACCAAAGGTAGCACTGAAATTAAACTGATCAACAGGGAGGTTGCTATACAAAGCTTTTCCCACATGTTTACAATGGAAGGGTAGTTGGGATTTTGTACAGCAAAGGAAACTACAACTACTACAGGTCACTTCAGCTGTAACATAAAATTATGATACTGTAAGACTACTGGGCTTGTCCCAAAAAAATCACATTCAGAGACAGCCATGTGTCCTCCACTGCTTTACTGGTAAAATGGCCTTCTCTAACCAGAAGTACTGAAAAGTTAAGATACCAAGCAGGAAAAAGAAAAGTATAAGGTGAAAGCTTCTGCTCTAGCCACTTCTAATTATCATTCAAATTTTACAAAAGGGCTGCAATATTTCCAGAGACAGTAGAAAATTAAGAAGTGACCCACATATGTAACAGAAAACGCATTGGGAAGGGGATTCCCCCTAAGGAATTAAATATACAACTATCCACAGGATAACGTCTGCAGCTGTTAAGACTAAATTTTTTGAGTTACTTCCTTCTCTGAAAAACAAAACAAAACCCCCAAACACATGTATTTGCAATAATATAATGCATTCTAATATTATACTAGCATGAATCAATGTGGTGTAGTGCTTTGAACTATGACTCCGAAGACTCCCAGCTTGGCCATGAAACCCACCAGGTGGCGTCGGGCAAGTCACACTCTCTCAGCTCCAGGGAAAGGAAATAGCAAACCTCTGAGCAAATCTTGCCAAAAAACAAAAACCATGATAGGTTTGCCTTAGGGTCCCCATAAATCAGAAAGACCCTTTCTTGCCAGAGTTTCTCTCCTAACCAAGGTCTGGTTATAATGCTTTACAACTGTGGTTCTCAAAACCTTTTACCCTTGGGACCTCCCTCTTTTACATACGAACAAAAACAGTTTGCTTGTTTAGTGAGTGCATGTTCATTTCCACATTCATGTATATTCATATCTTAACATTTTATGAGGCACTTGCTTGTGTGTGCCTTCAAACGTTTCCGGTTTAGGGCGACCCTAAGGCAAGCCTCTCATGAGGTCTTCTTGGTGAGTTTCTTTTTCATTCAGATTACAGCAGTCTAAGTGAAATAATTTACATTTTTAACTCGACACGTGTAAATGTTACACCTAAAAACAGTTTGGGAAGAGGAGGAGGAGGAGGGGAGGAACATGGTCTGGCGCCGCCGCCCTGAGCAACCCTTGGAGAACCATTGCTTTATAGTAGATCCCTAAGGAGAACCTATCATGGGGGTTTTCTTGGCATGTTTCTTCAGAGCGGGTTTATTGCCACAGCCATCCTCTGAGAAATAACACTGTTCAAATTTGAACAGCTTTATTTAAACAAATTAAATTTTTAACTCGACACATGTGTAAATTTTATACATTAAAAAAGTTTGGGAAAAAGAGGAGGAAAGGATGAGGGCCTCCAGGTCTGGACACCCCCCCCCCCAAGCAACTATTGTACCCACCAGGCTCCTTTTGCATATCCGTATCCTTTTTTCTTTCTTCCTATTAAACAGGGTTGGGAGATACTTAAAGCAATGGTTCTTGGCCATGAAACCCACTGGGTGACCTTGGGCAAGTCACACTCTCTCAGCCCCAGGGGAAGGAAATAGCAAACCTAATGGCCAAGAACCATTGGAGAACCATTGCTTTATAGTGTCTCCCCACCCCGTTTAATGGGAAGAGAGAAAAAAGGAATTAGGATATGCAAACTCCTCGGTGTGTTTGTTGCCCCTCCAGCTATTAGGCCGCCTTGAGCCCCATTGTGGGAGAAAGGCAAGATATAATTAGGCAGCTCTCCTTCTCTGAGCATACACAGAGCGCCCTCCCCACATGCCGCCAGGGAACTCCGTCCTCCCTTTACTACTACTACTACTATTACTAGTACAACATCTTCTTCTTCTACTCATTTATATCCGGCTTCTCCCCCCCGCCAAAAAAAATTGGGACTCAGAGCCAACTAACAATTTACTGTAAATGCACAGTACAATTAAAAACATCCCAAAGTGACTGCTGAAATAGAAGCAAACTATTACAATATTAAGACTAAAGGCCTAAGCAGACTGCCATAAATAGTGCACATTAAATTGAGGCACTGCCCTGGCTCAGGGCTAAGGAATCATGGGAATTGTATTATTTTCTGAGACATTGATCCTTCTCTGTCAGAGAGCTCTGGTGCCACAATAAATTACAGTTCCCATGATTCCCTAGCATTGAGCCAGGGCAGTGCCTCAATTTAATGTGCACTATTTCTGGCAGTCTGCAAAGGCCCAACACAACATTAAAACTGAAAGAAAATATGTGTACATATACATGTATACGTGTGTGCATGTATGTATGTGTATATATATTTATATATACATATACACACACTTTAAGAAAGAACTAAAAAACTTGCTTTTTAAAAAAGCAGGCAATACAATTTAAAAAGATAAAAAGCACTTAAGAACAGTACACTCTGAAACAATACAACCCTCCCTGCCAGGAGGTTCTTTAAGGGACTTTCTGTTTTAAAGCCTGTCTGAATAAAAAGGTTTTAGCCTGATAATGGGACGCCTGTTGTCCTCCCTTTGCTACTGAAGCCCCACGAGGGCGAGGGAAGGCTGAGCCGCGGCTCGCAAGAGCTCCCCTGCCCTCACAACGGACCCCGAGGACGAAGCCCCGAAGCGGCCTCCCTCAGGAGCAGAGCGCGCCAAACACTCACCAGCCCCATCCGCCATCTTGCCTACGCCACGCGCTGCTGCAGCCTGAGAGAGACACGCGCCCGACAGGCCGGAAATAGACGCGCCGCCAACTTCCGGGTCCCATCCCGACATGCAGCGCGGCACAAACGAGAAAAAGGGGAGGGGAGACAAAATGGCGGCCACCGGCTTTGCACTTCCGCTAAACAAGACCAACCCCAAAACAACAGCTACCGTTATAGATAAAACAAGTAACTCGAAGCAGGAGAAGGAATACCTCTTAGGCCGCAGAAATAACTCAGTCTGAGCCCCCTCCCCGCTTCAGCCAACCGCTACGGCTGTTGCTAGGGAATTCTGGGAGTTGTAGTTTTATGAGACTGTCAGAGAGCCGTGGCGCCACAACAAGCGACACTTCCCAGAATCCCAGAGCATTGAGCCGTGACAGTCAAAGTGGTGTCAAAGTGGATTATTACTGCAATGCGGCTGCAGCCTGTGACATTTGGATTCCAAGAGTGGTCTAAAGCTAGGCCTGGGATAGGCCCTCCCGTTTCTATGGAAACGCGCCCTTAGCCCCGCCTACCCCAGGCCTAGCTTTATAGAATGGGGAGGCGGGGCTAAGGGCGCGTTTCCATAGAGACGGGAGGGCCTATCGCGGTCCCGGCTTTATAGACAGTGGGTAGGCGGGGCTACGGGCGCGTTTCTGTAGACGGAAGGGTCTATCGCGGGCCTAGCTTTCAACATTCGGGTCGGCGACGCGCTACCGTCACTTCCTGTGCGGCCCGGAAGTCGCGTCTGTGGGTCACTCCTGAGGGAAGAAAGCGAAGGAGAAGGAGAAGGAGAAGGAAGATGCTTTCGGTGCCGGGCGAAGGCGGCTCCGGCAGCGGCGGCGGGGGGGACTTCCTGACGCGGTACCGGCTGGTCTCGGCCAAGCTCCGCCGCCGTTTCCTGCGGAAGCCGAACGTGTCTGAGGCGTCGGAGCAGTTCTCGGCGCTGGCGCGGGAGCTGCGGGCCCAGGAGAGCCTCCCTTACGCGGCGTGGTGCCAGCTGGCGGTGGCTCGGTGCGCGCAGAGCCTGGGCCACGCTCCGGGGGAGGCGGCGGCGCTGGGGGAGGCGGCGCGGCTGTGGCTGCGGCAGGAGCGGGAGGCGCGGCTGAGGCAGGGCCTGGCCTCCGGACTGGGCCTGGCGGAGCACCTCCCGGCCGCCCAGAGCTGCGTGGCCTTCGCCGCCCGCCTCCGCCTCGACCTCGGGCAGCCCGCCTTGGCCGCGGGGCTCTGGCTGGAGCTGGGCGAAGAGCTCCGCGCCGCCGGGGAGCCCGGGCAAGCCCTGCCGGCCTTGCTCCGCGCCGCGGACCTCCTGGCCTTGGCCCGGCTGCCCTTGGAGGCCATACAGTGCCTGAGGGACGCCGCCTCCTGCCTCCTCCTCGGCCGAGACCACGACGGCGCCCTGGAGGTCCTCACCCGCGCCCAGAGCCTGGCCCAAGGCGGCCCCGGGGTCTCCGTTTCCACTTCCGCCGCTTCCTCCTCTCTCAGCCACCTCCCCGGCGCCTTCCTGGACGAGCTGCTCCACTGCGAAGTGACCCGCGTCCTGCTCTTGCTCCTGCTCCAGCCGCCGCCTTCCAAGCTGCTCCCCGAACACGCCCAGACTCTGGAGAAGTACTCCTGGGAAGCCCTGGATGCCTCTCCTGGCTACGTCCCCTCGGAGCTCTACCTCCTCCTCCAGTCGGCCGTCATGGCTTGCCAGGAGAAGGACCTGGAGGCCCTCAAGGCGCTCCAGAAGGAGCTCTGGCCGCTCCTCAGCCCCGAGCAGAACCACCTCCTCCATTTGGTCGTGCAGGAAATGATCAGCCCCTCCGGACAGGGCTTCTAGGCAGCGTGATTTGCTTTTTCCCCAAGACTGGGTCCGTCGTCTCCATGAGTCTCTCTTGCAGTTTGTTCTGTTTGGAGGATGGAGGATGGAGAACTGTAGGTCCAAAACACACTGCTTTAATAGTCCAGTTCAAGACCACTTTATCTCCCCTGGCTCAAGGCTAGGGAGTCCTGGGAGCTGTAATTTGTGGTAGCACCAGAGCTCTCTCTGACAGAAGGCTCAGTGTCTCACAAACTACAGTTCCCAGGATTCCCTAGCACTGACTGAGCAAGGGCAGTTAAAGCGGTCTCAAACTGGATTATTTCTACAGTGTGTTTTGGAACTGAAGTCTCTTGCAGTTGTTCTGTATTGAGGCCAGAGAATTGTAGGTCCAAAACACTCCAGAAATAATCCTCTTTGAGGCCACTTTTAACTGCCCTGTATCAAGGCTAGGGAATCCTGGGAACTGTCATTGTGTGAGACATTGAGCCTTCTCTGTCAGAGCTCTGGGGCCGCAATAAATGACAATTCCCAGGATTCTCTAGCACTGTGCCAGGGCAGTTAAAGAGGTCTCAAACTGGATTATTTCTGCAGTGTGTTTTGGACCATTGTCAAAGTTCAACTGGCAGCATTCCTCACCATTAGCTGTGCTGGCAAGGACATCTGGGAGTTGTAGCTCAGCAACATCTGGAGGGCTATACAGTTCTTACAATGTGCCAAAGGGGTTCATTTTCTGCCGTCTATGGCATCCTTTCTTTCCATGAAGAATTTGAGAAAACCACAAGAGGCTGCCCAAGAACTTCTGATGTTAATCTAAGGCTCCCTTTTTATACTTCACCTAACTTCGTTCTTCCATGGAATACATTTCTGTATCCCATTGCAGTGCTGCCCCAAAGCTGTTATTGCAGTAGATCAGAATGCTCTCTTTATTTTAGTGATTAGGAATATGCAACACTCCAAATGTTGTTTGGCTGCACCTTTAGTCTAGCTTCCATACACCTTTGGCTTTTCTAGTTAAAGCAGAAGAATGTTGAAATCCAGCAACGTTTTGTTTGGGAATATTAGGCATAACAGTTCAGACAGCTTTTTTTCCAGAACGTTAGACTCCAAACATACAACATTCTCCCTTGTATTACATTACTTGTAAAGACTTGTAAAGATTACTTTGTTTTAAGGTCACTGTTTGTAACAGATGTAAGCAATAAAAATGCTCGTAATTGCTTAAAAGTAATAGTTGTGGAAATTTTAAAAACATTTCTTTGTTTTCTTTGAAAATAATTATGAGTGGGTTGCAGCTAAGGTGTATTCTTCTGCATGACACTATATGTTGACCTATTAGTTTCTTGCTGGAAAAGAAATGCTGCCAGTTCTGTCATTACTTCAGTCCAGGTTGGTTAGCTGTGTCCCTCCAGATGTTATTAGAGTTCAACTCATATAGTCATTTGCTTTACTGGCTTGGGTTGAATGGAGTTGTAGGTCAAAAACAGCTGGAAGGCCACCACTGCCTAGCACTTCATGTGTTGGAAGAGAAGTAGCTAATATAATTTCTTAATGCTTCTTTGGTATTATTTCTCTCGTTGAAATTAGGGAAGAGATGGAGTTATGGAAACAAGGTGCAGTGTTGCAAGGATCGCCAGTTTTTAGGATTTCAGGGGACAGTTTGCTCCATACCTTTGCTCTAGAAAAGTGCAAGGAGAACATTACACTTTGGTATGAAAGCTGAAATGAATGCATCAGTAGCTGATATTTGCTAGACTAGACCTTCTGCCTGGTGTTTAGCTCTCTATACTTCCCCACAATAGGAAAGCAATCTTGGTGGGGCCATTGTGCTCCCCTCTAACATGCCACCTTTATGTATCTCCACCAGTTCACAGGAGGAAAAAAAGCCTTGGGTGGAACACATTTTGCCAGCCCTCCACTTCCCCCAAAACTACATTTAAATAGCCCTGGTGTGCCATATGTGGCCTTGGACTACATTTTATTGCTGCTGTACACAAATCTCACACCCATACTTCAGTCAGTGTGATAATCCGTTTTGCTCACTGCCTGTCTTTCTCAAGCCCAACCTTCTCCCTTTCTCTCCTTAGTGAATGCATTTTGTAATGACATCTTCCTTTGCTTTGTCTATTGACTGTCCCATGCCCTGTGGCCCAGGCTATGTGCAATAAATGGATGTATGTGGATGAAGTTTGCAGGTGCTTCTCATATTTTAAATGTTGTGAGCCATCTGCCCAGATGTTTCCTTCCTCTCCCCATTCACCCTTCAATCTCAGATCTTCCAGGTGCCCGTTGTTACGAAAGTGGCTTGGGGAAGTTCTCACGATTTAACACTCTCCTCTGCAGTGGAACATGGGAACACCTTGTTCATTCTTCTCAGAAAGAAGTGTCAGCACATCTTGGTAGAGACCAAGTGGAAACCATTTGTGCGTCCTCTGCTAACTGGATGGCAAACATAAAACCAAACATGTAAGAAATGAGAGGCAGCAAATCGTGAGAGCATTGAAAGCACTGGGTACAGGTGAAAGGCAACCCCCGCCCAAAAAAAACCCCATGATGGTAATGGGGGTTCCTTTGGCCCAGTGTGAAGTCAGGGTGACGCTTATAGTGTCAAAGTGGTCATGGGTGGAAGAGAACTCATCTGAGCAAACTGGCAATACTGGAGATGGAGAAAAGGAACAGCTATTGTTGAATTTGGCAGCCAAGCACTATCCAAAAGCTGTTTGGCCACCACTGTTCTGCCCTCCTCCCTGTAGGACAGAAGGTGACATCTCCCTAGCTGGGTTAGATGTGAGATGGCTGTTGCTCACACATAATGTATCCTGCTTACTGGCCATACGATGTGGAGACGAGTGACATTAAAACAGTCCCACGGGTTAACAGTGTTGGTTGTAATGGAAGCAAGTGTTCAGGAATTCTTCTAATGTTCTGCCCATGGTGAGGGGCATTTACAGTGCTATGAAAGAAAGAGACACGTGACTTCCTGCTGGCAGAACACAACCCCTTGAAAACCTACTGTGTTCTGTTGCATGGCATTCCACAAATCATTTTGCTGCTCCTAAACCTGTGACAGTACCTGTGAGTAGCCACTCCTATGAGAAGAATAGCTCCCAGCACAGATACTTTTACGCCAGTAGCGCAGGCTGGCTTTTTCACAAGTGTCCCTGAAAAGTCTGTGCAGCAAAGCTCTCTTGCAGTTCTTTTGGCAATTACCTGCCATGTGGCAGTAGCCCTTGGAGCATCTCACTAAAGAAGAGCACGTGTTTTGAATCTATCTATCTATCTATCTATCTATCTATCTATCTATCTATCTATCTATGTCATAGTCCATTGAGAAAAGTTTAAAATTCATAACTATAATACAGTAATTATTGTGGAGCAAATGGGCCAAATTAGAAAACAACATCATTCCATAAGTTCAAATGTTGAGACGGCATAGGTGTTCTAAAGAATTAACAAAAGTAAAAAAAGGGTAACCATTTCTCCTCAAAAGAAGTGTGACACGAAGTGGGGCTGTTGGTCCTGTCCGATAACTTTTCCATTAAGGTGTTCCAGACCCTATCCCTCCAGTTCTCCATGAACAAGCAGCCTGCCTTCCAGTTCTGTGCTATCTAACTGCAAGAAGGAAACAAATTATATACTTATATTTTAAGTTCTTATTATTACCTTAAATACAGACAAAAGGAATAACTTGAGGCAAGGAACAAAGGGTTGGTTTGTAATACTTGAGATAACTGAAAGTACAGAGAGTCCAAATTGATAGATCTTATCAGAAGGTAACCACATGTGTGTAAATGTACCCATACAATCACAACCCCTCCAGCGCTTAGAATAACATGTTCTGAATCTGTGGGTTGAAGCAGAACAAATCTGGAGGCAGTCACGTTTTTTCCAGAACCTCTTCACAGCTCCCTTTCCCTGCTCCAGAGCAGTTGAGGATATACACAGCATACACAACACACAGTTTCGGTACATGAGGATGTGTTCTCATTGAGAGAAACACACAGTTGCATCAAGGCATACAAAGGAGTACCAAGTCCCACGGGAAAACCTACAAACCCTGTTCTTGCTGGCACCCAGAGACCTTCATGAATTTGGTGCCTCCTTTTGTCACTGCCTCTGTGTATGAAAGAAAATGTGCTTAAGAAGGTGGACTCTTGAAGGAGAAATGGCCATGTAGCCCCCAGCAAGCAAGACGTCCCATCCCAGCATCACCTGCATGCATTTCTTAAAGACATCACCATGTTAGTCTCTTGCAGCATGAAAAGGAGGAGCAGAGGTGCAAGCTTTTCTAGGCGTAGAAATGGAAAGGGCAACACAAAGAGATGGAAAGGCAGTTCTGTGTCATGCTGAAGCATCTTCTGGTGAGGAGTTTAATACAGTTCAACGCACAGGCATCCCTCTCCTTTAGTGAGGAATTTAGTAACAAAGGCAGAAATAACTAGAGATAGCTTCCCCTAGGACAAAAAAGAATAGTGTAACATGTTTCTGCACACTTTTAATTACAAATGGAACAGTGCCACATTAATGTGAAAGGACACAACCAGGTTGCATAAGCAATGCAAAGCATTTTGAAGACTGAGAAACCACTTGCTTCTTATAAAATGCATCCAATAATTATTATTTTCTTTTATCAACCTCCACTTTTCTTTTGGTTTTCTGTTTTGCTGACCAAACTTACTGATCTATGCTGATATAAAATGCAGAGGAGTGGGATATCTGCTCTCCCTTTTCTTTTTCTTTTCCTGTCTTTTAGTTATCATGTCCCTTGTGGGTTTTCAGAATTATATATAGTATTTGTTTCGTATATATAAACATACTTGTAATAAAAAGTAAGAAGCGAATTTTTCATTTTCAGGTTCTTAAATGAGAAAAGGAAAAAGAAAATAGTACATAACAGTAAACTCATCATATTTCTAGCTACTCAATAAAAAATCCTACTATTATATAGTCAATCGCTGTATCCTTTTTCTTCCGGTTCACTTTCTTTCCCTCCCTCCCTGATTATTGTATCATAAATTAACTAGTCAAAATTATAAATGTATCCCGTGACTTCCCTACCGAAGAAATCAACTGTTACTAGCTTATGTCTTATCTGCTTCTCTTTATTTTTTTTATTATCACACTTGCCTTTCTCAACTACAATCATTTTCTGTTATTCTATTTAACTAGAAACTATTTGTGTTTACTAATATTCTAGTTTCTCCATACACACACACACACACACACACATAAACCTATGTGCTTCTATTTTTCATTCAATTTTTTCCCCTATATCAACTCTAACTGCTTCTGTTTTAAAGTAAGCAGAAAGAAATCAGTTTCATTTCTGTTCACTATCCACAGCAACCGCAGAAACTTTATTGTGAGAAATTCCACGTATCAAGCTACATTTTTGGTGACAGAGCAGTAATTTGACATTCGAGAAAGGAAGTGAGGTGTGCTTCAGGAAATTCTGACATAAGGTTTTAAAAGGGGTGGCGAAGCCCAGCACCGAGTCCAGTCCCTGGTGAGTTGATTATTGAGGAGCTGCTGAGGTAGGTGAAAGAGCTTCGTGGGGTACATGTCTGAAATAGAATCAGTAATTTCTAGATTAGGGTTTCTCAACCAGAGTTCCCTCAACCCATGCTTTTGGGGTGGAGAGGACCCACAATTCCCACCCCTGGTCTATGGGGAGGGATGCTGTGAGCTGCAATCCATCAGTGATTTAGGAGATCCATATTCAAATCCTAATTGAGCCAGGAAATGCAATGGATGATCTTGGGTCAGTCTCCTTGTCTCAGCTTGACCGACTTCACAAAGTTGTTGTGACAACAAAGAGGGGAGGAAGAAAACCATATATACTGCCATGAACTCATTGGGCGGAAGCTGGGATGTAACTCAGGCTAAAGATATCAGGGTCTAGAATTTCTTCTCTGGTCCTTGGGACAAGAGGGGGGACTCTCAAGGTAAAAGCAATGCCTTGAAATGTATATATCTATTGCCTCCATATCCCAGTTTACCTCTTGTAATATCACCTGGGTCTCCCTCCTGTGACACCATAAGGGCTCATACTAATTCTCAGATGTTGTGCTCCAATCTCAGGGACTGGGATCATCCTGACCTGGTAAACATGATGATAACAAACTAACTAACCATACCATAATATACTGAAGGCACCAGATCCTGGCTGATCTTGGAAGCTAAACAGGCTTAACTCTGCTTAGTAATTGGATGGGAGACCACCAAGGAATACCAGGGTGGTAGGATTTATTTCAGAGAAAGGAATCAGTAAAAAAAACCTCTGAGTATTCCTTGCCTAAAAAAAACCTTATGAAATTCATGGGGTCACCATAGCTCAACAAGTGACTTGGAGAGAGAGAGAGAGAGAGAGACAACTAGCTAACTCACTAACTCATTCACCAATTAACTATTTTCTACTTTTCTTTTTTCAAGAGTTATGGGTGCCCCTTCCTCTACTCTTGAGCTCCTAAGAAATGGATCTAATGGATCAGAATGTGAAATCAAGGATGGCTTCTTAGCAGAGACTCTGCCTATAACATACTCCATCATCTCCATCGTTGGTTTCTTGACCAACACCCTGGCTCTCTGGGTGTTCCATTTTGGCACCCAGAAGATGAACTCCATCACAGTTTACATGAAGAACCTTGCCACATCCGATCTCCTGCTTGCCCTTTGCCTGCCCTTCCGGGCAGTTTATCAAAACCGGAGCGGTCCCCTGATCCTCTGCAAAGTGGTTGGTGTTATCTTCTATGTCACCGTGTATGTCAGCATCTTCCTTCTTAGCCTCATCAGCTTGGATCGCTACCTCAAAATCATCAGGCCCCTCCAAAAATACCGGATCCACACTGTGTCTCACAGCACGACCGCATCTAGGGCAGTGTGGGTGTTTTGCACTGCAGTAATGCTGCCTTTCCTTTTTGAGAACGGCGAGAGGGAGCCCTGCGGCCACAAATGCTTCCACTTCAGGAAGAGAAGTGTAGTAGGAGCAGCGCTCAACATGGCGGCAGTAGCCACCTTCTTCTTCGTCTTGCTCTTTTTACTCTATTCTTATGGCAAAATTTCCCTTAAACTCCACACAGTCTCCTTCAAGAAAACTAAGCAGCAGAGCAAGAGGACAAGCACCAGAGCCATATTGAAGACTTTTGTTGTCCTGGTCATCTTCATAACATGTTTCACCCCCTACCACGTAGTCCGAGTGCCCTATATCCTTGCCCAGGTGGGGGTCATTTCTGACACATGGAGCAGACAGGCCCTCCATTTTGCTAATGAACTGGTCCTTTGCATCTCTGCTCTGAACTGTTGCTTTGACCCGGTGATTTTCTTCTTTCTGTCCAGCAGTTTCAAGAGAGCAATGTTGGCACCCACCCATGGAAAACTGAAGGGAGCACTGCAGAAGAACCAGGGAGTCTTAACTCCCAGAAAATCCATCTCAGATTCTAGGATCCAGGGAACTTGAGGTGCAGGACGATGTACAGGGAAGTTGAGTCTCGGAGTCTATGGAAGATACACAATGAAGATGCAAACACAACCAGGAAACAATGACTATGCAATGAAGACTATAATTACTGGGAACTTTTGCATTTGAGTCCCCTAGATGTGATATATCCCTGGAAAAACACGGGGAAATAAAGAGTGGGGGTCTTCTAGTGCTATCTTCCACCGTAAGTTATATGCAGCACTGAAATTGACTGTACATATATTACAGGCTATATAATTACGTGTTGCCTAAGTCAAGGGTAGGGATTCTTTTTCAGTCCAAAGACTGACTTTAATATGCGATAAGTACTTACGTGTTGCATCCCAATGGTGGATGAGGCCAAAGGCAAAAGGGTGGTACAAAAAATACTTCCATATTTTAGCTTCAACCGCTCAGTGCCTATGTAACTCATAGGAGAAACATGTCACCCATTTAAAACTGGGAAAGCCCTTACAAAAGCTGGGAAACCATCAAATGATGGTATCATGAAGAAAGTGCTGTGGGACCTCTGGGTTGTATCTGCACCGCACAATTGTACCAGTTAGATACTAGTGTAACTTCCACAGCTCCATCCTCAGGAATCCTGGTATTTGTAGGTTGGTGCAGTACTTTGAATTCTGTAATGCCTTCCCCTGAATGGCAGAATTAGAATTTTCTCGCAGGGAATTTGAAGTACCTCACAAAAATACAAATCCCTGAACTTTATTGGATGGAGCCATGGCGATCAAAGTACTATCAAAGTGCTGCCATTCTATAGTATTGATTCACTCTGGAAGGGCCAAATTCAGCCCCAGGGCCTGAAATTCTTCACCTGTTCTAACTAATAGGCATTAAATAGCCACATGATTTAAGAACAGCAAGGCATATGTGTGCCATTGTAGCAGAGTATTTTTTTTAATTCATCTACACATTGCACTAAAATGCTTGTTTTAGTGCAAATCCTTAAAAAACAAAACTAAAATGACTTCCGGCGGGGGACGGCAAGGCGATCGGTTCGCAGTGAGGGCTCTCCGCGGATCGCCTGGGTGGGGAAGAGGGGATTTCAAGAATCTCCAAAAAGATCCTTGGGAAAGGATCGTGTTTGGGGCTCGCTAGATCCGGACTGATAGCTAAGATCATTGTGGATCGAGGCAGAAGACTGGATTTTAATGAGCAGCCAGCCCCGCTCTGGTAGCAGTCACCATTTTCATGATGGCTTTTATAGAACTGCATAGAGGTTTTAGTATAATTTTAGTCCTGTGTAAATTACATTTAAACTTTTGTTAAGACAGCAACTTTTTTTTTAAAAAAACCAGAATGCTACATTTTGCTGGGGGAATTGAAGATTTTGTCAGATCTGTTCTGTAAATTAATTTGTACTAATCTTATTTTGTGTTAACAAGTGTTATTTTTATATAGACACACAATTATATTTGTGAAACACTTGCTTTGTTCTGGTCTGATGACTAGATTCAAATAAATCTGAATCTGAAATACAGGTGGATTATGATAAAAATTAAAATTTAATAAGGTCTGGTATAAAAGCACATGGATTAGCAGACCAGGTTTGTAAAATGATGGCGTACAGCAAGGATGAGTGTTGTGTCGTCTTTCTGGTGTGGTTGCACTGCTTTCCCCATCATCCTTTACCACTGGTTAAGCAAGCCAGGTCTAATGTAGTCAAAACATATTAGGGATGCCACAAATTGCCTGCCCCTGATATATAGACAATTAAGAAAAACCTACATTTCTTTTAGTTTTCACAACTGGGATCATATGTTGATTGGGTTAAAATAATCTGACCTGGGCAGTTGGTATAAAAAGTCTCTGATCGTACTGGGAGCTGACAAATATTCTGGGCTAAGCAAAATGTGTATCGATGTCTAAAATAAAATCAGAAAGAACAGGAACATCATTTGGGACTTTCTGGTCTTTTTAATCAGTCTGGATACACCCGTTTCAAAGGTGCCGCTAGATTAATTTTCCATTTCCTTCTCCTCCCTCCATCTTCTCCACTTTTTAAGCTGAAACAGACTTGAAAACTCCTTAATGAAGTTGAATGGCAGTGGGTTCAGAAAGAACAGAAAGTGTTAGCACAAACCCATGCAATTATGGAACTTACTGTCACAGGATGTGGAAATAGCCACAAGCTTAAATAGCTTTAACATATTACTTACCAGTAGTTTTAAGTAGGATGTGGTTATTCTTCCATGTATAAAGACAACAGCAAGCTAGGCTCTGGATATGAGCTATGACAGTTTAATGCAGCCATTCTCAACTTGAGATGATCAAGATGTGTTGGACTGCCAGTTGAAAATGATGGACATTACAGTCTAGCATCTTCTGAGGACACCAGGATGGAGAAAATTGGCTTAATGGACATTCCATGCAAAAAAGGTAGCTCAGGTAACATATCCTGAAGGCAAACTAAAGAGATGTCATTATCTACCTTTGAGCTTTCCATTGGTGGCTCCCCAAAAGATTGTGCCTTCAAGTCATTTCTGACTCATAGTGACTCCAAGGTGAACCTATCCTGGGGTTTTCTTGGCAAGATTTGTTCAGAGGAAGTTTGCTATTGCCTTCCCCAGAGGTTGAGAGTATGTGAGTTTCATGGCCAAATGGGGAATTAAGCCCTGGTTTCCACAGTTGTAGTCCAACACTCAAACCACTATGCCACACTGGCTCTCTTATTCTCCAGGATCTGTATTTCCTACTATCCCTAGTAACTCTGCACTGGTAACTCTGGTTGGGGCTCATGGGAATGGTAGGCCAAAATATGTGGAGGGTCTCAAGCTTGGGTTGGGAAGGTTGGGTCAGATGGGCTTTGGTTTGAGCCAGCAAGTCAAGCCTTAAGCTCTCCACATATTGTTCCAACAGGACTCTGCACTGCAGTAATCCAAGTCTTTGACCAAGAAAAATAGAATTCCACTGCCTGTAAAAATAAAGCAAATTTCCCTAATTTAAATTCATTTCACTTTTTTATTTGGTTGGGAAACAGGCAAAATAAGCTATGCAAGGCATAGAAACATTCCTTATCCCAAGTTCTCCCCCCTTTTACAGGCACAGAGTTGCAATTTGTGTTCAGAATATCCTTTCCCTTTCCAATATGTTTGCTGGACATGAGAAAGTTAAGTCCAAGCTTTGCATAAAACCATACACACATCAATAAGTAAGCCACAAGACAGCTACTCTGAAAAGAAATGCCACTGATCTTTTTATTATAGGCAGAAAGACAATGGTGCAGAAAAGTCAGTTACAGAGCCCAATCAGAGCACATCATGGTTAAAACAAGTAACTCCCATCAGATGAATAAGTGCGTATTTTTCAGAGGGGTTAGGAGTTAAGTTGATGATGCTACCACATCCTTTTGCTTACAAAATGTGGAAAGGGCAGTAGATGGATAATAGCACAAGACACCACTCTAGATTTGCATCTGTACAAGGACCTTTTCTGGAATAAACAAACACACCTCACATTTGCATCCTCCTGCTATGACAAAAGGACAGGTGTGTATGGCTCCACTCTAGAAAGTTGGCAGATTCCAGGTGACAGCCCTGCAGGGATGTGGAGAGTTGGCTGCTAACCCAACAACATTCATATAAAGGTTGTGCCTGCATAAATTGCCAACCCATACTGCACCTCTACCTGCATTTCTGTGGCTATTTGCCTTGACAGCATGTCTCACAAGTTTAAAAATGCAGTTGGGGAAAGGATGTCATAAATTAGCTCTTTGGAAACAAACTTGGATTTTTTTAAAAAAGTTTGACTGCAAAGACATCAAACTCAGACAGAAGGACAGAAGCAAAGCTGAAACAAAAGGACTCAAGTGAATGGAGTGCGGAAAAACACATATAGTCATGGAACTCATCAAAGTGGTCAGCCTCAGTTACACCATTTCAGATAGCATGGAAAGGGTTGTCATGACATACTACAACCACCTCCATATAGGAAACTAACATTACAGGTGGAAGGCTAGGCTAGCACTGGTATCACTGATATCAGTGGAGGATTTTTATTCCTGTGCCCTATCAATACACGTTCAATGACACAAGGAAACTCCCCTCTGCAATCTGAAGTGGTACAACCTCCTCAGAGAGGACTAGGAAGTTTTTCATTTTAAGCATTTCTGGACGAAATGTGCCAATTTTCCTTTCACCCTGATCCAAGATGGAAAAGCTGCAGAATACCAAACACATTATCAAAGGAGAATTTAGTACTCACTCATTCCCTGATGGATGAGATACTTCATTAGACCTTAAGAGTGTCTCTTCTCTTGTAGTTCTGCAGGGATGAGGCCAATCCTAGTAAAACCTAGTTTGCCTAAAAGAAAGCTCCCTCTCCACCATAACAATGGTCGATTCGGATGTATATCCCCTCCAAAAGAACTAATCCAACAGGCTACAGAAGGCTGCTAGTCCTCATCTGGCAAAAAGTATTCAACAACTGGAAATGGACTGAACTAACCTCTTGCCAAACTCAGCAGTCTCAGCAGTCTGCCATGAGGATAACGCTCAAGCCAAGGACTTCTACTACCTTTTAAAAAATCCACCAACCCACTGCAAGACCTCCCTCTGCCTGTGATAAAAAATATATTAAAATACTTTTAAAGCATGGTATATACTATGGCAATAAATGCAAAGGCATACACATATGCAGCCATTTTTAAGACTGTGTGAACCAAGGATGTAGGCAAATAGCCACCATTCCAAGTTTTACTAAAAGAGTTTTACTATTACCATCAGCCTCCTAATGCATGGATTCTGCATCCACCACCCACATCTTGAAAATATGTATTTTTTAAAAATCTAAAAAGCAAACCTTGATTTTGCCATTTTTTAAAAATAAGGGACACAATTTTACCATGAATTTTGGTACCCTCCGGGGATCCTGGAACTAAATCCAGTGGATACCAAGGGCCCACTATATTAGTTATAAACCCAACACAGGGAGATAAGGCATTTAGTCCAAATCCAAGACTGAAAAGGAGTCCCTGGTTGTTGTTTATAGGACTCTTTCTTGCAAGGAATTATAGAAAACGGCTTCCCATTTCCATGCAAGCAACAGCAATTGACATATCTACTTGGTGAGACAGCACTGAGGACTCTATTTTGCTGGGCAGACTCCTGCAAAGGTATTCAAAGTGAATGATATACATTCATGTCAGCACATAATCCAAAGTAATTGAGGCCTATGGAGGACTTGCTGTTAGCAAACTCCAGTGCTCCCTCCTAGGAGTGTGACAAGGCTGCCACGGGAATGGCCATCAGAGTCAATCTCTCATCAACTTTAAGAAGCACAGCAAAAGGTGAGGGATGATGGGAGGGACAAATCAATGACATCTGGAGGGCCACAAATTGCTCGCCCTGGGTAGGTCAAAACACATTTTTTTTGTTGAGCCAGTAGATTTCCAGATCTTTGCAGGAAATTCAGTGAAATGTTCTTGCTTCTTGTCTATTCTATTTTCCAGAATGAAGTTCAGCTGCTTCAGGCCTTCTAAAATGCCTCTCAGTTTGGAAAGGTACAGCTACTTGTCTTGTACTGGCAGTACAAAAAAATAAGAGTAAGAGAGAGCAGGCAAGTACAAGGAAAGGATACGGAATGGCACATGATTCAGTTGCTGTGCTTTCTTCACAAAACCTAGAAAGAGCAGCTGAGGTGTTGCTTGTGGGATGTTGAAAAGAAGGCATACAATGGAGGAAAATTGGAAAGTAGTATTATACTTGCAAAATTGCTCTTAGCAGAACTGGGAAGGAACTCTTAGCAACACCTTCCCTCTCCAGTTCAGCAGTTCTCCTCATTCCCTTTGCCATAAAGCTTCCTAGAGTAGTTTTTTTCCCCATCTGCATGGCAAGTTTAGGCCATGAGCAGACAGTGGAGAGCAAAAGATGCAGAGAGGCCAAACTCAGCTTCTAACAATGGGCACTTGTGTATTTTTGTAGAGAAGAGAGCAAGAAAAGAAACAAGTCCTGCTTGCTGGTTTTGCCGAAGTTTCACATCCTTCAAGATGGACAGTTCCCACATTCCCAAGGACACCCTACTTGCACGATGCCCAATGTGCTCTCAAATATCTGTGCACAGAATACTGGCTGAGGACAGCTTTACAGCTGCTTTCAACAGGAAAAGGCACAAGATCTGGCCTCTGGAGTGCTGTGGTAGGCCTGGACACAGCTCCCAATTCAGCCCTGCTCACACTAAACCAATCAGTTGGGCTTTTAAAGCCAAGGGAGCAAGGCATTTAGGGAGAATGGAGTAGGGGGAACAAGGAAAAGGCAATGAACTGTCCTAGCTGGCTGACAATCTTGCAAAGAAAGGCCAGGTCTGTGAGGTAAACCAAATGCTTTCCTGTTTCTGAAGCAGAAACCATCGGAGGTTCAGACCACATTAAGCTTGCAGCCCCAGGAAGCGAGCTGTGTTTAGTACATCATCTCTTGTCAGGTAACAGCCGCAGAGCTGCCGGTAACCCGTGAAAGACTCCCGTCCGTGCAGGACTCGCCAGTTGTCCACAAACAGGGCCTGCAGCCAGAAAAAGATGGGGGAGGGGAATGTCTGCATAAAACTGTACTTCAGATGTGTTTTGGTGTCACCAGAACCTGTTAAATGAACTTGGGAGGGACAGTTATATAACCCTCTCCTAGGTAACATATTTTCAAAACAAGAGGGGAATATCGGAAGCAGAGCTACTGTATACCAGGCCAAACTGTATAGTCACCTAGTTCAATACAGTCGTCCCTCTGTATTCATGGATTCTTTATCCATGGATTCAACCACCCACAACTTGAAAATATTACACACACACTCCAAAAAGCAAACCCTGATTTACCATTTTATACAGGGGACACCATTTCACTATGCCATTGTATTTAATGGGACTTAAGTATCCACAGATTTTGGTATCCATGTGCAGTCCTGAACCCAAATCACAGCAAATAGCAAGGGCTCACTCTAGTTCAGTTCTCCAGGATCCCAGGCATTAGAGGGAATTAAATAAGGTGGCTAGCAGCAGCAAGGAAAGGAGATAGAACTTTGCACATTTGTCAGTTTCATCCAGACTTTGGAAAAGTCACTATTTGGGCTACAACTCCCAGACTCCCCCACCTAGCATGACCAGTGATCATGATGTATGGGGGCATTTTGGGAACAGCAGCTTAAAATGTAACATTTCCAAGCTCTAGTTTTGTGCAACTCCCCCATCCCCCAAAAAGCAAGGGTATTCCCTGCTGACAAGGTTGTCAAGTTGTGTCCAACTATAGGGGCCGGTGTTCAAAGAGCCAGCATTGTCAGAGACTACTCTGTGATCATATGGCCAGCATGACTGCACAGAAAGCACCTTCCCACTGAGAAGTGGTACCTACTTGCATTTTCATGCTTTTGAACTGCTAGGTTGGCAGAAGCTGGGACTAGTGACAAGAGCTCACCCCAACATAGAGCACCCGGGCCTTGAACTACCAACATGCTGATCTTGCAATCAACAGAGTCAGCGTCTTAACCACTTGAACCACTGCATCCCATATACCAAAACATACCCAAAGCACCAGCCAAAAAGCCTTTCAGAGCTACTATATGGGGCATGGAAGTGGGATGCACTTTCTGCTTCATCTTATTTTTCTACTTCCAGCAGCTACTATGTGTATTTCAAACTCAAAGCTTACAGAACAGCAGAAACCGAACACAATAATTTTAAGATCTGCAGAAATACTCCAAATACTTTGCAGCCCTTCAGGGAAAGAGAAGAAATAAGGGAGGGAAATGACATAACAGAGAGCATCTCAGTAAAGAGATAACACTATGTAGGCCTGTCATATGACCCTCAGTGGAAGACCTGTAGGTCCAAAACACACTGCAGAAATAATCCAGTTTGAGACCACTTTAACTGCCCTGCTCAGTGCTAGAGAATCCTGGGAATTGTAGTTTATTGTGGCACTAGAACTTTCTGACAGAGAAGGCTAAATGTCTCACAGAATTACAGTTCCCAGAATTCCCTAGCATTGAGCCAAGGCAGTTAAAGCGGTCTCAAACTGGATTATTTCTGCAGTGTGCTTTGGACTGTAGTGGATCGAATGAATGCACAACTTAACCACATCAATAACAATGGACCACACTGTGTTTTTACCTTGCCTGGCTTCAGTTTGACCCAGAGTTCATTTTCTGGCCTCCGCAGCTCAGCGGTGAGAGTGCGGTGTGCAATGTACCAGCGGCGCACAGTGTCATATGGCACTGTATTAATGACGGCTCTGTCATAGTTGTTGTATCTGAAAGTGGAAGAAGAAATGTCACTGGTATGCACAGGAAAGCATGGCTGCTTAAGCTCATCGTCAGGGAAGAACTACTAGTAGTGCTATCTATTATCAAGGAGTGCAAAAGCTTCAGGTACATTAGGAAGAAGACTTTCAACAGCCAGGCTTAATGTGGCCCAAGAAAGGGTGGAATCTGGCTGAGCAGAGATGGCCCTGAAAGAGTCTGTTATAAAGCCATTACTGTAAACCTCCTTGGAGCTCACCATTCTGGATACTTATTGACCAATCTCTAACATTCAATGTTTTTAGACAAGGTTCTGGAGCTGGCCTGCCAGCTTCAGGGGTTTCTGAAGAATATGGATTATCTAGATCCATTTCAATCTGCTTTCAATCCAGATAACAGGACAGAAATAACTTTGGTTGGCTTGGTGGATGATGTATGCCAGGAGCTAGACACGAGGAATGTAGCTCTGTTGGTTCTGCTGGACCTCTCAGCAGCTTCTGATATCATTGACCATGGTATCCTTCTGGTATGCCCTGCTGGGATGCGACTTGGGGGTACTATTTTATAGTGGCTTTATTCTTTCCTGGAGGGGCAAATCCAGAAGGTAGTAAAGGAGGATTCCTGCTTGACCCTTTGGCTGTTGGCCTATAGGGTCCCTCAGGGTTCAGTTCTATTCCCCATGCTATTTAACGCATACATGAAAACACTGGGAAGGTTGTCTGGAGTTTTGGGGTTCAGTGCCATCAATATGTCCCTGCAGGACTCTTGCGATGTCTTCCAACTCTATGATTCTTTGTGGATGACACAAAGCTCTATTAATGCTTTTCAATAGAAGCCAAGGATACTCTTTTGGTCCCAAACTGGAGCCTATCATCAGTAATAGATTGGATGAGGGTGACCATACTGAAACTTAATCCTGAAAAGGAGGAGGTGGTCCTGGTCAGTCAAAAGGCAGATTAGGGAATAGAGATTCAGGTTGTGTTAGATGGGGTTACACTCCCTTTCAAGACACATGTTCACAGCTTGAGTACATCTGGGATTCTGCCCTGAGCCTGGAAGCTCAGATTTCAGCAGTCATTAGGAGTGCATTTGCACAGGTAAAATCTTGAACACCAGCTGTGCCCATTCCTTGAGACATCAGATGTGGCCATGGTGACACATGTTTGCATTACTGGAAAGCATTCTATGTGGGGTTGCCTTTGAAGCACTACCCTCACTGGTATAAACTTCCAACTGGTCCAGTGAGTTGCAGCCAGATTGCTAAGTAGAGCTGGCTGCAGGGAATATACAACTCCCTTGTTTCAACAGCTCCACTAGCAGCTGGTCCATTTCCTGTCACAAATCAAACTGCTGGTTTTGACCAATATAGACCTATATGGCTCAGGCACAGGTTATTTGAAGAACCGTATTCTCCCTTATGAACCAGTCTGTGCTTTGAGATGGGGAGGCTCTTCTCTGTCCCACCATCCTCACATCTGGTGGGAATACAGGAGAGGGTCTTTCCAGTGATTACCCCCAGGCTCTGGAACTCCATTCCCAAAGAAATTATATTGGCACCTTCCCTGCTTTCTTTTTGCAGACAAGGCTTTTCTGTTTCAACAGATGTTTGATGATTCTTTGGATTGTCTCACCTAAACAATGTGTTGGATCTTGCTAACTTTTCTGCTGGTATGCATTCATGTGTGTCTAATGAAAGATGTTTTAATCTGGTTTTAAGTATTTTGATAGTTCAATCTCTTTTTAACTTTGTGAATTTTTTATGAATTTTTAACTTTTATATTAAAAAGTGTTGTCAGCCTCTTTAAGTCCTGAACTGGAGAAAAAAGTGGGACAGAAATGATGATGATGATAATAATAATAATAATAATAATAATAATAATAATAATAATAATAATACCACCAGTAGCAGCTCCCATGGTTATGCATTTGCATCTTTTGGAAGAAGATGTGACCAGCATATATTCTGGAGTCATTCTACTCTCCAGCAAGTCAGTGGGGGTGGGCAGGTGGACAGAATTTCGAAGCACAACATGCCTCTTACTCCCTAATGGCTAGTTCTATTTTGTCATAAAGTTGTAATCAAATCTAATAGCAAGCAATTTCCAATTCAGCATCACCTGGGCACTTGTATAAAATTACCTAGTGAACTCCAGCATGCTGGAGTGGCTTGTGCATCAGATCCAAGATCCTTTGTCCTTTAGCCAGTCTCCTTCTCCCCCAAATCTAAAACAGAATCTATTTAAGGATAAAATGAAGTGCATATGTGTGTGGATGTGAACTATGAGCATATTGTGGGGAAGACAGGTTAAAATGTAACAAGAATAAAGTATTACATTTATGCTAAATACAAAGTCTGTGTGTGTGTGCATAAGTAGAGATGAGATTCTTATTTTTAAAAACTGAACTAGTGTGTAGCTTTTTCCTTACAAGTGAAACTGGGGGACATTTTTTAAAGTTAAATTGGGAATGCCTGCTAGATGCCAAGGAAAACGGTCTCAGAGGTTCAGATCCCAGTGGCAGTTGTTCCATAGTCCAAAAGTAACTTTTCCAAGGCCTGTTTCTTTTCGGTGTGAATGCACGTGGTTCAGATGGATACTGAGCTCCTCACCTGATCAAATAGAGTTCATTATTCCAAGGGTAGATATTCAGAACCGGTCCAACTCCAATCATGTGGTTGTGGCAGCCCCCCACATTCTCAATGTATTCATGTTTCAGCGGCACCTTAGTGAGGAGCTCAAAGTCATCTGGAGCTTGCTGGTGCACCTGTTCGGCTGCATAGAAGCCATCCACTAGCAGCGTCCGCCCACCTGTCCCTTCATGCCGCAGGCAGTGGAAAACCTGGATGCTGTGGAAGGCAAGAAAGGAGTCAGTAAGTTAACTGCAGAGAGGGAAACTGCAGAGAGAGAGGCCAATGGAAGAAAGGGGAAGAATACAGAAATCATTCTTAACAGTCTGTATGAGCAGCTCTGATGGAGAATCTGTTGACTGAATCTATCTCAGCTTTCTCCAGACTGGTACTCTTGAGATATTTTCAGCTATAGCTCCCATTTCTCTTGATCTCTGACAATACTTACTGAGGCAGATGTGAGTTCAAGCATAAATTACTGGGAGGTTAGCAGGTCAGAGTAGGCTTCTCTAATTTACTCTTTACCATGGGCTTGTTTTAGATCAGGACTTGGATCATGATATATGTGAATCCCATGAATTCTCAGAACCATTTTTGCACCCCTTGGATACCCTCTCCCAAATGACATCTCACAAGAAAATAAAATAGCCCAAACTATTGGAATCCTCCATACAGTCCCATTCATTTATCCCAAGCTTTCCCCAAAGGGGTTGATATAAAACCAGAAGTACACTTTTGTCCACTTCTGGTTTTGTTTTGCCTTTTGGAGTTGGCTTGGGGCCAGGGACAGAAAACTGGATCTTGGGCCCCTGGGATTTGCCCATGCCTGATCTACATATTAATATAGGCAAGGTTTCTCTTCTTACTGCTTTGGCTCCTGGTATTTTCAAACTTCCCTGTGCTCTGAGCAGGGCTGGCCTTTCCATTAGGGACAGATGCCTCAGGCAGGAGATGCCAAGAGATGATAGCAAAGTGCTGAAGAAAAGACCTGTGTGTCACATGGCCTGCTCTGTGTCTCTTAACTACCTAGCTACTTTCAAATAAATGCCCATTATCTGTGTCTGAGGAAGATTCATCTGCAATGGAAAGGAGCAATGCTTTGTTCTAGGTCTCAAACAGTTCACTGTTCTGGGCCTGCTTTGCTCTGCCCTGCCCTTGGGAGTAAAGTGGTAGAAAGTACAGCATCCACTCAACTGTTATTCCCTATCTAACAGCAGAAGGCATCTTAGGCAAAATTGCACCAGGTTTCTTTTTGCTTTGATTCCTAGGACATCTGGGCTAGATAGTTATGAAACTGATTGAATCTGGGAATTTTTGTATGTGAATCTAATAGCCTTCACTGAGCTATAGTCCCTCCAACAGTGTGTGTGTTTGGCTTAGTTACACATACCGAAGCTTCATGGCTGGCCATGTGACCTCCACTGTGGTGCTACAGCAGAGTTGGGTAACGTCTGGCTTTCCAGATGTTTTGGGCAACTGTCATAATCTCTTACCATTGGTCATGCTGGCTTGGGAGAACTGATAACCAAACTGTTAGTGGGAGTAAATGTTTCCCACACCTGCTGGATCAGATCGAAGGTTTATGTGGTCCAGGATTCTGTTCCCAACCATCCAGATGTTCCAATGAGAAACCCACAACTAGGACACTGCTCCATCTACCTTAATATTGCCTGCTCTGGCTTCAAGCTGTTCCCCAAAGTTTCCAAACCAAAGCATTTTCTCCAGCCTCTTATCAGAGATCCTTCTTGGATGGATAAGCTGTGGATTGAATCTAGAGCCTTCTGCATGCAGAACAGATACTCTGTCACTGACCAGCTGTCTGTCTTATCCACACTCGTCTGTTTGATGTAACTGCAGAGCCTAATCCCAGTTTCCCATATGTTTGGTAGGAAGTCTGTCTGTCTGTCTGTCTCTTTCTTTATCTGGGTATATGCTTATGGGAGGGTGCATCAGCTTGAAATATTACTTCTTTGAAAACTAAGGTGCTGTATATATTGACACTGCTCAGTGCTTGTTATTAAAAAAAAAAACTTTTAAATATTTTATTTTAAAAATACACACTGAAAGTACAAAAACACCCCCAACCTTCCCTCATAACCAACAAAAAAGAATGCTTTGGAATAATAAGCAAGCATTTCTAATTTCATTAAAAATGCAACAATGTTATCAGTTAGCACATAACTTTTTAAATATAAACATGTTTAATGTGTTACAGATAACTTCATTTCTTGCTATAACACCCTATTTCCAAGCTCTGGGGTTTCTTGCTCAGAACACAAAGCACTACATATTACAAACTGTATGCTGGTTCAATTCTTAACCAGAAAAGAAAACATATATATGGCCTTACCCAAATTTCTATTATTTTTCTGGTATAGTCTTAAGGCCTAGAAACTTGCTTTTATTTTACTTAACAGAACACATGAAGTTCTGAATACAGTGGAGCAATATCCCTCTCCTATTTAACGTTAACTGATTCTTCCCCTGGTACCATGTTCTTATCCAAGGTCAATGTTATTCAAGGCCTCACAATTGTTCAGAGTGTGTTTTTTGAGCAAGGCTGAGGTGACTGGAATTAACAAACTAAACTGGAAATCTTTGAAACATGGTTGTGTTAGGATCATGGCCAATTTTTACAACTTTATATAATACCATCAGAAAAACACCAAACCCATCATTCTAAAGGCAGGGCCCCACATAACTTTCCTATTGATATTGTTCTGAGAGATAAGAATGATACCCGTGGGTGTTAATTGTCTTTATGTCTTATGATGTCTTGTCCACTGACTATTACCCACCCTCCTTTCCCCCACAAAGGATGAGATAATACATGATGTGAAAAATGCTGGAAAGCTACTGCTACCCAGAGTAGACCATGATGAACTAAACAGGGAAGTAATTTTTATCTTCTATAAAGAAGTTTCCTATACTAGAAATACAGGAAGCTACCTTATACAGTATGGTTTACAAGGCCATTCAATAGCTATATATTAATGATGGCATTTGGTTGATTGCTTTTGTTTTTATAGCCTGTTTAACTCTATGAGTACAAGTGCTATACGGATCAAAATCAGAGTTTGAAAGAGTTACTTATTTTGGACTAGTGTCCCCAGAATATTTCTGGCTAGCAAAACTACTGGCCATGCTGGCTGAGGAATTTTGGGAGCTACGATCCAAAAAATGTAACTTGTCCAAGCATTGATCACAATCTGTTTGAACTACTTGTTAATAGATGTACCTAGGCTTGCAACCTGAGATGAATTGATGCTGCAGTCTACCCTGAGCCTCCTATTTCATGGATATGTTTCACAACAGCAAGATTACAAAATTCCTGCAGTGCACATGGCCAGAGTTTCCTGATTAATGTGGAGGTTAATCCCATGCTTTAAAAAAAAATGATTAATTTTAAGAATGTTAAAAGTTCATTAGCGTGGATTCAATAAGACTGGGAGGTCTAAGGAAGAGGGAGATTAGGACTGGAGAAAATTTATCACATGGCTCTGTTGCTGTGACACAGAACCAGAAGAAAAATTGCTGGGACGTGATTGAAGATCTGGGATTGGGAAACAACTGAAGAAGCATGGAAAGGAAGAAAAAGAAATGACATACTAAACTCTGGCTTGATTGATAAAGAAAATTTCAGTAAGGAAATAAGGAAATAATAAGGAAACATTCAATTAGCCAGCCAAAGATGGGGAGGAAAGCGTGGTTGAGGCTACTGCTTGTTCTATTTTCTTATCCACATTGTGGAAGATCAGGAATATAATATCCAAATGTTGCTGGAGAGATCTCTTCACAGACCAATAAATGTTGAGCACAGAGGTGAGAAATTTGTACCAGATACTGTCGGAAACTACCATCAGCCATAGCCAGCACAGGCAATAGTGAAGAATCTTGAGAATTCCAACCTGACAACTGCAAAGCGACATTGTCTTCATTCCTGGTCTAGGAGCACTCAGCAATGTAGTATTTTAACTCTTTGGGTGGAAAATTACCACAAACCATGTAAACTACTCTTAAGATTTCAATATTAATAACAACTCCTCTTCCTCTTCTCCTTCTTAACTTTGAATACCCTGAAGATCCATGATTGCATCTGTGCAGGTAGTGCTTCCATTGATGACAGTTGTAATGCATCACCACCACCACCACCACCATCATAGCTACTTCATCACTTGGTAGCCAACCTTCTGGTGAAAAGTACTTAGCTAAGCTAGTACTTCCAAACTTAGCTAAGCCGGCCTTCAGGTGACAGACATAGTCTGTCTTTGATTGTGTCTTTCTGCATGGCAGGGGGGTTGGACTGGATGGTCTTTGAGGTCTCTTCCAAGTCTATGATTCTATGATCATCATATTGTTAATCTGCTCATTCCATCAATATTCTGATAAAAGGAGCAAAGCACAGTAGAGCACATATGAATTACAGCTTTTCTACTGCTTTTTAGGATACTGGCACATACCCACAGGGCTCCTGGAAGTAGGTGGTGTCTGTGTGACGATCCAAAGCCAGCTTGGTATAGGCAGTGTCTCCTCGGGAGAAGTCAGAGGTGAAATGCCACATCCTGCCATAGATTGTTTCTCTACAAGAGGAGAAAGATAACAAAGGCCAATGAGCTGGCAGAAACCACTATTTGTACACAGGCTTCTCTGTTTTGGATTCACATGGAGGAGTTAACTTTTTTGATAATGCTGGCTAGGTGATTTTGGAAATTGTAGTCTAAAAATAACTTTTTAAATCTGTTCAAAATCATACCTGACTCATGAAGGCAAAGCAGATGGGTGTAATGACTGTTCACATGAATGCCCCAACAATATCTGCACCCCAATCTGTGAGGCACTTGCTCAAAAGTAGGGTCTACAAAATCAAACTCTCAAGTGTGCATAGAACTGCATCAGTTGAGTATCAATCAGGTCACATGAATATTTATTTCATTTATATATATGTTTGTAAGTTAAGGTACATCGGTATACATTCTCAGATTATTTTATATTTTATTACTGAAAATAATGTGATCTATTAAGACTAAACAATAATAGCTGGAGCAGTTCTACTCAGAGGGTTGTCCCTGAAATGATGCTGGTCAGTGAGTCATCAGCTGCTGCTCTACAGAGTTTCCAGGAAAGAAAGAAAGAAAGACAAACTTAGGGCCTTTGCAGACTGTCAGAAATAGTGCAAACTGAGTCCACTTTAAGGGTTAGGGAATCATGGGAACTGTATTTTATTGTGGCACCAGAGCTCTCTGACAGAGAAGGCTCAATGTCTCAGAAGAAAAAAAAAACAATTCCCATGACTCCCTAGCACTAACCCTAACCCTTAAAGTGGACTCAATTTGCACTATTTCTGGCAGTCTGCAAAGGCCCTTAGAGCCAATGAACACACTAGTTCCTGACACATTAGAAAATAATACTGGATATACTTGACAATAAGTCGCCCCCATGTATAAGTTGAGGGCAGGTTTTGGTTCCAAAATTATGGATTTTGATATAACCTGTGTATAAGTTGAGGGTACACCTGAGCAGCATGTAACAATGCATGTAAAGGATGAAGCAAAGGAAAACAATGCCAAAGAATGTCACTGTTTTCCCACCCAGGCATTCAAAAAGGCCAGAAGATGCCCTGTAGTGGAGAGAATAGAGAGGGTTGGTACTTCTTTTAGGTTCTCCTGGGATGGACTAAGCTCTCACCATTTGCTCTCATCTTACTCAGAGAAGGGGATGGTTTTTTTTTTATAAATTATGATACATTAGTTACATTGATAAGTCAATCCAGTTTTTTTTTTAAAAAAAGTCAGGCATAAGAGGGAGTGAAGCAGACTGTGGTTGGATGCAACAGTGACATGGAATAGGCAATACCAGGCTAAGGAGGCTGCCCAGAAACAATTTAAACAGGCCATTTTTAAAGGAAGGAGGTAAACAACTGGTACAAATCCCTTCTTTCTTAATCCCCAAGGACAAACCAAGGTCAGTATGGCAATTTCATTTTAATTGGATGGAAAACGAATCCTCTTGCCCTCTCCTCTGGAGCTGCCAGAACTGTTTGATCTTTTATTTCTCCCAAGGCCAAGGCTGCCCTCCTGAATGTTCTTGTCAAAACAGGAAATATTGTTCTCTATGAACACTAAAACATTCCCAGGCTGCTGAAAGAACTTACGCCTCATTTTTTGCTTGGCTCTAGATGCTCCTGGAAAAGGCATTATTAACATTATTCTCTTTAAAAGAAAATATTTGTCTGCCCAAAAGCCTCTGTGATAACATATACAAAACAAGAGAAAAACTGGGAACTGTAGAAACTAGACTCCAGAGTGCTACATTTTTCTTTTTCCTGAAGGGCACTGTAGACAGCAACGATTTGACCAATCTGCACAACTTTTCACTCTTTTCCAATCAGAAAAAAGCAAGTAAAGGAAAAGTTTAGCAAGCAAAATATCTAAATCTCCTGGCCTGCAATCCAGGCCAGGAGCATTGAGAACTCTGCCTATATTAGAAAGAGAAATTACAATCAAAGTTACTGCATCTGATACTATTAAGTCTATATTAGATTTGCAAAACTAGTGTGCTACTTTATTGGAAGATGTGGGTCCTATTTCCCCTGTGGTGCAAATGTTCAGTAGATAATAATTTTGAGGAACTGGTACATAGATACTATATAGAGATGTTTTGGATTTTAACTCCAATACACCTCATGCAGAATAGCTAATGGTAAGGGAATATAGGAACTGAAGATCAAAACAGCTGGATGGCCAAGGATTCCCCATCCCTGAATAAAAGGGCTATTCTTAAAATAAGCAAAACCACTTTTTGCTGTTTAAACATCTCTCTGTGTGTATGTGCCTTCAAGTTGTCGGTCAACTTATGGTGACCCCATGAATTTTACAGAGTTTTCTAAGACAAGGAATACTCAGAGGTGATTTTGCCAGTTCCTTTCTCTGAAAGATAGTCTACAGCACTTGGTATTTGTTGAGCACTTGGAGATCTCCAACCCTAGTACTAACCTGGACAGATCTAGCTTAGCTTCCAAGATCAGATAGGATCTGATGCCTTTAGGTTATTTGTTGTTGTTGTTGTTGTTGTCGTGTGCCTTCAAGCTGCTTCTTGACTTATGGAGATCCTAAGGCCTTGGCTTATGGAGATACTATGCTCCTACAGTGGGGTTTTCTTGGCAAGATTGGTTCAGAGAAGGTTTATCATTGCTTTCTTCTGAGGCTGAGAGTATGTGATTTACTCAATGTTATCCAGTGGGTTTCATGGCCAAGTCGGGAATCAAATCCTGGTCTACAGAGTCTTAGTCCAATAGTCAAACCACTATGCCGTGCTGGCTCTCTTGGATATTTAGACCCTGCTAAGCATTTACAGTAATCCAAATAATAACATTTTGCAAAATAATCTAATAGTCTTTGTGGTAGGGATCAATGGCAGGAAACTGTTGCACTTGAAGGCCAAAGAACAGTGTTCCACTGAACTGCAATTCAGTCAAATCATGATAATTTAAGTTTATTATTAATTATACATTTATTCATAAATTAAGTTTATTAAGAGGTATGATTTTACCTGATTTGAAAATGTATGATCTAGTTTAAAAGGTAAAGGTATTCCCCATTGACAAGGTTGTCAAGTCATGTCCAACCATAGGGGGCGGTGTTCATCTCCGTTACTAAGCCAAAGAGCCAGCGTTGTCAGAGACTACTCTGTGATCATGTGGTCAGCAGGATTGCACAGAACGGTGTTTACCTTCCCACCTAAGTGGTACCTATTTATCTACTTGCATTTACATGCTTTCAGACTGCTAGGCTGGCAGAAGCTGGGTCTTGTGACAGGAGCTCACCCCATCATGCAGCACCCAGGCCTTGGACTGCTAAACTGCTGATCTTGCAATCAACAAAGAATAGATAATGCTGGAAAATCAAGAGTAGTAACTGCTAGACGGAGGCTTCTGAGTGAAAGTGGCTAGCAAGGTAAGGAGCATGGGGTGTGTGTGTGAGTGTGTGAACAGCCCAGTTTTGCTGCGGAATTTCCTAGAAACTGCGTAAAAACCAGAGGTAAAGGCTTTTTACAGTGGGGTCGGGCTGGATCCTTCGAATCTGTGTCTTGACAGAGAGGATTGGCCCTGATCCTGCCCCTGGAGTTTTGGCCTGTGTCGTCTGAACTAGATGACATGATGCTGGTGGGGGGAGAGAACCTGGGCCTTTTGGCCCATGCAGACAGCACCAGAGAAAACCTTCTCCCAAAGATCCTAAGGTTCAGGCAAGCTCACTGAAGTTAACAAATTGAGAGCTAAGGTGGCATTAGAGTGCTGGACTGTGACTTGGAAGATCTAGGTTCAATTGCCCACTGATCTATGAAACTCAATAGACTCTCCTTCAGCCACTCATCTCTTGCAGAGTCACCTTGAATTCTTTGGGGTGAATTATAAATGTACATAATAAACAGTTTTAAAAAGGGATGGGAAGGATAATGCTGTCACCAAAACAACCACAGTTACCTTATCAAGCTAATCCTCTCTGCTAAGATTTCAGTGTCTTCTTTCGTTGGGGGAACATTTTCCACAAAAGCAATCCCGTAGAGCAAGAAGTTCTGTAGGAACTCCTTCAGGCCTTCATTAGTTTCTAGGAAGCTCTGGCAGTCCACAGAGGGCACCTGAGCCTCCTGGTAAATTTGGGCATTCCAGAGGATGCGTGGATGCATAACCTGTTGCTTCTGCCCCTCGTAGCTGTTCTTCAGGAGCCATTCCAGGCCATATCTGGTCACATGGCCATCAGGCCCTGGAGACAGTGAAGGAGAGATAGGATTAGTGCAAAGGTTCTTGAAAATATCAGCCAGGTCTGAGCTATAACTTTTATATTTTTGATGGATGGCATACAAAGAGAGTGTGTATGTCTTTTTATTTCTTCTAGCAGCCTTTGGTGCATACTTTTGTTGTAGGTGGAAAACAGAGAAATCTAACCTAATAAACTGCTTTCCACCACAAGATCCTGTCTGAAGACCATGTTAATCATAGAATTGGAATGGATCACAAGGGCCATCCAGTCCCATCCTCTGCTGTGGAGGAATATACAATCAAAACATTCCTGACAAATGGCCATCCAGCTTCTGTTTAAAAAACATCCAAAGAAGATTACACCACTCTCCAAGATAGCATGTTCCACTGATGAACAGCTTTTGCCATCATAAAGTTTCTAATGTTTAGGTGGGATTTCCCCCCCCCCCCCTGTAGTTTGAATCTACTGCTCTGTGTCCTAGTCCTGGAACAGCAGAAAACAAGCTTGCTCCATCCTCAATATGACATTCCTTCAAATATTTAAACATGGCTATCATGTCACCCCTTAACCTTCTCTTCTCCAGGTTAAATCATTCAATGTTCTCTTTCAGATCCCTTCAGAGAAAGATAGATGCTTTTTAGTAGTGCAGTCATTTTTTTACCCCCGGGTGCAACAGTGATGAGGACTAGAGGTTCTTAGGTCAAAAAGGCTGCAAGGAACTTATTTAAGTCGGGACATATTCTGTGAGAATAAAAAAGATTTAGTGTGGCTTAGGACAGCATGCTGCATTAGAACCACAGAGACCATGGGTCAAATCCACACTCGGTTATTAAGCTCTCCGCTTAGGTGTCAGAGAATCATTCACTCTTTACCTAGGTTTAAAGAGGGTAGATGCATAGCAATATAAGAGCCAGTGAAATGTAGTTGTTTGAATGCTGGACTCTGGAAGACCGCAGTCCAAATACTTGGCCACAGAAACCCACTGAGTGGGACTGGGCAAGTCAGAATTTCTGTCTTAGAGGAAGGCAATGGTAAACTTCCTCTGAACAAATATTATCAAGAAAACCTTATGAAGAATTGCCATAAGTTGGAAGCAACCTGAAGGCACACAATAACACAGGCATCAATATATGTCATACAGAGCTCTGGGAGAGGGGGGAAGCATAAAATAAAAACTGAAGGTAAACAAGTGTTTCCCCACCAAAGACACACAATTTTTCATTATCAACAATTTTAGCAAAAACATCCTACAAAATTTCCATTCAAGTCACTGGTGGAAAAAAAAGCATGATTCTTGAGAGCACAAAAATATCTCTACTCTACTTCAAAGAGTGTGGTATTCCCGATAGAACTACATCCTTCCATGCTGTCTTCACCCAGCAAGAATACCTCAGCAACTTACAGGTGAGAAAGAGTGTGGTCTCATCCACTCGGACAGTCTTAGGCCTGATGCAGAGATCTACACTGGCTGTGTCCAGGCTGCGCTGGTTGGTCTTAGTGTTGTAGCAGGATGCTGAGCGACAGTGATCACGTAGCCAGACATAGTCAAAGCGCATGAGAGTATCTTCATATTTCAGCTCTAGACAAGGAACACACACCACTGGGATGAGAACAAGCAGCAGAGGAAATTTTCAATCTTTCCCCAGTTAAAACAAAGAATATAACATAGTAGTAAATTTTGAAGCCATGTCCGCAATAGTCCAAAACTGCAGGAAGTTGTGGTGATCTAGATCAACACACCAGTTTTAATCTCTACCAGGAGCTGTAACCCAATGAGTCTTAATTGCCCATTGAAGACTAAAGTCTTAAAATATAGTAGGCCCTTGATGAGTTTGATTCTAGGACAGTGGTCCCCAAATTGTGCTCTTTAAGGGATTATGGACTTCAGCTCCCAGAATTCCAGACTACTGGTCAACATTGCTGGGGCTTCTGGGAGCTGAAGTCCAAAATCTCTTAAAGAACACAGTTTGAGGACCACTGTTTTAGGATCTGCCATGGATACCAGAATCCATGGATGCTAAAGTCCCATTATATATAATTTGCTTTTAGGTTTTTTTGGACATGTTTATTTTCTTCTTCTTCTTTCTGTTGAGGGTGTTCTCTAAGGCAAATTCATTAAGGGGATGTAGAACCATGGAGCAGTGGATCACTATGCTGTCTCCAACTGAAGGGCCATGTGATTTCCTTTCCTTTTTTATGCTATCTTCATTTTTTTTGCATTTGTTTAAATGTTTTAGTTGGAGGCCATATAGGGCTTTATTGATCAAAACTAGCATTTAGAATTGTACCTGGGGAAAAAAAAAACTGGTAACCAGTGAAGCTGTTGGAGCAAGGGAGCTATGTGTTCCCTTTAGCCAGTCCTTTAACAATCTGGCTGCAGTTATTTGGACAGAACACTCTTCAGAGACAGCCCTACAGAGAGTGTGCTACTGTAATTCAAACTGGTTATAATTAAAGCATGTATGACTGTGGCCAGATCTGATGTTTCAAGGAACGGGCACAGCTGGTGCACAAGTTTTAACTGTGCAAATACACTCCTAGCCACTACTGAAACCTGAGCTTCCAGGCTCAGAGCTGAATCCAGGAGCATATCCAAGCTGCAGACAAACATCTTCAGAGGGAGTGTGACCTAGCACAGCCTGAATCCCTATTCCCTTCTGACTGACCAGGAGCACCTCTGTCTTGTCTGGATTAAGTTTCCATCTGTTCAGCCTCATCCAGTCCATTACTGATGAGAGGCACCAATTTAGGATCAAGACAGTTTCCTTGATTTGTGACTGAACAGAGTAACAGAGCCAGGATCCTTTAAAAAGCTTAATTAACTGTTATATTGATATTGGAATGGATATGTATTTTACTGAAAACTGTTTTAGAGCAAAGGGCAAGGAACCTCTTTTTAGCCTGAGGGCAGGAGTCAAGGAACATGCTCCAAAGAGCATGGTGGCTGCTACTTGGAATGTGATCTGTCATCTCTCTCAAGCATTAGCTTTTTATTTAAGTATATTTTTATACTTGTACAGGATCACTTCAGTTCAGAAATCCAAGCTTCTTGGTTCTTAGGGCCTATGTTTCAGTGATGAGTTTGGGAAGGGATCAAAAAGGGATTTTACTGATTGTATTTTGTACACTATTGCATATTTTATTGTGTAATCCCACCTCAATCCATAGGGAGAGGCGGGAAATATAAATAAAAACTATTATTATTATTATTATTATTATTATTATTATTATTATTATTAAAGAATACTAGCAAATTTTAGTTAAAAGCCCTAAATCCTAGGAAAGGCATTTTGACCTTTTGAATAGGAAAAAAGTCTCATTAAAAACTAGGAAACCACTGAAATATAGTATCAGAGGTAAGAAGACATAGCTTGTCTGGGGAACTCCAGAGGACAAGTCTTAGGATTTGGCCATAAGGCCTGAGGTTACCCAGCTGTGGCTGAGATTTTACTATCCAGTTGGCCCTCTGTTTTTGCGGGGGATCTGTCCCTCCCCCCCAAGAAAATGGAGACTCGCCAATATTCAAGCCTCATAGGTTTGAATGGGGCACGCCCCAATGATCTAAACAGAGGTCACCCCTCCGTGAATATACAAAACCGTGGATCTCAAGTCCGCAAGGGGAAACTGTACATACCTACAAGTGCAATCAGTGTATCACAAAAGCAAGAAGACTTTCCTTCAGAAAGAAAGCTATGTGTTCCTCCAAAGTCCCAGGCTCCTTACCCAAGTGATCATCATTTAACTGCCAGGCACAGTTTTGTGACACCGGAGCTGTGTGATGCCAGCGGGTCAAAACTGGGGAGACTTTCCTGAAGCTGAACTGCCATAGAATCCAGCAATTTGATCCCTTTTTCAGTAGGCGCTGGGAGCTGGAGAAGAGGTTCAGCAGCTGATGACCCCACATCTTAGGAAAAGGAGCCTGCAAGGGAGAGGGAAAAAGAGTACTCACTGACAATGGCCATGCTGGCTGGAGATAGTGGGATTCTAGTCCAACACATTGGGAGAGCACCAGGTTGTGGACTACCACTTGCAGAATTCTGCCTCTAGGGAGGGAGAACTTCTGAGTCTGGGAGAGCTCCAAAGAGCCTGGCAGCTGCTACTTAAAATGTGATCCGTCATCTCTCTCAAGCATTAGCTTTTTATTTTTATTTAAGTATATTTTTATACTACTGTCATGCACAGGATCAGTTCAGAAACCCAAACTTCAGTAGTAAAACCAAGAAAATTTTATTCAGAAACTAAAGATGTATCCAGACGACTCAAGTTGTCAGGACTGAGCTGTGAGTGGTTAGACAGTCTAATTGAAGCATATAGCCATTTAAACTTTAAGCACTCATAAGGGCAAGCATAGTGCAGTGATTTGAGCATTGGACTATGCTCTGGAGACCAGGGTTTAAATTCCTGCTTGAGTATAAAAACCCACTGAGTGATCTTGGGCAAGTCACACTCTCTCAGCCTCAGAAGATGGCAATGGCAAACACCTTCTGAAGAAAATTGCCATATGACCAGTCTTTCTCATAGACTGTCCTGAAGCTGCCAGCATAATTTCTACTCTCCACACATCTGCTCCTTTACCATCCAAAGGAATGTAGACAGCCAAGACCATCAATCATTTGGTACAATCCTTTATTACTGTCTATACATCAGCATTATTACTGTCTATACATCATGGAAGACAATCTGACTGACTCTAAACTTGAAATTACTTGTCATTTGAAAAAAAAAAAATCCTTTTATGGTTTACAATGCCAGCAAAAGGCAATCAAACCAATTAATGAAAAAAACCTGAACAAACCCAACAATGTTAAAACAATAAACCAATCTTCACCTCCCACATACAGGGATGTGGTCTGGTCTGAATGGGGAAATAATTATTCTAGATAAAGCTCCAGCCATCACTTACAACTAGGCAGGCTTAACTGCATTCATCTCAAGAGCTTCATTGAGAACAGGGCTGGGCAACTGTCAGGAACTGGGGGGGGGGGGCACACTGGCTTCCAGAAGAACTAGGGAAAGCCACCCTTCCATACAAAAATTCAATGTTTTGCTCCAAATGCCCCATCGGTTCCCTTCTTGTTAGGAAAAAAAAGTCTCTTTGGCTGCATCTGCATTGCAGAAATAATGCAGTTTGAAACTGCGTCAATTGCCATGGCCCAATGCTATAGAATCCTGGGAATTATAGTTTGTTGTGACACCAGAGCTCTCTGAAAGAGAAGGCTAAATGTCTCCCAAAACTACAGTTCCAAGAATTCCATAGCATTGTGCCATGGCCATTAAAGTAGTGTCAAACTGGATTATTTCTGCAGTGCAGATGGAGTCTTTGGGGCTAAAATTTTAATCAGAAGCTAAAGATGTATCCAGACATCCAGGGCCCCAAAACATTGCAGAATTACTCCTATGGCCCCTAGAAGGCATTTGGGGACAAAAATATTTTGGACCTTGGACCACAAGAACAACCCTGGAGGCTAACTGTAGCCTACACACTTCCCCCAAACTGATTTAAAACTTATGCAAGTCATTTGCAGCAAAAGAGGGAGATACAATGTGCAATAAACAGTCTGATGTTCTGTTGTTCCCAACAAGGAACAGCACCTCTGGTCCCAGAGCAGGAAGCAGAAAAGAGAATTATACCCTGGTTCTCTGACAAGTGCAGGCAGCAGTCACGTAAACTGTCTGGTGTCATCAATTAATCCGGTGCATCTGGCAATCTGTTGCAAAGCAGTGTGTGGAAGAGCCAGGCAAGGCTATAGCTTTCTCATTGCTGGACTAGTAGACAGAAAAGAACAGAAGCGGCTGCAACAGGAGAGTTCCAAAATGGGATTCAGGGAGATGGGAAGTGGTCTCAAGATCAGGCCAGATTAGGTGTAGACCTAGCCCTGGACAGTCTGACTGGGAGCAGCTCTACAGTGCCTCAGACACGAGAATTTCCCCCACCCGCTGCAATGAAGCAAGTGGCATGCCTATTTGGGGAACTCATGAAGACTACAGTAACACCCCAAATCCACAAAACAGTGTCACCTTTATTGGCCAACTAATATCCACGAAATACATGATGCAAGCGTTCAAAGTTCAACTGGCTTCTTCATCTGGCAAAGGTGTTGACAATCAAATATTTTGGTTGGCCAATACAGGTATTGCTGTTTTGTGGATTTTAGATGGTATTGTACTTTGCTCTATGACCAACCCAGTTACTTCTGGATATGCTTTCACATATATATACAGCAGACTGGAAAGCCCCATACAGTGTACCTGGTGGTGTAGTGTATGTACTGTAGCCACTCACTCACAAATCATAGGGTTGTGAGTTCAACACCAGCCAGGGGCTCAGGGTCGACTCAGTCTGACATCCTTCTGAGGTCACTAAAATGAGTACCCAGCTTGCTGGGGGCAATCAGCTTACGCTTTGTAAATTGCTTAGGGAGTGCTTAAGTGCACTGACAAGTGATATAAAAATGTACTTGCTATTGCTATTGCTACTGTTCCCACTGTTAACCGGAACTCCACCTTACAAAGAACAGAATGCCTTGTTTTCTAAGATGGTACTTGCTGCTGGATACATATGCACTATCTACAAAGATAGATAATGCTTATCTCCTTGCTTTTTCTACGTTTTCAAAACTATTGTTCTTGTCAGGTGAAAATTTCTGCAATGTAATCTATCCATGCATTAAAACCCATATAATGGCTCAATCAAGGCTTTTTGTAATTGTGAAATAGTCCTAATAATCACTTACGTTGAGTCCAAGGGTGGTTCCTAACCTTGGATCTTTAGAAGCTGCTGTATTATAAATTCCATTATCCCCAGACAGCATGCCCAATGGGAGGTGGCATGGAATGGTCTAATATCAGAAGCCCAAGTCTTGAACCACTTGCTTAAAGATTATGAAATTTATATGATATAGACACTAACTCAGCTTCCAGCTGAATATAAACAAATGCAAGGTAATTAAGAACTGGAGGAGAGTATGCTGACCTTAAAGTCATATTGACTTGTTTAAAAATGAGCCCTGGAACACTTTATTTTTACAAAAGGGAAGAGAATTAAGTTCAATTTTCATGGAAGGGGGACAGCTGATGGGATGGCTCTGCCAAGCATTTTGACTCCAGTTCCCAGATCTGGAAATCCTTTTTTGAAACACAACACTCTGATTCTTCCCAAATCCCAGAGCTAATACAGTGTGGATTTCTCAAGGCCAGGAAGCACCTAACTTGTGTACAATTTCTTTGCACAACAGAGATGGTGAGAGGTCATTCTAATCTCTAAGGAATTTTCACAAAGTCCCAACTGATCGTATCTGCTTATGGAAAAGCCAGAGACGGAATGGCAGCAATTCAAGCAAAGCACAAGAAGAAGCCTGTAAATTTGTTTAAGGGATTTCAGGTTCTTCAACAGCTAGGGTTGGTCATGCAAAGTTGCTTGTAATAGTGAAGCAACTCAGAATACAGATTCAGAGAATGATTTCAGCAACATACACAGCATTTTTGGATAGGCTGTTGTGAAGTATATCAGTGAAAAATAAGGCTCATTATCAATTTATACTGAGGCTACAATATCAATTATACAGTATCAATTATAAGGCTACAGTATCAATTTATCCAAGACTACAATTTTCCTCACAAATGTAGGATGAGGCTGCAAATTCTATTATGTACAGCAATACTGCAATGACATAAAACTATATCATAATGAACAGAGTTAAACAGACCTCCCTTTGCAAATTAAACAGACATTAAGATGTGCATATACTTATTTCAAGATGGCTCCTCTATACATATAAGGCAGGGGCAAACTTCACGCTAGTATCCACCAACTCTTAAAATTAAACAATTCTGAGTCCAGGAATTTGAATAGTGGATTAAATGGACTGCATAAAAATCTGTACTTAGTCCAATTAAAAAAAAATCAGCAAAATAACATAGGGTGGAAGAAAGTAATTTTGTTCTGGCAACTGTTAAACAATACAGTCAGAAATTATTTAAGAAATTATTACTAGAAACAATACATTCCTATAATCATTCCTTGTGAGGTATGATTTCCACATCCCTACGCAGTTTTGGTGCATTATAAATCTGCCAAACAAACAAACAAACAAACAAAAAGTCATTTTATCTAATTTATATCTGTTGAATCTGGGTTAAGACAGAAAGAAATAGATGTTTTCCCTGACAAACTTACTTTCTAAATTCTGTAAGGAGAGGAAAAACTAACCCAATTCACACTATCATATAAACATATAATCTCTAGGTTAGAATCAACAGAATGTAACACAAGGAGAAAGCAAGCAAAAGAGAGCATTTCATCATTCTTTGCTACAGGCTTAGCTTTCAGTTCTTGGCTCCTAATTCCTAGAAAGAAGCTCAGAAAACAAAACAACCAATCAAACAAACAAAAACCACAAAAATAAAGAGAAGCAGAATTAATTTCAGCACACTTTCTTCTAAGCATTCATAAGAAATTTGAGAGGCTTTGATTCCCAGAATTCATGGATATGATTCTGCAGGCAAAAACTGAGAGGAAAGAAGTTAACAAACCTATGCGTGCTCTGAAAAACCTGCCAGGAGTGTTTCCTTGTTATTGAGCGCTGGAGGTGTTAAGCTGTTATCTCCTTCCCCACACATGGACTCTACCCCCCCAATCCAATATCAAAGGTTGCCAGAGAGAAACTGAGCATGCATCATAGTTAAGGGACCATCGCTTTTGATCTAATCAGGACAATTCTGCATGCTTGTTTCCATGCAGTCTTGGATCCCATCCAGACAGCCTCTCTGTGTGCCTTTAACTTTTATATTAATTCATTTAAGGATCCAAAGATGAAACACACATACATTACTAAGTGGCATTTATAACTGTCTATTTTAAAAAAGTATTTGTTACTCTTCTGCCTACTAGGACCCCCAAAGCAACGTACTACAAAATATATTACAAAATATTACAGTGGGCCCTTGGTATCCAATAGGGTTCGGTTCCAGGAACCCCATGGATACTAAAATCTGTGGATGCTCAAGTCCCATTAAATACAATGGCACAGTGAAATTGCATCCCTTATATAAAGTGGCAAAATCAATGTTTGCTTTTGAGAATTTATATTTTTAAAAAATATTTTCAAGTTGTGAATGCGTGATCTTGTGGAAAAAGAATCCGTGGAGACGGAGAGCCGACTATTTAAAAATAGATTAATACAGTTTTGACTCTCTACTGGAAACTCCAAAAGGATAGAGCCAGTCTGATTTCTCTAAAGGGCGGGGGGTTTCCACAAATCAGGTACCACTGCAAAGACCTAGAAAAACAGATCTATTTATAAGAGAAATAACAGAAGAAAAAAAGTTAGCAGCCCTAAGTGTCTACACCAGGGGTAGGCAACCTTTTTGAGCCGGGGGCCAGGTTGCTGTCCCTCAGACAATTGGGGGGCCGAAGCAACAAAAACAAATAAATAAATAAATACATTTTTTTAAAAAAATATATAAAAAAATAAAAAATATATATGCATGCACACTCTCTCAGCCCCAGAAAAGCCATGGCAAAACCCCTGTGGAGATTTTGCCAAGAAAACTCCAAGAACAAGTAATAACAACAATAATCAATAGCATCATGGTAGGTGGCGGCGGTGGCAGGACCAGCCTGGGGCCGTTCCAAAGGCCTTGGGGGGCTGCATCCAGCCGCCGGGCCTTACGTTGCCTACCCCTGGTCTACACTGTCTCAACTTGGTCTCTTGTTTCATTGCTGTTCTTAACTTTCCTGAAGTCTGTTCTTAGGATGGGTTTGAAGAAGTCACCTGTCAAACAGGACACAGAAAGCAGCATTACCTCTAAGCTTCAGCCAAACAGAAGCAAGGGAACTTTGGCAGATCAGTCCCACCAAACACCAACTTATCAATGGTCAGGAGTGTGTGGCAACAGATGAACTAGCCATGCTTCCAGTGGAGTTGATTTAGTACAAGAGGCCGAATATGAAAAGCAGAGAGAAGAACTACGACGAAAGTTCAGCTGATCCTCAAACAGAGGTAAGAGCAGAAGGATCCAAGTCTTCTCAGGGGCAGGCAGAGAAGTGAAATGCAGTGTAGCCAGAGCTTCTGGGCTGCTGCTCAACAACAGAGCAGGACTGCTGCGGAGAGCTAAGAAGAGGGGAAACAGTGCTTTAGCTAACCATTTATTCCCTCCCTGCTGCTAGGAAGAGGTCAAAACAGCTTATTGCTGCTTTAGTCAAGGGGTTGGCTTGTTTTTTTAAAAAAGGGTGGGTGGAAGCCAACAACATACTAAGGAGAGAAGGGAAAAGGTCATGTTGATTTCAGGTCTCCAGGGAGGAAACAGTTTATTGTATTCTCATTGCATAGAGTCAGCTACAGCTTTAAGCAAGAACTTGTAGCGAAATACAGTGAGACCATGGTATTCACTGGGGTTTGGTTCCAGGACCCACTCACCCCTGTGGGTACCAAAATCCACGGATGCTCAAGTCCCATTAAATACAGTGGCATAGTACAATGTTGTCTCTTATATAAAATGACAAAATCAAGGTTTGCTTTTTGGAATTTATATATTTTTTAAATATTTTCAAACCGTGGGCAATTGCATCCATGGATGAAGTATCTATGGATATGGAGGACCAACGGTATTGCAGTATATCCTTGGGGAAGCCTGTGGATACTTAAAAAGTCATAAATTCCCTACTCTGGAAAAACTTCAAATTCCCGTTTTCCGGAGTGGGGAATTTATGCCTTTTTAAGTATCCACAGACTTCCTCAAGACAGCTTTATCATTTGGTATTTCTGCTGGCAACCTCCCTATAGACTCTTTGCAATATTAGTTCCCTGTATTTTTTACTATTGTTCCTGATATGTGTACTGGATGCTTATGGTCATAATTGTTATATATGAGGGCTCAAACCAGCCAGCCTGCTCTTCTTCAACCCCTTTTTCTATTCCAGCTGATTCAACATGGCCACTGAACTGTCCACATGGGTAGCATCTTTTGCTACCATTGATTGTAGTATCTTACTGGACCAGCTCAGTGGGATGGGATTGAAGGCACTGTTCTACAGTGACTCTGTTCTTATCTAGAGGGCCAATTCCAGATAGTAGCACTTAGGGATTCCTGTTCAGCCCCATGGCTATTAATTTATCTTACCCTCTATATTGCTCAATATCGACATGAAGCCACTAGATGTCAGGAATCTGACAGATCCTGCCATGAAAGTGGTTCCTGTTTTGTTGTTTGCTATTTTCTTTCTTTTGAGTAATGCTACTGCTTAGGCTTTACAGAATTATTAGAATTCAACATAAGCATAGTGGCAGTAAAATTAATTTGTTATGGACATGGAAAAGGGGTTTGGTAGTAAAGGCAATGGAAACTGTAGTGCCTGTGCTAAGAAGGATAACTGCCTGGCTGGGTAGGGAACAGATGTGTCGGGGAAGGATGGTGCTATGTTATTCTCCAAGGCAGTTCTGTGAGAAGCCTGAACAGGCCTGGAAGAGATGTGTGGGAAAAGGGCAGGAGGTGAATAACGCTGGCTGTAAAAATGTTTTGGCTTATGAAGGAATTGTAGAAAGGTCCTTAAACTGGGGACTTGAGAGCAGCTGCATTGCTTACTCTATGTTTGCAACTGGGCATTATGGCAGTTCTGTCGGCAGCACTCATATTGTTAACTTCTCTGGTTTGCTGTTAACATAGAGAAGCTTGGTTTACTGAGCCAAAGGGAGAAGGCAGTTCTTGACACTTAGGAGAGGTCATAAGGGGATTTGCTGATGGTCTTCTCAAGTACCAAATTAGCAATATTCCCAGTTTAAGTGTTTGTTGAAATCACATGCGGGGAATCTGTGTCTACTTAGATGTTGTTGTAATCTATCATCCCTGACTACTGGCCACAATGCATAGGGCTATTTTATTTGGTGAAAGGAAAACCCTTCAATCAACTAGTCTTCTATCATGGAACACAAAGGACAAATTAAGTTTTGCTTGTGTTACCAGCCACCTCCTGCATCTATCTCATAAAGAAACAGCTTCCTTAAAAACAAGAGTATTTTACAGCAGCTTTGCACTCCAGATCTGAAAGAATGTCCAAATCCAAATCCTTGGCTGAACTCCTAGGAAGAAATTAAGAAGCTGATCAAAGGGCAGCACTAGGTTTGCAATGAATTGGGTGTTTTTTTTTTTTGTTGTGTTTTGTTCTGGCAAGGATTTAATGACAAGTAGTAGCTAACTCTGCCTATTTTCCCACCATTTTCTTGATCTGCTAATTTTGAAGCATAACTGTCTGGCTCCAGCTGAAAGCTCCCATTTCTTCTCTTGGCAACAGCGTCATCTGCCCTGTTGGAACAAAGCTGCTCCCTGAAATATTTAGTCAAATGGACTTAGACAGAATATCTTCCTAACATTAAAATCAAGTATAGCAAGAGATATAGCACTGTTTACTGTAGAATGCAGCAGCAGGAGCAGGGAAGAGGTACTATACAACCCCCTCTAGGCAATGTGGGTTTGGAGAAAACTATGTAGGAATTTTTGCTGCTTTAATCAATTTTGTATTTAATTAATTACATTATATTTAATTTAATTGCTTCCATCAGTGGTAGCAAAGCAGTGTAATGATTTGGGAGATAGCCTTCTCTGCTAAGGTGTCCAGTTGTGGTATTCATGCAGACCTACTTGGCACTAGCACTGGCTTCCTTCCAGCATCAAGTCAAAACCTGGATTTGTATCAAAGCCTAATTCTGCCCAGACCTGTATAGATACAGTCGCCCCTCCATTTTTGTGGACTTGGTGTCTGTGTCCCTCGTCTGTTCGCAGGCAGCAAACGGAGGGGGAAAAAATGGGGAGCATGCCTGTGGTGCATGCCCATGGATGCCCGTGGGCACGCACCACCATTCAAGCCAATGGGGCTTGAATATTTGCAAGTTTCCATTTTTGCAGGGGGGTGTCCGGAACGGATCTCCTGCGAAAACAGAGGGGCAACTGTATATGGCATTAAAGCTGCTTTAATTGGTACCATTAAATGTTCAATATGAATTTAGACTCAAAATTATTTCTTATTGTTCTAATTTTTTAACTTGCTCTATATAGGTTTTAAATCAACGTCACCTGTATGCTGCCATGTACAAAACGTGAGATCCAGGATGGAACAGAAATATTTTAACTAGTCACCACTAAGAAACTGGATGGAGTTGAATAAGTCGATACCAAATCCAGACAAGATAGAAGTGGGTCTGGTCAGTCGAAAGATAGATCAGAGAGTAGGGATTCAGAGTGTGCTGAATGGGATAACACACTCATTGAAAACACAGGCTCAGAACCTGGATGCACTCCCAGACTCAAACAGCGCAGATGCAGCCTAGGGAGAGTATAGTCTTGATTTCCTCTAGGACTCATTTATTTGTCTTTTTAGCAGTCCATGGTATCTGCAGAATGCTCCTCCAGCACGTTTCAAATGAGCTGATCCTTTTGCCATCAGCTTTCCTCACTATCCAGCTTTCACATCCATAAATAGAAATCAGAAACACAATGGCATGGGCATTTTTGACTTTGGTATTTAATGATATGTCTTTACACTAGTTCCTTCACAGATGACTTTAAACTTCCAGTCATGTATGGACACATGTGCCCATTTATTTATAAGTAAGGCACACTGTTTATTTCTAATATCTATATTGCATTAAAACCCACTGGGTGACCTTGTGCAAGTCACTCTCTCTCAGCCTCAGAGGATGGAAAAGGCAACCCCTACCCCTCTGAAGAAACATGCCAAGAAAACCCAGTGATCGGTTTGCCTTAGGGTCGACATAACTTGGAGGCATGCAACAATATTGCATCTTTCCTCCAAGAACCTCAAAATAGCATACACAGTCCAGTCCTCTCTTCCATTTTTATCCTTAAAATAAAAATAAAAATAAAAATCAGCAGGGCTTGTGCCTCAGCAATGTGCCACATAATTTGACTTTTAAAAAGAAAATGAAAAAGTTATGCCCTCAATTCAGCAGCACTCCTTTTCTTCCCTTCATTGATAATGGGTACACTTTGGTGGTCCCTTCTCTGCAGCGAAAGAAATGAAACTCTGTATACACCCAGAAACTCTCTTTCTATATTAAAGTACAAAAACACCCCAATCCACAAAACAGGAATGCCTTTTTTGGGTCCACCAGGAATGCACAAAATACATGATGCAAGCTTTCAAAGCTCCACTGGCTTCTTCATCAGGCACAGGGGTTAAGAATATCACTGGTTATCACTGTTTTGTGGATTTTGGATGTTATTGTTCTTTGCTATAAAATACAATAACATCCAAAATCCACCAAACAGGGATACCTTTATTGAGCCCACCCAAAAAACAAAAAGTATTTTAAAGAACATCCCAGGGATGTCATACTGTTGTAAAGTGTACTGTTTTTAAGTGCTTTTATTTTTTTAAATTGTATTCTATTTTTTTTAAAAACAAACACATGGCCAGTTTTAATATTGTAATACTGTAGTTTGATTCTATTTTAGCGGTCACTTTTTTTTTTTTTAAATTGTACTGTGGTTTAAAATTGTAAGCCGCTTTGAGTCCCAATTTTGGGAGGAAAGCGGGATATAAATAAATAGAAGAAGAAAAAGAAAAATGTACAAAATACATGATGCAAGCTTTCGAAGCTCCACTGGCCCTTTCATTAGGTTAAGAAAGAGGTTAAGAATATCATTGCTTATCAGTGGTTTGTGGATTTTGGATTTTATTGTACTTTGCTCTAAAGTACAACAACATCCAAAACCCACCAAATAGGGATACCTTTATTGGGCTCACTAAAAATGCACAAAACACATGAGGCAAGCTTGCGAAACTCCACTGAGTTTCTTCATCAGGCAAAGAGGTAAAGAAGAATATTCCTGCTTTGTGGATTTTGGATGTTATTGTTCTTAGCTACAAAATACAAAACATCCAAAATCCACCAAAAAGGGATACCTTTATTGGGCTCACCAAAAATGAACAAAATGCATTGAAACTGCACTTGCCTCTTCATCAGGAAAATGGGTTGAGGATAGCACTATCACTGCTTTGTGGATTTGGGGTGTTACTGTACTTTGCTACATGGCCAATAATACTGTTTCCCTGAATATATCCCAATGGTCCAAAACACACTGCAGAAATATTCCAGATTGAGACCGCTTTAACTGCCCTGGCACAAGGCTAGGGGATTCTGGGAACTGTAGTTTTGTGACACATTAACACTGCAGAAATATTCCAGTTTGAAGACTGCTTTAACTGCCCTGGCTCAAGGCTAGGGGATTCTGGGAACTGTAGTTTTGTGAGACATTTAGCCTCCTCTGTCACAGAGCTCTGGTGCCACAATAAACTACAATTCCCAGGATTCCCAGGGCAGTTAAAGAGGTCTCAAACTAGATTGTTACTGCAGTGTGTTTTGAACCTTTCTTTAGGTCCACCTAAGTCCCATAACAGACAACCCCAGAAGCCCCAAATTCGTCTGAATTTCCCTACAGTCGCGACTATTCTGCAGCTTCGCTCCATTCTTACCTCAAAAGGGCTCTTCAGTCTCCCTGGCGGCCTAGCCCTCCCCTGCAGAAAGAGCCACCATAGAGTCCGAAAGGGAGAACGTCCACCAGAAGTAGGAAACGTCACCCACAGAGAGGCGTCATCAACGCTTCCGGCAGGACTGCATACTACAGAGAACGGTGGCTAGAGCGTCTCAGTGATTCCCAAGCTCTGGGCCACCAGATTTTTTTTTTTTGACTTCAGCTCCCAGAATCCCAGCTCATTGGCCAAGATGACAGAGGCTTCTGGGAGCTGAAGTCCAAAAAAAAAAAAAACCCCTGGCAGGCCAGACAACTTGCAGGGGTTGCTGTGTTGGCCATTTAGCAAATTCCAAACAAAAATCCCCCCAACAGTAGTGATACTGTTTCCAGTGATCCAGTTTGGTGGATTTTTGTTTGAACCTGGAAGGAATCACTTAAGTTTGGGAATCATTTAGGGTGACCAGGTGTCCTCCTTTCCCAGGGCAAGCCCTACATTTCAGCCTTCCTGTCCAGGAAGGAATTCCAGAATGTCCTCCATTTGGGAGCATTTTGAACATGACAAAGGAGGATGATTGTACATTTCTACGGGTGCTTTTAAGCTTTTGTTCTGTAATGCCCTCCCATTTTCTTGAATGGCCTACATTTTGTGGTGCCCTGTCCTCCTTTGCAGTTGTGGCATTTGGTCACCCTGGCCTTACGCCATTTGTGCCTCGCTTATGGAGGACCATGGCAACCGGAGGCAAGGGCCTAGGACAGGGGTAGGCAACCTTTCCCCTTTAAGGGCCGAGGGACTTCAGCTCCCAGAATCCCAGGAGCTATTGGCCAACATGGGACTATTGGCCAACATGGCTGAGGCTTCTGGGAGCTGAAGTCCCTCGGCCCTTAAAAGGGAAAGGTTGCCTACCCCTGGACTAGAGAGAGCCCCCTCCCCTGCTAATCAACATCCTTATATACCATTTTACACAGCTAGTTTATAATTATATTAACACATGCATAATTCAATATTTTTATTGGTTACAAGAGATAACTCCAAATCCCCTCCTTTCCCGATTGTTATGCTTTTCTTGCCATGCGTGAATGAATCTGGCTTTCTTCCTTAGACTGTAAAACTGTCTATTCTTCAAGGTAAAATAAACAACATTCCTCTGTTATCATAAACAGTGAAACAGAGCTGAAAGCCTTGTACAAACTGCTCTGCAAATACACAGTTTTAAAACATAGAAAATGAGACCCCCAAGGGACATCCAATCCGGTCCTGAATTAGCCATGAGCTTTGTATTTTCTTTAACATTATTTTTCATCTCTTACCTTTGCCTTCCCCTGAGGCTGAGAGTGTATGACTTGCCCAGGGTGACCACATGTCCTAACTGCAAAGGAGGACAAAGCACCGCAAAAAGTAGGATATTGAAGAACAATGTAAGCCAATGCAAAGCAAAAGCTAAAAAAACTAATATAGATATAAATTCATGCATCTTATAATGGAGGACATTTTAGGATTCCTCCTGGACAGAAGGCTCAAATGGAGGATGTGTCATGGGAAAGGATGACATCTGGTCACCCTGGTCCTAAAGAAATGACGGCTGAACTCTCCCTAAGAGACATCTGCACTACAGAAATGATGCAGTTTGACTCAGCTTTAACTGCCATGGCTCTATTTTGTGGAATGTAGGATGTGTCTTGGAAAAGGCAGATGTCTGGTCACCCTCGGCTTGCCAATGATCACCCAACAGATTTCATGGCCAACTAGGGATTTGAACCCAGGTCTCCAGAATCACAGTCCAACGCTCAAACGACTGCACTATGTTGGTATAAAAACATTCAAAACCCACAATACAGTGATACCTTTATGGAGCCAACCAAAAGGACAGGTTGCTTACCTGTTACTGTAGTTCTTCGAGTGGTCATCTGCGAATTCCAAGCTTTACTGCGCATGCGCAGAATAACCCATTTGTGTGATTCGCAGAGACCATGAAGAAGAATATATGTCACAAGCTTTCAAAGTTCCACTGGCTTCATCATACAGAAGGAAAAGTTGTTTTGACAATATTAGTCACAAGCCTGCATTTTATCCAGATGTGGCTGTTTTCAGCTCAGGTGTAATTGGAGCGTCATGCAGGCAGGCTGCTTGAATCTCAAGAGGAAACTCGAACACAATCTTTTCATTGTAAACCTTCATTTGCGAAAAACTCATCAACTTTAAGATATATATCTTCATAACCTACAACGGTCTTGAATCTGAGCCAAGGTGTTTCTGGCAGCGTTTGTTGGCATTGGACGTTATCACACGGGGTCTAAAGCAGTCCCATCCCCGTCGCATCCCCGTCCCATTGCGCTTCCTTTTCCCCTGTGTTCACACGACGTCGCAGAGAAACCCTGCCCATCCCCGTCGCATCCCTGTCCCATTGCGGATCCTTTCCCCGTGTCTTCACATGACGTCGCACCCATCCCCATCCCCGTCCCATCCCCGTCCCATCCCTGTCCCATTTGCGGCATCATCCAGCATCATCCCCGTTCTTTTGAATGCCGGTTTCTTTGGGAATTACATTTTGCCGCGACCAGAATGATACCGGAATGATGCTGCTTTCTGTATGCCGGTAAGTTCTGGATTGAAAAGGAACCGCAATGGGACGGGGATGCAACGGGGATGGGACTGCTTTAGGGCCCCGTGTGATAATGTCCATTGCATGGTGTGATGGTATGCACAGTGCAACAGGCACATATTGTGTTTTCTGAATCGAGACTGCAGTGAAGTCATGAGATGCAACATGGGCAAGCACTGTCAGAAACAATTCAGATCCATTACTCATTTGATTTTGAATTGATTTTTGGCCATTGTGCATTCAGAAACCTTTTACTGTTGCCAAATTTTTCACAACCCCCACATTCAGTTTTAGTTTAACACCCAAAGTTTAAGAAGCTTTGGGCTAGAGTAGCAACCTGCAAGATCCAATTCATTTCCCTTCTCAACAAAAGTCTTTTCATTCTCAGAAAAAAAGTTTTTCCAGCAGCCAGAAATATGAATCCAAAAACCAACTATATTTTATGAAAGTGATCATAAAACAGGAGCACTATCAGAGGAGGTTATTGCACTGCCTTTTCCTGAACTAGGCGTGGGATGTAAACTTTTAAACATGGATTTTATCGCACACCTCCGTCCCCTGATAGGAGGCATCCCATATCTGATCATGGCATCCCGTACTCGATCTGGACTTCTCGTGCACCTTGCAAAGAATAGGAAAAAACCCATCTTTTCAAAAAGTAAGGGAGAAGTCTGGATCGGGTATGGGATGCCTTCTGCCTAGGCATGGAGATGTGCGATAAAATCCGTGTTTAAATGTTTACATCCTATGCTTACCTCGGGTGGAAAGGACAGGAAAGGGCAGTGCTGTAATCTCTAGAGATAAAGCAAGAAAGAAGCAGTTTGGAGTTAATTCCACCTATGAGAATAATTTTAGAAGAACATATTAAGAAGGCAATCTACCCAGAATCTTATGCATGAGGACATGAATTAACATTTAGGCTCTTCTTGGATGTTAGGCTGCAGGTAATATTGGGATTAATACTTTCTAAATTTACTATAACACAGCTGCTTCTCATTTTAAGTAGTTATTCCTTGCCCCTTTCCTTAGTTTGACTAGGAAATTAGCTTCTTGAGCCCTGTTGAACAGTAACGTCTTACTGTAAAGAGCAACGACTTTTCTCCAAAGCTTGGAAAAATTCAAAGACACAGCTGAAGGAAAATCAGTATGCAAAGGGATCTTGCAGCACCTTTGAGACTAACTGAAAGAAAGAAGTTGCCAGTATGAGGTTTTGTAGACGTTTTGTAGATGCACCTGAGGAAGTAGGCTCAAGTCTATGAAAACTCATGCTATCAACTTTTCCCTTTCAGTTAATCTCAAAAGTGCTACAAGATCCCTTTGCATAAAGCTTCGAAGAGTTACTTTTAAAAACGATGACTCCCAGAATCCCCCAACCAGTGTGGCAAATTGTGTTCTTGAGCTCCACAACCCTTGACAGAACTCTATCAGAGCATACCCACAAATGGCCAACCTTGGCTAGGCTTGTGAGAAGGTTGCATGCCTTCCCACTAGAGGTCCTCCAAGTCTAAGCTTGGATAGACATTTGCTGAAGCCTGAATAGACTTCTGTACTTAAGCTAGTTCATTCATATTTGTGTGGAGCTACCAGCAGGTGGACTAGTGGAGCGATTTGCTTTCTAGCAATCTCGGTATTACGGACCAAGTTTCCCTTATCTGAAATACTTGGGACATGAAGCGTTTTGGATTTTGGAATTTACATATACATACACAATGAGCTATCTTGGAGATGGGACCCAAATCTAAACACAAAATTCATTTATGTTTCATATTCACTCTATATGCATAGCCTGAAGGTAATTTTATACAATATTTTAAAATAATTTTGTGAATGAAACAAAGTTCTCAGAAAGCAAAGGTATCAATACGTCAGCTACCCATGAAAAAAGTTTTAGGTTTTGGAGTATTTCAGAATGCCAGATAAGGGACTGAGGAGCTATACAGACCGGCCAAAAGGGCCGGCCTGGGAGTGGAGTCGGGACATGGTGACCACATGCCGGCCGCACTGACTTTGCCCCGATGCCGTCGTCATGCCATCCACCCAACCAGACAGCGGGCAGCATCAGGGCACTCTCTTGGTGCACCGTTCACACATGCTGTGCCAAAGGAGTGCCGAAAAGCTGCTGCCACTGCGCTGAGGGTGACTTTTTGCCGCTCTAAAAAGGAGTGGCATTTGCCAGCTCTTTTTAGAACAGCAAAGTGCCGGATCAGGGCCGTGACGTGGGGTTGCCATAGCCCAAATCCAGCGCTCCTAGGGGTGGCACAGAGCTGCCCCTTTTGGGCAGTCTGTGGAGCCGCTCAGTCTGTATTCACACAGCTAGTGGGTGGCCAAAATGCAGGAATACTTGCCAAGAATATGGAGCTGTGCAAATATGTGAGCTTGGCACTAAAGAAAAAGCAACAAAATACATGGGATTGTATAGCTGCTGCAGCCAAAGCTGGCCTACCAATGGTGGAGCTGGAGTAATTGTTCCAGAGCTTTGAGAAGCAAGGGTCCCCATCCGTGCTATTGCTGGCAATGAATGTGTACATGCACATGTATGCAAACACGTTTTTTGGTACTGTAAAGCTATCAGGAGAGAAGTTTATTTTTATTTGAATATTTCTACCTCAGCCTATATCAAAAAGTTTTCAAGTCATCTTATAAGTAAGATTAAGTCGTTTCTGACTTATGGCGACTCTAAGGCAACTCTATCATAGGGTTTTCTTCAAAGATATAGCTGTGTTAGTCTGTAGGTTCAGTATGTAGAGAGATTTTGTAGCACCTTTGAGACTCACTGAAAAAAAGAAATTGGCAGCATGAGCTTTTGTAGCTTTCTACGAAAGTTCATGCTGTCAAATTCTTTTTTGGCATTGTTTACCTTTGCTTCATCTTTTAGATCCTTTGTTACATGCCCATAAGTTTTACCCTTGTCTTATCCGTGGGTCATATCAAAATTCATAATTTTTGCCTCTAAACCTGACCTTGACTTATACATGAGATCAACTTATAGTCAAGTATATATGGTATTTCTGTCATTCAGATTCAGCCAAGGTTGCTTGCACAAATGCACAAAGGGGCTATGGTTCCAGAAATTCTGTTGTATCAGAGCCACAACTAACTTTATGCAGTCTTGGCAACAGCTTTTGAGGTCGTAGGAAGCTGTGACATCTAGAACACTGAAAAATCAAAAATCAAAAGCGGGCAGATTTTCAGACAACGTCGCTGTTAAAATGGGGTTAACCCGAATGGAAAGTAGTCAGAAACTGCTTCTTTTTACTTTCTTTTTACTTTTAACCCCATTTTAACAGCAATGTGTGTGAAAATCTGCCCGCTTTTGCAGATTTCCACCACCTTTTAAATCCTGTTTCTGCACGGGATTTCCCCTGTGTGATAAACTCCTAGGTTGTGAAATTGGGAAATTTTAATAATTCATAGACATACAGTTTTGGAAGAGGTGGTCTGTTTTATATCATCTCTCTTTTCGTCTTGTGTTGAATATGCAAGAGTATGCATTTTAAATTTCTTCTTCAAAATAAAATAGAGCAGTGCACTCCTCCGCTGATGGTGCTAGGAAGGGCAGTTGGTGCTAGGCTTGCCTTCAGTACGGGAGATGGAGAAGGGGTGAGAGATAACTTATGAGTGACTTGAATAAGGGCCAAGTCTGGCATGTTTTATCGCTGTATCTTTAGCATGTCGTTTAGGGTGAAGGGGGCAAAAACGGTTCATGGGCTCTCAAGCTGAATGGCTCCCAAAGGAAGAGAAACTGGGTGAGTCATTCAATGAGCTCAGCACTGAGGCATCTGTGGCCTCCATGAGAATTTATCACAGAACCCTTTCCTGGGATTCTTGGGGGCTGTTGGTGGCGCTTCCTTGTTTGGGTTATGGAGGACATAAGGCTGAGAATGCCCCATATGCAATGCAACGCAATGTAATGCATTGCAACCCATCCAGGGCGGCCAGATGTCCTAACTGCAAAGGAGGACAAGGCACTGCAAAATGCAAGACGTGCAAGGAAAATGTCGGACAGGACCAAATCAAAACTAAAACCACAAATATAAATATAAATGTATGCTTCTTAGTTATGCTTCAAATGGAGGACGTTTTGGAATTCTTCCTGGGCAGAAGGCTGAAATGTAGGAGACGTCCTGGAAAAGGAAGATATCCGGTCACCCCGAACCCATCTCCCTGGGCATCTACACCATTTACACCAAGGAACATCTACACCAAGGAACCCCTTGCTTGCTTTCCTCCTCTTGTAGAACCTAAACAGTCCAAGTGCTCTTGTACCAAAACCAAGAAGACCAGCTGCATGGCAAGGAGGAAAAAAAATAGGGATCGGCAGACTCCATGCTTCAAAAAAGAGCTGCGGGAAGCTGTGATCCTCCAGAGGCCCTTTCACACTATGAAGTTATAGTGCTATGATTTCACTTTAACTTCAGTGGTTCCATCCTATGGAATCCTGGGATTTGTGGTTTACGGAGGGCTCTTTAGGATTCTGAGTCAGAGAGCTCTAGTGTCCACAGACTACAAACCCTAGGATGTAGTCATGGCAGGCAAAGTGGAATTGCTATAATTAGGTATGTTGTTGCCGTGTACCTTCAAGTCATTTCTAACTTATGGCAACCGTAAGGCAGACCTATCGCGGGGTTTTCTTCAGAGGGGGTTTGCTATTGCCATCCTCTGAGGCTGAGAGAGTGTGACCCAGTGGATTTACACATCTGAGCCAGGATTCAAATATGCAAATACTGCTGGATCATGGAGTGAGGAAGAAGAATACACAAACCGTAGTGACTGCAGCCTGAGAAAAGGGGGTTGCCATTACCTTCCTCTGAGGCTGAGAGAGTGTGACTTGCCCAATGTCACCCAGTGGGTTTACACGTCCGAGCCAGGATTCAAATCCTATTCTCCAGAATTATAGTCCAACGCTCAAACCACTACACCAAATTGTGTTATAGTTGTACAGTGTGAAAGGGCCCCAGATGATGTTGAACTGCAACTTCCATTGTTGTTGTGTGCGTTCAAGTCGTTTTCTTGGTAAGATGTGATCAGAACAAGTTTGCCATTACCTTCCCCTAAGGCTGAGAGCATGTGGCTTGCCCAAGGTCACCCAGTACGTTTCATGGTCAAGCTGGGAATTGAACCCTGGTCTCCAGATTTGTAGTCCAACACACAAACTACAACACCCCAACCACTGTTCAGACAGTGACAGGAATTGCGGCAAGTCCATAGCTTTCCTACCGCCTCTTAAAACAAAAATCCTAGCTTAGCCACCATTAGGAACCTGAAATGCCATGGATTAAAGTGGGAGTGTTAGTTAAACTCTTCACAATCAGTGGGATGGAAACATGTGTTTATCTTTCTATCCATAATGATTATCGGTTCCCCCCCCCCCGAGATTTTTTCAGAGGAGGGTTGTCATTGCCTTCCTCTAAGGCTGAGAGTATGTGACTTGTCCAAGGTCACCCAATGGGTCTTCATGACTAAACAGGTATTTGAAACCTGTCCTCCAGAGTCATAGTCCAACGCTCCATACTGGCTCAATTAAGACGTATAAGAAATAAGAATATCGTTCGTATACAATACTCAAATTCTTATAAAATTGCTACAGTCATGACCAGTTAGAAGCAACCAACGTTGGACACAATTTGGGTGCAAGGAAGCCCAAAGGCCATCTGTCCTGGCCAAGCTAATGGAATGGGTCTTCCTTGTTCCTTTAATACAGCAAAGTGGAATAATGTTTAAATTTGGACTGCAGTGGTCCTAACATTTTCTTTTAATTTCATTGTGCTGCTCCTTAGTTTTCTCCTAGCCTAGCTCCTTTGTCCTAGTCTAGAGTCAGTGTGGTGTAGTGGTCTGTTGGACTAGGACTCCTAGGGACCAGGTTTTGAATACCTCCTTGGTGACCTTGGTCAAGTCACACACTCTCAGCCTTAGAGGAAGGCAATGACAAACCACCTCTGAACCAAATGAACCCACACACACACACACAAAAAAAAACATGCAAGGTTTGCCTTAGGTTTGCCATACGTCAGAAGGCACACAACTCCAAGAAGTTCCATTTCAGAGCTTGGAAAAGTGACTTTTTCGGACCACTTTTCTGGATTTCCCAGCTAGCATGCCTGCTAGAAAACAAAGCCTGACTTTACCGCATTTGGGGAATAGAAAGTAGGGTAAAGTATTGATGTGGACAAGTTAATTGTTCCACCTCAGATGGCGGATTTTAGTATATCATTTTGAACAATTCCATATACAGTATTAAATATATAAAAAAAGACTCTGCAAGGAAAAAAACCCCACACTCTAGTACATCAGGGATCAAACTAGTTTTTTTAGGCCACCATGCTCCCTGTTGCCCTAATTTTTTCATTTCAAGGGAGTTTTTTTATTATTATTATGTTTCTCTACCTGTAGTCTGAAATGGCACTCCATTCTAGCACCTTATATCTGCTGCTGCACGACCACCACATCCCAGTTTACATTTCTCGGAAATGGCCCTAAAAGACGTCCATCAGCCACAGTTAGCCCAAATAATGCTATTACCAGCCTGTCAACCAAAGAATTCTCATTGTGCTTCTAAAAGCTTTTGAATTTCCAGCTTTCCGAGATGTGACGCGTTGCTAATCGAGATACGTGCTTCTTTATTTGCATTGGTTTTTCAGATGTAATTCATTTTTCTCTTATATGTCTTCTTTTTCTTGCCAAAAAAAGAAAAGAAAAGAAGCTTATTTGGGATAGGAAGGAAGTCCTAGCTTGGATGTTTATCCCCTCATTCCCAGCTGATATTCTCTTGGTCACACGCCAATGACCGATAAACCAGCCAGGAACTGGTATGATGAGAACAGCAGAGCCTGGGAGAGGTCAGCCTCCATCCCTCCCCCTTGCACCTCATGTCATAACTGCTTTCTGATCCATTTCAGCCCTGGGACATGATTTCCCTTCTCGGTTGTTGGAGGCCTTTTTTCTTTTCTTTTCCTGGTGTGCATCTGGGGGTTGGAGAGGCACTCCGGAGCTAGGGAGTGGATGGAAATAGCTTTCAGCAAAAGCCATCCATCTTGCACTGTGGGAATTCCAAGGAGGAAAATGC
>CM034705.1:15996021-16044696 GCA_020142125.1 Phrynosoma platyrhinos | reverse complement strand
CCTGACTTGACAACCTTTTTATGATGTTTCTTCCCTTACACTACTCAGGTGGTTGTCTTCTCTGTTCATTCAAATTCTTCTACATTGGAACGTGTGCATGTTTGTTGTTGTTGCTGTGTGCCTTCAAGTCATGTCTGACTTATAGGGACTCTATCATGGGGTTTTCTTGCCATGGTTTGTTCAGCAGGGGTTTGCCATTGCCATCCTCTGAGGCTGAGAGAGTGTGACTTGCCCAAGGTCACCCAGTGAGTTTCATGGCCAAGCGGGGAATTGTAGCTGGTCTCAAGAGTTGTAGTCCAATATTCAAACCATTACGCCAGGTTGATGTGCCTTCAGGTTGTCTGTTGGCTTATGGCAACCCCACAAATTTCATAGGGTTTTCTTAGGGAAAGGATACACAGAGGTAGTCTGGCCAGTTCCTTCCTCTAAAATATTGCCTACAGCCCTGGTATTCCTTGGTGGTCTCCCATCCAAGTACTAACTGGGGCTGATCCTGCTTAGCTTCTAAGATCAGACAAGATCTGGTGCTTTTCATGATATTTAGGCCTTGAAATGAGTGTACTTTAGACCAGTCAGCTGTGGTCCTCTACCTGTTTCAGTCTGACAGAGGAATTCTGCATATTCATTGTTGGCATCCTTTTGTCACATCATTAGGAGTAGAGTTTGGCTTTTGGGTTAGTGCTACCAGATATCTCTAGTCATCATTGGTTGTGATGCCTAAATATTCCAAATCTGCTCCATATGTCCCAATTTGGAAGGGATGGTCCTGATCAATCTTCTGTCATCCCACTTTTTCAGCTGCTTTTGAAATCTCTAGTTTCTGTCTCTCTCCTACTTCCCCCTTTGTCCTCAGCTAACTTCAGTTGCTGTAAACTGAATTCGATAAAGTTTGTTGTGTGCCTTCAAGTTGTTTTTGACTTAGGGTGACTGTAGAGTGAACATATCACAGGGTTTTCTTAGCAAGATATAGTGGAGCGAAGATCTTGCTATTGCCTTTCTCTGAGGCTGAGAGAGTGTGACTTGCCCTAGGTCACCCAATGATTACAACATGTAATGAGACGTATCAAGACAATTCATACATATCCATACATATCCATATCTTCATCCATATCTCAACTTCTCATCCATCCCCTCCCATTTCATCTAATTCATCTCTTTCTTATCTTTCTTCAAATCCAATCTCCTCTTTTCTCCTTCACCCAATAGGTTTTCATGGCTGAGCATGGATTTGAACTCTGGTCTCTCAGAGTCCTAGTCCAACATTCAAACCACTACACCATGTTGGCTCTCATTTAAAGAGTTTGTATTTAATTAACAAAGTGAGGAGGAGATGTATGTGAAATCCTACCCTTCCCAGTAGGCTCAGGCAAAAGCAAACTGGTGCAGCATCTCCTGGCACTGTGTGCTTTCCCTCATTAATACTGTTGCCATCTTAACCACACTCTGATGTTGCTTGGCCACATGTGTCCTGGTTTTCATCCGTGAAAGGGTGATGGATGTGGAATTATAGGGTTGGCTTTGATTTGGGGAACACTGGAGTCCCATGCAAACCCATTGAAAGTGGATTGCAGAAGAAGATTAGAGAATTCATGTACTGGTACATCTCCTCCTCCTCCACCTCCCTGGATGTAGAGAAGTAGAGCTGGCAGCAGTTTCTTCTAGTCTGTTCTAGCTAGCTACGCTGTTCAGCCCAGTTGTTCTTTACTATTGTGAATTCCTGGAAGAGTGATCGCCTTGTGTGCATTTTGCTGCCAAACATGGTGAGAAGGAATAGGGATGAGTAGATGTGCATGAGCATATATGTGCATCTGCATGAAGGTACAGAAGCTGAATGGCTGAATCATAAAGAAATAGCACATGGTCATTTTTTGCAGTAAAACCATCGCTTTATTGTTGTTGTTATTTGCTATCAAGTTGGCTTCCACTTATGGTCACACTATGAATGAGAGACATCCAAGTGCCCTGGCCATCAATGCCCTTGTTCAGGTTTTGCCTACTCAGGGCTTTGGCTTCCTTGACAGAATCAATCAATCAATTTGTCATGTGGTCTTCCTCTTTTCCCATTGCCTTCTGCTCTACCAAGCATTGTTTGATTTTTCAAATGAGTCTCATGATATGTCCAAGGTACAATAGCCTCAGCTGAGGCTGCTTCCACACTGCAGTATTAATGCAATTTGACACCACTTTAGCAGTCATGGCTCCATCTTGTTGGATTCCTTGAGTTTGTAGTTTGTTGTGACACCAAAGCTCTCTGACAGAGAAGACAAAATAGCTCACAAAACTACAAATCCCACGATTCCATAACATTGAGCCATGGCAGTTAAAAGTGGTGTCAAACTGCATTAATTCTGCAGTACAGATGCAACCTTAGCCATCTCGGTTTCTAGTAAGAGTTCAGGCCTGAGGCGAATGGGGACCAATTCATTTACGGTCCCTTCAAAATGTACACATTTATTATGTGCAAAGCTTTTGTGGACTAAAGTCCTGAATCTAGAAGAAGAGGAGGAGATGTGACTGTTGAGAGTTGTGGTCCAGGCAGAGGAAAGGATGGATGTAGAGCTTTGGAAAATTACTGTTTTGGGCAACAGTGCTTCCAGAATTTTGCAACCATCAGAGGAAGATTTGCGAGATCCTTAGGGAAGCTTCTTTCTTGAGTGGGGTGTATGCACTCATCTTGCTGTTGATGCCACTATTCATTCATTTGGGCCCAGTCCTTGTCATCTCTAGGGCTGCATCCACATTGCAGAAATAATCCAGGTTAACATCACTGTACTGCTATAGTTCAGTGCTATGGAATTCAGGGAACTGTACTTCATTGTAGCACCACAGCTCTCTGACAGAGACAGCTAAATGTCACACAAAACTACAATTTCCAGGATTCCATAGCATTGAGCCATGGCAGTTAAAGTGTTGTCAACCTGGATTATTTCTGTAGTGTGGATGCATCCTTCTAGGAACCTGGATGGTGATGGAGGGAAGCAAGGTAATGCTCTTAATCTTGGTTCTTCTTTCTGCTCACTCTCAGAGAGAGGATGCAAACAGATGTCAGCTTTGGAAAAAGGAACCAGAAATGGGATGAGGATCTTGCAAAGCTGCTTGACAGTTTTAAGTCCTGGCTGTGTAACAGGATGAGCTAAGAAGAAAATGTTACCACAATAAGAAATACTTCTGAGGATCAAATATACCAGAGTGGCCCTTGTCAGGACTCAGGAAATTAGTTCCTGGGCACTTCTGAGTTGTATGCCCTTGGTCTTAAAGTTTTATAACACCATTATGACAAAAGGAATCCATTGATGGGAAAGACTGCCAAGGCATTTCTTGTGCTCAGAAAGTTTCCTATAGTGATTTTGATGAAAGAAAATCAATCTTCATGTGCTCAGGCACTGCAAATGAAATGCTAGCATCTGCTCAGGGTTCAAATTAAGCTCCAGATCTGCTAGGTCTGGTGTTGCTAGATTTGATGCTATGAGGTCCCTGAATCACTTTTCCAGGGCCCAAGATGTATTACTGTGTGGATAATGATATTAGAGATGGGAGACACATGTAATCCCCACCATTATCCTTGAACGCGCAGCGTATGTGCTGAATTTTGGCAGTGCTAGGAGCACAGAATGCCAAAGAGCACCTCTTTATTTATTTATTTGGTATTAAAACAAGGAATTCCAGGAGTGAGCGTCTTGCTTCAGAAAAGTATCTTACTTCCTGGTAACCCCTGGGAAATGATATTTTCTTCTCAGACAGGGCACCCCCACTCCCAGAGTTTTAATTTAGAAATGAGGTTCAGGAAACCAGAGTTGGGTTGGTTTGTCAGTGTGCCCTTGGTTGTTGGCAGCACTCAGTGAAAGTATGGTGTACAACTGTGCTGGGATCTGGTGTTTGTTGTTAACTGCCCTTGTGCTGATCCTGACTCATGGCGACCCTGTGGATGAGACATCTCCAAGATCCCATGTCCTCCACTGCTCTGCTTGGGTCCTACAAATTCATGCCCATGACCTCTCTGATTGAATCCATCCATCTAACATGTGGCCTTCCTCTCTTCCTTCTGCCCTCTACCTTTCCTAACATAATTGTCTTTTCTAGTGATTCATGCCTTCTCATGATGTGACCAAGTACGACAGCCTCATTTGATCATCTCGGCTTCCAGGGAGAGTTCAGACTTGAGCTGTTCAAGGACCCATTTGTTTGTCTTTTTGGCCATCCATGGTATCCTCCGCACTCTTCTCCAGCACCACATCTGAACTGAGTTTATTTTCTTCTTATCTGCTTTCTTCACTGTCCAGCTCTCGCACCCGTACATAGTGATGGAGACTACTATGGCTCGGACGATTCTGATTTTAGTGTTCAGTTGTATATCTTTACTCTTTAGGGTCTTTTCTAGTTCCTTCATAGCTGCCTAATCTAGGAGGCATGAAATTAGTCCCCACGCTTGTTAATATTGCCAGCCATGAATGTAGATACAGGCTGGTATCCTGCTAGTGACTTCCATATGTCCACGTTGCCCTACGTTTTTGTCTGATGTGGACATTCATATTCAGTTGAAGGTCACAGAAGTACCTGTGGTGTCCTTGCAAGTGCACCTGCAGATGCATATTGTGCACTGAACATTTCACATTTCAGTTGTGCAGTTACATTTGCTTGCACATCCAGTTACACTGTTGCGGTTCACTAATGTACAATTTCCACATTATTCTGTGGTTGCATCTAGATTGCTGAATTAATGCTATTTGACAAAGCTTTAACTGCCATGGCACAATGCTATGGAATTATGGTGTTGGTAGTTTTGTGAGCTATTTAGCTCTCTCTCTCTGTCAGGGAGTTCTGGTGGCACAACAAACTACAAATCCCAGCATTCCATAGGATGGAGCCATGACAGTTAAAGCTATGTCAAACTGCATTCATTCTGCAGTTTGGCAGCAGGCTTAGTGCAGGATCTCAGGCATACTTTGGCAGATGCAAATGTTATACAAATATATCTAATGGGCCTGGGCTCCTAAACTATTCAAGTGCCTAAAAACATCTGTGTCTCCTTCCCTTCTTATTCTCATCCTAGTCTGAAGGTCCAAGATCTTTTCAAGGAATTTGGGCTGGCTGCTTTTTCTTTGAGGGGAGAAGCACCAAATTTAGCCCTAGCTTTTAGCTATCAAGGGCACATAGTTCTTGATCTCGGTGCTTCTTCAAGGTCAAACTGGCTAACAGAAATCAATCGTCCCTCTGCCTCCTTTCTCCCTCCCCTTCTATTGCTCAGACAGCTTTTGTTACCAGCTGCGTCTTGGCTTCATTGACTTGAGCCTCACTTTCCTATGTAGGCATTAGTTGGCTGACCTTAAAAGGGTGGCGGGGGAAAGCACCCGCTTTGGAGCGAAGATGCATCTTTTTAGCTATCTTGAACTTGGCTTTAAATTGTATGCTGCCTTGAGTCCCTATTTGGGGGGAAAGGGCTGGGATATAAATAAAGTGAAAGATAATGATAATAGCAGCCAATATGCAGCTAGAGGATTTCACCTCACCAGCCAGTCTACCTACCCATTACTGTGTTTCACCTGCTCCCTGGTAGCCTGGCCTTTGGGACTCTACACTGATGCTACTGTTCCAGTGCTCCTGTGCTGTACATGTGCACATCCATGTGAATGTGGGCACGCAGCCAGTCTGGCAGCCCCTGAATCTCTGGGTCTCAAAGAGGGAAGACCATGATCTGACCATGAAGGAAGAGGCTGGTCTTTTCTTTTGTGGGCTGTGCATGAGAAGGTGGGTGTGGAGAGAGACAGTGTGTGAGAGTGGTAAGGGCAGCACCGCTTAATGTGTAAAAGAGCCACTTATGCATTGACAAGAAAGAAAGACGTCACCAGCCAAACAAGGTGTCCAAAGGACAAGATGGCATTTTCTACCTGGTTGGATATAACCTTGACTGGCAATCGGTATGTAGAGAGATCTTGTAGCACCTTTGAGACTTGCTGAAAGAAAGAAGTTGGCAGCATGAGCTTTTGTAGACTTTCTCAGAAGCATTTGAGGAAGTAGACATAAGTCTATGAAAGTTCATGCTGCCAACTTCTTTCTTTCAGTGAGTCTCAAAGGTGCTACAAGATCTCTCTACATACTGATTCCACAGACTAACACAGCTATATCTTTGAATCCTAGACTGGCAATGAACTTTACTTTAGTCCTGGTGACGTGATTGCATTCTGCATGGTATTTCAGGGCAACGGGTTCACTTTTGTGGTGCTGGACAGGTGGTGTAGCATGTACAGCTTTGTCTTCAGGCTGAAAGGGATTGCTGGAGGGAGATTTCAGGAGGAATGACTGTGAGGTTGCTGCTGGTCCTCAGCATCTCCTGTCAGAGGTGTTTACCTCCCTGGGGATGCTGGGCAGGCCTTGCCTGGGAAGCAAAGGGTTCATCAGTTGTGTCTCACTACTCAAGTGGAGGGATGTTCCCCATGCTGAAGGAGTGAGTGAATCCAGGGAATTGCAGTGTATGCCTGGCTCACCTCTGCAGCAGCAGATAGGGGTGGGGGAAGGACAGGGATTGTGTGGAATCCATGGTGAGGCCTGTGGCTGATCCCCTCCTGCAACTGCATTCATCTCTATGATTTATTTCTACCTGGAGCAAGGTTGTGGTACCAGTATGTCTAACAACTTAATTACAAATCTCTGGCAATCCAGAGTTTCCCAAGATTCTGGGCTATAGAAATGCTGCAATAAATATCAATAAAAATAATTGTTTGGCTGCTGCCACTAACAAATTTTCAAGGTCACTAGCCCAAAATTACTGTTCTATGGAGATTTAAGCCACGATGTGCTGCCATGGATATCCTCTTCCTAAACCTTCCTTATCTGAGGCTATATGTCCAAGCGTAGAGTTATTTTCAGAGCTCTTGCTCAGCCTTCTGCAACCTGGTGCTTACTAGTTGTGTTGGACTACAGTTCCTAGAATCTCACAACTATCATATTCTGAGGATATAGTCCAACACATATGGAGGGCACCAGCTTGGGAAAGGCTGTTCTTTGTCTTCTTTGCTTTCCTGCCCCATCAGTAACTCAGTCGATTATATCACTTTTGTGATTAACAGCAAGGGTGTCATTGTTTGGCTTCTCCTTTGTTTCTTCTGTAGGCTCTTCTGATGTTCCCTGTTGATCTGAGACTCCCTCCTTCCCCAGAATGCCCCTTGCATCTAGCATCACTGAGCGCAGCCCTGAAGAGACCATGGACTCTGTCCCAGAGGAGTTCCAGCAAGTCCTCTCCATTGACCAGATCCATGCCATCCGTGCCACTAATGACTATGTGGAGAGACCTGTCTGCTTCAAACAAGCACCCTCTATCCTTTCTTTATCCCAGCCACAGTCTATCCATAAACAGGAGGTGACCCAGGATCGCCTGATGACCACCATCATCCAGGACCTTGCTCCTGACCAACCTCACCAGATGCTGCCTCTTCAGCAGCCCCTGAGCCATTCCAGCACCGCCAGCTCCATCTCCCACAGCACCACTGCCTCAGAGCAGCGGCTGCTTGGTGGCATCACACCGTCACACTCTGGTCACTCGCTCATCCGGACACAGCCCCGTGCAGGCGACCTGAAGCCTGAAGAGCTGCTGAAGGGAACATCCGGGAAACCTCCTGCCTTCCATTCAGGCCACCTTTTCATTTGTGAGGAATGTGGCCACTGCAAGTGTGCCCACTGTGCAGCTGCCCGGAGCTTGCCCTCTTGCTGGATTTGCAACCAGCGCTGCCTCTGCTCCCCAGAGAATCTCATTGACTATGGCACTTGCCTCTGCTGTGTCAAGGGTATCTTCTACCATTGTTCTTCAGATGATGAAGACACCTGCGCTGATGACCCCTGCTCCTGCGGCCCAGGATCCTGCTGTGTCCGCTGGGTTGCCATGAGCTTCCTCTCTGTGCTCATGCCCTGCCTATGCTGCTACTTTCCTACCTTGGGGTGCCTCAAACTTTGCCAGCGGGGCTACGATGCTGTGAAACGACCTGGCTGTCGCTGTCGGAATCACACCAACACTGTTTGTAGGAAGATCTCCTCTTCAAGTGGAGCCACTTTACCCAAGACTTTGGACAAACCAGTATGACTTTCTCAGGAATGGGGGAGATGAAAATGGCTGTCCCTTGTCCTCTTCTTCATCATCTTCACCATGTTCTTCTTTCCACTTCCCCAGCCAAAAGCCTCCAACTGGGGAGGAAGCAAAGACAGCATGGCCAAAGCTGGCCAGACCCTGAAGCTCACTTGGGTGGTTGATGCTTCTTCTGTAGTGGAGGAGACCGCTTATCCCTTGTGTCCAAGATGGGCTTTGAAAGCTTTGCACATTTCAACAATGGCTTAAGGATGGGTGGAAATAGGAAACAGACATGTGTTATTGCAGGGGGAAAGGTGCAGTTTGATATGGGATGGCTCAGGATTCTGACCTCCAGAATGCCTTATTTGTCTGTGGTGGGTTAAAAAAAATATTGCACTCAAGCACTATAGTATCTTGGAGATCAGGCCATTATATAATCGGGAGTTGATTTAAGATAAAATAAGACAAGTTTGGTTTAGTGAAGTAGTTGAGGGTGTTGGGTTGTGAGTGGAGTAACCCAGGTTCAAATCCTTATTCATTTGTGAAACTCGCTGTGTGACATTAGAATGGTCACTCTCATCAGCCTCACCTACCTTGTAGGCTGCTGTGGGGACAAAATAGGGGTCCGGGAGACATATCTACCTTGAGTTACCTTGAATCAAGCCTGCTTTGGAGAAGAGGCAGAATCAGAGTGAGCTCTACCATATTAGAGGGAGGCAGTCAATTGGCAAATGCTGGTATGGAGCAGTGATGGCTTCCCAGTCATTCCTCCTGGATCCTTTGACTGTTTTCTATGGGCTAACAGAGCTGAGAATGCCACACAACCTGTCCAGCCCCCCTAAACTGGTATAGGATGCTGTCCCCTCGCCAGTATTAAATTGCCCATTCCATCAAATAAGGAAGGGGTGCTACCTTCCTTGCCCTCTGCTTCAGATGGTTAAATGTGCTGGGCTGGCCCTAGGCAGAATATAAGTATAGGTCTCAGGTCTCATTCTCTTAAGCTAATGGGATAGCAGATAGCACAAACTGTCAGTCTGAATCTGAGATGACTCCTTTGGATGGATTGAGTAGAAAGCTTATTCTATGACTTACTGACAGAAGTAACTTCTTTAGCTGATGTGTCCTCCCCCTGCCTTCAGTCCCAGGTGAGGAGGCTTCCCTATTAGACCTTCTTGAGGTCAAAGATTGCAAAGTTAGTTTTTTAGAGTACGGCTCCCAGAACCCCCCTGGCTAGCTTAAGTAGCTGACGTATTGGCTGGGGGATTCTGGATGTTTTAATCCAAAAAGGAAACTTTTATAAGTTCTGTTTGGTGTATCATGCAGAGTCATGCCCTGTTCTACAGAGAAGTAGTGCCCAGGACAACAGTTTTGAAGTTAGCACTCCTGACACCTGTTCTCTTCATGGGAAAATAGGGGGGGGGGAATATTCAAAGGAAAGAATACTAACTAATACAAACTTTCCTGGACCTGAATATTTGGTTTTGACTTATGGTATAGCTTTCAATTTGGGGGTTCTAGGGCAAAGGGGACATATTCTGTGCAATGGATAGCACATGTGCTGTCAATTCCTCCTTGCCTAAATAAAGCACCTTGGATATATCTGATTATGATTATGAAGGCAGATGTTGGGACAACTTTTCCTACAAATCAGTTATAGCACACGGTTTGCAGGGAATGCTGGGAAAGATCCTTGTTTGATGTTCTGGAGCTTTGCTGTCTGTCAGTGTGTAGACATTACTAGATGGATCAGTAATATAGGGCAGCTTCCTTTTGGGCATTTCCTTAAAATGAAGGGTGGGATAACATAGCTCTGAATATGATTTGTACCCCCTTAGGTGGTGGGCAAATCTGTATCTTCATTATAGAGCTTGGAGAATTTACTTTTTGGACTATAATTCCCCAAATCCTTCAGACAGGATGGCGACATGATTCACAGAGTTGCAGTCCAAAAACTAACTTTTCTGAGCTCTCCTTTTCTGTTGTTAAATAAAACCATGCCCATAATTCAGCAATTCATGGTCCTCCATCTTTCACCACCTTTCTTTCTTGGCAACTATGGTTAGGACTGATGGGAGTTGGCCACAAGAAACTACTCATCCCTGTAGTTGGGAATCAGGAAAGTAGATGAAAGGTAACAAAATGTATGGGTCAGATCTTTATTCCTGTAATGCATGTTGACCAAATTCATTGGTTCCTGGCACATTGACTTAGGGTGTGAATGAAAACTACACAGTTATTGCCGCTCTAGGTTCTTGAATTTAATCGGTAGATAGCATAAAACAGACATCATTTTTGATCTACTGAACACTCTCACTCTCTATGTTTTGCAGTCCAGGTGTAGAGCAGATTTGGGTTTTGGGTCATCAGTTGTACAAACACATTTTAGATCAGCCTTTCTTAACCTGCATTGGACTATAACCCAGTTGTCCTTCAGCCAGCATTTTGTTATATTTGCCTGGGATGATATTCAGACACATTTGGAGGACACTAGTACTGGGTGGAGGAGATTTCCTTAGATCCAATGAAGGAAACAGTTTTAGGTGGCATAAGTTTCTTCTTCCTCTTCCTGAGACCCTTGCAAATGCAGGAAGAAAGGCATGGATTGTAAAATTGAAAAACTCTTTTACAAGTTCTTCCAGTTGCTTGGATTTATCTCTCTGTTCTCTCTTCCACCTCATATGATAGCTTAGAAATACTGCAAATCATGTCTGTGACAACCTGCTATAAATGGTGCCATATGCAAAGTCTGGCAAAAGGATTTTCTTAAACTCTGTGCATTATGCCAATTCAAGACTATTGAAATTTATTGGAGTTATTTTGGAAGATTTTTACATGAGGTTCCTTGCACAGTTTCAGTTAGGATGTGGGACTCACCAGAGATGGAGGTGGCTGATCCAAATTTGAATGGCTACTTCTGCTTAAGATTTGGTGGTATTTCAGAAGTGATCTCCTTCTTGTAGATTTGAAAGCAGTAGTTTCACCCTCTTATTCATCTCCCTCCTTTTATTGTCTTCCAATACACTGTTTCCTCTTCTTTTTTAAGGGAATAGGCCATGGTTTCCTTTAAGGCCAGTGCAATGGGATCTGATGCAGTTGAGCTGAAGCAAGGGTGGAGAACACGTCGTCCTCCTGAAGCTGTTGGACTAAAACTCTCATTATGTGATATGATGATGGGAGCTATAGTCCAACATGATCTGTGGAGCCACAGGTTGTTCACTCCTGAGCTAGAAGATGCATTCATACTTAATGATAGAGTCCTTTTCAGGCCTTTAGTGTCATAGGTACATTTAGAACTGGGAGTTGTGTGGCTGAGCGGAAAGATGTTGTATTCTCAAATCTCATGCACACAAATACTGCATCAGTAGTATTTCTGAGTTTCTGGGCACATGCAACTCTCTGTAATGATATTACCTGGTCTGTCTGTTGCCCCTGCCTTTCTTCTATTACATTCAACTTGTCTCTGGGTGGCTTGTGCTCTCAGCACATTATTTTCTCTTCACAAAGATCCCATCCATTGAAGTAGCATGTAGAAACCAGGTAACATGGGATGAAGCATTTTCAGACACAAAAGGTGTATGGTGTGTCCTCTAAGGTTGAGTTTCCCCTCTTATTTTATATAAGGCGTAATATCTGCTCATAATATATCTTCTTTGTTGTATATATATATATTTTTCACCATGCTCTACCATTTAAAAAAACCCCAAAATATTTATTTGAGAAGTTTATTTGAAATGTTTTTAAAAGAATGCATCATAACCTATTTATTATAACATTAGTTGTGCATCTGGTTTCCCTCCCCCTACCCCTCTGTCTCTTACAAATCTAATTAAACTGTTACTAAACCACTGCTGAAATGAAGGAAATAATTCTATGAGTGGTGTCCTGAACCACCTCAAAGCAACTATTCAATAAAATATATATATATAAATTTTGAATGTTTTTCTCCTGTTCTGTCTGTGTGTAGGAATGTAGCAAGCCTCATGGCCTACTAATGCAACTTTTCCCGTCTAGTCCCCTGGTGTTACACTATAGTTCCCTCTTAGCCCAGTCAGCATGGATGGTGTTTGGGGATGATCAGAGATGTAGCACAGCAACACTGGGGGCATGGGAGACTTGGCTGGGAAAGGTTGTACTAGTAGAAAAGTCTTATTGTGGATTGTCATCTACCACACCTCAAACGGTGCTGTGGGAAGAGGCAGAACCAAAGGCAATGCAGTGAAGCAAAGAATAAATTCTCGAAGGCTGATATGGGAGACACTGGAGAGACCTTGCCTGTCACAACAGGTCAACAACTGCCGCTGCAAGAGAGGAGTATACTACTAAGCAGGGGTGTCATAAGCAGGGAAGAGGGAAGATTGCAAAATGATGGCATTGCCCCCTCAAATAACAGTTCTTCCGCTCTGCAATGAAATGTTCTTTTGGTTCACAGATTTCTAACATTGCGGCAATTTTTAAACTTTATTTGAGCAATTTAGAAATATGAGTTCAGACATCCAAATAAAAGGGATGAGCAAAGTGGTCAAAAGAATGTGAACATAGCAGATATAAGATCTAGTTGTGAAGGCTTAATGTTGAACAGAAAGAAAACAAAAACAATGACCATCGAGGACCTTCACAAGTTCAACGTAGACAATGAAGAAATAGAAATAGTAAAAGAATTCCCATACCTGGGATCAAACATTGACAGAAATGGGGACTGCAGTCAGGAAATCACAAGAAGACTAAGAATGGGGACGGTGGCTATGAAAGAACCAGAAAAGATCCTCAAATGCAAAAATATACAAAGCACAAAAGTGAGAATTATACAAGCCATTGTATTTCCTATTACCATGTATGGATGTGAGAGCTGGACAGTTAAGAAAGATGATAGGAAGAAAATCAATGCATTTGAGAGAAGGTGGTGTTGGAGAAGAGTGCTGAGGATCCCATGGATAGCCAAAAAGACAAACCAATGGGTCCTAGAGCAGATCAAGCCAGAAACCTCCCTGGAAGAAGCCAAGATGACCAAACTGAGACTGTCATACTTTGGACGCATCATAAGAAGGAAGGACTCTTTGGAAAAGACAATAATGCTGGGAAAAGTGGAGGGAAGTAGGAAGAGAGGAAGGCAACATGCCAGATGGGGGGACTCTATTATCAAGGAGGTCACTTTGGGTATTAAGGGGTCACAGGACACGGGAGGACAGGGGGTCTTGGAGAGGTCTCATCCATAGGGTCGCCATGAGTCGAGATTGACTCGAGGGCAGTTAACAAACAACAACAACAAATGCTAGATAGCTAAGAACTGAAGGATAATTTCATTTGAAGGGGTCAAATTTTTATTTTGAGGGACATGGGCAAAGTCCTCAATTTGACCCACCATAATTATTGCTTCACTCTTCAGATGAAACCTGAACAGCATTATCCTAGCCTTATGTACCAATCCCAAGGATGAGAAGCTGTGTCCCGCTGGCTGTTTTTGGCTTACAGCTCTCATCAGCTCTAGCCAATAGCTGAAGGATTATGGGTCTTGTGGGCGATAGTTATTCCAGCCTGGGCTGTAGATCATATAAGAAGCCACTGATATTTGAGGACTAGGATTTGTTTTGATTGCCAACACACAAAATGGAAGTGTAGGAAACACTTCTCCCCATATCCAATTTGGAAAGGGTCTTGAAATCAGAATTCCAGCAGTAGATGTGGGCCAGATGTCCTTATTGACAGCTAAGACAGTTTTTCATCAAGCACAGAAAGCAAACTCAACTCTCTGTGTGTCTACTCAGGAGTAAGACCCAGTACAATAGCTTCCTGAGCTGCAAAGCTGAGCTCAGTTCCATGCAACCATTTCCTGGACTTTAATCTGACTGGAAATTATATCTGAAGAGTTAATGAAGGGCAGCCCCCCTTCCCAAATGTAAGCCGCCTTGGTAGCCTTGGCTAAAGGCGGGGTATAAATAAAATATGTATTATTATTATTATTATTATTATTATTATTATTATTATTATTATTATTATTATTATAGCCCAATAGGCCAGAGATTCCTATGCTTACTGTTAAATGGCTCCAGCCAAGCTCTGGAATCTGGATGTTTGAGAACAGTGAGTTGGGGACATTTGGGTGAGCGGATGGCCTTCAGCAACTCTTTAACCTGAGTTTGGGGACATTTCTTGCCTGGATTACAATTCTGAGAGTAGCATGGATGGAAAATATGGTACCTCTCAGCTGTTTGAGACTTGATTGAGATATTATTTAACTAAAGTGTAACAGGCAATCTATGCACAACAAGAACAACAACTATTATTATTATTATTATTAAACTTTGTTTATAAAGTGCTGTTTATTTGCACACTGCTGTACCTATTGCACAATGATGTGCAATGCACCACACACAATGAGATACAATGATATGACATGTGTAACACCACTTCCATAACCTTCCTAGGAATATAGACATTTTACTTCAGCCCAAAAGGTCTATCTGCTTGTATAAGGGAACTTATACCTACTTAAGACACCAACAGGATTCCAGCATTTAATTTCCAGAAACATCACCCAGCATGGATGGATGTTGCAACTTAAAACCCATGACTGAGACTGTTACAACTCAAAATATCTGAATGGCCAATGGCTCCCATCCTCTGAATTAAATGATCTCAGGACACAAGGTTGGAAAAGAGTTCTACCCAAGAGCTTTTATCTACATTTATTTATAGCCCTGGATTTGTTTAGAAGTAAGATCATAGAGCAGGATTGGACCTCGGATCTCATCTAGTTAGGCACTCTACTTAGTGCAGAAATTTTGCCATTACAGTCCTGTAACAGATGACTGCCATCCTATGTTTAAATATCACATAGAAAAGCCACTTCTTTGTAGTGTTGCCAGATTTTCAAAATAGCAATTGGGGGGGACAGTCAAAATTCATGACATGCAGGGCTGACAATTAGGAAGCAATTATTAGCAAGTTTGTGTTCCCTCAAAATACCAGATGAAAGTATTAATTTCATTTAACTTAGCCACGTGTTTCTTTGTGAAATTAACATATTCTCCGCATTCATAAATTACAGGATGCACACATTTCTATCTTTGTGAAGGGCTCACATCCCAAAATATGGGTTTTTTTGTATATTGTTTAGTCTATATGAAAGGAAAAGCTTCCCAATTCTCAAACAGGAGTGTGTGTGTGTGTGTGTGCCTTCAAGCTGCCAGTTGACTTATGGTGATCTCATGACTTTCCTAGGGTTTTCTGAGGCAAGGAATACTCAGGAGTGGCTTTGCTAGTTCCTTCTTATGAAATATGGCCTACAGCAACTGGCATTAGCTGATAGTCTGCCATCAAAGTACTGACTACACTTAGCTTCCAAGATCAGATGAGATCTGGAGCTTTTAGGGCATTAGGCCCTCTCAAATAGGTGACATCCCTTAAAATGTGGGACACCTGCCAGTCTAATAAGGGCAAAGCTTTCTAACCCATCTTTTCTTGAAAACAAATCTTTTTGAGTTCAATGGGATTTACTCTCAACAAAGTATATGCAGGTTTGTATGCCTTCATTACAGCAGGGCATAGAAAATTCTGTATCTTTGCTTTTGAATTGGAGCACTTACAATTTATACAGATGCTTGAAATCCATGATACACATTAAAATAATGGTGGTGAAAAACATGAGCATGGATAAACCAGGAGCATGCCAGCAAACTAAGCAAAATGTGCTGGTTGTGGGGACAAATCATACAACAAAAATCAGCTAAGCCTGTGTATCCCTTTCTGGGTTCTATGGATTATAATGGGATATTGCACACAAAGTCATAATTTAAGAACCAATATATATTGATTGCAAGATTGGCAGCTTGGCAGTTTGAGGCCTGGGTGATACATGATGGGGTGAGCTCCTGTCACTATTCCCAGCTTCTGCCACCCTAGCAGTTTGAAAGCATGCAAATGCAAGAAGATAAACAGGTAACACTTTGGTGGGAAGGTAAACAGCATTCTGTGCAATCATGTTGGCCACAGGATCACAGAGTAGTCTCTGACAATGCCGGTTCTTTGGCTTGGGAACAGAGATGAGGACCGCCTCCTATGGTCGGACACAACTTGACAACCTTGTCAATGGGAAATACCTTTACCACACACACACACACATAGTAATGCTATAACAAATTAGATATTAAATTTAACACATATACACTGTCCCCAACATCCCCCAAATTCACTGAGGCTGCTGCCACATTGCAAAATTAGTGAAGTCTGACACTGCTTTAACAGTAATGTCTCTATCCAACAGAATTCTAGGATTTGTAGTTTGTTGTGGTACCAGGGCTCTCCGACAGAGAAGACTAAATATCTCCCAAAACTACTAATCCCAGAATTCCATAGCATTGAGCCATGGCAATTGAAGTGACATCAAACTGCATTAATTCTGTAGATGCAATCACAGGTGTCAGTGCAGGTCTTGCCTAAAGGTCTCTTTTGGCTGTGCTACTTAGTTGTATTGTAAGGATTGGATATAACCTTAGATCTCCAAACAAAAAATACAAAATAGATGCAAATGCAATACAGAAGTAAAGAATTTCCTCTTTTATCACTGCCTTATTCAAGATGAAAAGGACCTATTCCTTAGCCCTGGTAATTGCAACTCCTTTCCAAATCTCTCTCGTTTTCTGAACTGAATTCATCTGAACTAGCCCCTACTTTAAGATTTCTCCAGCTTCTGGGCCAAAGCAATAATTTATAGAGGTTACATGTGCACAAAGTCTAACCTGAACTCAAAATTTATAGAGGTTACATGTGCACAAAGACTCTATCATGGCATAGAGTCATAGAACTGGAATGGACCACAAAGGCCATCTAAGCCAACCTTCTGCCATGCAAAAATGCACAACTCCAGCACTGTTGAAAGTTGCCCATCCAACTTCAGTTTAAAGACCTGCAAACAAAGGAGTGTCTACAGGACAGCTATCACCACTCAGATGTTCTTCCTAATCTTGAAGACTACACCAACAGAGGGGAGGCTCTGATAGGCTCAACCAAGCTAGGAAGGCTTCAAATATGGGCCTTGGTAGTGGATTGTTATATTTCTGCCATTGGAGGACCAGTGTAGCTAAGTTTGAAAAGACACCTTTCCAGAGGGTTGACTACCAAGTGATGACTTGTACACAACTAGTATGAACACAACAATCTGATGGATTAGTTACAATTGGTATCAGTAATGGGAGTACCCACACTGACAAAAAAATAATAATCACAGATCATGAAGGTATTCAAGATAAGATGTGTCCCAGAGTATTGCTGGAAGCAGGTGGCATTCCACTTGTTGAACCCCTGTTCCCACCTGCTTTCACTAGTTTAGTCAACAGAGAACAAGAGCTCTCAACATGTACCCTCTAACATTTCACCAATGAAAATGGGGACACACGAGGCCAACCGATATCAGGATGGGATCAAGATGGCAAAAGTTATTAATGAGGAAGAAAAGACAAGCTAAAAGAGTCTGCATCAGTTTGCTTTTGCCTGAGTCTACAGAGAAGGGCAGGATTCTGCCCCTTTCTGTCCTCTCCCTCCTGCTGAATTAATTGAACACAAATTACTTTGGTACTTGGAACTCCATCTGCAGTAATTGAAGTAAGTTGAGAATGGTTGGGGGAGTGGAGAAAGAAACACATTTTAAAAGCATCCAGAAAAAATGGGATGAGAGAAGATTAACTGGGACTGTTTGTCACATCAGGACAGTTGGAAAGTATTCAATAACTGGAGGGTGGAATGTTCTCCACTTTTCTGTTCTCTTCCTTTCTTCAGACGCTCACCCCAATCTATGTGGCTAGATGGCAGAATAGACTGTTGGGGAAATGGCCATCCAGATGTTGATAGGATACAATTCCCATTATCCCTTGGTATTGGCTTGGTAGTGGTATTGGCTTCCTTTCTCTAATGGGAAGACAAAAACAATCACTTTCAGGAGTTACGAAGCTTTACTTATTCTATTTGGTATAAGGTAAACTCATATATAATGTAATAATTTAAACCTTTGAGAGCTAGGGAGATGGAGAGATAGCAATTTGGAGAGGGGATAGCAGTGGAGAACCTTCCTTGCATGTAGAAGGTTGTAGGTTTGATCCCTGGCTTCTTGTTAAAGGACTATGTACTGGGTGTTGGGAAGACCTGACTACATACCCTCCAGCATCTCACAGATGGAAACCCAGATAAGTATGTCTGAGCTATATCAGAATGTGATCAAAATGGTGTGGCCCACCCACAAAAAAGGCAAATATTATTAGCACACAAAACAGCTGTTTTAAGAAGAGAAACATTGGAATTTATGCCCTGAGTTTAGGAAAAGCAAGACTCAACCTCTTCTCTCCTCTTTTCCCACTGAGTTAATTCACTGCAAATTATTTCAGCACTTTGAACTCAGGCTTGTGTACACTGTTGAAAAACCCATTAAAAACCTGCCCTCCCCTTGATACTTCTGTCTAGTACATGAGTGGTGCCATTTTGATGACATAAGTGCTGGCACTCACATCCTGATCACTGGAAAGGGATGTGTTAGCAAACACAACATACCCCACATTATATTTGGGGTTTCCATATTTTCATATCTGGAGCAAGGCATGCCCTTAAGAGATTATGACAACTTTTGAACATCAGGAGACATTCCAAGAGAAGGACACGTAGACCTGGAGACATGTGAGGGACCTAGGTAATACTAAGATAAAAGCTAAATGGGTTTGCAGATTGCTCTGTCCTCCTCACAGGCTGTCCACATACCCTCTCGCACTGGAAACAAAGGCAAAAGTGAGTAAACCAACACTTCCTACCTACCCTCTGCTGTGTTCCAGTCAACTTCCCTATCCATCCATTCTGAGTTGTCCTAAATCCAATTGGTGTGTTTGTTACTCCGTAGTTAAAGCCATTTGTTGTTCCGGAACTGCATTGTTAATTCCTTGAAAAGACCATCAGGTCTTTGTTACATTGCAATATAGCACCTAGCACTTCTTGAGGCTAGGATTTCAGCTATAAATATTGCTCCCAAACCTATCTTCCTTGCACACCGTGTACACAGAGAGCTTCTTCCACTCATTATGTTGCCCTCAGTCACTGTCTGAACCACACTCCACTTTCCATGGTTTCCTCTTCAGGACAGGTAAATATTACTGCTCTACAACCCTAAGCCTCTGCTATCCAACTTCCGTAGCTCTATTTTGGTTAGTTCTGTATGGTGTTGCTGTTGAACTACTTTTGAAAATTTTTCTTTATTCTCCAAACGTGGAGTCCTCCAGCCGTTACTACTGGTATAAATAGGTGAAAATTATCCTCAAGGTTCCCAGCCTCTCCTAAGCCTCCTTGAGCTAAATAATTCCCCCAACATTTAACAAGATGCTGAAATAGTTGGTAGGGACTACCAGTCCTCCCCAGTTTTTTGGGTAATAGATGCATAATCCTTCCCAGAGTCTATAGGCTGTCTTTCCAGGGTTCGGATAAGATGGAAGGGGTGCATTGTTTTAGGCAGCCATAGGAATAGTCAACATGTGGTAGGTCCACTCCTGATGTATGCAGAGTTTGGAAAAGATTGATGATGGTGATGAGGATGATGATGATGATGATGATGATTGGATTACAATGCCCAGAATGCCATAACTAGCATGGCCATTGAAACTGATTGTATTGTGCTGTGCTGGGTGGATCTCTGAAACATAGGATTTCCAGATTCTCCAAGACCTTTTTGAGAGTCTTGGGAAGAAAAGTAATTGCCACCTTGTGGCACATTTCTATCTACTGATGCTCTTATAATTTAAGAACAGAGCTGCAAGTAACCCAGAGGAATGTGTTCCTATGAATTCAGAAGGGGCCTGTTTTATAACTATCCCAGCTGGGGAACTGACCACTTTTTTGCTCTCCATGAAGTGCATCAATCTCAGGATGGGGGGTGAGGAGCTTCTGACTAAAGGAGCTAACAATAAGGAACTAATTCACCATCTAATTGAAAGAAAGCGACACCTTGCTTGCAGTTCAGTTATCTATAGCATATCTTGCTTGAAATAGCTGCCTTCCACACATCATATGCCAAGGTGATAGTACGGATTCATAAGAAAAAGTAAAGCAAAATAGGCCACTTCAACAGGGAACTGAAAACCCCTTTATTTTTAAATAGGGGTTTCAGAAGGGTTAATTAGCAAGAGGTCCCGTTAGCTTCAAGATCTGTCTTAATTTGATACTATGACACTGTTCATTCATCCTATATTATCAGTGCCTTTCTGTCCTCAGATGTATTGCCACTGCCTTGCTCCACTTCAAGGCAAGATCCAATCACTACTCCTTCCAAGAAGGTCAAAGAGCTGCCATGTGTTCAGAGCCGAGTTGTGTTTCTTGTTTCTCAGGACACCCAAGTGTGACTTTTAACTCAACCATCCCTCTAAGCCTGAAATCCCTCTAATCACTTTTGTACGGTTGGCCAGCCTGTCACTTCTGAACTAAGTTCTTAACATCTCAGTTAAAGATCTTACAGGGTAGGTGCCAGGACCAGCCCATCCACATAACCTCCAACATTTCACCGATCAAAGCTACCTATGGTCAAGTAACATCAGAGTATGCCAAAGATAGCAAAATAAAGAAGAGCACACAAGCTAGGATAGGCTGTGCCAGTTTGCTTTTGCCTTAGTCGACAGGAAAGTGCTGAGTGCTAAGGGCTTTAGAGTATAAAACCGGGGGGAGGGAATATTAGCCTATTATATTATTTTATATGGGGCTTGAATATCTACAATTTTCCATTTTTTGGGAGGGAGGCCCGGAACGGATCCCCTGCAAGAACAGAGGGCCGACTGTAGCTGTTGCTCATTTAGTTCCACTTTAGTTTTGATCTTCTGTTTATTTTTAACTATACTGTATTTTAATTCATAAGCCACCCTGGGTCCTGGTTTTGGGGGAAAGATGGGGTAATAACAATGATGATGATGATATCATCATCATCAGTCACTGTAATCTTACACAGTAGGCTTACACCTCAAATTATGTATCCCGGTATCCCTTTATAGAATTGTCTCAGGTCAAGCATTCCCAGATTCTTATGCTGTTTTTCCCATTCAATTTTGAAAAGATGAATTTGCAGGAGTGTTGGGAGAAGAGGACCCAAGAAACTGCCAAAAAGAAGCCAAGTGTTAGAAACTGGAAGAGAGAAATGCACATTTTAAACCTGAGCAATGAAAAATGTGGGTTAAATATTCAGTTTTGCCCTTTGACCTTTTGGAGACAGGCTGCACGGTCCTAAGGCTTAGCTGTGTTGTATTCTTTGGGACTCTTTTTTTGCTTGGTATATGGTGTTGAGGACTGAAAGAAGGAGAAAAGGAAGAAAGAATTAAGAGGAGGAGAAAAAGTGGAACGTATCAGTTGATCTCTTGGCCTCTGGAGGGTCAAAGGTCATAGGGCATAAGCCTGGGTAAGCAATCGCCTGTCCTATGTCTCAAAATCAATCAATCAATACATTTCCCCTGAGTTAGAGTGTGGCAAAAAAACGAGTTGCTGTTCCATCTGACAAGTCCATTTTGGCTGGGATGAGGAAATGATGTAAGTTTGGGGTCATACTAGCGCAGCAGCATCTTCAGTGGTGAGCATGACCTCTACAATTGGGATTCCTTTCGGAGACACAAAATGATATCAAGGCTTTCTTTATGGCCAGGAATGCCATGTGTGAGTCTCACAACATGCCAAGGAGTAGATGTTGCATGCCTACTGCTACAGGTTACTCTCCATATCCATGGATTCAACCGTCCACATGCCATTGTGTGCAGTGTAAACTGAGCATCCACAGATTGTGGTATCCATGGGGGTCCTGGATCCAAACCCCAGCAGCTATCCACTCTATTTGAAACAGATTTGAAGTCTGGTTAAGTTACTGTCACAGGGAGTGATTGGATGGCACCTGCTGAGAAGTCAATTCATTTAATTTCATAAAAGCACTGGCCTTTATCGTACAACCGCATTCTTCCAGCAATAGCATCTGGGAATAAAAATGGAAACATATTACATTCAGAGCCCTAATATTGCTCACTTTCAGAATTGCACGAAAGGGGCTGCTGCCGTCATTGCACTCTTCCTGAATCCCTTTTAACCCTGCTTCCCTGCCTCATGTCCTACCCAACACATCTTTAGATATTTTTAATATTTTTCTTTTTAACTCATGCAATTCTGGAGCAATGCTACAGCAATGTAAGTATAAAGAAAGAAAGAAAAAGAAAGAAACAGGGGGAAAAGATGATTGGGCAGCTTGGGAATATAGGGCCTCTACAGACGGGTGGCTGATTGGGGCCAAGGCTGCCCCACGCCTCGGCCCCGATCCACCCTTATGGCACCTCTGAAAAGGAGTGCTAAAATAGCGCTCCTTTCAGAGGAGCCAAAAGTGGCGTCGGAAGAGGCGCCGGGCACCTCTTCCGTGCTCCTTCCAGCTCAGCGTGTCTGGACGCTGAGTTGGAAGGACATCATCGGAGCGTCCACCGTGTGCAATGGTAGGTGCTCCGATTATGTCCTCAGGGAGGGGTTGGGGTGCCCGATGTCCGGCTGCCCCTCCTCTTCCTGGGATTGAAGATGGCGCTTTTCGCCATCATCTGCCCACAATTGTGGCTTTGACTTTTGCAGATTTCATTATTCACGGATTTGATATTCATCTTCTCTCTAGGACTCTCTAGTTCTTCCAGTGCAGCTCTGTGGTCAATGTCCGCCAAAGGTCATGCTGGAGGACCTAGAGATTGCTAGAGAGAACAATTCTCTAGCCATTTGTAAGTTCCCCAGTGCAATCCTACAGTCAACTTCTGGTAGATGTTGACCACAGAATTATGATGGAGAACCTAGAGATTCCTAGAGAGGTGTTCTCTTAGGTTAAAAAATTATGTCTCCCCCCTCCCCAATGGTGGAAATGTGTAGTATTTGTGTTAAAATGATAGTCATTGTTTCTAAATCTGTGCCTGTTGTTGTTGCTGTGTGCCTTCAAGTTGCTTCTGACTTGTGGTGACCTAAGATGAACCTTTCATGGGATTTTCTTGGCAAGATTTGTTCAGAGGGGTTGCCTTTGGCTTCCTCTGAGGCTGAGAGAGCGTGACTTGCCCAAGATCATGCAGTAGGTTACTGTAGCTGAGTAGGGATTTGAATCGTGGTCTCTAGAGTCCTAATCCAGCACTTGAATTACTGCACCATGCTGGATTAAACAAACATTACGTAAATATGTCATCTTTTGGCCTCTTTTCTCCCACCGCCCTAAGATGCTTAACTAGCCAACTTGTATCATACTCACAAGCCAATGTTTATTCAACCACGATATTCTATATGGCAAGTTGATCACAATCAAAACAGAGGCTGCCTGGAAAGTCTCCTGTTGTGCATTTTACCAGCATTGAGTTTCATCATTCATCCTCTCCCAGTTTGCTGGGAGTAAATGCAAAGAGGTAAAATGATACTGGAGCAATAAGAAGTATAATGTTTTCTCATTTGTTTCATGTTCTCTGCAACCAACATGAGCAGTGAGATATTCTAGGAAAGGATGGGAAGGATATTGATAGCGTATAAAATAATATAATACTCCCTCCCCCCCCCCCCCCGGTTTTATACCCTAAAGCCCTTAGCACTCAGATTTCCCACTGACCAATAATTGTTTTTTTCCCCACACTACATAGTTATAGCACTATGATTCCACTAACTGACATGGCAATAGTCCTTTGGGATTTGCAGTTTAGAGAGGGATATTTAAAATTCTTACCCAAACAATAAACCACACAATTCCACAAGGTGTTTCCATGATAGTTGAAATAGTGTATAGAACTATAATTGTGTTATTGGTGGACTAGTCACAGATTCTTCCCCTACTGTCTGGAAGAAAAAGAAGCAGCTTCCCATGACAATACAGCTGAAGCATTTGGGCCTAATGTGGCTCATGCTTTAGCTTTAAAGGCTTGAGCCATACTTGGGTAATCCAAAGGTAGTATTTGAGTAATCCGAAGATGATAGTCAACATGAGACATAATGTACTACACAGTCTCAACCATGGAATGAAATTCTTATGGTGGAGTGGACACCAGGGACAGAGAGGAGTGCAGGAGTTTAACTGAAGAAAACTGAAAGGGAATGTTGGCTACTGCAGAACCAATCAGCATGAGTGGAACCCATGAGCTCTACGTGATACATAGTTTTGCAAAGGGCTCCCCACATGTAGATCCCCAGGAATGACATCCCATTGCTTGCACTTGTTGAAAAAGAAGATATCTGTCTGAATCTGAGCAAGTTTCTTGAAGAGGTTGATGGATTTTCCACTTGATTTGACTAAATGTAGTGCTTTCCATAGTGGTAGAATTTAAAGATATAGCTGTGTTGGTCTGTAGAATTAATATATATAGAGATTTTGTAGTACCTTTGAGACTAACTGAAAAAGAAGAAGAAAAGAAAAAGAAGATGCACCCTTAGACTAAACCCTGCACTCTTGTCTGTCCCTTGCTTCCACTGCACCATAAGCATCTGAAGAAGTGGACTAAAGTCTATATGAAAGCTAATGGTACAAACATCTTTTTTTCCTTAGTCTCAAAGGTGTGACAAAATCTCTCTCTCTATTAATTCTACAGACTAACATGGCTATATCTTTAAATTCCTCTCCGACTGGTTTGTCATTCTCTCTGCTTTTGAAATTTAGGGATGAACTTGCAGCTAATATGGCACTGTTCACCCAAGAGGTATCAACAGCATCTGGGAGGCTGCAAGATTTGCAAAAATATTCTTTTCCTTCTAAGCCCATTCAAGATTCAGCACTGAAAGTTGAAAAGACCACATAATGTTGGCTCCTAGAGAAGAAAAAATAGAAACCTCTCTCTCTCTCTCTCTCTCTCTCTGCATGTGTGTGCATGTGCAAACGAAATGGAAAATTCTTGAAAACAGCATGTCTGACCATCTCAAACCCTGCATAGGACCACATCACACTGCAACATTTGGTTGCAGGTCCCACTTGTTGACCGCTAATTCCCAGGCGCTGTAAAAGTTGGCTCCATTATCCACCTTCAACCCTCCTTATGTTGTCCTGGAAACAGAGGCCATGACACCTTTGCCAGAGTGACAGGGCTGGAACAATGCCTTCTGTCATGGTACCAATTGGATTGAAATGTCCCGCGTCCCCTTCCCCCTTTTTCTGGGTGCACAATACGAGGAACAAGAGTACTGGGGGTGGCCCAACCTAGCAGGGGGACTCCAAACACTGATCAACCATGGAGAGTCCCAACTTTCTTTTCCCCAGGGCTGCCTTGTCTCTTTAGCTTTCTTTGGGTCAGAGGGACAAGGTTCACTGACTCCTCTTAGCTGTGAAGTGAAGGTGGATTAAAGAGGGGGTGACGGCCTTTTCTTGTCATTATTGCCTGGCGGAGGCCAAGTCAGCTGTCCACAGACCTCTCGCATACACTGCTGGGTCTGCAAGTGTCATTCAGTATGAAGGTAGCTGTCCATCAAACCCAGAGATCTTGTGGGAACATTTAGAGACCAACGGTGGCCAGGAGGCACTGGTGTTTAAAGAAAGAAACCCAACAACCTTTGCATTTTACTTTAATTTTTAAATTTTTTTTAACATAGAGTTTGGAAAAACTTCAGTGTTGGACAACGAGCCCCAGAAACCCTACTCGTCATGACCCCTGGTCATGCTATCTGGGAGTTATAGCTCCTACCAAATGAACTTTTCTAAGCAATAATAAATCCAATCTTTTAAAGAGTTCTCTAAGAGCACATCCATTGGCAAACAGTGGTAACAGAGAAGTTCAGCAACAGGCCCACCGCGGATAATTTGGCACACTCCAAACTATGAGAGACACGCAAACCAGAGGGTGAGGGAAAGATGCAAGATGGCTCCAATTTGGGGACCATTAGCAGGTGACATCTCCCCTGTAGCTGGGAGGCTAGAGGGTTAGGCAAGCATTGATCCTTAGGAGGATCCACTACAGGATGTCCTGGATCAAAACGTTTCAACAAAAATTGCTTTGGGGTCCATGAAAGAAATCACCTCTGAATATTCTTAGTTTAGGAAATCCCTATGAATTCATGGGCTCTCTTTAAGTTGACAGGTGACTAGAAGGCACCTAGATCTCAGTCTCTCTATGTCTGTGTGCTGAGTCAATCTTTCTTTTCATTCCTGGACCATGGAGCCAGGCAGGGTTTAGTCTAAGGGTGCATATACACTGTAGAAATAATGCACTTTGACACCACTCTGTGATTCTATGATTTGCTATCTCCCTATGCACTCTTGAGCTAGAATACTATTGCATGACATACACTGGCCTTACACCTGCATGCATCCTATGTTCTGTTTCTATGATCATCATCACCATCACCATCATCATCATCATCAAGAAGTAGCCTTGTTCCTGATTAAAGACTGTATTGCTAACTGCACAATACCATTTTCCTACTGCCTGTTTTTTTTTTTTTTTTTGGTACTGCACAAAATGTGTCTAGCTGCACATTAGCATCATGCCTGGAGCCAAGCCTCAGCACCAATTCCTACATTTCTTATTCAGTACAGTCAAGTGATAAAGCTTCTCCTGGACTGAACTACTTGCGGCTGTGAGTGGAGGACTGCATTTTTCTAAACTCTCCTCCCTACAAACCACTAAATATATAAGAATTGCAGGAGGACAATGAACTCAGCCTATGCAGACGTGCAGTTTTTCTAAATGTAAGGAGAGTTTTGTTTTTGTTTTTTGAAAGGAAGTAAGGAAGCATTTTTTAAAAATGCTACCTCTTGACAGACATGCTAACCTGCCTAAGCATCCTATCTTCCTTGTCCTTTCTCAGGCAGCTGTTTATAGGGATTCTGCTGCACGAGCGGCAGAGGAAGGAGCCACACTGGCTGCAAGTCTGGGAGGGAGGCCTTTTGTTTCCATATTTCAGCGCCTTCTGTGACGGTGCTTTTCTGGTGGATAAATCTACCCACCCCAATGTGCTTCTCACTCCTGCCCCCATGGCCTCTTCCCCTTTTGTGTCCAGCTCACTAGCCTAATTATAACTTGCAAATCCAGTGCTGCTGCTGTTTTTGGTGTAGCTGAGATCAATGGCATGTGGAGCCTCATCCTGCACATGCATGCACATTTGTAGCAGAATGGGAAAGTCATCATGCATGCCATTGCGTTCTACCACAAGAAGTCCTAGGGTTGCAACTGGGAACTCATTGCTCCCTGGTCAGCCCTATTTTAGTTTCAAGACCTCAAGAAGAAATGTGCCCCAGCACAGCACAGTTCAAAGGCAGTCCTCTAGGGTCTGAAATCGGAGGAGCAGGTGCACCAAAGACACTCGTCCAGGTGATCATCAATAATAATTCTTTCCCTTTGCAATACCTGCCACAGAGAGAGCTAGACTGTGGGCTGATCAACAGAATCTGTAAGCCCCACTTCAGATCTCCCAAGAACATTATTTCTCTCTATGGAAAGGTGCACCTCATTAGTCCTGTACAGCTCTATCCCATTATAAGGTACAGTCATTCCTTTGTATCCATGGATTTTTTTTTATCCATGGATTCAACCATCCATGGCTTGAAAATATTTAAAGATATATAAATTCCAAAAAGCATACCTTAATTTCGCCATTTTCTAAAAGGTGTTTTTAATGGGACTTGAGCATCTATGGATTTTGGTATCCACTGACGTTCCTGGACATCAGGTACCAATTTTGAGAGTCCCAAAGAAATCCAGCCTGAAAGTATCTGGCTTCAGATTGTGAGTTTGCAAATATCAACTGTAACCATCACCAGCATCTATTCCCAAGAACCAGCACACAGCATCCCAAAGTGCCAGCTGGATTTGGTTTGGCACGATAGGGTTGGATTAAGAGCCTGTTACAAAAATATATTATAGAGAAGGCTGGTAGACTTATAGTATGACAAGGAGGGAAAAAATTGTAATATTTACCGATGTGTGGGTTTAAAAAAAAACAACCTCCAAATAATGCCATTGTAATTCAGCCATTTGCTTCCATATATAAAATAGGTTTTCGGAGATCTTTCGGGAGCAAAAATATTTTCTATTTGCTGAGTGCATACAACCATGCTGATGGAGATGCTAGAGACATTTATTACACACAAGGGGTTATTTCTCTTCAAATATGTCCCCTGTGGATTGGCATAAGCACCTAGTGTCTTTCCAAAAGAATAAAATAAAAATGATATCACTAATACTTAAGAATAAAAAGGGGGTCAATGTTTTTTGAAATATTGTATGATATATAGGAATATTCTTGAATAGCATGAGACTAAATTGTAATCTGTATTAGACTGTATTAGTTTGGCAGGCTTGAAGCTTAATTTGGGTAAATGTAAGGCTAGATAAACAATGTTTCCCTTTTGGGGGCATACAATTTCACTATTGGGATTGAAACGTGACTCTGAGGATGTGTGGAGTCACTTTCTCCTGGTGATATATAGATACTGTGCTTTTTCTTGGGCCTTACCTCATGGTATGCCAAATTTATTCTAAATTATCCATTTAGTGTGGAACTCCTTTGGGAATCAAGTTTCTGGTTTGACTTGGACAACAGCTGAAGAAGCCACTTTTTAAAAAGTAAAAGTCCAGATTGTTAATAGTGCTTCACTTATTTAAATCTTGATTGACTTTCATTGGAACAAGAGACAAGTCTGATTACAAATCAGAAGCTGTACTTTTTCAGCTCCATGGTCATATTACTTTGAGGACTGCCCTTTTCCCCTCAAGAATGCTTTCCCCTCAAGAATGTTGGGTAGAGTTACAGAAAGATGTGGGATACATATATGGGGCCATTCGTTTAAACTCTGGAGTTTATTGCACCCAAAATAAATGTGACTTACCTCTCCTGGTTAGAGTTGCTTACCAGATGCAGCTGGGTATTATTGCATGGAAAATACTGCCGATGCCGATGCCGATGCCTGACTGCATTCTACCTAAATCCGGTTAAAAGCTGCACTCAGCCAGCCAATTTGTACACATGGGAAGATCCCAACTTTGCAAATCGGCCAGCTGAGCACAACTGGGAGCCAGGATTTAGGCGGGATGCAGTAGGGCATTGGTGGCATTTTCCATGCAATAATACCCAGTTGCATCCTGTAAATGACTCTAACCCAGGAGAGGTAAGTTGCTTTTATTTTGGGTGTGATAAACTCTGATGTATGGATCACAGGTCTTTAACATCATTGTGTCGATGTTGACTCATGGTGATCCCATGAATTTCATTGGCTTTTCTTAGGCAAGAAATATTCAGAGGTGGCATTATCAGTTCCTTCCTCTGAAATATAGTCTGCAGCATCTGGCATTTGTTGGCAATCTCCCATCTTGGCTGACCCTGCTTAGTTTCCAGGATCAGATGAGATCTGGTGCCTTTAGGATATTTGGGCAGGCATCATTTAACATCATTACTAACTACAAAAGTTGTAGGTAGTGATGTCGAGTTGCTAATGGAATTTAAATGGAATTTAAATTTTATTTCCTGGACTTTACAACCCTTTGTCTTCCAGAACCCACATGACCAGAAGTGGGAGTGCTTGCAAGGATATTCCTCCATAACATCTTAAATGAAAACAACAACAACATCTTGAGAAAATGCAGGCTTGTGACTCTAACATCACCACAATTTTCTTTCTCCTGTATGATTTTTAACACCTTTACATGATGAAGAAGCCGGTGGAGCGTTGGGAGCTTGCAACATGTACTTTGTGCATTTTGGTTGTCCCAATAAAATTATCCCTGTCTTGTGGATTTTGGATGTTATTGCACTTTACGGAAGGAGTGTGATGTATATGAAAGCATATTGCTAGATGGTCAGAAAAGTTATTTGACTTTATGCATGAAATGGAGTATGCATCAGGGTCCCAAACTCTGAATGTTATATTTTTGGTTTTGGTTACCTTTATCATCTGTGATGTTATTGGAAGGAGATTAAGCAATGGTCACGTTTATAAGTAGCACTCTTACTGCATTTACAAAAGCAATTTTTACCAGTATGTTGAATTCAAATAAAATTACAGGAGTTCTTGAAAGACAAATTTATTCCTGCATAGTAATGGGTTGGACTGGATGGCCCTTGTGGTCTCTCCTGACTTTATGATTCTATGACTCTATGACTGACTGATTAAAAATTCAGGACCCTGATTTCTGCCATATTTTAGAATCATTGGTGTGAGCTCTCTTTGCAAGTGGATTATTTATTATGGAGAACACGTGGGTTACTGTTCCAGAGGAATTACAGACAGCATTACCAGGCCTGGCACATGATTCCCATCAGTAGAACTAAACAGAAGTTGAGCAACATGTACTGGTGGCAGGGATGGACAGTTAAATGGGAGTAACTATGAAATTATGGTTTACTTGTCAAGATAAGATAGCAATATTTTATACTTCACCATTACAGTCTGTCCACTCTCAGATGCTATAGGATAGAGGTAAAGATTGCAAATGATATTGCAGGCATGTTTGATACTGTTCCAATTGATTGATGTTACACTATGATTTTATTTAACATGGTCTGAAGTAGATTTTATATTGCCAGTGATTTCTGATGTAGTAATGAAATTCCTTTCCATAATTTTCAGGAGGGAAGGGATTCCTAAAGAACTGATTTCTGATAATGGCCCTTAGTTTACTTCACTGGGACTTGAAACTTTCTCAGTAGATTATGAAGTTATACAAAGGAAGTCATCTGTGTACTATCTTCAAGGGAATAGCAAGAGTGAAAGTTTTAATAGAAGTTTAAAAAACAGACAAGGAACAGCTAAAATAGAAGGTAAAACATGGAAGGCATTTGTTACTGAATTTTTAGAAAAATACAAAGCTATGCATCACGAAACAACACAAATATCACCTGCAAATTACTGCATGGGAGAGAGAGAGATTTAGACTACATGTAATGTTGCTGGAGTTTTAAAAGCTAAATAAAATAACCTTGATTTGGTATGAGGAAAAATGTTGAAAAACAAAAGACGTCTGAGATGTATACAGACAAGTGAAGGTGCCAAGAACAGCAATCTGAATGTGGTTTCTTTGTTGAATCATGAAACTTGGGATACTGTGCAAAAAAAGTATAGATTTACACTCCCTTATATTATTTTTATTTAGAGTATTTATACACCACTCCTAAAGCACAAAGGCCTTCAGAGTGGCTTGTAAAGTTGTTATATAAAGAGGACATTTCTAAACTCTTTGACTGCCACATGTAGAATACTTTTTATTAGTCTCCGGTACAGTATAGAAGTGAGGCAAAAGAGCAGTTTGCTAGATTAGATTATTTTATTGTGTCACTACAAACTGTAGCAGAAACTGAGAGGGAACTAGAAAGGTGGTCTACTTGACCTAAATGACCACCTGCTTTGAGTGAGGAGTATATTATGCAGTGTTGCATTGGGGGACTATAGATGTTTCTTAAGCAGCAGAGAAATGTGGGCATTTAGTATGCCCTTTCCCTTTCAGTCTCCTTTTGAGACAGCTAAGAGTAATGGCCATCTGAAAGGAGCCAGTGTGGCGTACTGGTTTGAATGTTGGATGGAAGATACTGGGAGACCAGGGTTTGAATCCCCATTTGGCCATGGAAACCCACTGGGTGACCTTGGGCAAGTCACACACTCTCATCCTTAAGGAAAGGCGAGGACAAATCCTCTCTGAACAAATTCTGCACAGAAAGCCCTGTGATAGGTTCTCTTGGTTGAGAGGATTAGCATGTAAATCTGTGTATTGTTCTGGTGAGGCAAGGCCTCCTCGCATCTCCTCCCACCCTGAGGCCTTGCCTCACCAGAACAATACACAGATGTACATGCTAATCCTTTCTTGAACTGTGGCCTTGTGGACAGCAGCCTAGCAAAGGAGTTTCAGACGATGCGGGGCACACACCGCTCTATCTTCCAACACCTTCCTCCACCCCATAGCATCTGCCACCTGAAGCAGCCATCTTACCTGCCAGCCTGGCACAGTCCTTGAACCCCAGCCCTGGAAGGAGTATCATACTCAAAGGCCTGACAGCTGGTCGATGCATCATGGAAGCAGACGCCCTTTAAGATTAGTTCTCTGGCTGGCCAGGAAAGCCTCTCTTTCTCTTTCTCTTTCTCTTTCTTTCTCTTTCCTCTCTGCCTTGGCAATCCATTCCAATCAAGCTTGCTCAGAGATAAAACAGCCAATCTAACATCTGTCTACTAAGAAGCCCATTAAGAACCCCACAGTTCCTGGAAATCAGATGATCCTGTCTAATAATGCAAGCAAACATCTGCAAGGAAGATGCAGCAAGTGGCAAGGGCTGGAGTCTTATGATTCAAGCATAAAAACCTACTGTTTCCTTAGTTTAATTCTGTTTTAATGTTTCTTTTATATCTTTTAAAATGTTTTTAGCTTTTGTTGTACTAATTTTGAGTCACTTTTGGGAGAAAGGCTGGGTATGAATAATGGAGGAGGAGGAGAGGAAGAGGAAAAGGAAGAGGAAGAGGAAGAAGATTCTATCTCGTTATTGTTGTTGTTGTTGTTGTTGTTGTTGTTGTTGTGTGCCTTCAAGTTATTTCTGACTTATGGAGACCCTATTACCCTGTGTATATCAGGTTCAAATCACACAGAGCTCCAGAGGCAATTCCAAATTAGTTTGTAGTTTATTGAGAGAATGAGCAAGATACACACAAAAACGCATACACTCATCCACACACACACACAAGAGCTAAAGAAACAAAGGTGGTAAAAAGTGAATAGTGAAAGGTTTTGCTAATGGTGATACGTACTCACTGATGAGGCTTACTTCCAATTAAAGAGGTCTGGAACAGAAATGGACTCAATAGCCACTGGGAAATGTGTGGAGCAGCTGGCTATTGAGGAATCTAGAGGGAAACCGGCAGCATGGATGCCTGCTTCCAAACTAGACCAAAGAACTGTGGTCTACGGGGTCATATTCATACCAGAAAACAACAACAACAATTCCCATGATTCCCTAGCACTAACCCTAACCCTAACAGTGGACTCAATTTGCACTATTTCTGACAGTCTGCAACCCCCTTTGCTGGAATCCCCACATCACTCTCCATAGAGCAAAGGGATTATGCTGATATCTTGGATGATCCATTGTAGTGAAAGCCTTGTTGCCTCCCTTGATGGAGCCAGCTGGTCTGAGCCAGATGTCCTGCTCTGGAAACAGTCCCAGGTCACCTACAGGCCACCCTCTGTCAGAGTCCCTTTTCATATTAAGTTGATATCAAATATAAGAGGGGTGATTTTTGGGGGTCCAAACCTGTGGTAACAAACTCTAGACTGATGGCATTCACAGGTCTCAACTGATTATACAATAGTACAAGAGGACCATCTTCTTCCTTCCTGTTCTATGAAATTTTTGAAGCACACCTATGTTCTGCAAAATGTTGCCAAGCCTGAAGAGTTTGAGAGAATACTGAGAATCCCTAAGACTGGGTGCTGGGACCCAGAGTTTGGAAAGTTGCGAGGGATATGTGCTGATCTTACTTTGTTATTAGAGGAAGGAAACAGGAAGGCCCAGTCTGCATTCTTGGCATGTTCTGAGAACATCACAGCTTAGTAGTGCTGAGTCAAAAAGCAAAACTTGTACTCCAGGGATTACAATATGATTCTCCACATTAAAACCTCTTCTTCTCTGTTTGTGTGCTAGATGCCTGAAATGCAACCTAAATTGATCCTGTAAAAGGGAAGACTTAATGGACTGGCTGTGGCGCACATGGAATTTCCCACGGTTCCTTAGCTCCTGAAGTCCTGCATCAGTCCATTGCTGGATGTTACTTCATTCATTTTTTTCCCCATTCATAATACTTTCATTTTCATTCATTCATTTTCAAAAAAGGCCATTCATGCAAATGTCCTGGCAGCTGTAATGGGATAGGAAAGACCAACTCGGGGTTTGCAGACTGCCAGAAATAGTGCAAATTGAGTCCACTTTTAGGGTTAGGGTTAGGGTTAGGGAATCATGGGAACTGTATTTTATTGTGGCACCAGAGCTCTCTGACAGAGAAGGCTTAATGTCTCAGAAAAAAAAACAACAATTCCCATGGTTCCATAGCACTAACCCTAACCCTAAAAGTGGACTCAGTTTGCACTGTTTCTGGCATTCTGCAACCATGGAAGTGTGGATAGCCATGTCCAAAAAAGCACTCCCTTTGCTCTAGTGCTTGGAAGTAACTAGTTGTGAATAACAAGTTACTTTACAGATGGTGAATGTATTACATATTTAAGGGGACATTTATTCCTTTTGTGGTGTTAAAATTACTTTATTGGCTAGGGAGAATGGCCCCATTAAACAAAATTCAGTTAAAATTAAATTAAGCAAATGCTGTGGCAGCATAATTTGTTGTTGTTGCACAAAAGGTATTCCGTGAGGTTAGCTCCAGCATCTCTAACAGAAAAGAGATCAGGAATGTGAGTCCATCAACTACTGCTAGTATTATACTGATTAACTTCTATTAACTTTTATTAAACCTGGAACTTCTGTTGTTGACCAAGATGCATTCTAAGAAGGGTTCTGCTTTGATCATGGACCAAAAAACCCCCTCCGATTCCTGAGAAGACAATCTTTGCCTTTTATCTTTGGAGGCCTCTTATTGGAATACTGCTGAATTATTGCCTGGGAGTTTGCTTTGCTTCTTTCAAGCTGAAATGGCTGAAAGTTAGTACTCTAAACTTGGCTGAAATTCTTTCAAGCCTTCCAGAATCTGGGACTTCTAGTGAGAAATTCTTGTTAGCTCTTTCTGTTGTGGATCAAGAAAATCTTGGATACTCTATTCTCCTCTTCTTGTACTACTACTCCATCCCAGCTTCTTCAAAGGAAAGTGTAATGAAGCTTAGGAGAGGCAACTTTCTTAAAATTTATCTTTCATTTCTCCTGTACATTGGCAGCTCCACCATGTTGCTGTTGTTGTTGTTGTTGTTGTTGTGTGCCTTCAAGTTGTTTCCATCTTATGGCAGCCCTATGGCAAACATATCACAGGGCTTTCTTGGCAAGTTTCTTAGGAGTTTGTCATTGCCATACTCTGAGGCTGAGAGTATGTGCATTTCAGGCAAATGCCTACCTTCCTCTTTCTCGGGTGTAAGTGTGTGACAAATGAGGGACATTTTTATATTGTCCTTCTTTTGAACCTCTTCTTCCCTCTCCCCCTTAGCAACCCATGGACTTCAAACTGCTTAATCTCAGACCAATTCAAAGTTGTGAGTTCACTATTTTCCCATTTTGAAGCAATTATGTACTATTGGCTAGTTATTTGCATTACACAACTACCGTTTGCCATTTATGACGCTCTACCATTATATTTGCATCTCCTATGCAATCTTGAGCTAGAATCCTGTTGGGTGACACACACAGGCTTTACACCTGTATGTGTCCCTTTATGGTCATTGTGGAAGAAAGTATCTAGTGTCTTTTTTGTGCACATGTAACCTACTTGCAGATGTTATCATACCCCCCTGCTAACCATTTAGTGACTGGAGGACAGCAAGGGGAGGCCAGTTGTGTTGTGCAGCTGGTTACATAGAGAAAACATCATCTTCCCAGCTCTCTGACAGTGTATTCTAAGTACTTCTTTCTAAACTGTAAACCCCAGGATTCTGTAGGATGCAGCCATAGCTGTTAAAGTGAAATCAGAGTGCTATAACTGTGTGATGGGAAAGGATCCCAGATTTGGCAAATAGTACATTTACCTATATTATGCAATGGCATCAGTGGGTAGAGATGGAGATGTGCAGAAGGCTACATGTCTGGAATGCAAGTCTGTATCAAAGTGGAGAGAGAAATAATTGCAAACAATTCAAAATCCCTTTCTGGCTAGTATACTAATGATATGGTGGAAATGGGTCAGTTATTTTCTTTTTCACCCATCAAACAATTATATACCATCCACATTTTTTTGCTCACTAAAAAGCTTGAATAATTTAATTGTTGGGATGAAAAAGATATACAAAAGATTTGGAGCATTTTCACCAGAGGGCTTCATAAAAAGGTAAAATAACAAAAAGAAGCTTTACAAAAATTGTAATATAACTAGATACAACCAAGTAATCTATTTTGCATATTGTTGTACAGTATATATTAGAATGACGTCTCAAGGGCTTACATTATTTGAAGGATTTTATGTCTGTAAAACACATGACACAAAATAAATAGATTATTCAAGTGGATGATCTGAACTATAGCCAAATGTGGGGGTATGCTTGGCTTGAGAGGGGGATTTGGGCTTATGCATTAATGAAAATGACTGGAACAGAATTTCGGTTGATATCTCCATGTAAAACAATATCTGTGTAATTGCAGGTAATTATATTTAAAATTACCTACAGATGGCCATGGTGCCCCATAGGACTGACTAGGATGAATAAAAATGTGCTTCCATGCTGCTGGAGAAAGTGTCAAGAGCTCAGAACTAGCGTGCTTACCTGACCGACGGTGGCCCAATTTTGGAATCAAATAAACAGAACTTCTGGAAGATATCAGTCATCAAACAGTTCATAATCGGGGGTCATTACTTCTATTTAAACTATTCCAGGATGAAAATAAGACTCTTCACAATGACAAATTGCTCAATTTATTACCAGTGGCAGCACGTTTTGAGATACAAGCATGCTGGAAAGACCTTGATGGACCCCATCTTTGTGGAAGGCTGGAGAGAACCTGGACTACAACCTTAGCTGAAAAATTGGCCAGAGGTCCAAGGCTCCAGAAAGACATAAATAACACAGAAGGTTTTGAACTGGCATGGTGCAAACTGAGTAGACCTATTGAGTCAATATGGCATAACTGTGGCTGCATCTGCACTGCAGAAAAAATCCAGGTTGACACCACTTTAACTGCCATGGCTCAATGCTATGGAGTTTTGGGAACTGTACTTTTGTGAGATATTTAGGCTCTTCTGTCAGAGAACTCTGGTGGCACAGCAAACTGCAATTCCCAAAATTCCACAGCATTGAGCCACGGCAGTTAAAATGGCATCAACCTGGATTATTTCAGCAGTGAAGACACATCCTTTGCAATGGCTTTAACCAGCCCCATTCATTGCATTGAATCTACTGTATGTAGGGGTCTAAGAATTTGATTTAGCCCTGGCCTTGATTCTTTATTAATCTTCTGTAATCCAAACAATTTTTGCTATTTGTTGGGTGAGAGAATACCATATATATTCCCAGAAGCCATGTGAGTGGAAGAAAACAACAGAGATACAGATCAGGGATAAATCTTTACCAAGTGCTTGTACCATGCTTCAGGATAGCCTTTCTCAATCTGGCAATTTCTAGATGTTTTCATTACACATCCTACCATCTTCAGTCAGAAATTGAATTGTGGGTTGGTAATCCAAGCCATCATGGTATAGCAGCCACTACGACAACCAAAGCCATTTCTGCCTCATAACTAGGAGTGAAACCAGATTAAAATGGATATCTCTCATTGAGGGACATTTGAAGCTTGGAGCCAGCAAAAAGTACTTACTTCTTCTTAAGTCCATATGCTAAGTGCTCTTAAAAATCCCTGAAGTTACCATCAGCACTTAGCATATGGACTTCTTCTTAAGAAGTATGACGTAAAAGCCCTGAAGTTGCCATCAGCACTTATTATGTGAACAGTAGACTGAATAGGAACACGAATCAGCTATCCACAGTTTACCCAATGCACAAAAGCTGGAGCTGGTGGGAAAAGGGATATTATCCATGGGCTAGCACATGCAACCATGTTTCCTACTTTTTATATCCTGGAAACATGTGGAGGGTCAATCCTGACAAGTACTGGACAAGCAATGGGAATAGCAGTAAGGAGGGAAAAGATGCATTAAGATCAGTTGTGTGTGGGTTAAGTAAGTTAGAGGACAACTTGTGAGACTTGTGAGTATATAATTCAATTAGGGTGGCCCTGTATCCTTATTTACAGATGGCACTCCTCTCTTTAAAGATATCTTCTCTTTGAGACATTGCACAGTCCAAATCTGGTTCAAAGAAGGGAGAGCAGAGGCTCTGGAATTAACACTAGTACGTAGCTATAGGGATACCAGATTGAGTACATAAGTCAGTTGGTCATAGTTTACCCATGATGGTGATTAGTATTTAAATTATAGCCACAATTTCTAATGTTCTACATTAATACGTGCATGCTTTATGCAAGCCAATGACCTCTTTTTGGATGATACATATCCTGGTCTTTGAATGGCCAGTCTACGGTTCCACCATCCATATGAGGATGCATCACCGATTCCTGTTTTCAGGACCAAACAGAACAAACCTGGACATACGTCTAATGTTGTTTTCCGGAAAAGCAGTCATTTTCTGAAGACATCACGTTCCTTTCCAGTGAAGCTTGGTGCTGTGTTGGTCGCAGCAAGAAGGCCTCAGGCTGGCCAGCTGTGTTGGTTGTCCAGCTGCAGGCCAGGTGAGCAAGGGCATAGTCTTCCTTTGGAGGGCTGATGCTCTCCATACCCAATTCCCAGCATAGGACCTGGTGAGGGAAAGGGGAAGGGAGCGTGTTCTTTATTTAGCTGGGGTTTCCTGTTTCCGATTTGAGTTTTTCCAAAGAACAGGGAGGCAGCTTTGGCGGGATTGTGTTTTGTTGTCGTCGCTGTTGTTCTGGGGGGAAAAAAAACCCAGGCAGGATTTGTATTGTCAGGGCTTTGATGTCTTTCCTCTGTGCTGTTTCCTGTTCACTTGAGCACAGGTTAAAAATATGCTTCTGCTGACATCATCATCATCCTTGCCATCCTTCTCCCATCAGAGTCAGAACCACACAAGTCCCCTGGCTGTTACGTTCCCAGGGAACATCAGGTCTCAACTTGGCCTCTTGGAGGACAACTGAGGCCCCAGCTGCTGCAAAAGAAATGTTGGGAAGCTGTGAGATTCTTCAGGAGGAAAAAAAAGGACACTGTAATATTATTATTATAAGCCATTTCCTTTACTCCAGGCATGCATCATCTCCAACTCCTGTCTTCCTCTGCCACCAAGCTCACGCTATGTGATGCACGTAGATGATGATATTATTATTATTATTATTATTATTATTATTATTATTATTATTATTATTATTATGCTTATTCTGCTCTCCAGCCACAAAGACTTTCAGAGCAGCTTTCAAATTGTTAATTTGACAGTTCCCTGCCCTCAGGCTTACAATTTAAACAAGAAATCATACATACGGAAAAGGAGATTGCCGTCGGGAAGGGAATGAAGTCCAGCAGATATGGCTCTACTCTCCCTTGGAGGCCAGGACATGGAAGTTGGGATGGCAGGTAGAAATAAAACAGTTTTATACATGTAAGCTCACTTTTCTTTTACACCTTTGAGACTGAGAGAAAGAAGTGTGCAGCTTAAGCTTTTCTTGATTCAATCTACTTCATGAGTTGCATCCAGTGAAACATCAGTGGATAGATATTTGTATCAGTGGATGGGCAGCATGTGTGAACAGTGATAGAAAGGTAAGGTGATGTGGTGACAAGCTCAGTTTCAATGATGGTCATAAAGAGTAGATAGGACAAAGGTGAGAAAGACAGTATACATCAGGATTACTTGACCAGGGTTCTTTGGAAATGTAGGGTTCTCCGAGAGCTTGTTTAGAGTTTCCATGAGAAATCATAATTGAAAAAAAAATTAATTTGTATATAATAATCTGTATGCAAGGCTCCCATGAGACCTGAAAATTATTTCAAGAATTCTTCTAGGCAAACAAGGTTGTGAAAGACTGATGAGAAGTAAACAGTGGAGGAAGTTTCTGGTCTAATAGAGGAAGTTTCAATAGTGGAGGAGGTTTTTGGTCTTGATACGGCTTGGGACAAAAAACCTGATGTCATAAAGAGAGCATGAGTGCCTACTTGTGAATGGGAGGTCAACTACTGTTATCATATGTATAGTGTGCCAGAAACCCTTGTTTTTTATTGAAATAAAAACATAAGGAATAACCAGAAATGCACTTGCATACACAAATAAAATCTGCAAGCACACTAGGAATAGGTCTCTTGAAAAGCTGACTAATCTCAATTGCCCATGTAAAAAATTATGTATTTATTTATTTAATATCCTGACTTTTCCCCCAGCACAGGACTCAAGGTGGAATCAGTTCATTGCAGGAGTCATGTATATGGGAATGTAACAGGAATAATGTTGACTCACTTGATGACTGGAATAATAGCAGAACTGTTGTTGTTGTTGTTGTTGTTGAGTGCCTTCAAGTAGTTTCCAAATTATGGCGATCCTAAGGCTATCCTGGGGTTTTCTTGGCACGTTTCTTCAGAGGGAGTTTGCCATTGTCGTCCTCTGAGGCTGAGAGAATGTGACTTGCCCAAGGTCACTCAGTGGGTTTTCATGGCTGAGCAGGGATTTGAACCCTGTTCGCCAGGGTCATAGTCCAGGGTTCAAGCCACTACACCACACTGGGTTTAAAAAATAACATAACTAGTTCCTTTTAAAAAGTGATATTTGGAGCAAGATCACATTTCAACTGGTTGACTCCTACTAAGTGAATAAATATTAAGAGATTTCTGTTGAAATTATAGTCATTCAACTAAACGCTAGACCAGAAATATAAATTAGCATATAGCACCCTTTTGTTCTTTTCTTTTTTCTCATTCTTTTTGGTATTTTCCCCCTTTACAGTATCTCAGTGGTCATCCTTAAAGGTGGGACACTTTCAAGGCATTCTCCCCAAAATTTGGATCTGGTACTCCATTTTTGGTTGTGGGGATGATGGGATTTGCAGACTGGGAGCTGTCCTAATTAAATTATACCATGCATCAGTACTTTCCTTGTATCTATCTGAGTGGGAAGTGATGGAATAGACCAGTGATTCCTAAACTTTAGTCCTCCAGGTGTTTTGGATGTTGACTCCCAAAATCCCAACCCAGGTTGGCCAAAAATCAGGAATTCTAAGAGCTGAAGTCCAAAACATCTAGAGCAGTGGTGGGTCCCCAACCTTTTTATTGCCGTGGACTGGTCAATGTTTGATAATTTTTCTGCGGCTCACTGGGGGGGGGGGGTTGTGGCATCACGTTGATTATTAAATCAAAACAGATCAGTGGTCCCCAACCCCCGGTCCGCAGCCCAGTACCATTTGTTCTGAGGACCGGTACCGGGCCGTGGACCGGGGGTTGGGGACCACTGATCTAGAGGACTAAAAGTTTGGGCACCACTGGAATAGACGTTGGACATTACAAAGATTCAATTGTAGTTGCTGTTTTCCTCTCCTCCATTCTCTATTTCACTTCATGAAAAGCCCTTCAGAAGAAGGCAGAGGTCTTAATGAATGCAAGCAGCTCTGCATTATCTTGAGTTTCAAGGTGAATTGGGTTTCCTCCAGGATCCTTTAAATACAAACCTAACAAATGGCAGGGAGGTTGCTCTCTCTTGTGGTGTAAAGCTGAAGTACATCGTGTTCATAGCATGGAGAAAATGTGACAGTTCAGGTGACTAAACAGTGATGTTGAAAGCCAGCCGGGTTTAATGCTTTGTGCACTGGACGACAAGTCTGAAGACCAGGGTTCAAATCCCTGCTCAGGTATGGAACCCCATTGGGTGACCTTGGACAAGTCACACTCTTGGACCCTCAAAGAAAGGAAAGGGCAAACCCCTTCTGAATAAATTTTGCCAAGAAAATACCATGATAGGTTCGACTACAGTTCTCCAAAGCCCCTCGCTTTGCTGATTGGGGATTTCTGGGAGGTGTAGTCCAGCAAAGCAACTTTTTCACATTCCGCTTGCAGGTACCATTGGACCTTATCACACGGGGTCTAAAGCAGACAGAACCCCATCCCATCCCCGTCCCATTGCGTTTTTTTTCCCATGTGTTCACATGACGTCGCACAGAACCCCGTCCCATCCCCATCCCATCCCTGTCCCATTGTGGTTCCTTTTCCCGTGTGTTCACACGACGTCACAGAGAACCCCGTCCCATCCCTGTCCCAATGCGGCATCATCCCCATTCTTTTGAATGCCTGTTTCCTGGGGAATTACATTTGCGCGACCAGAATGATAAGGCAATAATGCTGCTTTCGTTCATTGCGGAATGATGCTAGTTGTGTCTGATAGCAATTTCCGTCTTGTGGGGTCTATACCGGTATAGTTCTGGATTGATTCCATACCGCTTTCTTGCCGCTTTGAGACCCGCGTGTGATAACGTCCATTGAGTATGTTTCTTGAAAGTGTTCCAAATGTCCAAATCAATACATCTCTACTTTGCAACCAGTCACCAAGAGAGGACGACTCTGTTTATCCATAGCATTTAATGACTGAGCTATTTCAGTCTTTCATATCTTCAAGACCCTCTGCCCCCCAGCTGAAAGACCAATAATGGAGAGGGAAAAAGTAGGACCAGGCTGTTCCATTTGTTCCACTTTTGAATGTCTTATTTTCTTAATTGTGCTTGTCTTGCATTTCACCACTTTTAAGGACAATGTGTACATTCCCATTAGATGCCTTTTAGATAAGACAATAATTTTGCACATAGAGGTCTGACTGCAATCACATATATGGTGTTTGCTGAAATTGGAACTTATGTGCCTGCTAATACTGAAAGCAAAAACAAAAACACCAGCACAGGGGCATACAGGTCAATGTTGCATATAAGGTTGCTGGAATAACTGGGCTCCTGTATCTTTAGTGCAAATGGATCTTGTAGCACCTTTGAGACTAACTGAAAGAAGTTGGTAGCATGAGCTTTCATAGACTTGAGCCTACTTCCCCAGATGCTTGTTTAGTTAAGTAGGTTCAAGTCCACAAAAGCTCATGCTGCCAACTTCTTTCTGTTAGTCTCAAAGATGCTACAAGATCCCTTTGCATACTGATTTTCTAACATGGCTATGTCTTTGAACTGTACCTTTAATAGTTATTGATAAGAAGATATTTCAGCAGGCTTTGCTTCTTCCTTGGTTGCATGGCAAAACAACCCCCCAAAAAACCCTCCAAAACAAACAAACAAACAAACAAACAAACAAACCCCTGCTGAAATTGCCTCTTCTACATAACCATTAAAGGTACAGGAGTTCTTTCCATTTTTCAGTTGCCTATAATGACAAGTGAGGATCAAATGTTTGTACTATTTGTTTCAGATGCTGAGTTGAAAGCTGAGTAGAGTAGCATTACATTTTAAAACTACTCCATCTTTTCTCTGATAAATTCAAGGTTGCACACAGTGGCGCATGTGTCATTTGTCTTACCTGTTTTATTCTTCCAACAAGAGCCCTGTGAAATAGGTAGAGATGAAAAAGAGAAATTGGCCCAAGCTCAACTCCCAATCCTGGGTTTTCACAAGTTTTGCTTCCCAGTCAATCTCATGGATCACTAAGTCAGGATCTGGCTGTATTTTTGGCAGGGAAAAAGAGATGAGAGAAGATAACCAATACTTGGCAGCCAATACCTAAAGTAGTTACGAGAGCATGGAAGGCTCTGGATTTTGCTAGTCTGAAAATTTAATTTTTTTTCTAGGTTCCCAAGGTTAATAAATTAAAACTAAAAATGCTTAATTCATATTATTAATAATAATAATTTTTAAAAAAATCTTACTTGCCTCTCCCCATGGAAAGAAGCAGGGGACAACAATAAACAAACACCAGCATCAATTAAAACACCTTTATTAAAACACAGATAAAGTTAAAAGGACAAAGAAGATGTGCACATATTAAAACAATCCACATATAAAAAATTGCCATTTAAAATTCACAATTTAATAAAATTTAAAAAGTGCCCAGTGCTTGTTATCAAGGTTGGCTATGTGCAAGGAAGTGAATGAAACTGTGCATGTGTGCTTATGTGCCTGTGAATGGTATGGGGGAATGAATGGTTGAGTTTTTCTGAATTTTTCCATCTTTCATCAATTACAAATAAAATGGGACCAGCAGAGGGCAGCTAATTCCACTAGAAAAATCCCTATGTCTTTTGGCGCTTCTACTTCTTAAGTGAATGTGATCAAGTGTGTGTGTGTGTGTTGGTCACATTTAGGGCTCTGTGGTTAATATCTCAGGCTAGAACTGGGGAGACTTCACTGGGGGAACTTTGGGGAATTGCTATTTTTCATCCCTACCTTCCCCACAGGGTTTTTGTGAGATGGACAATCATGTTCAGTGCACTGAATTCCTTGGGAGAAGAATAGAATATGGATATGTATTTGTGTGTGTATGTTGATGCCCCCCCTTTTTTTTTATAAAAGGAAAGAGATTTATACCTTGACTGATTAGCTACATTTCTACTCCATCTTTCCTTCTGTGAGCTCGAGATAGCATCTGTTGTCCTCCTCCTTCCTATTTTTATCTTCACAATGCCCCTGCTAGGCAGGCAAGGCTGAGAGTGAATGACTAGTCACTAGCCCAGGGGTAGGCAACCTTTCCCCTTTAAGGGCCGAGGGACTTCAGCTCCCAGAATCCCAGGAGCTATTGGCCAACATGGGACTATTGGCCAACATGGCTGAGGCTTCTGGGAGCTGAAGTCCCTCGGCCCTTAAAGGGGAAAGGTTGCCTACCCCTGCACTAGCCTATAGTCTCCAACAGGTTCCATAGCTCAATGGGGACCAGAACCTAGATTTCCCAGGTCAGCACTCTAATCACTGCACCACACTGCTCTTTTGAGATGAATGCCTGCTATATTAACACATGTACAGTGAGCCCTTGGTATCTGCTGGGGTTTGGTTTCAGGACCCCCCTGTGGATACCAAAGTCCGTGGATGTTCAAGTTCCATTAAATACAATGGATAGTAAAATGGTGACCCTTACAAAAATGGCAAAATCAAAATTTGTATTTTGGAATTTATATATTTTTAAAATATTTTCAAGCCATGGAGGCATGAATCCATGGCTACAGAAGCCATGGATGTGGAGGGCTGACTGTAATTGTTTATGGCATAAATTGTTTAATACGTTGGTCCAGTGAGTTGAACAGAACCACAGGCGCTCCTGAGGAACAAGGCATTATGATTTGACAGATGAGGAAAGAGGATAAACCCCTGCTCTGTAAATGATACGTCTGCCTCTAACTTTCTTAGGGCCAGTTGCATAAAATGTGTCACTGTAGTTAAGTTGACATTTAAAAAAAAAATCAGTAATCAGGTTGGTGACTCATATTGAGAACGTATGCTCCTCCATATATTGGAGAACTACAATTCTCGTCATCTTTCATCATTAGCTGTGCTGGCTGGGGATAATGGTGGTTGCAGTATGACAATGACTGGAGACCCACAGGTTATCTATCTTTTGTTTAAGCTGGGGTGCAAATCAGTCTTGGAGGGGAGCTTTTGAGGTCCTTGGCCCATGGGTATCCAACTGATCCCAAACAGAGAGAAAGATTTGGCAGATTATTGCAAGTTTTCAGGGGTCAGGGAGCATAGTTTGCCTGATAATGGTGGCTGAAAGTGATGAAATTTGACTTCTGTACTACCCAATTGAAGCCAGTGTTGTTTAGTGGTTTGATTGTTGGACTAGGACTCTGGGAGCCAGTGAGGCCAAGCAGCTGAGTGGCCCCGACTCCTCCAAGACAGCTGCTTGGGATTATCTCCTCCAACATTATTCCTGCAGATGGACTACATGACTCTTGTGGTCCCTTCCATTCTATGAGCTTGCTGCCATCTCCCAGCATCTGCTTCCTTAGGTGACTGTTTCACTCTATCTAATAATAAGGCCACTTCTCTCTCCATACATAACTGGACTGAGTTGATGAGCTTACATATGTGACTTTTGAACTATGGTGCTCAGAATCCCCAGATAATCCCCATGCTGGAGGATTGTGCGTGTTGTAGTAGAATCAGTAACATTTCCAGCTTCCAAGCAAATTAGGCAGTTGCTTGCCATTGTTCAATGGCACCTGTCCTCTTGGAGCAAGGACGGTGTCACAAGTCTCTTCTTTCAAAGTGTCTTCAGAAAGTCAGAGGTGAAATCTAAGGCTTCTTACACCACCAAGGATTGCAGAACCATTGAATCATAGCATTGGAAGAGTCCCCAAGGGCCATCCTGTCCAACCCCCTGCCATGCAGGAAGACACAATCAAAGTACCCTGGACAGATGGCCATCCAGCCTCTGTTTAAAAACCTCCAAAGAAGGAGACTCCACTATACTCCAAGGCAGCTTGTTCCACTCTCTTACTGTCAATAAGTTCTTCCTAATATTTAGGTGAAATCTCTTTTCCTGCAGCTCAAATCCATTGCTCCATGTCCTACTCTCTGGAGCAGCAGGGAACAAGTTTGCTCCATCCTCAATATGACATTCCTTCAAATATCTAAACAAGGCTATCATACCACCTCTTAACCTTCTCTTCTCCAGGCTAAACATAACCATCTTCCTAAGTCACTCCTCATAGGGTTTGGTGGTTTCCAGATCCTTCATCATTTTGGTCACCCTCCTCTGGACACATCCCAGCTTCTTAACATCCTTTTTGAATTGTGGTGCCCAGAAGTAGACACAATATTCCAGGCCAGGTCTGACCAAAGCAGAATAGAGTGGTACTATTATTTAGCAATAGCAATAGCAAGTACTTCCCTCGATCTAGATGCTATACTCCTGTTGATGCCCCCCTAGGACCTTATTGGCTTTCTTAGCAGCAGCATCACATTGTTGGTTCATATTCGAACAAATAAAGTTACATTTCTGGTTTAACTCTGAAAGGGGTAGCTCTGTTGAGAGCCAAAAAATGTTGGAAGATTCTGGGAGACCAAGGTTTGAATTCCCACTCAGCCATGGAAACCCATTGAGTGAGCTTGGACAAATCCCACACTCTCAGCTTTAGAGGAAATCATAGCAAATCTCCTCTGAAGAAATCTTGCCAAGAAAACCTTAGGAGAAGGTCTTCAGAAGTCAGAGCTAACTTGAAGGTGTGTAACAACAATGGCAGCCAGGTTAGCCTATTGCTGCGCATACAGCAAATAGTCTTGGGACAACTGAAAAATTCACGCATTATATTCAGCAGAAACTGAATAATTCACGCATTATATTCAGCAGAAACTTTTGTGGACTTGAGGCAAAAAATACGAAGTGGGCTTCTGAAGGTAGAATAAAACCCATGAGTTTTAAGTGCCACAAGGTTTTTGTTGCGGGGTTTTGGGCCATGCTGGCCAGGGGATTCATGGATGTTTTGTTTAAAAATGCAGAATAGCAAAAAGCAAGTTGATCAGTTTCTGAAAATAAAACAAACTGAACAGGGCTATGTGGCTCACAGCTCCTGTGAGAATGGTTCTGACCATCCCGGGGCACCAGCTGCCTGTGTCCAGCTCTGGTCTGGTTCCCCCCAAGAGAGTCTCCGATGGACAGAGGCTTCTTGGCTTTGCTTTCAAGCAGGCCATTAATGGGGAAGAAGTGTATGGGGGGAGCCCTTAGTAGGAGAGGCACATCTCTGGGAAAATGGACAGCCGTCTCTGTGCTATAGATCACTGTGAGGCACCCCTCCCTGAAGAGAGGCAAAATGGAAACCATTTACGAGAAAACTCTGCTTTAGATGATTTATGGCCCTTGGCTCTCTGGAGCCACGTCTCGGAGAAGGTCAGCACTGCAGTGAGCAGACGTTCCTCCTCTTTCTCTTAAGAATTCTTCATTGCTAAACCTCAGGACTTCAAGGCTCATTGTCTCTGAAATGCTACTCCGGGAATCTTATCTTCATAGAAGTGGCTGAGGATAATCCACCAAATAAACCAGGAAAATAAGAATAAGATTCACAACTGTTGCATGGAAGATTACGCTCACTAGTATCTCACTAAAAGTCTCTCCATTAATCTTTTACACAACAGTTTGTGCATCTGGCAACTCTTTATACACTGAGATTGCATCTGCACTGCAGAAATAATCCACTTTGATACTACTTTAACTGGCATGGATCAATGCTATGGAATTCTGGGATTTGCAGCTTGTTGTGTCACCAGAGCAGAGAATTGCATAGCATTGAGCCATGGTAGTTAAAGTGGTGTCAAACCAGATTATTTCTGCAGTGTGGAAGCAGCCTGAGTCTCAATGACCTTACCTTAAGTAGGCATGCACAACATGGTCCTGTAAGTCCTTCTTGGGTTGAGTGGGCTTCATTGATGGCCACTTCCTACCAACAGAAACTGGGCCAGTTCCTCATTGTTGTATTTTCACCACCAGTAAGGTGGTTGTGTGTCCTACTTTACAACTCACAATCCTCTGTTTGAAGATTTCTTTGTCCTATCTAGTAGGTCTGGTATAAAGACAATGATTTATTAAAACGGCACATGGGCACTGAAGTTGCCCATCAATGTTTGGCAACTGGACAGCAAATTCAGCAGGCATGTTGGTCGCTTGGTCACAGAGTTACTCCACTATGGTGAGATGTATTGCACTGGTACTTAAATTACAGCCCATGGCTGGCATCCAGTTCAATATTTACAATGTTGTAAACTAGACCTCATAAATTGTGAAATTTGTATTCATCATTGTGGCACCTTTGCCATGACCACAAATACCCCCTAAATTCCTCCTTAAAAGCCCAGCAGGTGCACTAACCAAAGGAGTTACAACAGGACTTCACAGATCTTTGGCAGGAATGGCATCATCTTTTAGCACCCTGCTCACTAGTGGCACAGAATTCCTTGGTTTGGTGCAACTGCTGGGCTTTTAAGGTGGGCTTTAGGGATCAGATTGGGAGACAGATAATTGCAACATCATCAAAGCTACATCTCCCATGAAACAGACAACATTGTTAAATCTCTCTTTCTCTTTCTCTCTTTCTGTGCATCTCTCTCTCTCTCTC
>CM034705.1:15978549-15993982 GCA_020142125.1 Phrynosoma platyrhinos | reverse complement strand
AGTAGTAGTACTTGCATGGGGGACCACCAAGGAATAGCAGGTGCTGTAGGTTATATTCAGAAGAAGGCGGTCATAAACCACCTGTGAGGCTGCATCTGCGCTGCAGAAATAATCCAATGTAATACAATTTTAACTGCTAAGGCTCAATGCCATGGAATTCTGGGAACTGTAGTTTGTTGTGGCACCAGAACTTTCAGACAGAGAAGGCTAAATGTCTCACAAAGCTACAGTTCCCAGAAAACTCTATGAAATTCATGGGGTCTTGTAGGTTAACAGGCGAATTGAAGGCATGCACAGACATAATTTCCAAATAGGTCAGCAGTGGTCATCTTATGTAAATATGCTTAATCCTCCCTTTAAAAAAATGACACTGCATCCAAATCTGTCAATTGCACTGTTTCTTACATTCATTTTTTGTCAATCCGCAATCTGTGAATTCTTGTGAGAGTGAACCAAATGAAATCCTCCCCCCATTTAAGATAACATCATTAAAATCAACTGAGTTATGAATGAAGCTTGAAATTTGCCAGTGAAAATGGGCAACTTAATTAAATGCATTTTAAAACAAAACTGATCAAAATAAGTTGGAATGGCAGCATTACTATATCTTTAGAATCAAGTTAATACAGCGAGCCCTTGGCATCTGTTGGGTTTTGGTTCTAGGACCCCTCATGAATGCCAAAATCCGTGGATGCTCAAGTCCCATGCAATACAGTGGCATAGTAAAATGGTGTCCCTTGTACAAAATAGCAAAATCAAGGTTTGTTTTTTGGAATTTATATATTTTTGGAATGTTTTCAAGCTGTGGATGGTTGAATCCATGGAGAAAGAATCTGTGGATATGGAAGGCTGACTGTAATTAAATGAACCACGATGCTCAATGGCTAGTAAATTTAATGTTAACCAGTTGGTTCCTCACGCACCTAGAGTTCTTATGGATTTTTGCAAAACTGCTTCATGTTTTTACTTCCATTTAGTCCCTCAAAACCAGAAGGCTCCGAAGGCTTAGGTCACAAGAAATAAGGACAGCACTGGAGGAGTAGGTTTTCCTTGCATCCAGATGGTCTGCCTCTGTTTTTCAACAGATATCATGTCCCTCTAGGGAGGCAAGGATGACCCATTCCTTGCTTTCCTTTTGCCAGCAAGTTACCATTTTAATGCTCTCAGGCTTTTAGAAATATGGTGTGGTGCTGTTTGTAAAGTTTATATGTACTCTTCTAATGATTTTTTAAAATATTTTTCATGTTTAATGTTTGTAACTTCATAAATTGTTTTTCATAACTTTTATATTTATACCTTTATTGATAGTTATGCATAGATTTAGTCTGTACTGTCTGAAAATCTATATCATTTAGTGGTTTTTAAAATAACTTTTATCTTTATACTTTCATTGATGGGTACATATGGATTTATGTATGCATTGTTTTTAAATATGTTGTTTGCTGTCATTGAGTCTCACTGTTGAGAAAAAGGCAGGATATGAAGGAAATAAATAATAAATACATAAATAAATACCATATATAATCTCTTCATCTATTCCAAAAAATGTATTTTGAAGCTCTCAACCCTGAGACTTTTGCCAGCGAAATCAATAAACTAAAAGAAAGTTAGAGGGTTAAAGAGATGGTAAGAGGGCCAGTGTGGTGTAGTGGTTTGAGCATTGGAGTACAACTCTGGAGACCAGGGTTCGAATCCCCACTTAACCCTACAAGATGACCTTGGGCAAGTCACACTCTCTCAGTCTCGAGGATGGCAATGATAAAGCCCTTCTGAAAAAATTTGTCAAGAAAACCCTGTGATAGGTTTGCCTTAGGGTTGCCATAAGTCAGGAAGGCACACAACAACGACAACAACAAAGAGAAAACAAGAGAAGGGGCATTAGTGGAATAATTGTCAAGAAGATGATCAACTTATTTGTGTGTTGGTGTTGGAGGAAAGTTCTACAGATACTATAAACTGCTCAAATCATGAATGCATGGGCCTTAGAGCAAGTCAACCCTGAACTCTCATTAGAAGTGAAAATGACTAAACTGAGGCTGTCATAGTTTGGATACATCTTGAAAAGGCATGGCTCACTAGAAAAGACAACAATGCTTGGAAGGGTAGAAGTCAGTAGGAACAGAGGAAAACTGCACTACTGGCAAATTCATTCGGTCAAGGAGTTCAATCTGTTCTGAGTTTGCAAGACCTGGGCACAGAAGCTGATGACTGGGTCTCTTGGAGGTCTCTCATTCATAGAGTCACCATAGGTGGAAGTTGACTTGACGGCAGCAACAATAAGGGTGATCAATGGGGTTTCAAATAATAATAATAATTATGATGATGATGCTTCTGTTTCCTTCTCTTCAAACCTCAAAACAGAATTTGGCAGTAGGGTGTGTGTGTAGGATAATATAATATATTCTGGTATACAGTGTACGATCAGCCCTTGATATCCACAGATTCAAGCATCCACAGATTGAAAATATATACATTCCAAAAAGCAAACCTTGATTTTGCCATTTTATATAAGGGACACCATTTTTCTATCCTACTATTTAGCAGGACTTGAGTATCCATGGATTTTGGTATTCATGTGAGGTCCTGGAAACAACCCCCAGTGGATACCAAGGCCCCGCTGTAAATGTACCCCAGTTTAAAATTAAGAAATATTTAAAAGTTTCCCTTTTGAGCAAAAATGAATCCCATTGTTGGAGAAAGGTGGGATATAAATCCTTGAAATAAATAAATGAAATAAATAAAAATGCTCATTAAACCTAATGTGTTATCTCTTCCCCACTAACTTTTCCATCTCTGCTCATGTATGTTAGCCATGTATGTTTTTCTTTTTTTATTAATCTTTATTAAGTTGTAAAATAAGTTAAAACAAAGATGTGACATTATATACATTATATACATTCTTACTACATACATCTATATAATGAGGATGAAATAGAATCATAATTTTGTTGATTTACATCAATTTACTTCTCCTTATCTGCTCCTCCATCCTTATTCTAACATACTAGTCACTTTCTCTTGTTCTTACATTCTTGCATTTACTCTTGCTTCTTTTTCCTCTACACTTCCTCGCATCAGTCACAATAAGTTGATTCTTTCTTATCAATAAGTCTGGTCTTGCTTTATCATTTGTTTGATCTTAATATCTTATACTCACTGTCTATTAGAAACCATATCAAGGATATAATGAGTCTTGCTGTTTGGTTGTTTTCCAGCTTTTTCTTGTAATTTGTCTTGGGTTTGGTTTTTCTTTTCTTGTGTTTATTTATTTCCAACAATTTAGCTACATCTTTCCATTCTTCCTCATACTTTTGTATGTAGTTATTTTTTAACTGGTTCATTATTTTGTTCATTGTTGCCATTTCCATTAGTTTTATGATCCATTCTTCAGTAGTAGGAATCTTCTCTTCTTTCCATTTTCTTTTGTGTATAATATTCGAGCGGCTGTTACCATATAAAGTATAATTTTCCTGTATTTCTTCTCTGTTTTTGTCTCTATCTCTGTTAACATATTTAGTAAATATAGTTTGAGTGACAGTTCCATCTCGATTTTCAATGTTTCATTTATTTTAGCATGGATTTCTTTCCAGAATCTCTTCACTTTTGAACACAGCCACCACATGTGGTAGAAGGTTCCCTTTTCTTTTTTACATTTCCAACATGTGTTGCAAGAACCGCTTTTGAATTTGGCTATTTTGGGCGGTGTTAGGTGTCACCTATAGAAGAGTTTGTAGTAGGTCTCTTTTAGATCATTACACGTGGGGAAGTTCAGATTTGTTTTCCAAACTTTTGACCTTTGTTCTAATGACATCTCTTCACCTATGTTTTGGGCCCATAGCACTTATGTTGGTTTTGACTATCTCCTCTTCGGTCTCAAGTTCCATCAGTAAGTTATATAGTTTAGTTATCACCTTTTTGTTGTCTGATTGTATTAATTTGCCAAATTTTGTCTCTGAAATATCTATTCCTCCTGTGTTAATGTCTGTCTTAAAATTTTGGGTGATTTGATAGTGAAGATACCAATGGCAGTTTATTCCTTCTTGGGCAAATTCTTCTCTTGATTTTTGATGGTATTCCCCATTTTTAAGGAGATTCTGTATGTTAGCCATGTATCTTTCTGGAGGTTTTCTTTTTTTATAAAATGTCTCATAGATTGAGGCCCAGATCAGAATTTTTGGGAGTTAGGTGCTTGCTGTACTGCTCCATATTCTTAGCAGTGACTTCCTCACATAGTGGTTGTTGAACTCTTTGTTGACATTTATTTTATTGTATCAGAGAAAAGCATGCCAACCAAAGTGTGAGCCCTCTCCTTCCGATTTCAACAATCTTTTTCTTTCAAGTAGGATCCAATCTCTAATCCAGTTTAAGATGCAGGCATGATATTAAATGTTTAAATTAGGAAGGGCTAGACCTCCTCTGTCTTTTCTATCCTGCAGCACTTTATTTTTTATCCTTGGTTTCTTCCCAGCCCAGATGAATTTAGAAATTTCTTTCTCCCACTGTATAAATGGTTTGTCATTTGTTATGATTGCTATAGACTGAAACAAAAAGATCATTTTTGGTAGAATATTAATCTGGACTGAGGCTATCTTTCCTAATAAAGATATGATCAGTTTTGCCTATTTTGTGAGATCTGTTCTAATTTGAGTCCAGGTTTTCTTGTAATTGTTTGTGAATTGTGAACAAGTCCATTTATTCCCCATGTGGAAACAACTATGTTGTACTTGCTAGACCTGTATGATATACAAGAAGAAACTTTCAGAGAAAAGAGGAAGAAGTGGCAACCTAATTCAGCCCTCAAAACATGGTTTGGTTTATAGGGACCCAAAGCTTGATGTCTAAAAAGGAATAACTCCCAGTGCTCAAGCCTGGATAAATGAACCTGTTATTTTCAGTTTTCCCCACTGTCAGTTGTTTTGCGTGAGCAAAGGGTATTATGTTTCCAGATCCTTTCATTCTAAAGACAACAAGTGTGTGAAGTTTGATAAATTCTAATTCAAAACAAACAGAAAATTAATTCTCACTCATTCCTAGGCATCACAGAACCAAGAAAAGATTTATCATACTTATCTCATCTTAGGGCTTACATTTAAACTGGTTTGCGATTCGCCTTCGGTGAATTGATTTCAAATAGTCCATTGTTCCCACTGTGAAAGCAGATCTTTTCATTATTCCCTTGTAATCGCTTCTTTTTTTGGCACAATTGTCATTCTCACCAGTTTACACTGCTTCAAAATGCATGTCAATAATCTGCATGTCATCAGTTATGCAAGCAGCAACACAGTGAGGACAAGGCCATTCCAGATGCTGAGTGGAGTGACTTTAGCAACTGAACCTTCCTCTGTCCCTCAGCAACCCAGGCTATTTGACAGAATATGTGATCCATTGGTTTTGCAATTACTTGCCTTGCTGAGCTGCAGTCTGCCCATAGTTGCAAGTAGTTGCAAATACAATGGATCACATATTCTGTCAATTTTTTAATATATATAAAAAATATTATATATATATATATATATATATAATGTGCCCATAGGTCACACCACAAGCACAAAGGCAGCATTGAGAAGGGGGGTGAATGGCGGATCTCCCAAAAACTGAATTAGGATAGTAAACACCCCTCTGCCATTAGTATGATCTGATTCAGATCTGTCATTCCCACTTGTTGAACATGCTTCAGAATCAATTCTTTTCAAAAGAACCTCAGTCTCCAGAGTTGTAGTCCAACACTGAAACCACTACACCAGTCTGGATCTTTTAATTGATAAAAAATAACTTTTTTTTTTAATCCCCGGATGCATTTTGGAAAAAGTCTTCAAGTGGTCTTTAGAAGGTTCAAATGTATTGGTTTACTTCTTCAACCTGACCTGGTTGTTTCATTTCACACATGCTTATTGTTAGTTTTGAATAAAAAGTTTGCTGAGGCATGTCTTATTTTATTTTCTGGTGTAGAAATCTATCCCAATTAATTCCATATTATTTCTGTCTCTGCTATCAAATTTTATGGTAGAGATGAAATGTTCAGGAACGCATAGACTTTGTTAGTTGAGGACTACTGTACTACTGTTGCTTCAGAGGGCAAAACTAGAACCACTGGTGGAGATGGCAGAGAAACAGATTTCACCTAAATATGAGAAGAAATATACTAACATCAACACCTGTTTAAATGGACAGCTTTGGAAGGTGAATGGCTCTCCTTTGCTGGTGGTATTTAAGCAGTGGATCAATGGACATCTAGCAAGGACGTTTTACTTACACTGAGATCACTTTGGGCTTCCCTTGAAAACAGCCTGGAAGTTTCCATTATTTTACCATTCCTATAAAGAAAGAAAGAATGATCTAGGGTTGTATCCTCACCTTCCTACTTTCTTTTGCATTTTTCTATCCTCCTCTTTCTTCAGTCTCTTGATTTAGTATATTTGGATTTTTTCAGAAAGGAACACAGAGAAGAAGAAGAAAAACTGAAAGAGAGAGAGCCTTAGAAGAATGTGAATGCTAAGTTTTGCAATCTCACCCTCAACCATCAGTTGTATTTTGGCTCAGGTTTCTATTTAAGTTTTTGATCACACTCCGATTCTATCACTGTGGAGATGAGGAAAGGATTCCTTGAACAATTCAGCTGATGGCAGGCTCTAATGAGAATATATGGTCAGCCAGCAAGACCATGTATATTTAATGATCTCTGTTAAGGAAGTTTTAGAACTGCCTTCCCCATAGACTGCATGATGACTTCTTTGTTTATGTGCATAATCCACTTTTCCTGACACCGTTTGTGACAAATTCCCTATTCCCTGGTGCTACCGTTGAACAATTGCGGTGATGGGATGGTATTTGATTGATTTTGCATTGGGTTTATTGGGGCAGGGCCATCTTACAATAGATGAAATGAGTAGAGAAGAAGATGAAAGAGGACCGGAAGAATCTGAGAGCAAGCAGAGGAAAGGATAGGTGAGAATAATGATAAAAACTAACCTCCACCAACCTGACTTGACTGCACCCAATTCACCACTCTCTTACTTTTATTTAGGACCATGTTATTCAATGTGAAGGTCCCTGGACTAGTGTCAGTTCCTGAGCCATTGTCTGCGATTCCTGCCAAGAATCGCAAAGAAAGAAAGAAAGAAAGAAAGAAAAAATCATACTTAATGGGCACAGATTTAGTGCCAATCCCTGGCATGCTGGGGGAAAAAAATAATCGCCAGTCCTGCACATCAGATAGCCAGAGATGCACTGGTTTATGAAACAAAAAACAGTAACCACATATCTAATATGAGGTCTAGCTTGGTCTGTTAGTGGGCCATTGAGAAACTACCTGGCAAATAGCTTGCCAAAGTATTATAGGCCAGCCACTTAACATATTCACTAAAAAAAAAGCATAAACAACAAAGAGGAGAAAAAACTGCCAAGAGGCAACACTTTTGAGACCGGCCCAGGTCTTAAAAAGGTTGCCTGTCCCTGCTCTAAACCCTTCTATCCTCCTATAGGCTCAGCCTCAAGGTCTTCCTGACGGAGTCTATCCATCTTCCTCATCCATCTCCTTCCCTCTACTTTCCCTGGTATCATTGTCTTTTCTAATGAGTTATGCCTTCTCATGATGTGGTTGAAGTACAACTTAATCACCTTGGCTTCCAGGGAGAGTGCAGACTTGATTTGTTTTAGGACCCATTTATTTGTCTTCTTGGCTGTCCATGGGATCCTCAGCACTTTTCTCCAGCACCATATTCTCTCAAATGAGTTGATTTTCTTCCTATCTGCTTTCTTCACTGTCCAGCTCTCACATCCACACATGAGCATGGGGAATACAGTGGCTTGGATGAGTCAAACTTTAGTGTTCAGCTGTATATAGGATACAGTATGTAGGATTTTGTCTAGTTCTTTCATAGCTGCACTTCCCATTCCTAATCTGCTTCTGGTTTCTTGATTGCTGTCTCCGTTCTGATCAATGTTTGATCCAAAGTTTGGGAAATATTTAACTATTGCAATGTCCTTATTATCTAGGTTAATTTATATAAATCTCCATGGTCATTATTTTTGTTTTCTTTATGTTTAACATTAGGCTTACCTTTGCGCTTTCTTCTTTGACTTTCTTTAGTGATTGTTCCAAGTCTGTGATGCTTTCCACTAGTAGTATGGTGTCATCTGCATAGCTTAGATCAGGGGTAGGCAACCTTTTTGAGACAATTGGGGGGGCTGAAGCACCAAAAATAAAAAATTATATATATATATATATTAAAAAAATTAAAAATTTAAAAAAAATATGCATGGACACTCTCTCAGCCTCAGAAAAGCCATGGCAAAACCCCTGTGGAGATTTTGCCAAGAAAACCCCAAGAACAAGTAATAACAACAACAATCAATATCATCATGGCGGGCGGCGGCGGCGGGTGGTGGCGGCAGTGGTGGTGGCAGGACCGGCCTGGGGCCGGTCCAAAGGCCTCGGAGGGCTGCATCCCCTGGGCCTTAGGTTGCCTACCTCTGGCTTAGATTGTTCATATTCCTTCTTCTTGTCTCCACTTTTCCTTCTTCCATGTCTGATATTCTCTGCATGCAAGGTAAACAGATAGGATGAGAGAATGCAACCTTGCCTGAACCCTTTGCCAATTGGGAAACATTCTGCTTCTCCATATTCTGTTCTTACTGTAGCCTCTCATCCTAAGTACAGATTCCTCAAGAGGACTATCAAATGTGGTGGCACTCCCATTTCTTTAAGGGCATTCCGTAGCTTTTCATGATCTATGCAATCAAAGGCTTTGCTATAGCACCACTCAAAACTCTTAAAATAATCCACAGCTGGCATATCACAGCAGAAAAGCCCCTCTCCCATGTTTTCCCACAGTGTATTGTCTTCACTGGTGGGGGACAGTGAAAGGTCTGTCCAGCAGACTGCAATCATTGGGCAGGTGGTTGGACCCAGTGTTGCTCCAGCAAAACCAGGTTGCTGTGGTGGCCAGGAGTGCCTTTGCCCAGTTTAGACTGGTGGACCAGCTGCACTCTTTCTTAGGGAAGGTAGATCTTGTCATAGTAGTTCGTGCCTTAGGGCCGATGCAGACAGCCCCTAAGGGTTGGCTCTGTGCTGCCCCTGGAAGCACCGGATCGGGGCTGCGGCAACCACATGCCACGGCCCTGATACGGCTTTTTGCTGCTCCAAAAAGATCTGGCAAATGCTGCTCCTTTTCGGGCCAGCAAAAAGCTGCCCTTAGCAGTGGCTCTTTTGCACCCCTTTGGCACAGCGTGTCTACCTTGCGGTCAGGCACATGGTGTGATGGCGACGTCGGGGCAACGTCAGGGTGGCCAGTATGTGGTCACTCTGCCCCAATTCCATCCCCAGGCTAGCCCTTTTGGCCAGTCTGCATTGGCCCTTCGTTACTTCTTGATTAAACTGCTGGGTTTCATGGACGTTTCTAAAAGCTTCAAACTGAGCACTAACCTCTATGATGTGGAACATATGGCCACTCTGTTGAGCAGAGTATTCACATCCTGTTAAACGAGAAATGGACAACTATTTCCACTACTTACGACCCCACGGCCACCCAGTTGTTGAAATGCAACTCCACCAGCAAAGGAAATAGTAAAGGATTATAAAGATTGCAGCAACATTTGGAGAACTGGGTTGAAACAGAATTTTGTAAATGCCTGTAACAAGTAATTTTAAATTTGTTAAGATACTCTGAAGAGCTACACGTACGGTTCCAAGCCCACCAAAGTAGTTAGCTAGTATTCTATTACAACTTTAAAGAGTACGTAATTGGTTTCCTGTTTCTTCAAAGAAACTACAAAGTTACTTTTTTTCCCCCTCCCCAGAATGAAATCTGAAAAGTTTTCGTTCAACAGCACAAAGTAATAGCATGAGTCAGGAACTGAAGCATGGGACATTCCTCCGCCACCATTTTGTGAGTCTGTGTGCCCCCATACAATAAAAGTCACCCTAAAAGTTACATTTACACTGCCGCAGGTCAGCTTCTTGTATGCAAAGCCCAGGATCTGGTGAGGGATTTCTAGGAGTTATTGTCCAAAAAAAGTGATTATTTCAAAGTGCTATGTGCTACTGCCCTCCCCAATATTTTCCAAGTGTGTTTTAGCATCTAATACTATTAAATGCTGCTGCTAAACCACTGAGTGTTTTCTTTTTTGATCACAAAGCCCTGTTCAGGACCAGAGTCCTAGTCAAAAAGCAAACTACACGTCCCTCGCCTCCTCCTCCTCCAGCTCTTCTCCCCCACCTCCACTTGCCAGGCTTGCTTTCGAAAGAAAGACTGTGCCATTCACAGGCAGGGGAAGTTGTGCATTGAGGCTAATGGCGCAGGGAAAAGCCATTAAAGGAGGAAGAGTTGAGGTTACAGAAAACTTTATTGCTGCCTGTAGAGACATCAGGTCTGTGATTCCAGGATTAGTCAGTGCTTTAATGGCGAGCCACTGGCCCATTAGTTGTGCCGGGAAGCCCATTTGGGGTCCTTCCAAAATGAAAAGGAAAAAAGAGAGACAAAATGGAGGAGGAGAAAGGGCTATCCTAATACACCCTCCCCAGTCCAAACAGCCCGGCACCCAGAAGCTGATCTAATAATTTTGCTTTGCAAAAGATATAGATAAGAGCCAGCATGGTGTAGGGTTTGACTGTTGGCCTATGACTCTGGAGGCCAGTGTTCGAATTCTGGCTCAGCCATGGAAAAACGCTGGGTGACCTTGGGTAAGTCACACTCTCTCAGCTTCAGAGGATGGCAATGGCAACCCCCCTCTGAGGAAGCTTGCCAAGAAAACCCATGATAGGTTTGCCTTAGGGTCACCATAACGTCCAAAATGACTTGAAGGCACACACAACACATATAGACAAGGCTCAGACTTTGTTAGATTCAGACCCACTGGGCTTACAAAAGGATGAGCAGCTCAAATACATCTGGTCCAGTTAAAATGGCCTCTTTTATACTGGAGTAATGATTGTGATCTTGGGCAAGTCCCATGGTCTCAGCCTCAGACTAAGGCAATGGCAAACCTCCTCTAAAGAAATACCAGTGGTATTTGGACTGGTCATCCCTTTGCCAAGAAAACCCCATGATAAAAAACAACTTGAAGGCACTCAACACATTATGCAGTTGAGTTTTCCGCATTTGTGAAAAGGGGGGGGGGGGCACAAATCCAGTTTCTGTTTGGGATTTGTGTGGATTAACCAGCAGATTTGCCCCCGAGTGATAACATCCAGTGATTCTTTTCCCCTTCTTTTTCTTCTTTCCATTTCTTTCTCTTGATTGTATATTACTTTAATTGTAAATCAGATTGTTTGTGCTAAAACAACAACAAAAAGTAATATAAAACAAAGCATTTCTTTATTTCTAATATTTTTCCCCCAAATGACACAATAGCCACAGCAGTACCTTGTTAATTAGTAAATCCACAATGTGCTTTTCTGGAATGCACTAACAGTAATCCAAGTAAAGAAACTAATTCCATTCAAAAAGAAACATTCTATGTTCACTGTTGAGCTCTGGGCAAGTATATAGAAGAGGAGGTGATCCTTTAGGTTAGTGGTCCCCAAAGTGAGAAGTAGTACACCCCTGGGGGCACTGGAAAGCTCCAGGGGGTGCTGAGGGGGGGAAACAACAGGGGACACTGAGGAGGAAAAAGGGGGTGGCAGGGAATTGTGGGGATGGGGGTTCAAGTAGGGTCAAACTATCTGTAAGCCACTCTGAGAGCCTTTGTGGCTGAAGAGCGGGGTATAAATACAGTAAATAAATAAATAATAAGTTTGGCATTGCAACTGAAAAACTGTGAAAGTCCGGGACTGATGTCTTTGAAAAACAGCATGTCTCAGATTCCAGAAGGCAGGAGTGAAACCTCAGGAAAACAACTCATCCAGATCCCACCAGCATAAGCTTTCATAGGGTGTTATCACACGGGGATTTGTGGGGAGAAAGTGGAAATAAACCGGACGAGTGGAAGGCTTTAATTTATGGGATTTGTCCCGTTCCGCCTCGTCTGATAACTAAATTCGAATTTAAAAGGGGGTTAATTCAAACAAAAACCTGATCTTTTCAAATCCTCAAAAATCCCGAAAATGAAAAGATCAGGTTTGTGTTCAAATTAACCCCCTTTTAAATTCGAATTTAGTTATCAGATGAGGCGGAATGGGACAAATCCCGTAAATTAAAGACTTCCGCTCATGCCCGTTTATTTCCACTTTCTCCCTGTGACTCCCCATGTGATAATGTCCATAGATTTGCATCTGAGGTTTTGTGGAAGAGAATTATGGCAACCCTAGTTGCAAGAAACTTCTTTTGTACACCATTCTGGGACAGGACAGAGGGAAGCTGAAGGGAGAGCTGTGGGAAACAAGCCATGTCTGTCCAGGCTGAGAGACAAGAGACCTACCATGGCTCCTCCAGCTTTGCCTCACTTTGGAACAGAGCAAACGGACCCTGTCCTTCCCTTGCACCATCCCCTCTTTAGACACCAAAATACTTGCCATCCCCACCTTTTCCCAGAAACTGCCCAGCTTCCCTCTGCAAGGAGCCCAAGGAGGAAAGCTTCTTTGGGTAAGAAAGCCACCGCTGGTTGCAAGGCAAAGGGGAAAGGTGGGGGCAGGCATGTGCTCTTCTTTCCCTTTTGCCTTGGCTAGCTAGCCAGAAGCCAGCTAGCCAAGGCAGATGGGAAGGGAACAGGTGTGCACTCTTTCCCCCCTTTTCCCTTGCCTAGCTAGTTCAAGTCGGCTAGCCAAAGCAGAAGAGAAGAGAAGAGAAGAGAAGAGAAGAGAAGAGAAGAGAAGAGAAGGGGACAGGAGTGCTCTCTTTTTCCCCTTTTGCCTTGGCTAGCTAGGTCAAGCCAGCTAGCCAAAGCAGAAGGGAAGGAAGGGGCAAAGCTCTTCCTCCATTCCCCCTTGTGTTGGGAATATACTGTCAATGCTCTGGCAATTCCTGGGGCTTCCTGTTCCTTCCCCCACCTTTATTCTCCTCTCCCTCCCCTTGCCAGGAGAAGCCTAGAGGAGATGGAGGAGGAGGGCAGCTGCAAGGACATTTCTTAGCATGGGCTACCCAGGCAGTCACGCAGCCCTTCCTTCCTTCCCTAGGTGGAAATCCTGCTGAGCTTGTCTGCCCACCGCTGCCTTCACCAGGCCCCCCATTTGGACCACATTGCTCCTTCCATAGAGGGGCCTCCTTCTTTCACTTTCCCAAGCCACTTCCCAGCCTCACCTTCTTTCTCCCCAATACAAACTTATGGGGCTCCAGGTTCCCTCTGGAACTTGGGCTCATTAACAGCAATTCTTCTTGTGTGCCTTCAAGTTGTTTGACCCTAAGGAGAACCTATCATGGGGTTTTCTTGAAAAAATTTTCTTCAGAGGGCGTTTGCTATTGCCTTCCCCTGTGGCTGGGAGAGTGTGACTTGCCCAGGGTTGCATATGGGGTTGCATGGCAAGCAGGATTTCATTTACTTCATTTGCAAAATTACCCAAAAGCAGCCACTTCCCTTGCTTAGGATACTTTCTCTCTTCTTCTCCCCCTCCCCAGTAGAAAGGATCTAACACCAAAAATAGGTGTGGGGGCATGTTCTAGGGTTGTCACCCAAGAGGAAAAGGGGCAGTAGCCTGAAAAGGTTTAGGGACCACTGCTTTAGGTTGAATGGGCCCAAGCCAATTAAGGCTTTAAATATTTATATAAGAACTTTGAATTGAGGCCAGAAATGAACAGAAAGCCAGTCAATTCAAATCACAAACCACAGGTGTAATAAAGTCATATTGACCAGTGCTGGTAAACTGGCATAATACAAACATATTGGCCAGCCTTACCTGTTAACTGTCTTGCTGCCCTGTTTTAGACCAGCTGAAGCGTTCAGACTGATTGCAAATGCAGCCCCATGTATAATGCATTGTACGAATCCAAAGAAATTGTAGCAAACCAGAGAAGGCACATCCTACATGATAAAAGTCACATCTGTTGCTTGCATGGAAGCTGAACCAGTGTCTTGTAACCCAAAGGGTGCATAGCAATTACCCAGCAGAGGGTTGGGAATGGGAAGGCTGAGTTTTCTCACTTTAACTGTGCATCAGAAGCAGCTAGAAGGAACAATATCCTCTGATTTCCTTGCCTTGTCAGTTTGGATAGGTCAAGAGGGACAGGACAAGTAAATCAGTAGCAGAACCAACAATGAGACTATTGAGGGAGGTTGGAAGCTGAGAGAGTGTCTTTCCCAAGCTTCTCCCTTCGTCTTGGAATCAACTGGCTTGCAACAAATGGTGGGCAGATAAGATGGTCCCTTTGGACCAGTGTAGCTGGACTGAAACTTAGGTGAACCATGAAACTCACTGGGTGACTCTCTTTTGGTCTGACTTACATTACAAGTCTGCTATAAGAATAAAGCAAGGATGTGGACATCCATGTACACCACCTTCTACTCATGGGAGGGAAACAATGTAAATGTAATTTTAAAATATGAGCTAAAGTGGTGTAGTGATTGAATAGGGACTCTGGGAGAACAGGGCTTGAATCCCCATTCAACGATGGAAGCCCACACTGCTGGATTTTATGTTCTTTTGGAGTATTCTGTTTTGTTGATGCTTCTGCAACTTCAGGAGTCTGGAATATTAAGTGTTGCTTCACAAGCTGTTCTTCACAAAGAGGTGAGATCTCCATGCCAGTGTAATGTTGTATTTTCTGAACACGCTTCACTGTTTTAGCATAAGTGACATGGATACAATGCATGGACTCTTGCTGCTCAACAAGAATCTTTTCTAGCTGCTCACCCAGTGTTTTGTAATGAATTTTCATCAATGAAAGTTGCTACATGAGGACCAAATGGTTTTCTTCTTGAGATAATCCACCTGTCTGCTCTTTCATAATTTTGAATTCCAACATTGCCTGAATGTAACACAGATCAGATTCAGCCACCTGGAATATAGTTTTCAGCATAATCTCCATGTCGAATGGATGACATCCTTTAGGTGGTGGCATTCTCCCCTTTAGCTTGTTTTATTGTTGTAAGTCACTCCAAAGTCCCAACTTGGGAGACAAGTGAGATAGCAAACAAACAAACAAACAAACAAACAAACAAACAAAGAATACGATTTGCCTGTTTACATCTCCTTCTTTCTCTTTCCTCTTTCTTTTTTGTTTCCTTTATATCTTTTTTCGAAATGATATGCTTCTAGCTAGTAAGGATGGCTTTCATTCTTTGCAAAGCATCATATACATACATAGAAAATGCTGTGTTATTGTTAAGTGGAGGGAGAAACAGAGCCATGTACATCCATCCCTCTGAGCTCACTGGAGGAAAGATGGGATATAAATGCAACCGATAATACAAACAAATAATGCTTTCCAAGAGGCGTAGAGAGAAAATGATAGGATTGACACATCATGTCTACACAGTCTGTAAACTCCTCAGTTTTGGTTAGACAGATCCTCAGCTTCTGCCATTTACTGATCATAGACATCAGTACACTCAAGTAATATTA
>CM034705.1:15965445-15977194 GCA_020142125.1 Phrynosoma platyrhinos | reverse complement strand
CCAGCTTTCTAATCTATTAAGGTCAGTTTGAATTTTCATCCTGTCTTCACAGCTTGAGCATCAGCAATATTGCTTGGGAGGATCTGCCTGCAAGATGGTGGACATGTCCAGACTTGGCCATAGTTGTAGTGTGCCTGATCCCCACCCCTAGATCTGAGAAGGCAAACAGATGGGAATCCTGGTTCTGGGATGTGCCGACAATGGGTGGGATCAAAACTTAATAACATGAAGATCAAATCACAAAAGGTTGTTAGCTCCTTCATAGGTTTTTTTTTCTTTTTTTGATGAAGCAGCCAAAGAGAGAATGGAGGAAAACAGAGCCCCCATCATCCTGCTCAGGGATGAAAAGATATTCAAAAATATTCCCCCCCCCCCAAAATGGTCAAACAACTAACTGCAAGTGTCAGAAAACCCTGACAAAGAGAATCCTACTGATGGAAATCTCTACAGTTTGGGACTTACTCTGCACAAAGTTTGTGCATGGTATTTTGTTTGCATGTATAAAAACAGCGTTTTGTGTAGACAATGCTTTTTGTGTGCAGAAAACAGCATTAGTCCCCCTCCCACATACATTTTTTTTGCATAGAAAAGAACATTTTCTCCATGCAGACTTTTCATTTTCTCTGCAGAAAATTCTGTTTCCTATGCAAAAAATGCGCTTTCTGGGATAAATATGCTCAGGGGACAGCCTTTGAAAACGGCGCCATTTTCAACTATTATTTCCCTGCAGGAATAAAAGGGCTCAAATGACTCATGGCTTCCTTCAAGAAGGAAATTCGTGCCGGATTGTATCCCTAATCCTGCATCCATGCCAGCTCCACCAGGCATTGCACCAGGTTGGGGAAACCTCAGGACATGGAGAATTGATGGCCGAAAAAATGCCTTCTCTTCCTTTTCCCTCCCCATCCCCTTTTCCTTTTCTGTTGTGTCATTTTAGATTGTATGCCTGGGGCAGGGACTGTTTTGTCTTGTTCTTATTGATGTGCTCTGGGTTGCTTTTCCAACTGGGGAGCAAGATACAAATGTTATAAATATTTATTTTTTGGGGGGTGGGTGGGAATGAAGCCTGACAAGGTGTCTGATGATTTGAGCGGCTCTTGCTTGAAGGAGGATGGAATACCAGGCCAGGGACTAGAGCAACAGAGAGACTGACCCTCCCTGGGAGGAATGACCTTTGTCATTAAAAGACCCTCTGGTTAGCTTCGGCCCACTTGGGACCTGACCCCTTTCTTCCCAATTTTTGCTGCTGCTGCTGCTGTTTCTTATTCCAGCCTCACTGACACTCATCCCTCTGGATTAAGAGAAAATAATCTCTGATGGTGAGGGTTGCTTTCTTAAATGCTGCTGTCTGTGACCTGCATACGGTGGTGTGGTGGCAACGTGCATAAACCGTGCACTGTCTTGCCCCATCAGCGGACAAAACGGCTGCATCCGCACTGAAGAAATAATCCAGGTTGACCCCTGGCTCAATGCTATGGAATTCTGGGAATTGCCATTTGTTGCAACATGGGGGCTTTCTGACAAGAGAATAGCTCCTACAACTGCAAACCCCAGAATTCCATAGCGTTGAGTCAGGGCGGTTAATGCGGAGTCAACCTGGATTATTTTGGCAGTGTGGATGCAGCCGCAGTCTGCAGCGACAAGGGCAATCCTTGGCAAGGATGCTTCGCTCGCAAGTCTGAGTAGCTTCTGCCTCATATCAGAGTTTGGAAAAGTCACTGTTTTTGGATTGTACAATTCCCAGGATGCTCTCATCTGGGTTTTTTGGGGGGATTGTAGGCCAAAAAAGGACATTTTCCAACCTCTATGATGTACCTAATTGCTGGGGAGTATTTCATTTCTGTTCTGCCAGGACTTTTCTATCTATCCCCATATTTTTGGCTCCAGCTTGGAGAGGAAAGCCTGACGGATAAGAGGTAGACAGCGAAGATTCTTGGAGTGCCAAAGAGGAGAGGAATGCTTGTCTTCTATAGCTTGTTCCTCCCATGGTTTCTGGTAATTGAGAAATGACAGCCAAAGCTCAAAGTCTGTCCTACTATTAGGGACGATGAATAAGTGGAGGGCTAATTGCGAATGCTGTGAAACGGCAACACATTGTTGGGTGTTTAATGTATTGCTGCGTTTTTGCTGCCAGGGAAGCAGGGCGGCTGGGAAGCACTTGAGCAATTTGGAACCTCAAAAAGCCAAAATGGCTTCACCAGCATCAGACATCTTGACTTTGGGGGTGGTGGGGATGATGGAGCATTTATTTCTAGCAGCACAATTCTCCATTTTGGGACATTTTCCCTAGTGATGAAGAAGGGGCTTAGGGGTCTAGGAGTTCCCGGGGGGGTTATCATACCCTCCAACTGTCCCAATTTGTCAGACGCAGCTCCTGTTAATGCTCTACCACCCCACTTTTTCTGCCGCTGTTAAAATGCCTAGTTTCTCTTTCTTCCTTCCACTTTTCCCCTTTGTCGTCAGCTTACATCAACTACTGCCAACTGAGTTCAAAGTGCAAAAATAGATGTCATTCCATTATCTCAGCCGGTTGGAGAGGAGAACAGGGGTGTGTGGCATTTTGCCCTTCTCAATAGACTCAGGCAAAGCAAACTGCTGCAGCCTCCCCCAGCTTGTGTGTTCCTCCTCAATCATAAAGTTTGACATCTGGACCACAAGTCACACACTCTCAGCCTCAGGGGAAGGCAATGGCAAACCTTCTCTGAACAGTGTTTGACAGTGGAATACACTCCCTTGGAGTGTGCTGGAGTCTCCTTCTTTGGAGGTCTTTAAACAGAGGCTGGATGGCCATCTGTCGGGGATGCTTTGGTTTTGAGTTACTGCATGGCAGAATGGGGTTGGACTGGATGGCCCTTGGGGTCTCTTCCAACTCTATGATTCTATGATTCTATGAAATCTTGCCAAGAAAACTCCATGAAATGACTTGAAGGCACACAACAGCGGCAGTATCTTGACCACATTCTGATGTTGCTTGGCCTCAACATGTCCTGGTTTTAACTTTGAAATGTTGGAGGGTATGGGGGTACTGGCAGGCTCATGTACATAACTGTTTGCCTGCCTGTAGGAGAACAGATAGGGGGACAAACTAATCTTTCTCATCAGGGAATCACAGAACCTAGATATGGTCACCAAGAAAACTCTTTCTCACATACCCATCAAACATAACTCTGACATTAGAGGGATTCAGAAAAGGTTCTCCTGAAAATATCTTAGCATTTGATCAGTTTCATATGGAAGACTTAGAGCTTGGATGGAGGATCTGAGAGTATTTGTCCCAAAGAATAACTTTTCCAACCTGTGCAGACAATGTGGTTATTCTGTATCCATGATCCACAAGTCAATTAGGGCTTTGTAGTTTTGAATCATAGAATCACAGAATCTAGGAATTATGCCTAGAAACAAATTGTTAGCCAGTGAAGCGCCTATATCATGGAAGTCATATGTTCCCTGTAACAGGTCCTGGTCAACAGTCTGGTTGTTGCATTCTGGAGCATCTGAGGGCCATGTACAACACACAAAACTAGTCCAAATGTAAGTAACACTTGTGTCATAGAATCATAGAATCATGACACAAGTGTTACTTACATTTGGACTAGTTTTGTGTGTTGTACATGGCCCTCAGATGCTCCAGAATGCAACAACCAGACTGTTGACCAGACAACCAGACTGTTGTCACTTTGGAAAGATTCAGTATTTCCAGGAATGGACATAATTGGTGCATGAGCCTTAACTGTGCAAATGCACTCCAGGCTACCAGTTAAAACCAGAGTAATTCAAGGCCGAATCCAGGAGTAAATCCAAACAGTGAACCTGAGTCTTCTTTTGAGGAAGTGTGACTTATTCTAGGGGCTGAATCCTTATTCCTATATGTGCCTTTCAGATGTCAAGGAGCACTCCTACCTTACTTGCATTATGCTTCAATTTGTTCATGCTTACCCAGTTCATCAGGTTAGGCAATGGGTTCCCGAAGATTCAAGAAGCACTGAATAAATGTCAGAGAGTGTCACTGTGCATAGGCAAGTGTGCATGGATTTTTGGAGTGCTTTTTGACATGGCCATGAGACCAAGTAATACTAATACTACTACTAATAAAAATTATTTATACCCCACCCCTCTGTCAACAACAAACATTGCTCTGAAGGAGCTACAAGTGATATCCCAGACAAGTAATGCCTTTGACACTATGTCCAACTTCTGATAATAGCCAGTCCTTTTTATAACAACAACAACAACAACAACAACAATTTTATACATGTGGCCTTTTGGATGCACACTTGATTGATTTCACCCTATAAAATGGTAAACTTTGCATGGACAAATCTGATCTCAATTACTCTCATACATGCTGTATGCTGAAAAAGCACTTATGTTGACAATATCTGCAAATATTAAGGGAATGGGAGGGGGACCATGATGAATGTCAACTGACACTAGTCACTCAAGTCACTGTTCCTAGTAGAAGCAAAGCTATTGAGTAGATAGATAGTCAAGTAGATAGTCTATGACAGCTTTAATTTTCCCACGTTCCAACTAGGAGTGGATGAAAATTTTCTTTGAATTTGTTTTTGTAAAGCATTTACCCAAATTTGCAAATGTCTTGATATTCAGGATGGGATGAACTTGAGAGTTTTTTTAAAAAATCCAAACATTAGAAGGACCAAAATGATAGGCTCATCCACCCAATCTCTTAAAAAGGCTGGGTTTGAATCCCTGCACATTGACCTATTCTTCAGTGTAAAAGTAAGGTTGACACCTCTTCTTCCTTCTTCTTAGAAGCTTCTCATCTTTACCACCTCTACAGAAGACAAATTCAACTAGATCTCCTCATGCTGGGAAGAACCTAGGCAGGGAAAAAGGGAGAGAATTCCATTTTCATTTTCATTTTTTTTAAATGTTGCAAAATGGGACAAAAAGAGTGCATAGCTGTTGTTGTTTTTTAAAAATCCAGATGCAAAAGAGAGCAAACCAGATGGATTTCCCCATCCCTTTGCAAATGGGAAACATCGACTGTCCCTAAATCAGACAAAAGGGGAGAAATATTCTAGTTGTCTTGTTTTGGATTCTTAAAGCTCCATGTGGCAGCCTCCTGGTGAAGGAGTGTGTCGCTCCCCGAGCTGTTGTCTCGAAGCTTGGTTTTCCATTTCCTCCTCTCTCTGGGTCCTTTGGCGGCACACCAGCTTGCATTCACGGGACAGCCTTAGGAGGATGTATCAAGTGACTGTGCCTGGCATTTGTTGGGTGGCTGCCCCCCTTAGAGCGCACACACACACACACACACACGCACACACATACATGCCGCCCTTGCATTGCTGCCCATGGGTCCCTGGGCCTGGGGATCATGTTGCACAGCCTTCACAAAGTGCCCTGCATCTATTATTCAACCATTGTGGCCTTCTTCCTCGACTCTGTTTCCCAGGGCACAGGTTGCACCTGATCAGAGGGAGCCTGGGAGGTGGGTGCATCATGACACATGCAGAGCTGGGCAGAGTGCAGCATTAATCAAAAGGAAAGGCCGCCTAAATCACTCTGGGTGAAGCATTAGGATCTGGGCAGAACACAAGCGGAAACCACTTTGAGGCTCCCTCTCGACTCCCGTAATGCTTTATATAGTGACAGCAAAGAGCCAGCCGCATGAATTCCCGTCAGAGGAAGTCTGAAGGGTTTATTAAACTGAGTCTTTTCCTGAAACACAGAGCAGTGGGGCAGGGGAACCTCTGTTAGCATTCACTCTGATCAACTGAGGCCGGTGGCTGGAGGAGAAGCTTATTTACTTTGCTAAAGTCCTATTCTTCAGACTTTCCCCTCTAGATTTCACCATGCTCTCTCCTTGCACCCAGTTTTTATTTTTCCAATGACCCTGCAAGGTTCAGCTCAGGCAAGGACAGTCAATGTGTGGTCTTCCAGCTATCATCAGAATTAAAAGCCACTGAGGCTGATGGGAGTTGCAGTCCAGCTACAGCTGAGAGCCACAGTTGCTCACCTCGAGCTAAAGAATGGTAATGGGTCAAAGAGCATCCATTCTGTTTCTTGACTCAGAGCAGAGGTATGAATCGTGGTCTCACAGGGATGGAAAAACTGTGGCTCCCCATGGTTCTCGCCATTCCCAGCAAAACACTCAGCTTTGGACAACAGTTCCCACCATCCCCACTCAGAAAGATCAGGGGTGACTGGGATTGTCATCCACCTTCATCTGGAGAGCCATACATTCCTCAATACTATTTCTTTTCCAGTTAGTCTCAAAGGTGCTGCAAGATCCCTTTGCACTTGGATTCAGGATTCTTCCTCTTCCTATGTGAGGAAGTAGACTGATGTCTTTACCTGAGAGAATATCTCTCTAGGAAACTCTAGGTCCTCCAGTGCAACTCTGTGGTCAACATCTGCCAGATATTGACCATAGAATTGTGCTGGAGGAGCTACAAATGCCTAGTGGAGTGTTCTCTCTAGGAACCTTCAGTGCAACTTTTGGTTAAAGTTGACCATAGAGTTGTGCTGGAGGACCTAGATATTCCAAGACAGAACATACTGATAAAATCTGTGAATAATCAAATCCGCAAGAGTCAAAGCCGCAAATGTTGAGGGACGAGCGTACATTTCAATACCCACAAGAGGCATGTGATTTTGAGGGGAAGAATATAGAGTGTGAATGGGATCAGTTTATACGCATACTCTCATTTTTTCTCCATCATTAATCTAATCTAAACCCATCTGTACCCACTGTGTGTTCATATGCAAATATGTAATTTGGGATCCTGTGTGACACTATGGCAAGTCTGGGGTTCACTCTCAGAGGAGCATGCTGTGGTAAAGAGGATGCTAGGCATTGTAGTCTGAAGGGTACTATGTTAGGGAAGGCTGGGCCAGGCTTTGCTTTTATGAGCCCCATTAATTTACATGGAGCTTTATAGGGATAAAGGGAAACACTTGCCTACCCTTCAAATATCACAGTTGGCCAGAGTCAGTCCTGCCATCTCATCTGCTGCTTTTAAAATATCCTAGTTTCTTGATAACAAGAGTAAAAGTCCACAAGAGAGGGGGGTAGAAGAAACAAGTAAGACAAATGAAAAAACTACATAATTATGGAATGTGAAACAATATATTATCGCTGTAATATTACTGTATATATGGAACCACAATAAAAATTATGATTGAAAAAACCATATCCCAGTTTCTCCCTCCTCTTCACAGGTTTGCACTTCCATTGGTACAAAATGAATTCAAAATGTAAAAGTAGTTTGCACTCAGTAGTTTGTGGAGGAGTCTTTCACTTCCCAGTAGGCTCAGGCAAAAGCAAACTGCTGCAGGCTTTCCCAGCGTGTGTGTTCTTCCTTATTAATAACTTTTGTCATCTTGACCACCTGTCTCATTTTTCATGTGTGAAATGTTGAAGGGTATGCTCTAACTGCACCAGATCCGACATGATCTGAAGCTAAGCTGGGTCGGCTCTGTTTAGTACTTGAATGGGAGGCTGCCAATGAATACGAGGTGCTGTAAGCTCTATTTAACAGGAAGGAACTGGCAAAACCACCTCTGAGTATTCCTTGTCTATGGGGTTTATCATATGGGATGAGTCCCGTGCAGAAACTAGATTTAAAGTGAAAACAACTCGCTTTTGTGGGCTGTTTTTCACATGACGTTCAGGGTTAACCTGAACAGAAAGTAGACAAAATCCGCAATTACGGGTTGTTTTTCAGGTGCCGTTTGTGTGCAAGAGAAATAATGCAAAAATAACCCGAACAGAAAGCCGACAAAACCTGCTCCTTTTTACTTTCGGAAACTTCCGAAAGTAAAAAGGAGAGGGTTTTGGTGACTTTCCATTTGGGTTGATGTTGCGTTATTTCTCCTTTACACAAATATGTCTGAAAAACAACCTGCATTTGTGGGGATTTTCGGATTTTTAAATCCTTTTTCAGCATGGGATTTAAGCAATTTGCCTCTATGTGATACGGTCCTATGAAAGTTCTGTGAAATAAGTTGACAAGTGACTTGAAGGTGTGCATGCATGCGTATACACACACACACACACACACACACACACCTACCTCTTTGACCTTCCCAGATGTTGGACTACAACCCCTATCAGCCACTATCATTAGCCATGCTGGCTAGCTCTGATGAAAATTTGAGTTCAACAACATCTGGAAGTCGGCTTTCACGTGCTCTATTTTTGTTATAGCATAAAGTAGGTGAGAAAGAAGGACAGGCCTCTCCTCTAAGAAGCACACAGTCTAAATTTGAAGAAAATTTGAAGAAAAGGGAAAGAAAGAAGGAAGGAAGGAGAGAAAAGGACGAAGCCAAAACAGCAAGGGAGATGTGCACTAGCGGGGACTTCCCTTTTTGGAATTTCCTTCACCCTTTTCTTGCCACGGGAGAAAAGCCATGGTGATGCCTTGGCTTTTAAAAATAGTTCATATTTAAATATTAATTGAACCACTTAGTTACATCAGAGCCCATGAACGACAACAACAAAAGTCATGCATGATTCATGCAGGCCAATGGCCAGCACCTCTAATAATTTACAAAGGAACAACGGGGGCAGATATTTCCTGGTTTACCCAAGAAAGGAAAGTGTGGTGGAAAGGGCTAGAGAGGAAGGAGTCACAGCTTGAAGAAACCCACGTAGCTACGCCGTAGTGTGTGCAGTCGATCTCTGGAACATGCTGCGAACATGCTAAATTTAATCTGATATGCTGACCATTGTACAAGTAGCTGTGATATTAACAAATAGTTTTCCTCCTTGCTCTTTCAAGGTGAGTTAGTATTCAATCTGAGTGATTTCCAAGAGAATGAAAGAAGAAAACTTTTGTCTTATTTTTTCTTTTCTCTTCTTTGTATAGTTGGCCCTCCACATTTGCGGCGTTGACTTTTGCGGATTTGGATGATTTACGGTTTCGATTAATATGTTCTCTCTAGGAATCTCTAGGGCCCTCCGGCACAACTCTGCCAGATGTTGACCATAGAATTGTGCTGGAGAACCTAGAAGTTCTCTAGTAAGTTTATCACACGGCACTTATAGGAACGAGAACGGAAAGGAACGGAACGGGACAAAAACGCATGTTACTGGACAGGAGAACACCACCGATGCCACCGAGAGTCCCCAAGCTGTTCCCCAGCCATTCCTGGCAGCCGATTTTTGAAGGAAGGTATTACAAAAGTAATATCACATTTGAAGATGAAGAAGTCTTAATTTCTAATTTTTGGACCACAAATTGAACCACATGCAGTACTGTGGGTGAAACAAACTGAACTTTTTTTTAAAAAAATAAGCTTTTAACTCAGTGCATAAAATAGCAATAGCATTTATATTTCTATACTGCTTCATACTGAACTAAGCAGTCTCTAAGTGGTTTACAGCCTGTAAGCCAATTGCCCCAACAAGCTGGGTACTCATTTTACTGACCTACGAAAGGATAAAATGCAAATCTAAGTTGAGCAATTAGATTCTAATTTATTCAGGACAAAAAATGAGTGATGACTTGTGACTTGTCGCTCAAGCCATTCTTTGTCGTACCCCCTAAAACCCGATCTCGTATCCTCTGAGGGTGTGGGCACCCTGGGTTGGCAACCCCTGCTTTAGGGTACCTCCTTATAAAAGGATAGCTAAAAGGATAGCAAAGAAGGTTGCAGTCGAACCTCTCCAGGAAGGGAGTTCCAGAGGCTAGAACTGCTATCAGAGAAGTGCAAGGAAGAAAGGATGCTTTATACTTTCCTCGCCTTCTGTTTCTCTGACTCCGAATCGCCTCCCAGGGACTCAGCCAATGATGGCAGCAGTTTTTACATTCAGACTAATGTATGGTACAGTGGCAGGAGATGTAGACACATTCATTCTTGGATGTAACGTTCATACATGATTTAACCAGCTCCCAACCCCAAAATGTATACTGTGTATGAATAACCTTTCTGAATTAGCTTCTATATGGCATTTCTGAATTAACCAAAATGATGTAAATCTGCGTAACTAGCTAGCCGTGCTCCTAATGCTTTCAATTTGTTCTAATAGACATTTAATGAATACTTTATAAAGCCTTGAATGGGTATTTCAAAATCAATGGTGCTATTTTATTGCCATTTGTATTATCTGTAAGTTGGATAGTGTCTTGGCTCCCTTGTGCCCATTGATTTAAAGCTTTGATCAATGGGTCAAGGCCCAAAACTGGTAATGCTGCTTGTGCATGTGGTGAAGGAAATCTGGACCCAATGAAGGTGCAAACAATCAGGGGGTCTATTTTTGTTTCCGGGACATTTTAATGATGGACTAACATTTATCAAATAAAAATAGTAGGCAATGAAAATAATTCCAGCAAGCTTAGAGATAAAAAAAAAAACCAACAAAGCAAAAGAGGGAGTGTAAAGAAGAGGGGAAAAGTTAGCATTTTGGACACGGACAGTGGCCTTCTTGGCTTGGAGCTGTGGTCTTAAAAAGTAACTTGTCTAAGCTCTGAACTGACTGTCTCAGCAGCACTAAGCAAAGCTTCCAGCTCATTCCTGATATCGGTGCTGTTGCCATCATTTTAGTCTCATTTCATTATCTCCTGCCTTTGGATTCAAGGCAGCATACAATGTTTCAAAAAAATATAATACCGTTAAAACTTTTATACTAAATATTATATTTTTTTTTGAAACTTTGTATGCCACCTTGAATCAAAACACAATTCAATGAAACTTTAAAAAAACCCAGGTTAATTACAAAAGAGCACTAAAAAGACATTTTGAACATAATAAAACAGAAACACAATGCAACCTATTAAAAGCTCTATCTGCTGCAACATATCCAAAACCAAATGCCTGCTTCAATAAAAAGGTCCTCTCTTGCCGGTGGAAAGATGTCAGGGAAGGAACCAACCATTCCTGCCAGGGAAGGGAATTCCACAATTTGGGAGCCACCACCAAAAAGACTGTCCTCACCCAAAATGCCTGGGATGGTGGTGGGATTGAGAGAAAGTCCCTTCCTTGCCATTTCTGGGGTCATTTCAGGGTCTATTTAGATGGTAAAAATAATCCAGGATGAATCTCCGTTGTTCACATGCAACCTGAATGCACCCGATTCAGTTGGTAGGGGGACTACCAAAAAATCAACTTAACCCAGGACAATTGATACCAGGGTTTTTCCTGAGTTTTTAAAAGAGATTCTCATCATCACAGTGTGCATGCATAACCAATGTGAATAGACTTGGGATAATCCAGAATTAAACTCTGCATGCATTGAACATGTTTCGAATACGTTCACATCATTGACTCTATGTTTCTTTGAGTGCTGGCATGTGTGATCAACCGAACTCCCAGAAATACGTAGAGATGCGAATCCACAGTGTGAATAACAAACCCGGAATGCATAAGTGAGGTTATTCCCATCTTTCCACGAAAAAAGCTGAAGTCTGAATGACCCCTCAGAATTTTTGTTTTTGTTGCAATGATGCAAATAATGTCCCTCACACATACTGGGGTTGTTATTCACACTATTGCACCTCATTGATGGGCATCTCTGCAAATTTGGTTGCTCATATGTGCCAGGATTTGAATAATGATGGAATCAACAATGCAAATGCATTTTGAACATGTTCAAGCAAGGCATGCAGAATTTTATTCCAGGTCTATTTGGGTCTATTCACATTGGTTATTCACACTGTCAATGACGCAAATCTTTTTTTAAAAAACCTGGTATCGATTATCCTGGATTAACTGGATGGCCATCTGTCGGGGATGTTTTGATGTTGAGTTCCTGCATGGCAAGGGATTGGACTGGATGGCCCTT
>CM034705.1:15885639-15896216 GCA_020142125.1 Phrynosoma platyrhinos | reverse complement strand
ATCATAGACTCATAGAGTTGGAAGAGACCACAAAGGCCATCCAGTCCACCCCACTGCCATGCAGGAAGACACAATCAAAGCACCCTTGACAGATGGTCATCCAGCCTCTGTTTAAAAACCTCCAAAGAAAGAAAGTCCACTACTTTCCGAGGGAATGTGTTCCACTGTTGAACAGCTCTTACTGTCAGAAAGTTCTTCCTAATGTTAGGTGGAATCTCTTTTCCTAGAGCTTGAATCCATTGCTCTGTGTCCTAGTCTGGAAGCAGCAGAAAATAAGCTTGCTCCATCCTCAAGATGACATCCTTTCAAATATTTAAGCATGGCTATCATGTCATCCCTTAACTTTCTCTTCTCCAAGCTAAAGATACCTAACTTCCAAAGCTGCTACTCATAGGTCATGATCTCCAGACCTTTCACCTTTTTGGTCACCTTCTTCAGGACAGGCTCCAGCATGTCAACATCCTTCTTGAATTGTGGTGCGCAAAACTGGACACAGTATTCCAGCTGAGGTCTGACCAAAGCAGAATAGATCTAGACACCATACTTCATATTGATGCAGCCTAGAATTGCATTGGCTTTCTTCGCTGATGCATCACATTGCTGGCTCATGTTTAGTCTGTGGCTCACTAAAACTCCTAGGTCTCTTTTGCATCAAGCTAGGTGTCACCCATTCTCTAGCGGTGCTTTTCATTTTTCCTGCCCAAGGGTAGTATCCTACATTTTTTTTCCTTGTTGAAATTCATTTTGTTAGTTTTAGTCCAGCTTTCTAATCTGTTACAGTCATTTCGAATTCTGATCCTGTCCTCTGGGATATTAGCTACCTTCTCCTAATTTAGTGTCATCTGCAAATTTGATAAAGATGCCCTCTATTCATCCAAGTCATTGATAAAGATGTTGAATATCATTGGGCCCAGGAGACTAGATGGATGAGTACCATAGTTTGGGCACATAGGGGGGTTGCAGACTGCCAGAAATAGTGTGAATTCAGTCCACTTTTAGGGTTAGGGTTAGTGCTAGGGAATCATGGGAACTGTTATTTTTCTGAGACATTGAGCCTTCTCTGTCAGACAACTCTGGTGCCACAATAAAATACAGTTCCCATGGTTCCCTAATTCTAACCCTAACCCTAAAAGTGGACTGAATTCACACTATTTCTGGCAGTCTGCAACCCCCCATAGTTAACATGCCTTGCTGGTGAATTTTGTATTAAGTGAGGTCGGAACAATAGTAGTTGTGGGCTGAGAAAGCCTGAAGGTGCTAGGAAACAGTTGAAAGAAAGATAAGACATATTACTACTTGTGTGGTGCTCGGTGTGTTTTTAAAACAGGAGAGAGACATAAACAGAGAGGCTGGAAGAGCTAAAAGCAACTGCAGGTATATCCTGTGTGGAGGTGGCTTACCCCCGAGTAAATCTACACAGGACTGGGCTAGTGCTGCTCCATGTGTTTATGGATAACCGGAGAAAGTTAGGTTGCAAGAGAATAGGCTCTCTATAGGATTGTGTTGCTACTTTGTATTGATTTTAAAAAGGAGGAGATTGGGAAGATGGAGATTAAGTTCTGGTTGCATGAGAGGCAATTGTAAAGTGGGTCCTTGCTATCTGCTGGGGTTTAGTTCCAAGACCCCCTGTGGATACAAAAATCCATGGATGCCTGAATCCCATTATATACAATGATGTAGTAAAATGGTGTCCGTTATATAAAATGGCAAAATCAAGGTTTACTTTTTGGAATTTTTGGGGAGAGTATTTTCAAGGCATGGATGACTGAATCCACGGATGCAAGATCTGTGGATACGGAGGGCTGACTATACTGAGTAAACCTGCACAGGACTAGGCTGATCTTTAGTGTGTCTATTTTTAAACAATGTTTTGGGTAAGGTGGAATTCAATTCTCTAGGTGAGTATACTTCAAAAGAAGTCTGTGTGTCATATTAACTTCAAAAGAAGTCTGAGTGTCAAATCAACTTCCTCATGTTGCCAAAGGGGCTAAATTCAATAGGAATAGGGAACATCTGAATTCAATAGGAATAGGGATTAGTGCATTTAAAATAGGAGCTGAGAGGGCGAATTGATCCTTTGTGCTAGACTGACTTGCAAGACAATACAACTAATTTTGACATTGGTGCTTTCTAAATTATATTTGCACGTATTAATTCTGTTCTCAGCTTCTGATGTCATGTGAAAACCATTCATGCAACTGTGGGTTATTCACGGGTTAATCACCATTTATATTTCTAATTTTCCTCCGTGTGATAAACTCCAAAGTAATTATATTGCTACGTATCCCCTTTAGCTGCCATTGGTCTGTCCCATGGAAGCCTGAGATTGGGTGTTTAGGGAGGAACGTTTAGAATTCTAAGCAGAGAGCCCTAGTGTCTCACCAAACTACAAATCCCAGGATTCTATAGAATGTTGCCATGGCAGTTAAAGTGGAACCATGGTGTTATAATTGTGTAGTGCGAATGAGCCCCAAAAGGTACCCTTAAGATAGCTCAATGTTTATTTTCTTGAAACAAAGATCCCCAAATCTCACAACAAGATGGGAGGATGGATTGAAATAGAAAATTAGATTGATCTGGCTTTGCCTGTGTTGACATTCCTATATGTCCCACTAGACTTAGTGGCATAAGCCATCACTGGAGGCTGCTGCCTCAATACCCACTTCTGTCTCCTCTTATTTGATGCCCAGAAATAGCATCATTTATCCTCCGTGGATGCTATGGATGGTATTTGTTGTCCCCTGCAAGGTGGGGAAAGGTGGCTTGCCATAGAGATGGTATGTCCTCTACTGCCTTTCCCATTGCCTGACCCTTCTTCTGCACAATGTGAGGTTTGCATGCCCACAAGAGAAAGCAGAGAGAGGGGCAGGAAGCAAAGACATCATCAACATGGGCTGCATGAATGTGTCAAGCATCCAGATAGGATTCTCTGACTGCAAGCAGCATGGCATCCCAACTTTCAACGCTTTGACAAGATTTTGAAACAGCTGCCTTCGCTCTGACTGTTCAGAAATGATTAAGTACTGTTTCTGTTTCAGAGCAGGACTTCTGACTTCCATGGGCCACCAAAGTCTCTAGCAGCCTTCCCCAACATGAATATACCATAGATTGGACTCCAAATCCTATCATCCCCCAAGCATCCTGGCTCCGGTGATGGAAGTTATAGGAGAGGTAGAATTTTAGGGAAGGCTTCTGTACAGAATTTCTGGAATCCTCTGAAAGTCTGCAACCAAGAAGAGTACAAAGGGTATGAATGGAACAAATGTGTGCCTGTTAGGTGCAATTAAATCAAGAGGCAATTATGGATACTGGGAGGTAAATGTGGCATGTTGGTCCAAGAGCTTTTAACTGGTGCCGCTGGATACATTTTCCGTCCCCTCTAACTTAGCAATTAGAACCTTTTAAAAGAACAGCTTGTTCCCCAAGCTAACAAAGCCAGTACAGGGCTGCTCTTTAAATGCCTATTAAATCATGCTAAAGGATATTGCAGCAGCAAAAGCAGCAGCAGAGATGGCAAAATCCTAAAAGCCTTTTCTTCACTTGTCCCAGACATGTACAGCTTCAGCCTGCCTCAGCAGCAGTTCCCAAATGTATCGCCGTATTATACAGGCCAGCAAGAACTGAAATAAAAGTGCCTTCCCTTTCTGAGCTACATATATATTTTGTTCCCTCAACCAGCTCCTTGTAAACTAGGCCACTCAGTCCCAAAACAGGTCAAGAGAGTTCGACATCAGAACATAAGAAGAGCGGTGATGAATCAGACCCAAGGCCTATTTAAATTATCATTTCTCCCCATTTAGGTTAAGAAGCCTCCTCTGTGAAGCCCATAGGTAGAACATGAGTGTACCCCCAAATCACCCTTCTCTTCAAATTCTCAGAGAAACCACTATTCAGCAGCGTACAACTTCTCATATTCAAGGCAACAGACTGTTTCTTTGATGCTGGAGGGAATATTTGGCTAGCGTGACTAGTAGACACTGATAGCCTTCCCCTCCATGATTTTTTTTCTGATTCCCCTTTACAACAATCCAGTTTAAAGGCCATCTTGTGATAATGCATGCCATACTTTATCTATGCAATATGAAGAAGCATTTTCTTTTATCTGCCCTAAATCTCTCTGGGCAAATCACACTCGCTCCATCTCAGAAGATGGTAATGGCAACCCCCCTATGAAAAAAGTTGCCAAGAAAATCCTGGAAACAGTTTGCTTTAGGGTCACCACAAATTGGAAATGACTTGAAGGCACACAAAAATAACAACAACAGCAACAGCAACAACTTCCCATCCGTTCAGCTTTATAGGATGACCCCAAGTTCTAGTGATACGAAGGGAGGGGGAATCGCTTTGTATCAACTTGTGCCCAAGTGATGCATCATATATACAACATTATCATGTTCCTTCTTACTTTTTTCAAAGCTAAAAAACCTCAGTTACCTTTAGGTACCTTTCCCCACAAGGTAGTTGATATCTGGGGAATTTAGTAAACATCACTTTTCTTCTCTTCTGTGATTTTTGAACATCTTTTTGTTTGAAGAACCCAGTGGAGCTTTGAAAACTTGCACAGTATATTTTCTGCATTTTGGATGCCTAATAAAGGTATCATATTTTGGTGGATTTTGGTGGATTTTGCTGCATGGGCAGTACTGCTGAATATTTTCCTTTCTAAAATGGGTTTCTCTCCCCCCCCCCCATTGTCATTCTCAGTTCTCTGATATCCTCTTTGAGGAGTGGTGACAGAATAGTACAAAATATTTCAAGTGTGATTTATATAGCTCTATATAAAACTGAATTGTTTTGTTTTTTTTAAAGACATCACTATGTAGTGGGAGTTTGGTGTTTTTACATTATCATGCTCTAGCTTTATTAAGAAGTGATTTAGTGTAGCTCAGGCAAAAGTCTAAGGTCTCGTTCCCACTAATAAGCTTATCGCATGGCACTTAAGGAACGGGAACGGAACGGAACACAAGGGAACAGAATGGAACAAAAATGCATTTTACTTCATGGGAGAACGCCATCAATGCCGCCGGGATACCCTGATCCGTTCCCCAGTCGTTCCTGGCAGCCAATTTTTGAAGGACAATTTTGAACAGTTGTTCTTTAAAGAACAAAATTAGCGAATAATTACTAATTGCCAGTGTGTTGAAGTAAAACTAAACTGCTCATCCATCCAATCTCTGGACATACAATGGAGAAGGGAATGCCCTTCTTGACTTGGCCCTTCTTGGCCAAGTTTCTGTGTGGGGCAAACTCCAGATGCAGAGAGATCTTGTAGCACCTTTGAGACTAACTGAAAGAAAGAAATTGGCAGTATGAGCTTTTGTAGACTTCAGTCTACTTCCTCAGATGCATCTGATGCATCTGAGGAAGGGACTACTGCAGGGATTTCCAAACTTGGGTGTCAACATGATTGGGGATTTCACTTCTCAGAATCTCCTACTACATGGTCAAAGATTTTTAGAGTTGTACTCTACTGCATCTGACAGATGTATAGGAACCACTGCTTTAAAGAGCTTTCTTGGACCATGAGGTCTAATAAATCTGCCTAGCTATTTGGGGAACCAGAGAGTTGATGGTATGGGAGGCAAGGCATGGGAATTTGATTCTGGAGACCCTGCAGCCTGACCATCTGGAGTTTCCAAAGATATACATATCAGTATGTAGAGAGATCTTGTAGCACCTTTGAGACTAACTGAAAGAAAGAAATTGGCAGCGGGAGCTTTTGTAGACTTCAGTCTACTTCCTCAGATGTTGGTAGAGTACAACTCTAAAAATCTTTGACCATGTAGCAGGAGATTCTGAGAAGTGAAATCCCTAATCATGTTGACACTCGAGTTTGGAAATCCCTGCAGTAAGCTATGATACTGATAGTTGACTGAATAGCATGATGACTATGTACTGACTGTACTCTTCAGGTCTTAATGCATTTCTCCAGCCAAGTTGGATTCTGACAAGAACAGTACAAGTAATATGCCTTGCCTTTCCCTTTGTAACCAAGCCCTTTGTTCTGGCCAATTGTGAAAATTGATGTTATTATTTTAAATTACCTGTCATCTCTTACTCAGACTAGTGCCCTTTTTCTGCTCTAGTTTTCCTGCTGGTCTTCTGTTTAACTGCTACACTAAGCTGCCAAAGGCATTTACCATTGACCATACAGGTTGGAATCTGGTTGGTACATGGTGTAGCGATGCCTAGGCTGTGGTGACAAGAGGAAAAAAGATTCAGCTGCTGTGGACATAATGGAAGATCTGGAGAAATCAGCTGCTTGGAGCTAGCATATTTTATTTGTCTTCCCTCACCACTGCTGTGTTTCCCTGGGAAAAGTGCAATGTACCAACAGGATTTGGCTAGTGTTCCTCTTTGCTTCCTTCCCCACAATGGCTTCTTATCTATGCCCCAGCATTGACTCTACTGTTCTGTGAAGTGAGGCAGCCATCTCAAGTGAAAAACTCCCAACTGTTATTAAAAGCAGTGGTTGCAAAAGTGTGAAAACCTGTTGACCAGTGCAACTGGGGATAGTGAATAGCTCCTTGTGTAAGGTAAAAAAAAAAAAGGAAGATAAGCATGCATGTCACCCCGAGTTATGCCACACCACTCAGAGGATTTCAACCTTTGTGTTTTTTATTTGAATGATATCCCCTGAGCATCTGTGATAGATGCCCTCTTTGATATCACCAGGGGCCATCCACAGGTTCCATGTTTGGGCCCTGGAATTTAATGAATGGCAGCCCTAGATATATCCACACTCAGAACTTCACCACCCTAATTCGTCCCAAGGTCTTCTGTTTCTTCAAATAATTTAGGCTTTTCTCCTTGCTCTGCTTACATGGAACTCCCTCTCAAAATACCTGTGCAATGTCACCACTCTTTTTTGTTCCCCCTAAATCCCAGGACATCTGAAAAGATGTTGCTTCTGAATGTCCACATTCTTATCCAAAAGGTTCATGGATGGAAGTTTTGTACTACATACAGTCCTGTTGTTTGGACTGAGACTAAAGGGATTTTTTTTTACAGCCTTGCAAATAGATTTATGTACCTTAGTATCATAGTAATTCTTTTTAGTAGCTTACCCACCCTTCGGTAAATACATGAATTTTAAAAATCCCTAAAATTCTAAAAATTAAAAACACAACTGTTATGAAATTCTAAACACAGACACACATGGATCTTTCTTTCTTTCTTTCTTTCTTTCTTTCTTTTTTTCTTTTTTCTTTCTTTCTTTCTTTCTTTCTTTCTTTCTTTCTTTCTTTTTGCAATAATTTAAAGCATTGAAACAACTGAATGACCTACAATAAGAATGAAAAAAACACTGAATTCTCTAATGCCAGAACTTTAAGGCTGGCCAAGAATTGCCCTAGGATTTGACTTGATTGGAAAGAAAATATTTGTTATTCTGTTTTAATATTTTGCAGCAGAAGAGCAATGCTTTACCTTTCTGCAAAGGAGTTTTTTCTGTCCTCTCCCCAGCCACCTAACATTTATTTGCAGGAGCAGAAGCTTTGCAGTTGAAGACATCCTCCCTCCCTCTCTCTTTCTCATTCTCCCTCCACCTCATACACCCACAAACACACACACTGACTGTAGTTTTCTCAGATCATGTATGGACTTAATTTGTACCAGGTTTCAATCCTGGAGCAATGCGATTTCAGTACCAAATTGGACCACTGATAATAAATTCTCTCTGGACTCTCTCAGTCAGAGTGGAAATAATACGTTCTGCCAGGCACATGTGGCCCCTCTTTTATTTTTGCAGGCTCCAGGCTCCTCCTATTGATAATTTGGGGGCAAAATAGAGAAACCTCTAGAGTAGCAACTCTACTTTATAACAAGACATAGCCAAACACACAGCCATGCTTTGTTTTGCCCCAGCTCCCACAGGTTTGGAATGTTAGGTTTGAAAACCAATGTGATAGCCTAAAATATTAGAATTTGGAAAATTAAGTCATTACCAACAACATTAACATCCAAAGGATTCATTATTTAATCATTTCTTTATGGGATAGATTGTGGGATTTCCACAGAATAGTACAGAGATGATCGCCCTCAACCCTAGAGGCACATTTGCTTTCTGCCTACCTGGAATTTTTTCTTCCCAAACAGATTGCAAAATCTATAATACTATTGGGGGTATGATGGGATTTCAGCACTTCTGGAAACTGTCAGACTGTGTAAGCCTATCCTAGAGCGTGGGACGTCATTTTACATTTACTCCCAACCTTCCCAGTTCAAGACTAGGTGATTGTATTGGTGAACAACTCAATAGAACATGACCTACATATTTTATCTCCACAAATAAGAGGGCTGGAATCTTACTTTGCAAGACAAACATGGTAAGGTGCTGCTAAGATCTGAGTGGTGCTGGTGGGATGTCTGTAGAGCCCCCCTCAGCTCCCCATCTCAAACAACACTTGTGAACACTGGCTTTTTCTGTACTTCTGAATTGCTTCTGAATCAAATCAAATGTTGAACTGAAGCCAGTGGGGCACTAGATCACATAGAACTGTGAAATTATAGAATTGGAAGAGGCCTCATCAGCCATTGAGATCAACCCTATGTTTAATGCAGGGACTCCAACTAAAGCCTACCCAGTAGGTAGCTATCCAGCCTCTTTTTGAAAACATCCAGAGAAGGAGACCCCACCACCTTTCTAGGCAATTGGTTCCATTGCTGAACTGCTTTTACTGTCAAGAGGTTCCTTCTAATGGTCAATCAAAATCTACCCTCTTGTAACTTCAGACCATTAGATCTGGTCCTATCTTCTGAGGCAGTAGGAAACAAGCTTGCAACTTCTTCTCTGTGACAGTCCTTAAGGTTTTCTAAAGAGTACAATCCTGTCAACCTTCAATCTCCTCTTCACCAAGTTGAGCATGCCCAGCTCCTTCAACCTCTTTTCATATGCTTTGTTCTGCATACCTCTTACCATCCTTGTTTCCCTTCTTTGAAGTTGCTCCAACTTGTTTATTCTTGCTGTTGTTGTTAAGTTGGCCTCGACTCATGGCGATCTTGTGGATGAGACATCTCCAAGTCTAATGATTCATGCCTTCTCATAATGTGGCCAAAGTACAACAATCTCAATTAAACCATCTTGACTTCTAGAGGTATTTCAGGTATGAGCTGCTCAAGGACCCATTTTTTTTTGTCTTTTTAGCTGTCCACAGTATCCTCAGCACTCTTCTCCAGTACCACAGCTCAAATAATTTGATTTCCTTCATAAAATGAGATGCTCAGAACTGAATGCAGTATGGTGGGCTCTCTGTATCTACTGGGTTTTGGTTCCAGGATCTCCTGTGGATACCAAAATCCATGTAAGCTTCAGTCCCATTAAACATAGTGGCCATAGTAAAATAGTGTCCCTTATAGAAAATGGCAAAATCAAGGTTTGCTTTTATATATATTGAATATTTGAAGGGATGGTTGAACCTCTGGATATGTAGTGTTGGCTGTACTCCATATGAGGCCCGACCAATGCAGAATATAGTGGCACTATGTCCGCAAATAAATGTCTGCCTTGCAAAAGAACAAACTTAAGATCCAAATGGCCAGGCAAGGTCAACATGGTGTAAGCTTCTGTTCAAAAGTTTTCAACTCTTCTTTTTTGGAATAGGGCAAAGTTTTAGTGGGCTCTACCAAAGCCAAGGAGAAAGATGGCTCCAAAACACAGCTGGCAGAGCACATACAGAAGTAAGTGGAGTAACACACAACACAATCTAAAGAAAGAGTCCCCACAAGACCATTAAGTCCAGTTTCTAAAACTACTTAACTGCACTACTGGACAAAAACTCTGGAAGGAAGAGGCCTTGACAGCTAGGCGCTTCCCTTCCTTTCAAGGTTTCCAAGCAGAGCACTTTCTCACAGTGGCCTCTGAAACACTCAGAAATAAATGCCCTTAACATCCCCAGCACTTTTTGAGATGGTTTAAGCTGTTTTTCCACTTCCTCCCAAAAGAGCTTCTCGGATTCTTCTGGTGAATAATTTATCTGACACATTTTGCTGTTTATTTCTGTTTGTAAATTAGCCACAAGCTGGTGCTGAATTTACAAATGTGGGTTGCTATCCTTGGCTGTTTGAGGAATGGTTGCTGGACAGTATGTCATTTTGTAAGTCAAGAATGTGTGCCTTCTTTCAAATTTACTGAACTTGTCTGTCTGCAGCTATAGAAGCTATTGATTTGGTTGTAGCTGGAGGAGAATAGGATAAGGCTGGATTCAAGTCTTAATTCTGCTCAGGGGTTTGGTAGACTTTGAGGATTTGCTGTCTCCAGAGTGTTTCTGTGACAATATACTGCCAAGCATTAATCACAGAATCATAGAACCATAGAATCTTAGAGTTGGAAGGACCACAAAGACTATCCAGTCCAACCCCCTGTCAGGCAGGAAGACACAACTGACATACATCAGAAAGATACTCATTCAACCTCTGTTTAAAGACCTGCAGAGACAGAGAGTCCACCACCCACAATGGCAGTCCATTCCACTGTCACTTCTTTTTGTATGTTTTCTAAAAATGTTTTTACTTTCATCTTTGTAAGTGCTTTAAAAACATATTGCTTCTTGTAAGCAGCATTGATTCCTATCTTTGGG
>CM034705.1:15817715-15885629 GCA_020142125.1 Phrynosoma platyrhinos | reverse complement strand
AAGTAGAATAGAAATTAAGGGGGGAAAGAAGGAAATGATTCTGCATTTTTTAAAAAGGTGGTCCCTGCAGCATGATATGCACCCCTCAAAAGATAGTTGACATCAGTAGAAGTGAACTTCTGTCCTTTGCTGTTTTTTTCTTAAGGAAGCTGGTACAGGTCTGGGAAGGGGTGCAAAAGTTGACCCCTAGAGCTCCGGAGCTGGTCCATTCCTGAGTACCATCATAAATGTAAACATTTTTTTGTCGTGGAACCAGCAGAGAGGCCTTCTTCACTGAGAGACCAGGGTTCAAATCCCTGCTCAGTTGTGGAAACCCACTGGATGATCTTGGGCAAGTCACATTCTCTCAGCCTTTAAGAAGGCAAGGGCAAACCCCCTCTGAACAATTTCAGCCAAGATAACCCCATGATAGGTTCACCTTAGGGTTGCTGTAAGTCAAAAGTGATTTGAAGACACACAACAACAACCAGGGAGTTTCATCCCACATTGCAGATACTACATTGAGCAAGGGGCATAGTTATAGATGACCTGAAAAATTCTTTCCAGCTGTATGACTTTGGTATTGTAGAGTTTGGAGTTTTGATTTACTTATTTATATTTATATTTATATTTATATTTATATTTATATTTATATTTATATTTATATTTATATTTATATTTACATCCGGCCTTTTCCCCAGCATAGGACTCAAGGCAGCTTATAACATTTGAAAGAGAAATAACTAAAAAATTAAAAATACCAAAGCTAAAAGTGTCATTAAACTATCCATAAAATTAAAACCAGTTAAAGACACTAAAACAGCAAATAAACAAAACACAGATAGGCAGTACAGGGTAATTCTGCAAAGCTCAGTTTCCTTGAGCAGTTTTCAAAGACCTGCCATTTTTTTTAAAAAAAAGAAGTCTTCATCTGTTTGTGAAAATATAGCAAAGGAGTGTGTGTGCCAATCTAACATCTCTTGGAAGGAGTTCTAGAGCCTGGAAGCAGCTAGAGAAGGTCCTCTCCTGTGTCCCCACTGGATGCACCTGCAAGAATAGTGGGACAGAGAGAAGTCCCTCTATAAAGGATCTCAAAACACAGATGGGCTCATACTTGAGAATATGATCCTTCAGATATAGGGCTTTCAAAGGCATAACCGGTGCTTTGCTGGAATGGAAGAGCAATTTAAGTGCTTCTTTTGTGTTAAGGCCTTCATTCATAACCCATGTTACTTGGCTACAAGTCTGAGTCAACAGAGCCAAGACTTGGGCTCATTCTCATTCTAGATGATGATGGGTGGGGAAGAGATGCCAGGATCAGGTTTTAGAGGCAAGGAGTACTCTGCTCCATTGCCAGTCTTATGTTGTAAAAAAACCTAGATATTTGCATATGGAAATGTAAAGCCCAATAAATGTCTTTTCCATTCCTACTCACTGCCTGCCTAATTTCTCTTTAAGTCTACTTATGATTAATTTCATAGAATCATAGAATCATCAGTTGGAAGAGACCTCAAGGGCCATCATGTGCAACTCTCTGCCATGCAGGAATACACAATCAAAGTACTCCTGACAGATGGCCACCTATCCTCTGTTTGAAAACCTCCAAGGAAGGCCATACTCTGAGGCAGCATATTCCACTTTCCCCGCATCATGATGATGATGCTCACGGTGCTTGAGAAATTAAATGACCAGTAGATCTACTTATCCAACACTGTGCAGATCACTGTTGCTCTCCACTTCCATCTGAGTCCACTGATGGAGGAGGATGCCCAAGGTCCCTTCAAACCTTGAACCAGTCCTACCTATGTGGCATCTCTGGGCAAAGCTACCAGCCTTCATTTATTTGCATCAGTTTACAGCTGACACAAAGCATCAAAGTTCTCCCATCCTGACCCAAAATCATTATTATTGGCAAAGTAATTGCAAGAACAAAATTGGTGTAAAAGATTTGTTTGCACCTTCTTTCATCTCAGCTCACCCAAGATCTAACCAACCAGGCTTCACATAATGTGCATTTTAAAGAGATCTGTAAAGAAAAACAATGTCTGCCCCCAAGAATGTTGACAATCAGATTGACTCCTTCTAAGAAGTCCATTATTCTTTGAAATCAGCTTTGTGTCTGCATTTCTGAAGCAATAGGTGTCAAAGCAGATTATTGATTTAAAACAGAGATTTGAAAAGAATATGAGGCGCATCGGCTAGGGCTGAGAATCCCTTTATTCCCCTCCTCTTGCTTTTTTTTTTAAACTTGGGACCAGATTGATCGTTTCCAGGTTTCTTACGCTCCTTTCTGCTCTCTTTCTTTTCTTGCTCCTTCTGGGGATTCCAAGCTATGGCAGGGAGGACTCAATTGATCCTCCTCCAAAATTCACTCACTTCTTATGAGGAAAGAAACTGCACCGCTGCATAATTCAAAAAGCAAACACAGATTGGAGAGGAAAAGCAGAGGGGAAAAAAAAATCAATATAGCCACAACAGATCCTGCAGATAAATGAACTAGCAGGCACTTTTGAATAGTAGTTGAACTGACTACAGTTGGGTGGAGATGGTTAAGCGATTCTAGGTTGGAATTTAGAGGAACTGCTTGTAAATATTTGGAGGAAACTTTCAGCCATGCTTGTCCAGATGTTTTTTTTTAAAGTACAGTGGGCCCTTGGTATCTGATGGGGTTTGGTTTGAAGACCCCCTATGGATACCAAAATCTATGGAGACTTAAGTCCCATTAAATACAATAGCACAGTAAAATGGTGTCCCTTATATAAAATGGCAAAATCAAGGTTTGCTTTTGGAATTTATATTGTTCTGGAATATTTTCAAGCCATGGATGGTTGAATCCATGGATTAAAATATCTGTGGACATGGTGGGCAGACTGTACAGATTTGGTTATATAGCTTTAACAGCAAACATTCTTATTGTTGTATACCTTCAAGTCATTTCCAACTTAGCGACCCCAAGGCAACCTTATCTTGACAAGGTTTTTCTTGACAAGATTTATTCAAGGAAAGTTTGCCATTGGATTCCTTTGAGGCTGAAAGATTGTGACTTGCTTCAAGTCACCCAGGGGTTTTTGTGGCCAAGAAGGAATTCAAACCTTGATTTCCCATAGCCCTAATGCAACTCTCAAACTACTACAACATGCTGGCTTAGAAAGGTTCTTGCACCCTCAAAATTCGACTTTGCCACTCAGAAAGTAAGTTTGCTCCTGATTGATCCATGCCACCAAACCAAGCAAAGCATTCCATCAATCTGTCTGTCTTGGCTCTAACCAAAGGGAAGGAAGAGAGATTTGTAATTTAAATTAGGTTTTCTAAATTCTTATCTACTCATTGAAAGAGTTATAGGTCCTGTCTGCACCAGGGGGAGTTCAGAGTATTCTTGCCCCAAAGTTGCCCCAGGCTTCCCTAGTTACCTGGGATCTTCCTTTCCAATGCTGGGTCGCTGTTTGCATGCATGCTCTACTGTGCCAGCTGGCGTGGTGGTAGTGATGAAGATCAGAATAAGGTGCCCAGCTTCAATCACATGGCTGGATATCTCATTGTAATCTCAGTTTGAGCAAGGTGCACTTTTAAACGGCCACCTGACGTTGCAACAGACAGCTCTGGATCTTCTAGGAAGTTCCAGAACAAACAGGGAGGGCTTTCTAAAGTCCTTATTAAGAGGAATATAATGACCGCCAAGGACCTTCACAAGTTCAACCTAGACAATGAAGAAATAGAAATAGTAAAAGAATTCCCATACCTGGGATCCAACACTGATAGAAACAGGGACTGCAATCAGGAAATCAGAAGAAGATTAAGAATGGGAAGGGTTTCTAAAATGCAAAGATATACAACTCAGCACAAAAGTTAGAATCATACAAGCCATTGTATTCTTGTTTGCTTTGTCATGTCCTCCATTAATATAGAGAATTACTCTCTATAGGTAATTCCTATAGAGTTATTATCATGTATGGATGTGAGAGCTGGACAGTTAAGAAAGATGATAGGAAGAAAATCAATGCATTTGAGAGAATGTGATGCTGGAGAAGAGTGCTGAGGATCCCATGGACAGCCAAAAGGACAAACAAATGGGTCCTAGAGAAGATCAAGCCGAAAACCTCCCTGGAAGCCAAGATGACCAAACTGAGACTCATACTTCAGACACATCATGAGAAGAGAGGACTCTTTGAAAAAACCAATAATTCTGGGGCAGTTAACAACAACAGCAAAAACCCTGGGTTTGGCACTGAATGGGCCAGATGTATCCAGTCTGTTCATGCCAGATCTGGAATATGGGTTGTGTGTTGTCCAGACTTTCTGTCAAGAGGTGAGGGGAGAATGGCTTATTTGGCCCATGCAGACAGGGCCCCAGTGGTCACTGAAGATTTAAATTTTCTCTCACATTTAGGAGTTTATTGCATTTAAAAAAAAAAAGGTGACTTACGCCTTCTGGAATACAGTTGCTTACAGGATGCAGCTGGGAATTATCACATGAAAAATACAGCAAATGCCACTGGGCAACTGCATCCCAGCTGCATCCCGGCTCCAGCCATTCTTAGCTGGCCGATTTGCAAAGATGGGAGCTTCCTCCTTAGTCTCCTTAGTCATAATGACACTTATAATTCTTTTATGTAAAATGAATTGACTCCTTTCCCCCCTTTGCCATAGTTATTCTCTCTTGTCCCTCTGATTAATTATCCTCATCATTAATCAGTTACTTATAACCTTCTACAGGAAAAAAAAAGATCTTTCTGTATTCCATTTTTATCTTGCTACTTAAACTCATGAAAAACTATTACATTCCAAGTGCTTCTAAAAAATATTATGCAAATAGAATTATAGTCCAAGGCTGCTACAGAAACGTATGGAAATGTTGCTGGTTTGGGCTGGATATTTAAATGACTGGTGATGGAATCTTTTTACACATCCAAAAGAAATGAACAAATCTGCTAAGAGACTCAAGAGACATAAAGTATGAAGTCTGTGGTTATGAGATTTCACTGAAGGCTTTGTTTGTTTTTAGGTTAATCACTATCTTCACATTGCCCTGCTCCTGGTAGATATGAAAAAAAAAATTGCTAGAACTGGTGTGTTGCTATGTTTTAATACAGCTATCTGGATTTTTGGACTCCCCTTAGAGACCTGAGCAGACGGACCGTCAGTCATACATCAGTGCTGAGTGAAATCCTAATCAGGAGCACTCAGGAGCTTGTATGTCCCACTAGACAAGATCCTGAAGTGTAAAGATATATCATTAAATACTTACAGTAGGATTCTCCATTCCATCGTATTTGCCATTTCTATGAGGAGGTATCATAAAGTAATAATTATCACCCAGACGTTATTATGGTATATTGATGAAATTTTGTCAGTGTCATCATTGGTCCCTAAGTGCATGATGTTAAGAAAATCAGCTCATTGTGTCCCTTTATTTTTGTTACAGGTTGTGTAAGATGGAGAAGATTGAGGCTCAGAGTGATAAAGTTCCTGGATTTGAAGAGTATTAGTGCCCAGCAAATTCATGATGAGATGGTGGTAGTTTATGGAAATGATTTCCCATCTTATGACACTATTGTGAGGTGGAAAAGGAATTTCCAAACTGGTCACATGTCCCTCACAGACAAGCCAAGACCTGGAAGATCGTCATTGACAGATGCTGCGGCCACAGTGAAGAAAGTGGAGTGTTTAATCCTCGAAGACAGATGAACAACAAATGATCATGAATGAAACTGGTCTCAGTTATGGTAGCATGTGGAAAAGTATTCATGATGAACTGCACATGTTTAAGGTATCTGCACACTGGGTTCCACGTTTGCTAACCCCTTTTCAGAAACAAACACAGTGTGACACCTTTCAAGACAGATGTTGATGCTGTTAGAACAGGATGAAGAGGATATTTTGGTCATCTGGTAACCATGGATGAATCTTGGATCTATCAGTATGATCCAGAGACCAAAACCATGAGCATGGAGTGGAAGCATGCCAATTTCCTTCCCCCCAAAAAGGCAAAGGTACAAAAGTCAGCATGGAAGGTCATGCTTTCAGTTTTTTTGGGACTGTTGTGGAGTCATTCTCATAGATTACTTTGCAAAGGGACAAACCATCACTGGCACATACTACAGAAATTTTCTGGACAAGTTGTGAAATGCTCTGAAAAAGAAATGCCACGGTATGCTCTCCAGAGGCATTCATCTCCTAGCTGACAAAGCACCAGCTCACTCATCTCAAGTTACAGTTAACAAAGCAAGGGCATGTGGCTTTGAGATCTTGCAGTATCTGCCTTATTCTCCTGACTTCACACCAAGTGACTTTTTTTTGTTCCCAGAAATGAAAAATCAATTGACGGTCACTGATTTGACAACACAAATTATGTCATTCATGAAGTGGAATAGTGGTTTAAGGCATAATCTGCAGACTTCTACAATAATGGTGTTCACTGGGGAAAATGTAATATTAGGGTTCCCATAGGGTCCTAATCTTTAACAGTTGCATTGCAGTTAAATTCTATTGAATTTGGGCAGTGCAGATGGAAGAGGAATTAGGGGGTTGTACAGAAAATTCACAGAAAAAAAAAGAGTTTTGAGGAGGTATTTGGAAGGCTCTGGATATATTTACATGGAACATGTGGCAGACTCCACCCAACATATCTATTTTGGAATGTGGAGGGGAGGGGAAACTCTGAGCATGAAGAATGAGCATGTCTGAGAAAAGGCCAATGTATGTTTGCAATATGATCCCAAGTGCCTCTTCCATTCTTGAACCAGCTGGCATTTCTCTCTCCTTATATGGTAAAGGTCCATATATAGTAAAACATCCCAGCCAATAAAGGTATTGCTCTTTTGTAGCATTTGCATTTTGTTGGCTCTTGCATCTTGTAGGCTTTCCTTCACCAGTTCTGCTTATGATTTTCTTTCTGTTGGCCAAATCTTTAAAAAAAAACAATGCGGGGGGGGGGGGGGAATGGGACTGATAAGGCAGGCTTATCTGTTCTTCCTCTTTTGCATTTCAGTATGAGATTCTGGAGGAAGATGCTGTTTACCTTGCCTGTTGTAGGCAGGCACATATAGCTATGGTAGGGTTGGATAAAGTGGTTGGAGGAGCCAGCGAGATTCTGGACAGCATCTGGTTGCAGAGCCACAACTGGAAAAAAGGAAGAGCCTTTGTCCTCCTAGACTTCCAGCATAATTGCCATCATAGCCATCATGTGCTGTGGCTAAGCATTAGAATTAACTACATTGGGCATGCAGAGGTGAATTGATTTTGTATAGAGTAAGACAGTTGACAAACTAGAACCAGTAGACAGTTGGGCCTGTCCCAATGAATTTTTATTGCGTGGTTTAATTTGCAGCTTGCATATACATCTGTCTGGCATAATCTTACCATTGTCCTTAAATTAATGCTCAGTGTTTGCAGCAGCATCAGTTTAACACAAATTCTGGATATTTATGGTTAGCTGTAGGTTTAAATTCTTGATGAGCCAGTGTCTCAGTCTGAAATCCCACATGGGTCCTTTGCAACCCTGGATGTTATTTCTACCCACACAAGATAAGCCATTTGCTCACTATTTGTTCTTGCTTGTCTCCAAGGAAGCAAAGCACACATTAGCACATTATTTGTTTTTAAGCTTATTGGCATTACTCACTTTTGGTGAGGGCAGCGTTTTAGATATCTTCAGATCTGTTATCTTCAAATAGCATGATCGTTGTGCTATTGGCCCTGGTGTGATAATCTCCTTAGAATGTACCTTTCCTTCAGTGCACTCAAGATGGTATTTATTTATTTATTTGGGCTGGAATCCTATATGAGAATTATGTCTCTGCAAATTATGTTGTTGTTGTTGTTGTTGTTGTTGTGTGCCTTCAAGCCAATGCATGTGCAAAAGGTTTATGCCTAGTATTCTTTATCAGCTGCTTAGTTAAATATGCTAAACGCCATGCTGTAATTCTTTACTAATATATTCTTGAAGGGAGCAGTGAATACTTTTACCAATTTTCTTCTCACTACATGAAAAACTTTTTGCAAGGAGAAGGAAAAAAAACTGTACTGTCTTAAAAACTATTTGCAGTTTGGGACATAGACTGTGAAAAATATGCAGCATTTTCTGTGTGGAAAACATTACCTTCTATACAGAAAATGCCTTCTCCTGTTCAGAAAGTGCTACTTTCTGTGCAAAATTACCAGGTGCAAATTTTGTGCAGAAAAGGTCCTGGGATTCTTGTCAGTCCAAGAGCCTCCTCATCAGGGTTTCCTGACACTTCAGAAGCACCATCTGGACTATTTTTCAAATCTCGTTGACTATTCCTGCCATCCTTATATCAAAGACATCTGGGGTGCTCTCCGAGAGTGCATCTGCACTGTAGAAATAACACAATTTGACACTACTTTAAGTGCTGCAGCTCCATCCTATGGAAACCTGGGATTTGTAGTTTCACAAGGTCTTTAGCCTTCTCTGCCAAGGAGTGCCGGTGACTCACATAATTACAAATCCCAGGATTCTATAGCATTTAGCCATGGCAGTTAAAGTGGTGTGAAGCTGCATTATTTCTACGGTGCAGATGCACCCTGAGACAAATATGCTACTCATAACCTATCAGCGACATTCCCTAGTGCTTCTTGTTGGACAATCTCCACTCAAGACCTCCCTGCAAAGGTTTCAAAACATAAATGACCTCCTTGAGTCTATTCTTACCCTACCTTTGGGACCTACTAAACATTAGCCGAGGGAGAGAACGGGTCTAATCCCAAACCATCCTTCATTACGTTCAGCTAAGAAAGGAAACCAGAAGGCTGGTTGAGAGATGTGGATGGGTTTCCTTCTCTCTGTCCATCCATCTCCCTTCCCCACCATAGACAACTTCCTTTCTCATTGCACATTTTCTGTTAATAAGGGCATGGAGAGAGGGATGTGCCGAGGGTGGGTGGGGTGGTGGGGGAGGAAAGAAGAAAAACTGCTTTAAATTATTCATTGCCAATATCATTATGTGTCATAACAGTGTGTCTGTGATGCGGGACTGGCGGAGGGGGGAAAAAAACGTTCGCATGGCAAGGCCGGAGAAGCTCATTGCAGGCTGCACAATGGCAGAGAGCTGATTAAATATTGATAGTCTCTAATTGGCTACAGGCTTTCAGGATGGTCGGGGCTTTGTTGGGATCATTTGTATTCTTGCTTTGGAAATGGGAAAAGGAGGAAGAAAAATGCACACATAAACTCAAGGTTTTCATGTTGCAGCACCGTCTTCCTCTTCCTCCCCCTCCCCAGTCTTTGCTTTTCCCTGGCCTGTGTGAATTGGCATGGTCTATATCTCCCCTGCCTAGCTATACGGCTGCAGATGCCTTCCCAAAGTCCCCCTGCAATCCAGCCAAGCTTGCAGGAGAAGAAAACACCTTGCCCTCCCAGCTTGTTCCTCCCTCTGACCTCCCAGCAGTTCTCTGCCTTTAACTCTGCAGCTGCCACTTTTGCTGTGACCACTAATCCCGCTACCAGGGAAGAGCCACAGTTCTATGCTAAGCACATGCTTTGCCTGTAGATGCTCCCCACTTTGGTTTCCAGAATGCTCAGGCTGAGTTAGGAACAACTGCGTCTGAAGTCTTAGGAAGTACGGTCGGCCGTATGTATCCACGGATTCTTTGTCCACTGATTCCAGCATCCACGGCTTGAAAATACTCAATAAATATATAAATTCCAAAGAGCAAACCTTGCCTTGTTCTATAAGGGACAACATTCTAATATGCCATTGTATTTTTTAAATTACATTTTTACTAGATTTTTCACACATTCAAATCAACAAAACAAATAAACACATAAACAAACAGGTACAAGAAACATACATGTAATCAAAACTGGTTTCACATTCAAGGTTCACATTCTTACATCTCCATTCCTAACAAATTTTAATCATACAAATTGCCAAAATAAGATGATTCCATACCCCATACATTCACTTCCTTTTCTTCAGCTCTCAGGTATACTTTTGCAAGCTCTGAGAGTGAGCTCTCTTTGTACCGAAAAATAAAATGGTTTACCCTACAGTTCCCTATGTCTATCCATGGTTTTCACTCCACTTAAGTCTATGAAAGCTCATGCTGCCAACTTCTTTATTTCAGTAGTCTCAAAGGTGCTATAAGATCTCTCTACATACTGATTCTATGTCTTATGTTTCACTGCATTCCCCTATTTTCACTAACTTCAGTGAAATTAAGTGAAAACGTTTGTAAGTCATGTATGTTAATACCTCCACAAAGTTTTATTTTCAATTTTCTTGTACTATGTATGTATGTATGTATTTGTTTTGTTTTTATTATTATTACTGATCATTTTTAATTTCATTTTGATTTATTGTTTATTGAATCCCATAATTGCTATTTCCCCTCAATTTCTGTGATAGATAATCTAGTACTTTAGTACTATGTCATTGTATTTAATGGGAATTGAGCATCCACAGATTTTGGTATCCATGGGGGGATCCTGGAAATAAACCCCAGTGAATACCAAGGGCTCAGTGTAATTGCCAGTCAGTCTAGAGATGAACCCAGTGCAATACAATGAGCTCCCATCCAGAAGGTCCTCATGACAGATTAATAGTTTTGTACAATGTTGTATCTTGAAAACTACAGTGTCCATTTCAGGGGCAATCCAAGACACATCATCATTCTGAGAAAGAACAGAAAACAACATCCTTGCTACGTTTTATGCACATCATACACAAAGCTTGCCCATATTATTTTGGTACAAGCAGCAGAAAACTCCACAAGCATCTTTTCCCTTCCCTGGCTCTAAAGGCACAGCAATAATAGTAAAGGAATATCAAATAATAATAATAATAATAATAATAATAATAATAATAATAAATGTAAATGGCTAAACAAGGATGAGGCAACTCAAGTGGTTAAGACACTGACTCTGTTGATTGAAAGATCAGCAGGTTGGCAGTTTGAGGCCCGGATGCCGCATGATGGGGTGAGCTCCTGTATCTAGTCCCAGCTTCTGCCAACCTAGCAGTTCGAAAGCATGGAAATGCAAGTAGATAAATAGGTACCACTTTGGTGGGAAGGTAAACAGTGTTCTGTGCAATCATGCTGGCCACGTGATTACAGAGTAGTCTCTGACAATGATGGCTCTTTGGCTTAGGAATGCAGATGAGTACCACCCCCTACGGTCGGACATGACTTGACAACCTTGTGAATGGGGAATACCTTTACCGTTACCTTTAAACGGTTAACACTTTGCTGCCATTTCAAGACATGAAGAACTTTATCACACCAGGTAGTAAATCATAATTGGAGCAGGATAATCATGTCTTTGGTTCGGGATTATCGCATGACATTGGTCCTCTTCGTTGTTCTCCTGGTGGCAGGCCATTTGGAAAGCGTTTCTTTTCAATTAATGCAAAATTTCCCTGATTGACCTTTTCCCCTGTTACTGTTGTGCTTCACTTTATAGCATGATAGTTCAAATCTACTTTAATGCTGATCATGCATGGTGAGGGGGTTGTCAGTGGGCATGCTTGGGGTAAGGCTTAGGTGCCCTAGTGCAAAGGTGTGAAGGAGAAGAGAAGCCAAAACATTGCTCACTAAGCCCCCCCCCCACTCACCCATTTTTACAGCCCCATTCTGGAGTCTCTTTTTCTTTATCACATACCTGCACACGCACACGCCTGTAATAAAAGTACAAGACAGATTTCCAGCTTAAGAAAGCATTTATTTCATTAACCCTTGGCATCTTTCTTGCTTTTTTCTACCTTCAGACTACCTTCAAATATGCATGAAATATATAAAATGAACAGTCCTGCATTTAAAAAGAACTTCTGATTGGGACTTTCTGATCAGATCAGATAGATAGATCAATAGCTGCTTTCTGCTTGCTTTCACCTGCCAGTGCTTTAACTGATCAGAAAGCTGCCCCGCCCCAAAAAAAGTTCTTTTAAAACATTAGACTATTTTCATTTATTTCTTGATGGGGGGTATTTGTGTGTGCATATGTATGAGCATGTGCATTAAAAAAAAAATAAAATGTATATTATTCTTTTAAAATTTTCTTTAAAAAAATCAAATCTTACCAAATTTTCACTCTAACCACATGTACTATGTATACTATGTATACACATTTAGGCTGTACATATGATATTATTATTTATAATTTTAATTTTGCTGGTTGTTTTATGTCACAACAATTACCATTACATTCAGTGATATATGGGAATTAGAAATGATGAGTAACATTAGTACAAAAAAACATTACTAAGGATTCGGTATGGTGTGGTATGAGAGGAAGTCAATGGGGTGCATGACAGCATGAGTTACCACACCAGGTGACATGAACCCAGGTGAGGCCACTGATCAACTGTATATTGAACCAGGGACAATTTCTCTTTCTGCGGATTCCAGATCCCTGTTAGGAGATGAAAAGTTGGGTTCACAGGACCACTGATGTGAATTAAGAGAGACAGCCTTGTCTTTCAAACCCCTTATAATATCCCTTTACAACAGGGGTAAGGAATCTTTGGTCCTCCAGTTGTTGTTGAGCTCCCTCCATCATTACCTTTTGGGCATGCTGGCTGGGGCTGATGATAGCTGTTGTGCAATAGCATCTGGAAACCCATAGGTTCTTCATCCTTATTTTCCATTTTACAACTCAGTTGTAAAAAATTGTTATTGCTGTTGCTGCTGTTGTGTGCCTTTGAGTCATTTCCAACTTATAGTGATCCAAAGGTGAACCTATCACAGGGTTTTCTTGGCACGTTTCTTCAGAGGGGGTTTGCCATTGCCATCCTTTGAGACTGAAAGAGTGTGACTTGCCCAAGGTCACCCAGTGGGTTTACATGGCCAAGCGAGGATTTGAACCATGGTCTCCTTTCCCTATTGGCCATACTGGCTAAGGCTGATGGCAGTTGTTGTGCAATAGCATCTGGAAGCCTATAAATCCCCCATCCCTGCTTTCTATTTCCCCCCTTTTCAACTCAGTTGTGAAAACTTGAGGTTAGGCAGAGCTGTTTTCCCTCCCTGGCTATTATTTGTTCACATATTTATTTTGGGGGAAAAACAACAGCAACTCTTCCATCCATGCACTCCCTGCCCTCCAGCATGAAGAGGAATTCACTTGAAAGGGAATGCGAGTGCTGTGTCTCCAGTGGGACCCATGATATGGGGAAATAAGAAGAAAACAAATGACAGATTGATTACTGGCATGGAGCTAAGCAGAGAGAAAGACTAGGGAGGCTGGGGTTCATTTGAAAGGGGAGCAGCCCCTCTGAAAGGCTAAACTGGCTTAAAATATTCATTAAAGAGAATCTTTTCAATAGACAAAATGAGCCTGGCTGCTCCTTCTCATGCTTTCCTACTTCTTGAGTATACATGTGGAATGCAGGCAGAGAGTTTGCCTTGCCTACAGGTTCTATCCATGCCTACTTTGTTCCAGAAACAGGAAAAATTCCTTTCTTGGACTACAGTTCCCCAAATAGCTCAACTATGCATAGCCACTGGCCATGCTGGCTGGAGGATGCTAGGAAATGTGGTCCAAAAAGTAACTTTTCCATGCTCTCCTTTGTTCCCATCACTGTTCAATATGATAATTTACTATAGGTTGAATCTCCCTTATCTGAAATGCTTGGGACCAGAAGTGTTTGGGATTTTGGATTTATTTATTTATTTTTGGATATTGGAATTACCTGTATTTGCATATACGTGCATAATGAGATATCTTGGATGTGGGATCCAAGTCTTTCCACACAATTCATTTACATTTTCATATATACCTTATACATATATCCTGTGTATAATGTGTATATGAAACATAAATGAATTCTGTGTTTAGACCTGGGTCTTATTCCCAAGACCTCTCATTCTGTACATATACACAGATACAGGTAATTCCAAAATAATAATAAAAAAGATTGGTTGATGGGTTCTATTGATTGAACCTGACGGTAATTTTATACAATATTGTTAATAATTTTGTGCGTGAAACAAAATTTGTGTACATTGACCCATCAGAAAGTCAGCCACCCATGAAAAAAGTGTTTTGATTTTTGGAATAAATATCCATTCAGATGTTATTCTACTCCCCACTCTTCACAAAATTCTGAGGATTGTGATTGACTGACCCCAGGAGAAGATAGAGTTCTGTTTGTCACTACATCATCTTGTCCTTTGCCTTAGATAACAAAATGTTGTTATAATATGATACACACACACATACTCAACAGGCTTCAATCTGCTAAAAAACAGAATGGAAAGACTGACCAAAAAAAGGTATTGGGCACAAGGTACCATGGTATGTTCTCTCCTGGAGCCCTTTCACACTACACAATTACAGCACTATGATTCTGCTTTAACTGCTATGGCAACATCCTATGGAATCCTGGGCTTTGTACTTTGATGAGGCACTAGTGCTGAGAATTCTAAATACCAATCCCTAAATTACAAACCCCAGATTCTATCGGACAGAATAATAGTTAAAGTGGAATCAGAGCACTATAAATTTGCAATATGAAAGGACCTATATGTAATCAGAAGATTAAGAATGGGAAGGGTAGCTATGAAAGAATTAGAAAAGATCCTAAAATGCAAAGACATACAACTCAGCACAAAAGTCAGAATCATACAAGCCATCGTATTCCCTATTACCATGGATGGATGTGAGAGCTGGACAGTTAAGAATGATGATAGGAAGAAAATCAATGCCTTTGAGATGTGGTGCTGGAGAAGAGTGCTGAGGATCCTGTGGACAGCCAAAAAGACAAATGAATTGTTCCTAGAGTAGATCAAGACAGAGATATCCCTATAAGCCGAGATGACAAGATTTAAACTGTTGTACTTTGCAGACATCATGAGAAGGCATGAATCATTGGAAAAGACAATAATGTTAGGAAAGGTGGAAGGAAGTAGAAAGAGAGGAAGGCCACATGCTAGATGGATGGCCGTTATTAAAGAGACCATGAATATGAGTTTGCAGGAGCTGGGCAGAGTAGTAGAGGATGTGGGGGGGCTGGAGATCTCTCATCCATAGGGTTGTCATGGGTTGAGACTGACGCAAAGGCAGTTAACAATGACAAATGAAAGGGACTCAAGTGAATGGAAAACATCTCTGCTCCTCCAAAATTTTCCTCTCCATCTCCCCCCCCCCCATTTTTTTCTATATTAAAAGTTCTCCCTCTTGCTTTTCTGTCCTCCTTAGGTAAAAAGAGAGAAGTACCCATATCAGGTACCACCTTTGTTGAGATAAAAGCAGCTGTAAGTGTGAAGAGTTTTGTTTGGAATAATGTCTAGAGCAAGGGTGAAGACGTCTCCTCCTCTGCTTTACCATTCCTGGAACTTACAGCTTCCTGAGTCAGATTTTCCATTTTTAAAAAACAACCACCACCTTCTTCCCAACTGAGTCTGCAAGGAGACCTGAGAAGGAAAGCAATAGCTCAGGCAGGAAAGCGAAACCATCAGTACCACCAAGGGGAAATGGGCAACATTCATGCTGAAATAAGAAATTAGAAAGGCTATCACCGGAACAAAAATCTGGATCCAGTTAAAGGTTTAAGTAAATGATGGGTAGGTCAGGTTCTGGTTCTCTGCCTCTGAAGAGGAAGCTGTTGGAGTTTAAAGAGCTATGCTTGAGCATTCAGGAGCTGTCACCAGCTCTGCTTTGGAGTGTTTGGTTGTACCATGGGGTCTAAATTTGAGGGCTTAGAGTTTGACTAGAACTCTCCAAAATTTGCAAATTTTGTTTTCAAATTTGATGGAAAAAACTTTTCCAGGCTTTGAAGATAGAATGCTTTCAGGAGGTGGGAGGAGCAGTTGGCATGTCTCTGATCTGGAACATGTGCAGAGGAGGATGACCAAAATGGTGAAAGGTATGGAAACTACCAAGCCCCATGAGGTGCAGCTTAGGTATGTTTAGCCTGGAGAAGAGAAGGTTAATAAGGGGTGACTTGGCAGCCATGTTTAAATATTTGAAGGGATGTCATCTTGAGGATGGGAGCAAGCTTTTTTTCTGCTGGGACATGGAGCAATGGATTCAAGCTAGAGGAAAAGAGATTCCAACCCAACATTAGGAAGGATTTCCTGATGTTAAGATGATAAAACGTTCGACAGTGGAACATGCTGTCTATGAAAATGGTGGAATCTCCTTCTTTGGAGGTTTTATATAGAGGCTGGATGGTCATCTATCAGGAGTGCTTTGACTGTGTGTTCCTGAATGGCAGGAGGTTGAACTGGATGGTGCTTGTGATCTCTTTCAACTCTATGATTCTGTGATCTCCCTTCATGTAATAGGAATTACAGGAGGGTTTTAAGTTCCAAATAGAGTTTGTTCCCTATTTATTGTGGCCCTAGGTTTATCTCTTGTTAAAATGCAACTGCTGTTTTCTTTCTAAAGGACCAATCACTTGTTGTTCTGCTGTACGACCAGTAGTTTGTTGTGTTAACCCATCTTTTTTTAAAATTCAGCATAGAAAATTAGTGGAATAGGAAGTGACAGAAACAGAAAGGCTAGAATCCAGAAGGTCAAGATGGAGGGTGGGGACAACATTAAGTCTTGCTTAAACTGTGAGAGGGATGCTAACATATGTCCAGGTTTAGACCACTTGAGAGTCTTTAAAAGTCACTTCCCATGTTTCATAAAATATATATATAGTGCAACCTCCCTCCCTTGTAGTTGTGGCCACATGGCAGATACAACGTCCTACCAGGTAGCTCCCTGATTCTATTAATTTATTTAACAAGATACAAAAGGGGGCCTTCATCTCAGTAACCTAATCCAGGAGCTGTTGTAGGGAAAGCATAAAATAATCATGATAAACAAGAATTAAATAATCATCATAATAAATATGAACTTCCAATCAAAGGAGACGCTTTCAACCCCCAACTCCCCTAGTAGTCTGTTATAATTTCAGCATCATTACAGAGAGAACTTTGCTTCTCTATGGCAGTAAACCAGTTTTACCAGGCAGAAGATGAAATTAAACAGTTTGCTAGGGTTTTTTTTTTTTTCCTTTTCTGAAACGGGCATCTGGAACAAAAATGATGGACAGGGCAGTCCTGTACATATCTTTTTGAAAGTTCAATTGAGTACAGTTTTAGCTATTGCAGTGTTGCAGAGTATAGCAGTCTTACCTGACTTCAATTCTGATCTGTACCAACTTGCGGGTTCAATAGTCAAAAATGGTGGGAGTCACAGAACAAAACATCTGGAAGACATCAGTCTGGGAATGGTTGATGTATAGAATTGCAGCCTAAGAGCGGCATTCTGCACTGGCTAATATTTCTATTCTATCTTCAAGGGCAGCCCCACAGTAATTTAAAGTGAATGTATCTGAAGCACAGATTACCATTGCCAGGTACAACTTTTTTAGGAAAGCAGCAGCTGATACACAGCAACCAAAACTAGAGACATCATTCTTGGTTACAGAAGCAACCCAAGATCAAGAAGGACTCCCCAGACAAAATAAACAAATATGTCACAAAGTGAGCAGAGAAGGAGGAGAAGCACCCATACAGTAATATTTGATGTGACAACAGGTGTTACAAACTCTTAAAGGGTCGTGGTGGAAATTCTTTTAACCACCCTTTACAAAAGTAGACATTACAAAACTGTTTTCCCTGGCTCAGTTTTTTCCCCCCCAGCGGCTACCATACGATTTGTGGTACTGGGGGGGGGGGGGGCAAGCTCCCAAGAGTCCTAGGGCCCATTCGTATTGCGCATTTATAGCACTATGATTCCACTTTAACTGCCATGGTAACATCCTACAGAATTCTGGGATCTGCAGTTTAGGGAGGAGTATTGAGACTACACTCTCACGACTACAACCACAGGATGCCACAGAAAGTAGCCATGACAGTTAAATCTTCAGAGGTTGGTGGCATGGAAGTGTGTGGGAGCCTTGGTTGGGAGGATTCTGAGCAACAGGGTTGGACCCAAAGGCCTATGGGGCCCCTTCCAGATCTATGATTTTGTGATCTTTTAAACAGGCAAATTGACTGCTTAGACTCATAAGGAACCTAAATCAGGAACTCTGTAGCCTAATAGATGGTTTTTAATAAGTAGGACTTTAATGTTCTAATAATTTTGTTACTTCAGTATGTTGCATGCTCCCTTAAACCATCTGTGTGGTGAGCTAGACATATCTTTAAAACAAATAAAGCATGGATCTACAGAAACTAACCCTGTCAACCTTATTGTTGCTGTGGATTCTGAGCAACGCTGACATACCAGATGCCCACTGCCACTGGTGGTACGTGGCTTCTATGTCAATGGGGCAGTGAATCTGCTTCAGGTTTTAGTTTGAATTAAAAGGGGGGAATCCAAGGTGCTGAACCTTTTAAAAATAAATAGTATCATTTCAAGCTCCTTTGAGAACCAATGTAGCATAGTGGTTTGAGCAATGGACTATGACTCTGGAGACCAGGGTTCGAATCCCTGCTTGACCATGGAAACCAATTAGGTGACGTTGGCCAAGTCACAGTCTCTCGCTCTCAGATGATGGCAATGGTAAACTCCATGAACAAATCTTGCCAAGAAAACCCTATGATGGCCTTAGGGTCACCATCAGTTGGAAAAGACTTGAAGGCACACAACAACTACCAAAGCTCCTTTAAAGTTTAGACTAACACCTAGAATAGATTCACCACCCCACTGGCATGGACACCAGCAGTTGCCACTACCCAGTGCATTTTGTGGGGCCCACCTCTGACAGCGCTTTCAGACAGGGACATCTGGCTGGAGATATTTGAAATGCCTTGAATTTAGATGAGTGGATGCTATGCTCTAGCCTTCCTCTGGAGTCTTCCATTGTTGGATGCTGGTTTTCTCCTTTCGCTTGGTGCCACGCATACACTAACTGACCCAATGCATATTTAGGGCTGATTTGCCCACAATGAGTTCTTAAATCTTCTTTTTCTTCCTTCCTTTCTCTCTTTCTTTGCCTTTTAATCCTCTCATGAGCTGAGAGAACAGGAGCAAAAGAACAAAAAGCAAAAGCCAGGCCGAGGAAGGGGTGGGGGGTGAGATTTCCTTCCAATCTGCTCCTTAAGCACTGTGGCAGAAATTCATTCTCATAATCAATTTGACAGGTGTGCAACGGTTTGCAAAGTTGGGGGGTGCAAGGGCGAGCGTGCAAGTGGGGAGTGCCACAAACCTGCTTTCTTCCAGCGGGCAGCTAAGAGTGCACCCGGCTCCATTATTAGACATGACAGGCACACCTGCTGTCTCTGAAGCCCTGCAATTAAAGCTGCTTTGAGGTCCCAGGAAGTGACCGCATTAGAGGAGGCCCTGGCTGCCAGCTTCTTAGCATATTACCAGTGTCATTAGCGTATCAGCGGGCGGAGGGCATGGCTGTGACCTGCGCTCCTCTCCCACTCAGTTGGGGATGCAAAATGACTTTTAAAGAGAAGCGGCTTTCTTTCCATCCCTTCCTCCCACCCCATGCACACCTTCCCCCTCCCCACCTTGAAGTGGTCCAGCATCTCTAGGGTGGGAGGAGGAGAAACAGGAATTCATTAGTGAATGAGAGCGAGAGAGAAAGATTGACTGTCTTCCTCCTTTCCCAGTTTGCTCAGAACATAAGAAAAACCAGGTTGAACCAGGCCAAAGGTCCATCATCCTTCCTACTGTGTCCAAAGGTCCACATCCTTCCCACCGTGTCCAAAGGTCCAGCATCCTTCCCACCATGTCTAAAGGTCTATCATCCTTCACACCATGGCCAAAGGTCCAGCATCCTTCCCACCATGTCTAAAGGTCTATCATCCTTCACACCATGGCCAAAGGTCCAGCATCCTTCCCACCATGGCCAAAGGTCCAGCATCCTTCCCACCATGTCCAAAGGTCCAGCATTCTTCCCACTGTGGCCAAAGGTCCAGTATCCTTCCCACCATGGCCAAAGGTCCATCATCCTTCCCACCGTGGCCAACGGTCCAGTGCAAAATAAAGCTACTTACCCTTGCTGAATTACAGTCAATTTCAGGATGCACTCGGGAATTATCGCATTAAAAATGCTGCCAAATCTGCTGAGTAACTGCACCTAGGCTAATTCCAAGCTCCCAGCCATGCTCAGCCAGCAGATTTTCAAAAATGGGAAGCTGTGATAATTCCTGAGTGCATCCTGAACTTGACTGTAATTTGACAGGGGTAAATAGCTTTATTTTGCAATATGATAAACCCCTAGGACATGGAGCAACAGGTTCAAACTACAGGAAAAGAGATTCCATCTAAACATTAAGAAGAACTTCTGATGGTAAGAGCTGTTTGGCAGTAAAAGACATTCCCTCAGAGAGTGATGGCATTTCCTTCTTTGGAGGTTTTTTAAGCAGAGTCTGGATGGCTACCTGTCAGGAGTGCTTTGATTGTGTATTTCTGCATGGCAGGGGGCTGGACTGGATGGCCTTCAAGGTCTCTCTATGAGTCCAGCTTGCACACCCTTTCAGGCTTGCACACCCCTTCTACATTGGTAGATCTTGCGGATTTACCTTATTCTGGCAGTGGCCCCAGGTAGCAGCAGCAACAACACTGAAATCAGCCAGGCATTTCAGGAAGCCCAAGATCCTATATATCTTTACAGTATGTAAATATACAGCAGAGCAGTTCTGCTGGATCCTACAACTGCACATGGGCACCAAAGCCTTCAGCTCACCTGTTGAACATTGGTCAAATAGCTCTCCACCTGCCACATCAGAAGTGAAAAAGAGGGCTGCATGTGTGTCTGCTAAATTATTGGCTGCACAAGGAACTGCACTTTCACAACCACTGGGAAAGTGCAACCACTTGCATCAGAGTTTTTACACCAACATGGTGCCCCAACAGGACTCTGGACTATTGCATCTTCTTTAATTTTCTGCAATGCCCCACACAGATTATATATTAGGGAAATTAAAATTCTGGCTTCACGCCATGAAGTAGAAATGGACTGACTCCAGGTTTCAGGGGGCAATGAAGGCTGATGCCGAAATAGTGGGGGTCTGGCAGCTTACTGTGGATGTTGCATTCTCGAGGCAGACCTAAATCAGCTGGGAATGTCAATTCCCCTTAAAACCTAGAATTCAAACTGAATTTTGTTTGATTGATGAAGCATCAAATGTTTGGTTTTTTTTAAATCTCTGTGTGATGGAGCTGTCCAAAAGCAAGCAAAGTTGGGAGAAGCTTTAGGAAGACAACATAAGAGATTAACAAGTAATTCATCTTCAGTTTAGCTACTGCTTAAGTTCACTTACTGAAGGCATCGTCACTGAGAATATCAATATTTCAGGGGGGAAAGGGCTTTAGAAGCTAGCAAAATAGACTTTTAAAAGTGGGGGAGGAATGGTATGAGCAAATTGTACAGTATAATTATCATTATTTCATTTATATCTCACCTTTCTTCCAAAAGTGGGGCTAGAGGCAACTCATAATTAAATTTTTTTTAAAAAAGGGGAAAAAGAGGGGGCCAAGGGACTGGGACTTTGCTCTTTGAGTTTTCTACCTCAAATAAAGGTAAAATCATTTTTAAAAAAAAAAAAAATTGGGACTGCATTTGGTGAATTTTATCTAAACAGCACCTAAAAGTTTTCCAAATGCAACAGCTGTTGTTGTTGTTGTTGTTGTTATTGTGTGCCTTCAAGTAATTTCCAACTTAGGGCCACCTTAAGGAGAAGCTATCATGGGGTTTTCTTGGCAAGATTCATTCAGAGGAGGCTTTCGATTGCTATCCTTTGAGGATGATAGAGTGTGACTTGCCAAAGATCACCCAGTGGGTTTCCATGGCCAAGTGGGAAAAACAACTGGAGGATCAGAAACACTTTATTCTGATTTCATCTTATGTTTGTCCTGTTGTAACTACCCTTGGTTCCAACCATTTGAACAGCAGCATATAAGTCAATCAAGAGCTTAATGAACCTATAAAATAAAGACGGGGAACACTTAGGTGTTTATCACACAAGTCGCTTTTTCGCCATGATCATGCTTGTAAGGGGAACTAGATACATGCTGATTTTGAAGCATTCCCTCTCACCCGTCTTCACAATAGCACAAATGGGGCCTTGCACCCTCATTTGCACTCTTTCTTTACCCTGCCTCCCTGCCTTATGCTTTTTAGGATTTTAAAAAATTGACTGGGTGTTTGTTTGTTTTTTGGTCCCAATTCTGGAGGTATGCTAATGCAATCTTTTTGAAAAAGTAAAATAAATAAATAAATAAATATTTTTTTTAAAAAAAGAAAAGAAAAAAGTCTTCTGAGGAATAGCAAGGGGAATGGGGAACGGGGAAGAGGAGGAGACATTAACACAATACCTGAACTGCCACCGAAGAACGTATCACACCTGAGGACATATGGGACAGCTGCACTTTTGGGGGCTTATTGACAGATTTTCCTGTCAATGACAAGACACACTCTAACCACACTTGAGTGGCAAAGCAGCAACATGATGGAGATGGCGTTGTGTGGTAAGTATCACCAAAAGCATTATTTTTGAACTTTAAAAACAGTTTGAAACCTGCATGTGGTGAAGGTCTTCCAGATGCTCCAGACTTCAGCTCCCATTTCCCAGCCAGTGGGGTCAAAATGGTAAGGGATTGTGTAAGCCAAAGTTTCACCACCTTTATAATATGCATTATGATATATAATATATATTATATATTATAATGCATATTATAATATCCTATTCATTTGATTGAATGAACTCACAGGCAGGGTGGAAGCATGGCAAGAAAAGAGAGGGAGCTGCAATCCTGGTGAAAAGGAGACACAGAAGCGGCATCATAGAAAGCGGTACACAAACCCACAGGACTCGGGACTCATCCATATTTCACAACCCAGTTAGGCAAACAAAATAGGGACCAGAGCAATACAGAGGACAGCGTTTGTCATATCAAAAGGCGTTGCAGTGCTCCTTCCCTGTGCCACCTGTCCCCTTGAAGTTTGCAGCTAGGGAAGATTTGGATGAGGAGGGGGAGAAAAGAAGGAGGAGGAAGAGGTCCCTCTCCATCCTGAAGCCTCTTTGCCCCAGCTGGAGACGGCAAGCAAGTAATTAACCTCCAAGGCAATTCCCTAGAGAAGACCGCCAGGCAGATCAAAGAACTAACACATCTTTGTCTGGAAGAGGCAGCCGATGGGAACAGGGAGCCAAAGCCAAGGTGGGAGAGAGCAAAGAAGGGAGGGAGAGAAAGAGAAAGACTTTCTCTGTGTGTGTGTGTGTGCACCTAGCTGATTAATACAAAGGGATTCTACCTTCCTCCTGAGACAGAACTCAAAAAGTAGGAGGCGAGGACAAAATCAATTTGCTTTTGTCTCTCTGGGCAGAGTGGACTCCTCCATCGCTTACCAATTGAGTGGGTGCCTGGGGCTGTACATACTCAGGCAAGATCCAGATGGGCCTCCTGGAGATAAGATCTCCAGAGCCTTTAGTATTAGAGGACATCCATCTCAGACCAAGATTGCACAGAGCTGCATTGCTGGGACCAAGCGTTGTTCTCCCTTTGACACAATTTTGAAGAGCTGGTACTCAGATCACGGCCACTAGGTGATTCTGGGAATTGAAATCCAAAAATTAACTTTTTCCAACTCTGCATTGGGCCCCAAGCATTTTTTCCCCTCCTCTTTACTCAGACTTTGAAGATTTTGAAGAGCTAGGTACATTGCAACAGAACATGGTCACTGGTCGAGCCTGGGAATTGTAATCCAAACCCTTTATAGTTTTGCTTGGTCAGCATGGCGTGGTGGTTTGAGCGTTGGGCTGTGACTCTGGAGATGAGGGTTCGATTCCCAGCTTGGCCATTGCTCCCTATCCTAGTCTCTGGAGCAGCAGAAAGCCAGCTTGCTCCATCCTCAATATGACACCCCATCAAATATTGAAATATGGCTATCATGTCACCTCTTAATCTTTTTTTTTAAGTCTATGCAAAATTTGCAACAGCATTTTCTGTGTAGAAAATAGAACAACATAAAAATGTTATTTTCTGCACAAAATTATTATTTTCTGCACAGAAAATGCTGATTCTGCTGAAGATGATGATGATGATGATGATGATGATGATGATGATAACAGGCTTGAAGCAGGGTACAGCATAGATTAAAATAAAATGCAAAACTAAAAACACAAAATACTGTTTCCTTCACAAATATAGCACATGGTGGATTGTGTGCAAAACAAGTCTTGAACTACAAGTAGTCTTCAAAAACTGCTGTTTTCCAAGATTTTTGTAGAGAGAATAACATTGCTAAAATGTTTTTTTCAAGAAGAAAATTAGTAAAGAATTATATCCCTACTTATAAGTCACCTGCAATGCATGACATTTAAAAAAAAAAAAGAGTGTAATATATTGATGTTTCAAAAATAAGTGGGACAAAGCTAATTTAATGATATGACAACTAACATTTCCCAGGTACTTAAAAACCCCTTTTAATCTAACTTTTGACAAGAATTCTTCAAGTTCCTATGACATACTCTCATCAATCCAAATGTATTTCCCCTGCAACGCCAAAAAATGTAATATGCAATGCAATGAGTAATATTACAAGTTACTTTTCAAAACATTGGAATGAGTGAGGATAATGAATTATTGTTATAACATTCTGACAAGTAATATGAATGAATTGGTTTTTTTTTATAAAAATAGTTAAATATGAGATTGTATTATCATATGAGAATTTCCCAAAAGTCAATTTTGTATGCCAAAAAACATATTTTGGTATCTACAATCCACAGAATTAAGCTTGCTCTATATCTCCTCTGACCTTGCAAAGCAATTTGTGACACTGGGCACTATAATAGCCAAGATTCCAAAGAAAGAGCCATTTGATATTAATGAAACATGTTTGACTTAATTCAAGCCAATGATTGTCTAACCCCAAGGCTCACAAACTAATTTTTAAAAATGGATTTCTCATCTCATTAACTGGTGCTAAATGAAGGTCTCTGTTACTACTTGACATGCAATTATTCTGAGAAATGTTAGAAAAGCTAGATTGCAGCAATTTGATGCAACGCCTTATCCCTACAAACATGTAATATTATGGCATGGCTATTTATTTTTATCCACTGGTGACAATCTTTGCAATTTGGCCGTTGTAAATTTAGAGGAGAGGCAGGTGAGCAGATCAACTTGTTGCTTCAATAGTTGAGGACATTTTTGTACAAGTTAAGGCAGAACATGGAAGTATTACTATAGGACTACAGCTCCTAGAATCCGCCTGCTAGCATGGTCAATAGACATGCTAGCTGAGAGTTTGTTGAAGTTGTGGCCCAAAAGTGAACTTTGCCAGGCTTTCAGCTAATATAGAGAGCAGACTGACATGAATCGATTTGCAGCAGGAATAAGGAACTCTGGCCTGGGAGAAAGATATGGACAGCAAGTCTTTTCCATCCACTCCTTAGTTTATTTTTCAGATTAGCACAAAGATGGAGTTATCTCTGTCTCCTTCAACTGGGAGGTCTATTGCCTGGGAACAGAAATTGAAATTCACTCAACAGAACTTGCTAAAATCCCTGTATTTGTTCATACACAGGATGGTAAAGTGTCTAACCAAATTTAGGAGTTTATCACATGGGAGTGATCCCATGCAAAATAGGGTTTTAAATTGGAAAATATAGTATAAATGTAATGAAGGAACTTGACCATAATAAAGAATTTCATTCTAATGAAGGAACTGCAACTCGCCAGTTATTATAGTAAAATGCAATAACCTAAGTAGAAGAGAACAGAAAAAGTTCAGGGATTAATGGGTAAAAATATATAGAGCATATGGTGTAAATATGAGGGATTCAATAAATTCTAGTTAAAGCAGGTAAATATTTAGGAAGTCTAATTTAGAGTTCTTGTAGTAGATAATACAATATTAAAGTAGCCAGATTTGTGTCTATGTTTGTAAGTATACTTGATGGAGATTGTGTTTTTGATTGGGATGGTAGGAGTGTACGAGTTTGTTTGTGTTTGAAATTACGATTTGTTGATTGTGAAAATGTTTTTTAAAATATGATAAAATATTTGTAAAAAAAAAGAAAAGAAAAAAATCACAAAAGCGGGTTGGTTTTCACATGATGTCATTGTTAATGTGTTGTTTACCTGAATGGAAAGTTGACAAAACTTTGTGGGTTGATTTTCACAATGAGCATTAACACAACATTAACCCGAACGGAAAGTAGACAAAACCTGCTCCTTTTTACTTTCGGAAAATCCTGAAAGTAAAAAGGAGTGAGTTTTGTCTACTTTCCGTTTGGGTTAATTTCACATTAATCCTGATGTGTGTGAAAATCAACCCGCTTTTACGGGATTTTTCCTGGCTTTTAAATCCCGTTTCTGCATGGGATTTCTGCACTTTCCCCCCCGTGTAATAAACTCCTTACTGTAGAAAAAAGAAAAAATGACAGATGCGTCCAAAGCTAGAGTATCCCTCACAAATGGTTGTCTAGCCTGTGCTTGAAGACCTCAGATGAGAAAGAGCTTCTCTATGGACCTGATCCTATCACTGAAGTGTTCTTCATGTTAAGTTTCTCCTAATGGTCAAGCAAAATATGCCCTTTTGTAATCTGAGTCCATTAGTTCTGGTTCTGCTCATTGGGACAACAGAGAACAGGACTTGGTCTTTTCCCTCTTAGACAAAGGTCCTATCACCTTGGGGGACCTATTTGAGCTGAAAAGCAACCCATGAATTTACAGATGAAAATGAGTATAAGGAGCACAACCCGTGTGCATGATGGTCTAACAGAAATGTTATTCCTCTGCTCTTTTACTGGAATTGCTAGCTGGCTGGCCCACTAGAACAGATGTTGCTCAGCAGATGCAAAGACCATCTGTAGATATGTCTACAAAGACACTAAGCAGCTATTTGGACACCAGAAGAGCAGCTGGGACACAAAGTTCTGTTTTGTTCTGCAAAGTGGAAGTGGAAACAATCCTTGCATTAGTCTTGGAATGCCCTCCTTAATAAGAAACTGCAGTAACCATTGGGCAGAGTTCATAACAAACTAACTAGTTACAATTACAGTCCCCAAATAATTAGGTAACACTACAGCTACTGTTTTAAAAAGGAACATTATTGTCTTATTTCTTAAAAGCAATCACATCTTTATTTTTAATTACTTTTCTTTACAAATCTGAATGTTGCATTCCAGTAGCCTGTGGCAGAAAAGAAACGTAGGTTTCTTAAAAAACAGAAAGACTAGAATAATCTCAGTCTCTCTCCCTCTCTCTTGTCCAAATTAACATCTGCCCCAATATCCAGAAATGAAACCGGAGAACAGCACACAGAATTTTTAAAAATATAACATCGCAATAACATTCTGCTTTTAAAAGATTCTTATTCTGTCATAGAAGAAAAGGCTGCTCAAAGTAAAATGAATAAAAGCCAGAATTGCTACAAATTCAAGGATGGCTTTTAGTTTCACAGCCCTGTGCATTTTACTCAAAAGTAAGTCATTTCATAGATAAAACTTGTTAGCGTTTCTAAGACAATATCTTTATACATCTACAGTATTCAGTGGAAACAGTTACACACACACACACACCATGAAAAACCAACAACAGTTTATGAATATCTACGGTATTTAGGAGTGGATTATTGAGGAGTAACCATAGGCAGAAATACCTGAGAGTGTGCAAAGTCCATCCTTTACATGTAGTAGAAATTATGATGATGATCTTTTAAATAGCTAAAATAATAATAATAATAATAATAATAATAATAATAATAATAATAATAATAATAATAAATAACAATTAAAAAAATAAATAGCAACGCACAGGCTCCTGTTCCATTTCTACATCTGCAGAAGTTGAGTGAATAAAAAACTAAAATCATGAGTGCAAAAGGCTGGGTCGGGGGATCAAAACAAAAACATTTGTATTAAAACATATTCTTCTGTTTAAGCAAAAATCTATGTGGCTCAGAAGAAAAGAATGAGTGCATCCTAAAACTATAAGGGCAGCTTTTGACCAAATTTCTCATCCCTTGTAACTGAACAAGGATCGAGATGCAATTTGTGAATAGAAACCCATACATTTATGTGCATGTGGTTTGTACATTATTGCCACACACCAAGGGCTTTTTGCTAAATATTGATGTCAGAAAAATGTGGATTTAAAAAGTATACATTTTAAAAAATGTGCACAAACACAAGTGAAGGGAGGAAAATGTGCACCAAAACACAGACTTTATACAAAGAAAAGAACCCCACAATCCAGTACATATCTACTTTAGATAGAGTTCTGAAAGGGCAATCAGAGAACGTAGATGATCATGTATTTTGCTCATTCAAACACTAGTAACTGTGCTGCAAAGACCCATGATTAAGTTCCAGGACCATTTCAATATATTTTGTTTCCTGAGGCAGAACAGTAAAAGACATCCTCATTCACCCAAGTCAATGTACAGAGACAAAGAACTTCTAAGCATTACTTTGTGTAACAGTAAACATTGTCATTGGTCATTTGTGCTTTAAAATTTTATGTTACTTGTTAGTAATGCATTATTAACAAATGACATTCAATTTTTTTAAAATGTAACAAAATGATCCCAAGATGTGGTACAATAAGGAGCGTTACTTGTCATTCCCAATATCAATGTACAATTGGCCCTCTGTATCCATGGATCCAACCATCTATGGCTTTTGTGTGTGTATCTATCTATCTATCTATCTATCTATCTATCTATCTATCTATCTATCTATCTATAATTTCAAAAGGCAAAGCTTGATTTTTGCCATTTTATATTTTACTATGTGATTGTATTTAATGGGACTCGAACATCCACAGATTTTGGTATCCATGGGTGTTTCTGGAACCAAACCCCAGTGGATACCAAAGGCTCATTGTATTTGTTGCTACAAGAGATAAAACAATGACATTGGTACCCATCATTCAAAGAAACAATGAGTAACCATGTTTCATTTAACAAGTCTGCCATGTTGATTTGATACACGAAACAGAAGATCTCATAAACACTTTTCTGCACCCCTGGAAATCATAATGCAACAATATTTCACACCATTTTGGGGCCAGTCCTGCCAAGTCCAGAGCACTAAGTCTCAGCTCATAGTTTCCTACTCCTTTCCCACTGTGTTTAGAAACTGTAGTCACTGGAAGAGCAAGAGAATTCAACAGATCTTAGAGGATCCTAAAGATATGGAGGCAAGCTCACACACTGATTATGCTGCAGGTGCTCTTTTGTTGGGGAAGGAAGGAATCACTCATAAAATCAATACCTGCTCTTCACGGGAGTGAGATTAATCTAAGAGAACAGAAGCAGCATTTTTGCAGCTGGTTGGTTTTGGTAATCCATTATTAATGCCTGAGTAAGGCCTGGCTCTCACTGAGGTGGGGAGCATGTATCTGGGTGTATCACTGCAGAGAGTGAGAGAGGTGCATGGGGCAAAAATGCTTCCAAAGGCCATAGTCCCTTGTGACAGGACTTGTGCCATGAACTCATGTCAACAGCCTACAGTGACCATGTACCAAACAGAGAGATGTAACATGTCCAGCAAATAGAGGACACAGATTGGTTTAAAATGTCGAGAGGTCCATTTTTTTAAAACTGATGTTATAGCAATTACTTCAAAATGTCCAATGGTGATGCATTTCCATTCTCTTTCCTCCCCTCCTTTCTTTCTGTTTTTTTCAATATTATGGAGGTCCCTAAGGAAACACATGTGTCTCCTAGAGATGTCTCTGTGGCTACATCTCCCCAGTACTACCCCCACTACATTTTTAAATGATGCATTCCCCCCCCCCCCCCCCCCATTTCTGTGTTGTTGGAGAGTGGATGGTTCAACAAAGATTTCTTGTTGTTGTGAACTGTCTTTGCATCAATCTTGGACCATGGCAACCCTATGGATATGACATCTCCAAGGACCTTATCACACGCTGCTCTCAAAAGTGGCAAGAAAGCGATATGAGCATCATTCCAGTACTATAGTGCTAGTATAAATATGGCGCTAGCGCTATAATAGCGCTATGGATCAGCTCGCGTTATTGCAATGCCCGCTGAAACGGACATTCAAAAGAATGCGAATGATGCTACATTCCGAGTGGTTTCTCGCTGGATTCCGAGCGACGTCGTGTGATCACGTGGGACAATATAGAGCTATAGCACCTGATTCTTAGTGGATTCTGAGCGACGTCATGTGATCACGTGGGAAAATATAGCGCTATAGCGCCTGATTCTTAGTGGATTCTTGCTGCTTTTGGCCCCGTGTGATAAGGTCCCAAGACCCTCTGTCCTCCACTGCTCTGCTTCAATCCTGCAATCCCATACCTGTGTCCTCCTTAATAGAGTCCATCCATCTAACATGTGGCATTCCTCTCTTTCTACTTCTCTCTACCTGTCCTACCATTATTGTCTTTTCTAGCAATTCATGCCTTCTTATGATGTGTCCAAAGTATAATACGTCCAGCTATTTACTGAAAACTGGATGTGCTGCAAGAAGGCATCCACAGGGACCTCTGGGTGTCCTTGGATGACCCTTGGGGATGACATCCTTGCAGGCATCCAGCTACAGGAAAATACCTGGATGTGACTTTGCTGATCTCCCTGCCCTCCAATGATATGGAAATGGCTGCCCCGGAGGGGCTGCATAGCTGAAAAGATGAATGTGGAGGGATCTTGGTCATTGCATGCAGTGGCATCACTAGCTAGGGAGTCACCGGGAAAGGGCACACATTCACCCCTCCTGTGCTCCATCATTGGGCTTCCTCCCCAAGGAGGCAGACAAATGATGGAGCAGCCAGGAAGGGCGTGAATTCCCAACCGAGTGTCACCCAAACTTTAAGAAGTCACCCGGTGCAGTCTGAACCCCTCGCACCCCACTAAGTGATGCCACTGATTGCATGGTTGGTAAAGAATTTGGATATTGCCAACAATAAAAAAGCAAGTTGTGATAGCGTAAGTTGGATGTGTGCTTCCTTAACTCACTCATGGCATGCCAGCCCTTATTTCCTCTACATAAAAATCACTTAAGGTTTGAAAACACACACACACACATTTGCCCCTCTCATGTTACCAGCGCATGTTAATAGGTCATAGAAGATCATTTCTTGTCCTTGTTAGTAACCCATTGGATGAGACAAAGAGAGAGGGCGAGAACACTTCCAGCTATCAAGCTTGAATTTGCAGGTCGGTCCCAGGATGCCCTGCTGGTCTTTTGTCCTTGTCACTCATTCAGTTCCAGACCTATCCACTACCATGCACTGCACTTGACCTTTGCCCTGCCAAATGCTCATTTGGGATCATGGGGGGGGGGAATCATGCTTTGTCTCTCTAATTCTATCTGCTAGTCCTCTCCCCTAGACAAGTCCCCTCTTACTATAACAGTAAGAAAGGAGGGTCATTTCTCCTGTCGTGACCTTTTTTGTGGTTATTAGAAGGAATATTACCTCTGCTGCAAGGATGTTGTTAGGAGGTACAGAGAGAGAAACGTAACATGTTTCAAAGCATATGGCACTAACACAGCTGCTACCTCTTGCTTCCTATATCCTACCTTTTGGGCCATTTTGTGTGACTTGGCTTTTCTTCAGTCTCTGATAATCTTATGGCTTGTCTACATTATTCTCTTTTGTATTTCATTTTATTCCATTTAAAATATCTGTCCTTCCTTTCCACTAAAGTCATCTCCAAGGTATCACATATAGTATTCCTAAAACCAATATTTGAAAATAAAAATAAACATGTTACCTGAATCTAAACCATGCAGCAAATGTTTTGCCATGGATTGCCCTAATTCACTGTACTAGCCATCCAGCCATCCAGCCATGCCTTCTTTTAGGAACCAGCCATGATGTGCTTTGGCACTAACATCTATTTGCTGCTCCTACTTTGAATGGTCAGGATTCTGTGGCCCTTGGACATCCTTTTACATCAAGGGTGAACAACTACTATGAGACTGGGAACCAATTTCCAGGTTAGCCGAGCATGTAAATGCCAAACATTTTGGTTTGGTTTTCCTTCACCTTTTTTAAAAGTCAAAATATTTTACAAAATAGCTACATGTAGGTAGCTATATATTCAAATTTAGCAGAAATTAATTAAAATTAGTCAATTAACATTAATTAAAATGACAACCTTAATATGATAAAATTCATTATGAATTCCTCATTTATTATTTTAAAAAATTAGTCCAGTCAACTAGATTATTATTAAATTCATATTTATATCTACATGGACCTTTATGTAATACACAGGGGATTATCGCACCTTCTCCTGGACTGGCTTACCTCTTGCAAATTAGAGCCCAATTCAGGTTGGAGCTGGGTCATAACGCATGGCTTTTGCCCCTAAAAGAGCCATCTGGGTGCATACCCTCTGAGGGATGCACCCAGATGGCTCTTTTAGGAGCAAAAGCTGTGCGACAAGAGCCAGTTCCAGCCCAAATTGGGCTCTAATTCACAAGAGGTAAGCTGGGTCTGGGACGAGGTGCAATAATCTTCATGTATATTAGCTTTAATTAATATGATACTGGCTGGAATCCTATTGGTGACTTAGCTACATAACTGGGTACCATGCATGTATGTATTCTTTTGGACAGGGCACAAAGGCTATTCAATAGCAACTTGAACACCATCCAACACCTGTCAAGCCCTGAGGGACCACTCCTGCCATGGTTTGCTGGCCTGGAAGGGAAAGGGCAGAAAACCCAGGAGAGAAAGAAGTGGCTGGTCTCAACTGCAAGGGAACATGAAATGAGGGTGGGTTTCATGGTTGAGCTGGGAATCGAACTCTGGGCACCAGAGTCATAGTCCTTAAAGCACTGTGCCATGCACTGTAGTCAAAGGGAAAGAGAGCAACACCTGCTACTACTAATGGAATTATCAATATCATGGCCAATATAATAAGAGATTATTTCACCTCCCTTTCCTTCCATGCTAGATGCGGTATTTAAATTTCAATAGATGGATTTTAGTGCACACCCCTGTGCCCAGGCAGTAGGCATCCCATAACTGATCCGGGCTTCCTATGCCCGATCTGGGCTTTTCCCATACCTTGCAAATGAATGGGAAAATCCCATTCTTTGAAAAGTGTGGGAGAAGCCCGGATTGGGCATGACATGCCCGGATTGGGTACAAGATGCCTACTGCCTGGGCATGGGTGTGTGTGATAAAATCCGTCTATTGAAGTTTACATCCCATGTCTAGAACAGGAGGAAAGGGCATGTGATAATCTCCATAGGTGATTCAGTTTCATTTAGTTCATTATTAGTAGTCAGTATTGTGGTCAATGGTCAATATCTTGCATCGTATGTCCATGCATACAACTCCACATCTCGCAGCAGCTGTCAAGACCCAAGGGGGACACTGCTGGTGCTGAGTGACAGGTGTGTGTGAGGAGAAGGAGGCAATTTAGGAGATGATGAAGGAGCAATCTCAGCTGTGAGGGCAAAAGAATCAAGGGAGTTGTTGTTCCCTTGCTTCTTCTGCCCTCATAGCTGAGATGGCTCCTTCTTTATTGCACACCCCTCAACATCAGCATTGCCCCCTTTGGGTCTTGACAGCTGCTGGGAGGTGTGGCACTGTATACATTGAGCATTCTGCTTGAGATACACAATGCTGGATTTTGGCCATTGACCATGATACTGACTACTGATATTGAACTAAAAGAAATTGAATCAACTATGATATTGGCCATGCTGTTGATAATTACAATGGCAATAGCAGATGTAGTTTTTTTTCCTATTACAGTGTGTGGCATAGTGCTTTGAGCGTTGGACTATGACTCTGGAGAACAGGGTTCGATTCTCAGCTCGGTCATGAAACCTACTAGGTAACCTTGGGCAAGTCGCATGCTCTCAGCTTCAGGGAAAGGCAATGACAAGCTTCCTCTGAACAAATCTTGCCTAGAAAGCCCCATGATAGGTTCACCTTAGGGTTGTCATCATAAGTCAGAAGTGACTTGAAATCACACAGTAACAAGTGAATTTGGTGACTTATTACTGCCAATTTCAGTGGCAAGCCACAAAAAAGGACTTGGAGGCTGCATGTAGCCAACAACCCACATTTTGCCCACCCTTGTTTTATCTAACGATGGATCCTGAAATCTATGGTGGGTGTACTTGCAGTATGGCTCTGTCTTAATGCTTTTTAGCTAACCCCCTTTAACCAAGGAGGCCTTTCATGCAGGTTACATCTTAGGGAGATGTCAAAACATTTAACCCCCACAAGCATGTAAGGCCTTTTCTTTGCAAAACAGGAGCTCTGCAGCCTCCTCTTCCCAGAAGCATTTAATGCTGGTGTGTGTGTGTGTGTGTATCTGTTGTGTTAACAGAGCATCTAATGTGACTAAATAGGACAACCTGCTCTCCCATCCCCATGAAAAATAAATGATGTGCTTTATTCATTCTCTCAGCTTGGCTTCCCCACCTCCCTATGAGTTGGCCACAATGGGACAATCTCCATCCATCCCCCTTTTCAGGAAAGCCCTTCCCTAGAGACCAAAGCAGGGTGCCTCATCTCAGGAGTGGGGGCTGCTCAGTGGAGAGGGTGACCTGAGCTCGTGTTTATCAGAGCACAACAGTCTTGTTGTTGTTTTAAAAAATAAGAAGTTGGGTAGGGTGGAAAGGGGTGTGAGCATGCATGGGGTGTGTGGAATCTGCGTAAAATGCAGCCAAGCAGCAGCTCACCCTTTTAAATATTAATCATCCCTGCTTCTGCAATTTTGCCAATGCGTCTGGGCCCACCACTGTTGAATTTTTCATTAACACCACTCACTTCCAACAGCATTTCACCCACTTTCCTCCTTCTGGAATCCCTTCCTCCTCCTTCCCCCCTCCCCACAGGCTCTTGGCTTTACCACCCACTCTCTCCTCAAGGTTGATGGCAACATCACATCCCAGAGTCCATTCCAGTTCCCTGGCCAGGCCAGTGGCTGGGAGGAAGTCCCAATGGCAAAGGATGTCCACACATGCCAGGGGAAGGCTGTGAGTAAGAACCAAGTCAACAAGTGACCCATTGCATAAAACATGAGCTAGGTCAGGGTGGAAAGTGCTGACAGGATGCAGGAGGAGAACCTCAACCCAAAGTCCTTGGCTCTTTGGAGCTTCTAGCTAGGCCAAGGCACACAGCAGTGCATGTGCAAATCCTATTTCTCAAGGCACTCAGCCTGAATGGCTGGCCTTTCTAAATACTTATTATACAAAGTAAAGCTGGGTTTCTCTCTTCTCCCACCAAGAATTTGTTTAAAAACACTTTTTTGGACTGCACCTCCCAATATCCTTTCATGTCAAAGTGCTGCCTGGAGCTTTCCTAGGTGGTGCTTTGATTGGGAAAGTGGCTTGTCTCCCCCTGACTTCCATGGATGTTAAGGTGAGTGGGGAGTGAAGGTGTCCACAGAAATCCTTGGCTCCTGCTATGACTTCTGAGAGAGCAAAAGGGGAGGGGAGAGTAACCAGGTGATCTCTGTTGGCTCAGTTAGCCCCATGGGCCAGAAAGTTCAACCTCTGTATAGGTCATGCACAGACACACACCATGCATCAGGTGCAGAAGCTGTAAAAGTTACACTTTGGACTATTTCTTGTTAAGTGCCCTTGAGCTGAACTTGACTCGTGGCGATCTTGTGGATGAGACCTCTCCAAGGCCCCCTGTCCTCCACTGCTCTGCTCAGGTCCTTCAGGCTTAGCCCCATGACCACCCTGGTTGAGTCCAACCATCTGATATGTGGTGTCCCTCTCTTCCTACTGCCTTCTACCTTTCCTAGCATTATTGTCTTTTCTGATTAATAATGTCTTCTCATGATGTGGCCTCAGTCTAGTCATCCTGGCTTCCAGGATGACTTCAGGTTTGATCTTTTCTAGAACCCATTTGTTTGTCTTCTTGGTCATCCATGGTATTCTCAATACTCCTTTCCACCACCACACCTCAATTAAGTTTATTTTCTTCCTATCTGCTTTTTTCACTGTTCATTTCTCACATCTATACATGGTGATGGGGAATGCAATCGATTGGGTGAGCCTTACTTTAGTATCCAGAGTGATATCTTTACACTTTAGGATCTTGTCCAGTTCTATCAAACCCTCCAGAATTCTCCAGATAGTATGTTCAGCTTTATTTACAACTGACAGTTGCTCTCAATACATCTAAGGCAGCTAGTCTTCCCTTCACTTGTTCTCTGAGGTCTTTACAATTGGAAACCCTCTGGATACAATGCATGTGCTCTACCATCAGGCTATGGACTCTTCCTAACTCAGCCACCTTTACTTGGAGCAAGTGCTAGGTTCCAATAACATGAGATTTTTGATTTTCTACTACCAAGTTCATTCTGTCCCAGTTCCATACAAATGTTCCCTACACAGAAATCTAGGTGTAATTTGAAGCATTTAATTTTTTTCTATATACACACCAATTTCTAAAATGGTCTATGCATATTTTAGAAATTTACATAGTTCTCCTTTCCTGAAATGGATCACAAGCTTGGAAATGTATGGGTCTCCAGCTAGAAATTCAATTTGGTTCCACATTTGGGTCCAGAGATGTGGACTGCATAAATCTATTAAATTGTGGTTTTTTTTTTTAAAAAAGAAAACCTTCATTGAAATATATTTCTTTCTCATCTCTACTTTTAGCTTTTAAAAATAACTGCTCACCTTCAGCTTCAGTCATATTCAGGAAAGCGACGGCAATCTTCTAATTCCAAGTGAATTTATTTTTTTGTGGGGCAGAGACTTTGTAACACTACAAGAGATGTCATGAAAACTAAGGTAACAGCCCATCTCGACATTTTTAAAGAGACTTTTCCCCCCAATGAAGAACAATATATGTTAGACCAAAGTAGTATAAAAAGGAATGGAAATTGCCTGGTATCATCTGAAACCCCAAGTGTCATCCAGCAGCTGTTTCACTAGCCTGAGAAACAAGGAGAGAGAAAAGAAAAAAAGACCATTCTTCCTGAGCATTAGTGAATGATAGATCCTGTGTGAGTAGGGTAGTGAGTTCACCCCAGATTCTAGCTGAAACTCAGAAGGAGCTGAAACTTGTCCTCCACATAGAATACATAGAATCAGTACCTTGGATAACTCCTTCAGGCCTTTTCAAAACCTGGAGTAGATTGAATGCTCCTGAGAAGTAGACACCACATATTAGATGTTAGTGTGATGTGGGAGATTTAATGTGTGTGTGTGTGTGTGTGTGTGTATGCGCTTATGCATGTAAGTATAAATACTTACGATTTCTCAACTAAGAAAAATAGCAAAGAAAAGACGTTTCATTCTGGTGGTATTTACTAGATACTGATCCACCACACTCACTCCTTGATCTATAGCAGAGTGCATGGAACTGGATAAGGTTGTTCAACCTGGACTTTGTAGCATATCCTCAATTAAACCCTCACAATTTCATATATACAATGTCATAAACATCAACCCTCTCTGCTAGAGCCTTGTGTATTCTACCACCCTATGCTCAACTTGGACACTTCTAAAGATATAAGTATATCCTATGTTCCCCCCCCCCCCCCCCAAGGAAACTATTTATATGAACACCTGTCACTGGAATCTACAATAACTCAGATTAGCATGAAGCTATGAAACATTTTTCTTTTTCAACAGCCAAAGGAAAATTACTTGTCAGTTTCATGAGGGATCTGAAATACTTCTGTTTGTTGTTGTTGTGATATTCAGAAAAAGTCATGTCTCTTTAAAATATCAAACGTGATAACTAGTCTTATTAACGTAAAGCTCTTGCATTCCCCCTCTTGCCTTATGAAAAATTCAGAAGGGTTGTCACCCATGTCTCAACAAGGCTGCGAGCTGGTTGGCTTTATTTATTGCACATTTTCATAAACATTGCATGAATTAAATGCGCACACAGTATTAATGGGTTGCCAACACTTAGAGGCAATTTTATACAGTGGGCTGAAAGAACTGTGATGAGGGTAACTTGGCTTTTGGAATGTTCCATCTCCTTGTGGGCCCACACAAAGGCAAAAGCATATTCACAGAGAAATGGCCTAAGTTGTTCTGCTGTCCGAGGCACAAGGCAAGATAGTGCCCTCCTCCATTCTAGCAGCAGAAGCTAACTGAACCAGCAGTTGAATCTTCATTCCTCACTAGCAACAGCATAAGAATCTCGACCCTGTTTGAGGGCTGCAAGCTAATTGTGTGTCTGTGTCTGTGCATGCCTGAATGCATGCGGTACATGACACACACATTTCTAGGGTTCACAGATCTCAGGGCCAGGACTCTTTTCTCTAGGCTTCAGAGGAAGAGGAAAAGAATCACGGGGTGAGAGAGACACCTTGAAAAGTGTATATGTGTGTACAGCTGGCCCTCCACATTTGTGGCTTTGACTTTGGCGAATTTGATTATTCATGGATTTGATTAATATGTTCTCTCTAGGAATTTCTAGGTCCTCCAGCATGACTCCATCTATGGTCAACATCCACCAGAAGTTGTGCTGAAGGTCCAGGAGATTTTCAGAGAGAACACTTCTCCAGGAATTTGTAGGTTCTCAAGTGCAATTTTATGGTCAACATTCCACAGATGTTGACCAAAGAGTTGTATTGGAAGAAGAAAAGTTTCCTAGAGAGGTGTTCTCTCAGGTAAAGAAAAAGTACTTTTGAGGGCTCTAGGATGAATGGCTGCTGATGCTGCCTAAGGCAATTGTCTCATTTTGTATAATTAGTCTGAGAAAACTGTTTGCCTATAATTTATGAAGGACATTTATAGCTTACTTTACCTCCAATGAATTCAAGGTACATAGCTCCCCTCCCTCCATCTTTTCTTACAACAACCCTGTGAGGCAAGTCAGGCTGGAACGGAGCGTCTAGCCAAAAGTCATCCAGTGAGTTTCATGGCTGAGGGTGGTCCTGAACTTGGTTCTCCAGTACAATAACCACTACACCATACTTATTCTCAGAAATGAAGTCATCTGTCCACTGTTAAAGCATTTCCTGAGATCAGAGAAAAATGAATAATGCCTCAGCTTCTAAACCTCTCACCACATTTAGTCCAATACTGAAATATGATTCATCCAAGGTTGTTACCACACACTAACCATACATATTTCAGAAGCTTGGTATACTGGGCAGCCTGATCAGATAAGTAAATGCTACCTTTAAGAAATAGCTGCAGGAACATAAGAAGCTGTCTTATGCTGAGCCAGATCATGTATCCATCCAGTCCAGTATTGTCAACTTGGATTGGCAGTGGCATTCCAGGATTTCATTCCATTTCTTTCCTGGCCCTTCATGGATATTACTAATGTTCCATGGTGATCTTCCATTCAAATACTAACTAGAGTTGACCCTGCTTAGCTTCTGAGATGAGATGAGATTGTGTATGTTCAATGTAGTAAGATAGTGCATGCAAGCTGGGTATAATGTCTTAACATTGCAACAACAGTACACTTTTCTGCATATTTTCCTTGTTTACTTGGCATATACCACTGCAATGGACATTTAATTCTGAACTCTTAGCAGCTGTTCATGAAAGATTAAACCCATGCTTTCTCCTTTTGAAGCTGCTCAAAAATCATTGACTCTACACATTACTTTCATTTACTTGTTATCAAACCTCAAGTAACTTGCAAGTTTACAAAATTTAACCAGGCTCATCATTGCTCTGAAATGGCATACTGGAAGTCACAGTTCTGATCTGGTTTCATCCCTGCTAGCAGCAGTAGACCAATTTATACCTATTGCTAAGTAATGTCAAAGGACTTTGACTGTGGTAGTATTCTTCCCACTCTATATTCTGAATACACACTGTGCATTTCTCTTCGTTCCAGAGATTATATGATGAAAAATGCTTTGTGCGAAGAGCAGTTCAAAGACTTAAAATTAAGGGAAAGACTTTAAATTAGAATACTGATAAACCAGTATTTAGTGTTAATGAACTTACAGAAGGTTAACTATGAAGACTGTTTTAAGAATACAACATAAAAATGACTCAGTAATAAATTTTATGTAATGTTATTTTATCATAAATAAAATTAATTTTTAAAAAAGGATTTTGACCATGGTTTCTTTGTCTGCATCATTCTTTGGTCTTGGACATGTCTCTGAGTGCTTTATAGTCAGCTGTCTGTGGATGTCTACACCAGGAGCCTAAACATTTGGAAGAACTGCTTGACGGTAAGAGCTGTTTGGCAGTGGAATACATTGTCTTGGAGTGTGGTGAAGTGTACTTCTTTGGAAATTTTTAAATAGAGGCTGGATGGCCATCTGTCGGGAGTAGGGATGTGATGAAAGCTTGCTGTTGCTCATTAAACATATGGAATTTATGGTTTTCTCAATGCTCAGCCCAAGTATTTATGAGCTTTGAAATTTGGCACCTGCTCAACCAAGGTGTGAGAATTTGAAGACATTTCATTTTCAATAGAAGCATCAGGGTGGGTACTTCAGTGCGAAACTAGATGTTCAAGACACTTTTGAGTTGTTGTTGTTGTTGTTGTTGTATTTTGCTTAAGTCATAAAAGTAACAGTGCCTCAGTTATTTGTTTTATTTGTGTGACTCTCACTCAAGGCAATTTGAATTATTCCATTCAGCTGCATGGAAGGGGAAAAGGGACTTCCATTTTATAGATAAACACAGAACATCTTTCCTTGTTAGTCATTGTGAATGGAGTTTTATGGTTCACACCACTAACTGAAGAAGAGGGAGGAAGGGAAAGCCAGTTGAGTGTTTTATAGCCCTCATTCTTTGGGAATTTGTCAGGAATGCTTCACTTGTCTGTGAGAGGTGACCAAGTTGCAATATCTCACTCTCCACAGAGGAATAATAATAATAATAATAACAACATTTTCCGCCCCCTTCAGGGACGAGAAGAATAAAGAGATAAATTTATATCATTAGTCAGGAGTGTATATTTCTGCATGATAGGTGGTTGGACTGGACAACCCTTGTAGTCTCTTCCAGCTCTATGAGTCTATGATTCTAGAAGCCCATTGACCCTACAGAATTATAGTGCTATTATTTCACCTTAAGTGCTATGGTTCCACCCTATGAAATCTTGGGGGCTTGTAGTATGATGAGGCACTGGAGCCTTTCTAAATGTCCCTCTCTAATCTATCAATTCCACAATTCTAAACCATGGCAGTTAAAGTAGAATAATGGTGCTGTAATTCTGTGGTGTGATAGACTCCAAGTCTGCTCGTCTTTGTCTTCCAGACCTTTCTAATCAGAATCAGGTGAGCATGTACTTGCTGCCCTTCCACATCTGAATTGGTGCTTCTCAAGCTATTAGATATGGTGGAAGGGCAATTTCATTTTCCAATAGGCCAGGTATAAGTACTATATTTGTGTCATATTATTACTGTATTCATTTAATTTCCTGGAAGCTTCCTGTGGACTGACAACCTCTGGCTTCCATGCCAGCAGCAGTCCATGGATCACCACTTTGAGTAGCACTCCTCTGAATCTTCCATCCTTTGGGAGACTGGGGGTGAAACAGATGGCCCCTTTTCAGTGGCTTCCCAGCAGCTTGGGGGTATGTTGTTTAGACGACACATGCCCAGCTGGTGCTGGGAGGCCGCCATGAAGACACCAACCTGACCACATGGCGGCAGCTTTTTGGCACTCCAGCAGCATGGTTTAGATGCCGCACATCACAAGAGTGCCGAAAAGCCACCACCACAGTGGCTTTCTGCCACTTCTTTTTGAGCCGGCAAATGCCAGGTTGAGGTTGTGGTGTGCGTTTGCCATGGCCCCAACCCAGCAGTCAAAGAGGTGGTATCATGCTGCTCCTTCAGGGCAGTCTGTTTCACCCATATAGCCACATAAGTTTTCTCTTCAAAGTGCACCTGGAAGCATTTCCAGAGGCTGTTCCCCAATTGAACTTGTACTTGATGGAACATTGTCTTCAGAGCAGCATTTTCATCTTTAAATGTTCAGTCATCACTTAAAATCATTCTGAAAAAGCTGTTCCAGAGTTTCTAAAGAACAAAATTTTCATTACACCCCCACTACAATTCTACAAAACATGAAATCCACAAACAATTACTGCCAAAGGTCCTGAGTTAACACTTTTCCATATCCATGTTTCAATCAGTGAAAGCTGATTTCTCCCACTCCCCTTAATATGGAGTTATATGTCCCCATCTCCATCCATGCTATCCAGTACATAACAGAATAATATGGAAATCTATATATAGTCATAACACCAAATTTGTGGGTTAAGCATTTGTAGATTTGATTATTCAGGGATTACAGTATTTGTTGTCATCTCTGCTGCTGCTCTTTATGTGATAAAAAAAAAATGTTCTTTCTAGGCATTTCTGACCTATAGCCACTGTGTCCCCAACCTGTCCCTTTTCATTGATGGGGAAATCCATCAATGACCTTGCAATTGTGCAAGCCCACAATTGCAAAATGTTACTGCCAGTTGCACAATTGGCAGTCATGCAGTATCAATGTCCCCTTCTTCTCTCTGTTCTACTCCCCCTCACTATTCGCAAGTAGCTCGATTTCCTGTTGTTGTTTTCCTTTATTTTTTAAAAACCTTGCAGTAATTCATAGTAGCAGAGTTCTGAAATTGCATCGAAAATGGAGGGATCAATATTTTAAAAAGTAACCAAGAGGCATGCTGGGTGGGATATAAAGCAGGAAGGCAGGGCTGAGTCAGGATGAGAGTGCAATGGGGGCAGCAGCCCCAATTGAGAAGAGGTGTGTTGATGGCTGCTCTGAAAGTGGTATGTTCCCAATTTTTTGCCTAACGTGACTGCTGAGAGATCAGGGTGCATGGGGTAAAGCCCCAGGAGCAATCTCCATGCTCTGCCTAATTTTAGGATGAATCTTGTTTGGTTATTAAATTATGAGTTACCCCACATTTGATATCTTCATTGAGGTTTATGTGATCTTTTATGGGGGTGCAGCAAGCGTGTGAGTGAGAAAGAGAGGTAGGGAGAGAGAGAAAGAGAGTGTTGCTGTGCCCTAAAGTATATCTGCTATAGCCCATGAATACAAATCAAGGCAGTTATTTTACTAGTCCCATTACATTTAAATCTAATGGGTTTTTGAATATTCAGAATCAAAGGAGTTTCACCACCAGTAGAATATATATTTTTAAACACACACACATGCATACACATTTCTCTCCCCATTTCATATCCGGCATCTTATTCCTCCCTCTCCCTATATCATATTTTTTTTAAAAAAAATAAATCTGGGCAAATTCACCAGGGAAAGTCCAGATTTATAAACAGATGCCACTCACACAGGTTCTCTGGGAAGCCTTCACATCATTAGATGATGGTGAACTTTGAACTCCTGATTTGGAGCCTCTGTTTGCAGGAGAAGAGGAGAGAGAAGGGAAGGGAAGGGAATTGCAGGAAAGGGGGCAGTGGCTTGACAGGGCTTCCCTAGTGAATTGTTGGCCTAGCCCAGCATTGGAACACTCTGGACATCAAATTGGCTCCAGTCACTTTGAAGCTCCCCTCACTCTTAATCTCTCTCCCCCACTGCCTTTTCTTCCTTTCTTTCTCCCTCTCTCTTCCTCCCCTTGCATCTATGAATCATTCATGTCTTTTACTTCTCCCCTCTGTGGTTCCGTTAAAAAAAAAGAAAAAGAAAGATGAAGAAGTAGTAGAAGAAAAAGAAGGGGGAAAAGGGAAGAAAAACACTGCACACGCTCACACAAAGCCCAGCCTGTATTTATGTTCTTATTTCTCTGTGTAGCTTATTATCACCAGTGTTGAACAAATTACTTACACGATGTTTCCGGCGCACTGTCAGCCTTCAGAGCTGTTGGTGGGGCAAACCGTTTCATTTTCAATGCAAATGCTCAGTCAGGACAGCATGTTAACAGACTTGGTGGATATTACGTTGCCGGGTGCACCAAAATAAAAAAAGGGGGGGGGGGGAAGAAGGCCAAACCAATCATCCAGGCCACAGGTGATGTGGAAGAATCTCAGGTCAGCCCTACCATGGTGCAGAGTGAGGTGGTCAGCTCAAGTGGAAGATACTGTTGCTGCTGCTGTTGTGTGCCTTCAAGTCATTTCAGACTTATGGTGACCCTAAGGTGAACATATCATGCAGTTTTCTTAGCAAGATTTGTGCAGAGGGGTTTGCCTTTGCCTCCCAAAGTACAAGAAAAGAGATTCCACCTCAACATTAGGAAGAACCTCCTGACAGTAAGAGCTGCTCAACAGTGGAAGACACTCCCTTGGAGTATGGTGGACTCTCCTTCTTTGGAGATTTTTAAACGGAGGCTGGATGGCCATCTGTTGGGGTGCTTTGATTTTGTGTTCCTGCATGACAGGGGATTGGACTGAATGGTCATTGGGGTCTCTTCCAACTCTATGATTCTATGATTCTATGATTCCCTGAGAAGCTGTGGGAGTGTGACTTGCATCACACAAAAAAGGAGGGCAAGATCACCTAGTGGGATTCAAATCCTGGTCTTCAGAGTTGCAGTCCAAAGCTCAAACCACCATACCACACTGTCTTTCCAGAAGATACTGAGGAAGAGTATACGCTGAGAAGGCTCTTTTCATTCTCCCTATCAATCACACTTCCACCATACTTAGGAGACAACAAAATGCCTCTCCAGCAAATCTTAAGTTGCTCACAGACTGGTATGGTACCAAGGATATCTTGGACCTTATCCATCTCGGACTTTAAAATTCATTATCAACAGTCTGGATTTTGCCGAGAAGGACATTAGTGAAGAGACTGTCCAGATAGGGTGATATGATCCTGTAGGTGAATGCCCACCCATCTTCCCTCTGATGGATTCTTGAGCAACTGAAAACCAAAGGCTCTCCAAAGCTAGTCCCCTGTACAATGAATCATAGTAATTCAGTCTATATGTGTCATTTTGGTCAGATCTGATCTTGTTGGGATGGCTGCAGTTGGACACCAGCATAAGCTGGGCAGAAGTATTCTTGGTTGCAATAGCCATCCAGGTATGAAGGTTTTTCAAGAGTACAGTTGGTCCTCCATATTCATGGACTCTTTATCCACATATTCAAGCATCCATGGCTCAAAAATATTTTAGAAATATATACATTCTAAAAAGCAAACCTTGATTTCATATAAGGGATATGTAGGGACAGTACATGGCAATGTCACTGGGACCAGACTTGAAGGGAGGCATCCACAGCAAGATAAACAGCAAATGTGTCCAGAATCCTTTACAGAGGATAGATGAACAGCAAAACAGAGAGAAAAAGGAGAACAGATATGCTTGCTTCACCAACTATTCCACACATATTTTCTTTTATTTAGAATCATAGAATCATAGAATCATAGAATCATAGAGTTGGAAGAGACCACAAGGGCCATCCAGTCCAACCCCCTGCCATGCAGGAACTCCCAATCAAAGCATCCCTGACAGATGGCCATCCAGCCTCTGCTTAAAGACCTCCAAGGAAGGAGACTCCACTACTCTCCGGGGGAGTGTGTTCCACTGTCGAACCACCCTTACTGTCAGAAAGTTCCTCCTAATGTTGAGGAATTTATTTATTGGATTTATATCCCACCTTTTTCCGAAAATGAGATTCAAGGGGTTCATATTTTTTTAAAAAGTATAGATCTCTAGGTTTGGCCACCAAAAAGGAAGTCATAAGAAAAAGGAAAGGTTCTGAAGAAAAAACAATCATCCCTGGCTGGAATTTGGGACAAGAGTTCAAGCATTCTTTAGAAAATTCAAAATGTTCTTGTTTACTTATACAAGGCTTAGCTGACCTGGTTGTTTCATTTCACATGTGAAGATTACTTGATGTGAATAAAAAGTTTCCTGGAATATGTTGAGCTGCTCTCCTCTTTTTTTTTGTGATGTAGGAACCTATCCCTGTTCTGTCCATGTTACCTCTGCCTCCGATACTAAATTTTCTGTTAAAAAAGGAATGCCCTGGAGCACATCTATTTCCTTAACTGAAGTATGCCTGTAATGGTTTTTATCACTTGACAGTATTTTGCTTGCTAAAACACAATGTCATCCTGTGTTTACTCGAAGACAGCAAGAAAGCGTATTTAATATCTGACAGTTGACAGCTGATGAGAGTTTCTATTTGATGTCAGTCAAACATAAAACAACCAGACAATACCAACTAGCTTAAGGTTCTTGAATTATACATTTTGAGTAAAATTACAGGTTTGAACTGAGCTGAAAGGAGAGATGATCTAGAGAGCAAGGAGTGACAACTGAAGAAGAAAAGCATGTCGCTGAGTAGCTGCTCCTTGAGAACATGATGAGTAAATGTTATAACTTTATAGCCTCTTTTCTTGCCCTCGAATATCATGAAAGCGGCATTCTCTTTTTGATTTTAGGGCTACACAGGAAATTTGCTTGGTCTGCATTTTAAAACAAATCGTCCCAATTGGAAGTTTCTGGACAAATAACACAAATGACAATGCAGTTACCCTCCAGTTTTTGCACTTCTCTGAATTTGGTGATAGAGTCTTCTGCCGAATCCCCACCACCATCAAAATATGAACAGAAATGCATATAATAAGTTAAAATGGATACAAGAGATGCCATTTTTTTTTTTGCATACAAAATGCATATTTTGGTTTAAAAATATTTCAGAATAATATATACTTTATACATTTATTGTTTTACAAATGTTGATGTAGAAATTGGATCAAAAAGACTTCTATTTTGATACATATGAAACTGACATGGACTGGAAAAAGGGATATGTCCATTATGTACAAGAGGATGTTCTATAGATGACTGGCTTCTTAAACTATTGGACTTAGCAGAGATGAACAAATTGACATATGTACTAAGTTATGGAACAACAACTAGTTTTATTAAAGATTGGGAACCTTTAACTGTCTATATAAATTAAGCATGGGTAATATATATACAACAGGGTTTGTGTATCATTACTCTATTAATATTATTTCAAAAACTAACTTAGGCCTTAGGGGGAAATTAATTAAGTGACCATGTAAGGTAAAATACATTGTAATGTGGGATGTCAAATTGATTTAGAGTATATTAGAGTATAAGTATATTTAGTGATAGTTAAACAGATAGTTTGTGAAAATGTATTGATATATGTGTTATATAATTATAGAATCATAATACAGAGGTATAGGCTCCCAGATCGGAAATTTGGGTAATATGTAAAGGATGAAAAGAGGTGACGGAAATGAAAGCCAGTTTCTGTTAGGTAGCACCCATTTTCTGAAGAAAGGAGGCACTTATTGGAAAAGAATTATTCATCTGTGAACTATGTACATTGTGTGTAAATTTTAGATGTGCAACTAATACAATATATATATTAAAAACAGAGGATGTTATTCCTACCTGAAAGAGTCCTCCTGAGAGGAAAAGAAATAAGAGGACAGATCCCCAGCTGGAAGGATCTGTGTCAGAGGAAAAACATGAGCCCTTGGGTGATAGAAACTTTCTGGGGACATTGGTGGCTAAGCAATAACAATAGCATTTACATTTCTATAGGACTTCATAATGAACTCAGCACTCTCTAAGTGGTTTACAATCTGTAAGACAATTGCCTCTAACCAGCTGGGTACTCATTTTACCAACCTATGAAAGGATGGAAGGCTATGTCAACCTTGGAGCCCTGGGATCAAATTCGCAACATGTGGAACAGGTCTGTGTGGGTACCCAGATCCAAAGTGAGGGCCAAGTCCACTAATCTGAATCATGCCCCAGCCTTCTCTCAATCAGTTTGGATATGACCTAGTCAGGAATCCTGATCTGGATCACCATTTGACAATTTGCATCTTCCCCACAAATGCCATCAGAAAATACTCAGGAACCTTGCCATAGATTGGAAACTAAAACTGTCACTCCAACTCAACTCTAAACCCTTTCTATCACATAACATCCCAAAACATCTTGCGTTGGAGGTGGTGGGAAGCACTTTCCTGCTACTTCCCTAAATTGGAAAACAGATCACTCTGGAATGGCCTGGGTCTAATCTGCATTGCAGAAATAGTACGGTTTGACGCAGCTTTATCTGCCATGGCTCAAGGCTATGGAATTCTGGGATTTATAGTTGTGTGAGATATTGAGCCTTCTCTGTCAGAGAGTCCTGGGACTACAACAAATTAGAAATCCCAGGAAGGATTCCAAAGGAGAGAGCCATGGCAGTTAAAGCAGTGCCAACCTACATTAATTCTGCAGTGTGGCAGCAGGTCTATCTCTTCTGCTTTTCCTACAGCCTTCAACTTTACCAGTCATTATTGCATTATTTCTGCGATGCAGATTAGATCCCAGAGACTTTCAGAGTGGTGTGAACCACTCTGGAACCCATTTGATCTGACACAATCTGCTCCAGGGCCATTCCCCGAACCAGGCCAAGGCACTGCAGAACTGAGGCTTCAGCTAAACCACATGCATAGTCCTCCTTCTCAGCTGTCCCTTGTCTCTGAAACATCTATAGCACAGTATCTGCAACCAGAAGCCTGCAAGAGAATCAAGTATGGGCAGCCTTCGGAAGTCTCTCTGACCTATATAATATGTTAAAAATAAATCGTTCTCCATTAATTATACATATTTAGGACTACAGTTGGGATGCTCTTGGGTGGCTAAGTTGCAAAATGTTTACCATTGATGCTGTGCCCCAAACCCTTGCTTCAACTGATGATGCATTTGAGTGGGAAGACTCCTTCGTTCCTTTCTCTTTTTCTTCTGCTACCGGTTATAATCTCTGAAGAGAAATATTTGCCGCAAAGAATAGCAAAGGTTCAAAACTGAAAGGGTCTAGATTCAGAACAGCGTGCCATGCTAGCTTTTTTAGATTAAGCTTCCTTCAGAAGAGAAAGTCGGGATACATAGATGGCAACAGAATAGTCCATTTTAAGTCCATGTCAGTTTCATGTGTTTTTATAAATTATACATTTCCACACTGATAGATGAGGTATTTTTAAAAGTGCAAAGTTTTATGTTTTTTTAAAAAAATAATGTTTGTAGAGTACACATTTTTGCAAGCAGTTTAAGCATGCACATGCATTTTTACGTACATCAACCAAACATACCTGTTTTTTCTGTGTCTATTTTTATGAGCCGTGAATAGTATTGCAAAGGTCAGGAAAGTGCAAAACAGAAGAAGGGCTGGCTGTGTTACTGCTGTGTTTCTCCGGCTAGGGCAAATCAGGTCAGTTCACTTTTCAAAAATTCTTCTAACATCCTTAGAGGGGAAAACAGTGAAAACATATGCTCTCTATGATGGTCACTATCTATTTGTTTACAAATGTACAGGCTGATATTCCAGGGAAAAGATGCATCTGCCCAAGGAGCACTGGATTTACACAGTAACATTATGCCTGTTCTTCAAGTTTGGCATGCCAAACAACAGACTGCAAAGGCAGGGCAGAGACTCCAGCAGAGAGCAAACGGACAAGATATCTGTTCCATAAACCTACAGGAGCTGAAAAGACTCCTGTTAGGGAAGGGGTTCCCTAATGCATGAGTTTTGTTGTAATTTGCTGTCAATTCAGCTTTCACTTATGTTGACCCTCTGAATGAGAGACCTTCCCGACAACCTCTGTGGGAGGCCCTGCAAGTCACACTTTCTCAGCCTCAGAGGATGGCAATGGCAACCCCCCCCCCGAAGAAACCTGCGAAGGAAACCCCATGATAGGTTTGCCTTAGCGTCGCCATAAGTTTGAAATGACTTGAAGACACAACAGCAACAACAACGAGCTAAGATTAACAAAACTCAGGGCTGTGACTTTCCCGACTAAAGCTGCATCTGCACTGCAGAAATAATGCAGTTTGATACCGCTTTAACTGCCATGGCTCAATGCAATGGAATTCTGGGGTTTGTAATTTTGTGAGATATTTGGCCTTCTCTCTCAGAGACCTCGGGTGCCACAATAGACTACAAATCTCAGGATTCCATAGGATGGAGCCATGACAGTTAAAGCAGTGTCAAACTGCATTAATTCTACAGTGTGGCAATTGCCTAGGTTAATCCAGCTCTAATGTAGTCTTCCTCTTTTCCTACTGCCTTCAACTTTACCAATCATTATTGTCTTCTCTAGTGACTCATGTCATCTTATGGTATGTCTGAAATATGATAGCCTCAAATTTTGGCTTCTAAACAGAGTTCAGGATTGATTCTCAGGCTCATTTATTTGTGGTAGTACATGGCATTTGCAGAACTCTCCTCCAGTATCATGTTTCAAGAGAGTTGATTCTCTTCCTGCCAGTTTTGTTCACTGTCCAGTTTTTACATAGGAAATGAAAATATTATGGCATAGAAGATACTGACGTTGGTATTCAATGATGGATTAGTGGGCAATGGTGGGCATGGTCCTAGGGGGAGAAATTTGGAAATGTTCACCAGAATCTCATATTACCTGTTATGTAATGTAACTTTACATATAGCTAAGTAAGTAGCAGTGTTACTAAGACACTTTGGAGTTTATCACATATGAGAAAATCAGGGGTTTAAACAGTCATTATCTCAGGAAAGTCGCATGATCGTGGGAAGATTTTCACACACATCACGATTAAAGAGGACTTATCCCGAGAATGACCAGGGAATAACCAACAACAAATCATTCATGGGATTTCTCTGTGAATGATTTGTTGTTGGTTATTCCCTCGTTATTCCTAGGATAAGTCCTCTTTACTCGTGACATTGTGTGAAAATCTTCACCATGATTGCACAACTTTCCTGGAATAATGACTGTTTAAGGCCCTGGTTTTCCCTGTGTGATAAAGTCCTTTGTTAGTGAATTGGCACATCAACAAGAGTAGCCAATGTGCATCAATCCTGATGTACATCACTTGAGGATGCATATCATGCATGGTGCTCATTGTTGTGTGATTTACACTAATGCACAGTGCACACATCGGTATGTGATGCATATTGGTGCACTATGTGCATCGGTACTCAGTGTGCATTGGCCATTTTACTTGCTATGCTATATAGTAATGTTACAGCAGCCCTCTCCTGGATACGAATGTTATGAAATAGCCCAATTCTAATTCCTGCATATGTAAGTCCACTTATGGGAATGCTACTCTGACACAGAATTTTGGGTATAAATGTTTTATTTCATTTTATTTTGGGGAACAGAGCTTTCAGAATTGTCAGACAATATACCCATTGGCCATGAAGGAGATCATGAGGTTTTAATTTCCTGCAGGGTGGAGCATTGGACTAGATGGGCCTTGTGGTATGATTGTATGATTGTAATGGAGGCCCAGGAGCTGCAACATTGGAGAATCATTGAGAAACTAACCAAGGGATCCTGATCTACTTTCCACTATACCTGCTCCAGCATGAAGCTCATCACTAGGATCTGCACCTATATCTGCTGATGGAGGGGAAAACCCTTTTCCAGTGTTGAAACTTTAAGCAAAGTGTGATGTTAGTTCTGCTCAGCTTAACTGTGAAAAACTACAATGTAAAGCTACCTCCACCCTACCCAGATTTGCAATAACTGTAAACAGAAATATATATCCTTCTTCCCATAAATCTCTTAGATAGTCACTTAAGCAAAATTCATTTCATATTCCATCCTGGCAGGCAGGTGAATCTGCATTCCAAAATGTCTTGCAGCAAGAACAGCCAAATGGCTCATTAGTTCCCCATAGTCTGCCACCAAGAACCAGGCCATACCAGTTCTTGGGAGAAAGCCATTTCTCCATTTACCTTCCAGAACAGTACAAATCACTTTTTTTTTTAACAGAATAGAACCTTTAAAAATAAAAATAAAATTATAAACATATTATAAATATAAATAGGAGGTATAAGACACATATATAGAGAAACACAGATTTAAATAAAGAGACTTATATATCTCATTACTATAATAGTTTAACAAAATCAACAAAGGCTTAGGAAAACATTCACATGAATATGAATGTGAAGTGTGCAAATTTGGATACAAGAATATAAACTAGTTATACTTGGAATTAGGCATAAAGAAATCTTATTTTTAGAATTATATGTTAGTATATGTTTACATGTTACTATATGTTTATTATGCTTTGTCTTGTGTATGTTTATGTCAATTTTATAAAATCGCAATAAAGAGTATAAAAAAACAAAAAACAGTACAAATCACAACAATATCTCTTTTTCACATCCTATGAATGAAATCCAATTTTATAAGGATACTGATAACCCAACTAGTTGCGGTTTTGAGAATGGAGAAGGCAGAAAGTCATTCAGGATCCACTGGTAGAACTAGGGGTGATTTTAAGCATCTCTGCAAGGATGTCTGGGACCCAATTATTTAATATTAGCACCAGAAAAATGACTCTCCTTCCCCACTATATGATACTGCTGAAATAACGAAACCTCCAGAAAGTTAAGACTGGATTTTGGTGCAGAAGGACTGAAAACTTCATGTAGTTTTGATCATCCACACAGACCAGAAGTTGTTCAGAAACATCCTGTCCTTTAATTCTATGTACACAGAATCCAACAATGTACATCTGTATTTAACATCAACAGAACTGGGACTTTATTCCCTTCTCTCTCTTGCTGCAGTCCTGCATGATACCAGAAAATTGCTTCAGAAGGTTTCCTAGTCCCAAAGAGCAGGTTGTATGGTCTGTATGAGGAAAGAGAAGATCATCAATTCTGTCAGAAGCAGCAGGTTCAGTGGATGTATGCAATTGGAATCTAGCCTAGATCATTTGCCCTGGTAATCATAAGATTGCCATGAGGCTCTCTAATAAAATAGGTTTTTTTACCTTGATGTATGGGATTGACAGCACAATTCTACATGTTTTTATTGAGAAGTAAGTCTCCTATTTAGGGTATTAAGGACTGAAACTTTGGATATGACCCACTCCAAGGCCAATATTTTGTTGTTGTTAACTGCCCTCAAGTAGATATCAACCCATGGTGACCCTATGGATGAGACATCTCCAAGACCCTCTGTCCTCCACTGCTCTGCTTAAATCCTGCAACCCCTTCATACCCAAAGTGACCTCCTTCATAGAGTCCATCCATCTGGCATGTGGCCTTCCTCTCTTCCTACTTCCCTCCACCTTTTCCAGCATTATTGTTTTTTCCAAAGAGTGCCCTCTTCTCCTGATATGTCCAAAGTACGACAGTCTCAGTTGGTTATCCATTTGTTTGTCCTTTTGGCTGTCCCTGGGATCCTGAGTACTCTTCTCCAGTACCACATTCTCTCAAATGCATTGGGTTTCCTCCTATCTTCATTTTTAACTGTCCAGTTCTCACATCCATACATGGGAATAGGGAATAAGTTGGCTTGTGTGATTCTAACTTTTGTGCTGTGCTGCAAAGTTGTATATCTTTGCATTTTAGAATCTTTTCTAGTTCTTTCATAGCCACTCTCCCCTTTCTTGGTCTTCTTCTGATTTCCTGACTGCAGTCCCCATTTCTATCAATGGTTGATCCCAAGTATGGTAGTTCTTTTACTATTTCTATTTCTTCACAGTCTAGGGTGAGCTGGTCATTATTTTTGTTTTCTTTATGTTCACCATTAAGCCTGCCTTTGCAATAAACAGAGGGATTTACAGTGGATCCTCATCTGCAGGGTGTCACTTCTGAGGGCCCCATAGATGGCAAAAAGCATGGGCAGCTAAACCCCTTATTATTTAATGGTGGTGACATGTATGCAGACATAGCACATCTGTGTGTATGTGCTACCATTGAATAATGTGGGATGTGGCCTTCCACAGGAAGTCAAAGCCATGGATTGCCAGCCTGCCCCTAGGAAGGGTCCATCATACTTTCACACATTACTGTGTTTTCAAGTTCCAGTGATATGAATGAGAGAATTCAGCCTCTCTTTCTTTCTGGGTGAAATCAGTGGAGCCCAATGGTACTTCTTTAACTGGGTTGTGACCATTTAGTTTCAGCTGTTTTAAGCCTGTGTGCTTTCCTACTGACCACATTGACAGTGGTACCTCATTTACTTGCCTGTTTCCCCCACACACCCCACACACCCCGGGGCCATGGCTCAATGGCAGAGAACTTTCTTTTCACCCACAAGGTCACATTTTCAATCTCCAATAGTTAAAAGGGTCAGGTGAAAGAATTGTGATAGGAGTCCTGCTCCTGATTGTTACAGCTTCTCTTGCAGGTGGGAGGTAGCACAATAGAATAAATAATGCAGAGCTTTAAAAGTTACTTTTTTAGACAATTGTCAGAATTTTTCACTGGCTGAAGATTCTAGGAGTTATGGCCCAAGCAACTAATCTTGCTAAAGCTCTGAAGTCATATATTGTTCTTATATTTGATATACAATAAAATTAAATTAAAAATTGACATGGAGCCAGGCTGATGAAGGGGAATATCTTGGAAAGAAGTCTGGGCAGTATCTGGAGGACCAAACAGACTGGAGGATGACCCATGGAGGAGAGGTACATCCACCTACCCCTTTTAGTCAACAACCTCAGGAGAGATGGACAAATTCTTTATACAGCAGCTTCCCACATTTCTGCTCCTGCTATTTCAGTCTAAGAAATTAGACTAGCATCAAGGAGATGTTGTGCAAATCTTCTCTGAGCCAATTGCAAAGTGTCTCAGGCCAGTCTGGGCCAGAGTGTCTGGAAGCTTTCCTGAGCTTTTGAAGGGAGGCAATGAATACAAGACTGATGATGATCCCAAGCTATCGATTTTAGGCTTTAGCTTCCCTGCCTCCTCTGACTCGTTAGCTTTGGATAAAGGCTAAAGTACAAGCTAATCTGACTCGATTTTAGATCAGAGATGGACACATTTAAATAAAGCCTCTGCTCTCTCCAGTCTTAATGCACTGCTTAATGGGTCATCTGCATGGCTCCAGGGAATTCCAGGACTGAGGAGGAGGGAGAAACGAACTATATTAGCAAAAACCGCTGAAATTTCTGAGGCATGATGGTAGTGGTAATTTCTTTTATTTCATTTTATGTAAAAGAGGATATGGCTGGGAAAGACTAGGAAAGCCTGAAGTTTTACCCAGGTAATATTGAAACTAGATATTCCCTTATGCATGAACTCAGTTATCCCTCAACATCTTGATAATCTGTTCCAAGGGATGTTGTCTAAATAATTTTAGACTCTCTGGATTTATCAGTATCTGGAGTTATGATCCTAGCCCCTCACTTTAGATGGGATCAGCATGGTGTAGTGGTTTGAGTTTTGGACCAGGGTTTGAATCCTACTCAGCTATGGAAACCCAGTGGGTGACTTTATGCGAGTCAGATTCTCTGAGCCTCAGAAAAGGCAATGTCATATAATTTTCTGCACAAATCGTGCTGAGAAAATCTCATGATAGATTTACCTTAGGGTCATCAATACAAAGTGAATGTATTCAAAATGCATTCAAGGCATGCAGAGTTTATATAATAATAATAATAATAATAATAATAATAATAATAATAATAATAATAATAATAATAAATTATTATTATTATTATTATTATTATTATTATTATTATTATTATTATTATTATTATTATTTATATTCTGCCCCTCTGCAGAGCAGATCTGTTTGCATCAGTTATTCACACTGCTGATGATGCAAATCTTTAAAATTTTGGGGGAAAACCCGATATTGATTATCCTGGGTTAATTGTGTTTGTGTTTTTGGCAGCCCCACCCCAAGAAACTGAATCAGGTGCATTCGGGTTGCATGTGAACAATGGAGATTCAACCCAGATTAATTCTAGATTATTTTTACCATCTGAATAGCCCCTGAAATGTCTTGAATGCCCACAAAAACAACAACAGCCACCATTAGATGGTACTGCATACTATCTCACTTAATTCAAAACATAGTCTACCAGCCTGCTGGTTTTCTTTTTTTCTTTTTTATTAGTAGGATACACACATAAATATGAATACAGAATACAAAAAATAGAAGTGAAAAACTTCTACTATTGATTTGTGTGTAAATCAAAGCATTCCCAATTCAATGTTCCCCGCCCTCCCCACCTTCCTAATCCCAACAATTATGTTTCTAATTATGGTTGGGTTTATAAAAAAGCTTCATTTTTAACTTATTCTTCTTGAATTTGTAATATTAGGGTTCATCCACAGATCAATACATCTAGTGAGAGTGATTATATACCATGCTGTATTGTTAACAACATTATAATATAATAAAAATAAAGGGGTGCTTGTAAGATATTCCATCATCTCTTTTTTACTAATTTTGACTTCGGGTGCACTATTGGGTTTAAGAACTTAGACATGCCATTTCTGGTCACAGAAATTTAACAATGAATCCCAAGTTTTATCCCAGTCTTGGTTCGGTTTATCGGATAAGAATGCTGTTAGTTTATCTAACTCTATCATGTCAAGGCATTTTGTAAGCCAGTCATCCAGAGTTGCTGCTTCTTTTTCTTTCCATTTTTGAACGTAGACCATTCTAGCGGCCAGCTTGATGGTTTTCAGGATTCTTTGATTGGCAAAAGCACTCAGGAGAGCCTTGATCCTTTACCTTTTATGGCATCTACCTTCTGTGCTGCTGTTTTAGAAAACTACAGAGTGGGCCATAATTGACTTATGGCAACCCTAAGGCCAATATATCACAGAGGTTTCTTGGCAAGATTTGTTCAGTGGAGGTTTGTCATTGCATTCCCCAGAGGCTGAGAGCATGTGACTTGTCCAAGGTCACCCAGTGGGTTTCATGTCTGAGCAGGGAATTGAACCCTGGTCTCCAGAGTCACAGTTCAACACTCAACTACTGCATTTATTAATTCCCAGTCCTTCTATTTCCCCTTTCTGTTATTTGAATATTTCAAGGCATAACTTGTGGGAAAATTTATAATGGGAGAAGGTGGCCTGGAGTATATGACAGTACCATCCTAAGTTAATGCAAAATGTCACAAAAAAGTTTGGCAGTCTGTTCCAAAGGATGTTATTTATTTTGTTGAATAGATCACATTACATTAAACTGCATTATTTAAAAGGAAAGGTGCCCAATTGATTAACAGTCATCCTAGTAGTTTTGCACTGATTGCCTAAAACATTCAAATTGGAGAGTTGATGACTTTTTTTGCTGGGCAATTGGAAGGGTACTATTTATATGCTGTTCTGTAAGTAAAGAACACCAGACAAAATAGTAGTAATAGTAGCAGTAGCCATAGCAGTATTAGTAGTAATAGGAAAAAACAACAGCAACTATAAGGATGACAGGGCTGATCATTTAGTCTTAGAATTTATCTAACACAGAATGCCTCCCTTTCCCCTGATGCAGCTACAACTCTTCATCTAGATTATTGTCAAAAACACATAAAATCAATTGTTTAGTCCAGGCTCTATATGTACGAATTGTCACCAGTGGACTCCTATGGAGTTCAATGTTATTCAAACATGTTTGAAATTTGGTTGAAAAACATATTTCTCAACTGTCAGGAACTCTGATAAGGAAAACCCTGTACTAAGAGTATTTGATATTCAGGACTTACTGTGCACAGAATTCACACATCCTATATTTGCGCAGAAAACATATTTTTTTCTATATAGGAAACAGCTTTTCTGTGCAGAAATATTATTCTGTGTGCAAGAAATGCTGTTTCCTATGCACAAAATGTGCTTGTTGTGCAAAAAAGCCACTCGGAGAATGTTATGCCCCAAACTGCAAAAAGTCTTTGGAAATCACACAGTTCTCTAATACTTTCTCATGGGAGGAAGAAAGTGGCTAAAGTTATTCATTGCTTGATTCAAGAACAAAATTAGTGAAGAATATATCCCATTATAGGATTGCCTTAGGGTTGCCATAAGCTGGAAACAACTTGAAGGCACACAACAATCACAATAACAAACATCCCTACTATGTAATGTTCCCTGATCAAGAACCTTCAGAGGTAGAGTCCTCAAGGAGCAGCAGCCTTGCGGTAAGAGATGGATTCATTTCCACTCTTTCACCAGAATTGCCGCTGCTGCCCTCTAGATCCTGCACATTGTCCCCTGACCCCTGAGGAGGTCCCATCCCCATTGGACTCCATGGAGGGGTCCTCCAAAAACAAGGAAGGCCCTGAGAGGTGATCAGCATCCAAACTACCACCATGGCACCTCAGGTTTCCAAATCTTTTGGACAACAGCTCCCACCAGCTTCAAGATGGTCAGTGGTGGGATGATGGAAACAACATACTGCCTTTCCCTGTCCTAGAAAATGACAGTGTCAGCACAAAAAAAGTACTGATCATTTTGTCAGATAACAGCACTCAAAAGTAGCTGATCCTCTTTTCCAAACCATAAAATTCTGGCTGTTACTCCAGACGAGAACTGAATGCATTAGTCTCCTTGCTTTAGCTGTGGTTCTGCATTTTCTGTCCAGGATCCTGTTCATGCCCCCCAACCATCAGCTGAGCTCATTGTGTTTGTCTCGTACTAGCTTCCTTTGACTGTCATTTCCATTCAGTGGCAGACTCAGTTCAGGTCAAGCAATTTTTGGCTTATGTGCAACTTGGAAAAGACACCAGAAAGACAAGATACAGGCTTATTCTGTAGAGGTGGGGTGTTTTCAAAGGAGTCTGCTACCCATGCAAAATACAGTAGGTCCTCCCAATTTGTGGGGATCCATTCCGGACCCCCAAAAAATGGCAACTCTTAGGTATTCGAGTGCCATAGGAAATAATGGTGTGTGGGCGCACACAGCCATTTTATTTATAGCCGCTTGTCTCTCCAGCGAAGAGTAAGACTAAGGATTCCAAGTCCATGAAAAGGGAGGGACAAGTGTAATGTTTCTTTTTATGGCTACCTTTCCTGTACCTCTAAACCAAGTCGTTCTTGAAATCCATCACCAACTTAGATAAGACAAATATTGAGAAAACCAATAAGAAAGCAAACTTCAGATTTTCAAAATGTTCTTTTCTTTTCTTTTTTTTTTTTTAAAAAAGGCACTTACGCCTTTCTTATCTACAGTCAGTTCAAGATGCAGTTATTTCTCATTGTGGCAACACTCCCCTTCATCTTCCTCCTTCCTCCTTTTTTTCCTTTGGTTCTTATTCTGCCCCCCACCCTTGCAGCCTCCACCTTGCAATTTCAATTATTTAATTTGTGTGAGTGTGCGTGCACATGCTTCTTCCAGGCCTGGAAAGCCGAATGTCTTAAATACAAATCATTCTCCAAATCATTCCACGCAGGACCTTGCCGCCCTCGCAAGAGCGCCAGGGCTGCGGGATAATGAGCTCTGCAGAGAGTTCGCTCCAATCTCACATACCCTTGGTAGGAGGGAATAGAATAGCAGAGGGAGCAAAGAACAGAGGGAAGAGAGAGGAGTTTTCTCTCATTTTGATTATGAAAAATAGGAGGGAGACCCCTTTCCTTCCTTTCTTCCTTTTTAAAAAAATGTTTTCTTTTCTTTTTTCCCCAGCCATCTGATCAGGACAGGAAGATATGTTGGTCAAGAGCTGGCACCTTCAGCATAGTTTCAATATGCACTGGCAGAGTTATGTTACTCAAGACTCATACTGAAGACCAGTATAGGGCAACAAGGGTGACCAGATGTCCTAACTGCATGGGAGGACAAGGCATTGCAAAAAATTGGGTCATGGGTAGCATTAAAGTGTGATCAAGATGGCAAAAGTTATTAATGTGGAAGAACACAAGCTATGTGAGGCTGGAGCCATTTACTTTTGCAAATGCAAAAAACATTAAAGAAAAATGTAGGGCATTACAAAATAAAAGTTTAAAACACTAATATAAATTCATTTCATGTGGTTTGTTGACCGCTGTATTACATATACTGATTTTATTATGTACTCAACTGTATTTTTCTGATGCTGGCTTGCAATATACTTATAGAAGTCTGGACAAGACAAACGCTTAAAATTGTACTTTATTAGCAACAAACCCTTGACTGAATATACATTTAAATTATTCCTTTCATTTGTCCATTGGGCTGAAATTAAGGGAGGGATACTTTCAATGTTTGCATTGTATCCTCAAACAGCCCATTGCCTAACATGTTTGCTGTCCTTTTCCCCTCCAAGAAACAAATGTGCCCTGAGCTCTGGGAGCAAGTCTTGTCTGCTGCTCCTCCTAGGAAAAAATAAGGATTCATCCTATCCCCCTATTTGCAGCAAGGACAGCCTACCAAGTAAACTAATTTCTTGAAGGGGAACAGAAAACATGGTGTTACTCAATGGGCTTCTTAGTCATGCTCAAAATGGAGGACATTTTGGAATTCTTCCTGGAAAGAAGGTAGAAATGTAGGATAAGTCTTGGAAAAGGAGGACGGCTGGTCACTTTGAGGGCAACATATGTGGATCTGTGGTCAATGCCCATGATTGGCAATCCATTGTGCAATTGTGGCATTCAATGCATGAAGGCAATGCATTGAGGCAATATGCATTTGCATGCTATTCTGCGCACTTTCAATGTACTACTATGTGTGCCACAGTCCCACATGAGCAACTCTGATCATGCCTCATCAGCTGGGTATGGCTGTCATCCATTATCCAAAAAAGGTCACACCACATGCATAGCACAACTTACACCTCGTGTATGTCACTAACAGGACATCTGAATGTGTCTGTGTGAAGTGAACATACTCTTCAACTGTACCAATTAGGCAGAGATAGTCCCCATTAATCCTCTATTTTCTGGCTGCTTTTAGAATCATAGAATCATAGAATCATAGAGTTGGAAGAGACCACAAGGGCCATCCAGTCCAACCCCCTGCCATGCAGGAACTTCCAATCAAAGCATCCCTGACAGATGGCCATCCAGCCTCTGCTTAAAGACCTCCAAGGAAGGTCTTGGTTTTTTAATATGTCCTGGTTTTTTTAAAGGTCCTGGTTTTTCAGTTTTCTCCTCCTTTCACTTTCCCAGTTTTCTCCTCCTTTCACTTTCCCCCTTTGCCCTCAGCTTACTTTAATTGCTAGAAAATGGGCTGAAAGTGAAAAGGTAGTTTGCACTCAACTCAGCAAAGAAAAGAGAGGCACAACCTTTCTTGACCTTTTCAGTAGGCTCAGGCAAAAGTAAATGGCTCCAGCCTCACATAGCTTGTGTTCTTCCACATTAATAACTTTTGCCATCTTGATCACACTTTAATGCTACCCATGGCCCAATTTTCATCTGTGCAATATTGAAGGATATGAATGAATAGTGGTCTGCTTCCTCAAAGAAGACTATCACATAATGATATAAAGCAGCTTACCTGAGCCAGCTTAAAATTAGAAGTGGGCAGCATCATGATATTTTCAGATGCATTTAGCTGCCAAAATCGCCACCCGGGGGCAGCCCAGCTCCATCACCGCTCGAAGGAGTGCTCCTTGTGCCTCTTTTTGAAGCCAGGAGTTTTTCGGCTTGAAAAAATGGCCACTGGAGTGCCCCTTGGAGCAACGATGGAGCCTGGCTGGACCTGGGCAGCAATTTCAGTGGCTAAATGCATCTGATAATATCAGGATGCCACCCACTTCTAATTTTAAGCTGGCTCAGGTAAGCCACTTTATATCATTATGAAATAATCTTCAAAGAGACAAACAAGTATAAAGTTAAGTGACGTTTGAAGGACTGTTTTCTGATTTAGTATAGCCTCCTTTGCATTCTGGGGATGTACATAAGAAAAGCCCTGCTGGATGAAATCAAATGTCCATTTTGTAGAATCATAGGATCATAGAGTGGAAGGAACCACAAAAGCCATCTAATCCAACCTCCTGCCATACAGGAATACACAATTACAGCACACTTAAAAAGTTGCCCATCCAAGCTGTGCTTTAAAATCTCTAAAGATGGAGAGCCCACCACCCTCCAAGGCAGTCTAGTCCACTGCTGAACAGCTGCTGCAGTAACTTGGTTCCCAGAGGTATCTAAAGGACTGCATCTTCCTAGCCAAAGCTCAAAGATCTTCAGATGCATCAGATTACTGTACTGGCGTGGATGATTAAAGTTGTAGTCCATCACATCTGGAGGCTACTAGGAATACGAAGCCTGCTGTATCCAATGTCTAGAACTCTTTCCACAAGAGACCCATTAAGTGGTGGCCCTCTCCTTTATATCTGAAGAGTATGGGTTCCCATCTGACAACTGTAGACCCTTTTTCTCAACTGAGTGCTGATGGTGAAAATTCTCAAATTTACTGTTTTCACCATGTAAATAATTTCTCTCTTTCTCCTTCTCTTTCTCTCTCTCTCACCCATACACAACACTGACAAACACATGAAAAAACAAAAATGCGCCCATCTCTCACTGCTGCCTTCAAAACCGCTGTCAGCAGGAGCCATTGAAACAGTTTAAGTACAAAATGAATTGTTTTAATATTTAATCACTTTCTAATCGGCACTGGAATCCCCGCTGGAGGCACCGTTCAGTCGGAAGGCCATTCGGAGCCGGCGCCCTTCACCTGCTTGGCCAAAAATCCCCAACAAACGTTTCTCTTTTGCAGCCCCAGGTACCTTCCCTACCCTCGTGGCCAGACTGTGAAACAACAACCCTTTGTCATGGCACACATTCTTAATCTGAAGGTGACAGCAAGACCAACTGCTGAAGATCTGGGCAGCAGGTTCGAATCAGGAGAGCCAGTGTCATGTAGGCGTTTAAGCATTAGACTTTGACCCTGGAGACTTGAATTCAGCCAATGGGGAACCTTAGGCAAGTCACACACTCTCAGCCCCAGAAAAGCCTGTGATAGGTTCAACTTAGGGTTACCATAAGTCAGAAATGACTTGAAGACACACAACAATAAAGGTTCAAAACAAGAAATACAATACATTTTGCAGCTCTCAGTCCAGGGTTGAGACAGTGTGGTTTGAGTGCTGAGCTAGGTCTCTGGGAGACCAGGGTTCAGATCCTCACTCAGCCATGGAAACCCACTGGATTAATTTGGTCAAGTCCCACTGTGCCTGAGAAGCCATGATAAACTCCCTCTGAACCAATCTGGCCAAGAAAACCCTGTGATAGGGTCACCATAAGTTGGGGCCACCTAGAAAGCATACAACAACAGAGTGCTGAATTAGCACACACCATTCAAACAGGGGAGACATAGTGTAAAGTTCCTACACTAGTCCAGGGCACATAACAAAACAAACTGCAGGGTTATGGGCTTCCCACGGATAGATGGAAGGGATCCAGGGCTCATAGGATCATGTCTCATGATCTTCTGATTAGAGAGGACATTAGCTGCCACTTCCCTACTCAGCTTTCCCTGTTCACTCTAAGTTTACCTGAAATTCCCATAGTAGCTGGAGGGAAAGGCATATTGTTATGAATCTGCATATTCTTGACCTCTCCTAAGTGGACTAGCAACTGAGACTTTCATCATGACATCAAAATGCATCCTTATACCACTCAATTCACAGGAAAAAAATTCTACTGGTATCATATGCTCCTATAACCAGAGTTACACTATGGCTGCATCTGCACTGGAGAAAGAATGCAGTTTGACACCACTTTGACTACCATGGTTCAATGCTAGGGAATTCTGGGAACTGTAGTTTTGTGAGATCTTTAGCCTTCCCTGTCAGAGAGTGCCACATCAGACTACATATCCTAGCATCCCACACCAGTTAAAGTTGTCTCAAACTGCATTCTTTCTGCAGTGCAGATGCAGCCTAAGTGTTAATGACATTTTTGAGATATTGCAGGTATCCAAATATTGGAAAGTTCATCTGAAAAACAAAAATCTCAGCCATCCTTTCTTTCCTTCTTTATATATTGTGCAGGACATGTGAGCTGAGGAAGTGTATCAAAATATTCTCAGAGGTCCTTTCATGATACACAGTTATACCACTATGATTCCACTTTAATTACCATGGTTCCATCCTATAGAATCCTGTGATATGGCATTTAAAGAGGGGCATTCATAATTCTTTGCAAGACAGATCTAGCGACCTCCCCAAATTACAAACCCCAGGATTACACAGGAGGCAGCCATGGTAGTTAAAAAGGAATCATAGTGCTATAATTGTGTAGTGTGAAAGGGCCCCAGAGAGTCTAAAATCCAAAGGATAAGTGCATTCCCATGCTCCTAGTCTGGGAAGTATGAAGGTGGTTTATGAAGTATGAAGGTGGTCAGCTTTAAAAGGCAGATAGTTCTCCCAACTCAATAGTACTCTCTTGAACACCGTTTGTCTGCATCATCACGGCTGGTTGGAGTGAGTTTGTCCTGCCAGATATAGTGGAATAGGTGCTGCATTTTGCAGGATCTGGCTCATCATCAAGCTTTGCACTCAGCCTTCTGAGATGTGGAAAGCTTTTGGGATTGTGACAGCATCTCTCTTTGTTTCCTGGAAAAAATCAGCTTCCTGCAGCAGCTCAGCTCCGCCAAAGTCTCCTGCGACACAGAAGATAGCCTCGCTTGAGCCTTTCAAGGAGGAAGGATAAAGCTGTCTCACTTTATATTTTTGTCCATTTTTTTGAGTTACCTAAATCAAGTGTGGGAACCCGTGACCCTCCACATGTTGTTGGACTCCAAATCCTATCAGCCTAATGGTCAGGGACTGTGGGAATTGCAGTCCAATTACTTCTGGAGGCCAGTGGGTTCTTCACCTCTGTCTATATCAGGGGTAGGCAACCTTTCCCCTTTAAGGGCCGAGAGACTTCAGCTCCCAGAATCCCAGGAGCTATTGGCCAACATGGGACTATTGGCCAACATGGCTGAGGCTTCTGGGAGCTGAAGTCCCTCGGCCCTTAAAGGGGAAAGGTTGCCTACCCCTGGTCTATATATTTCAGCAAACCTTTTTTAAAAAATTCTAAACTATCACCACATCTTGTAAAATATGAATTATTATTGGTGCCTTAAGTTACATAAATAATAAGGAGCTCTGGTGGTGCAGTGGTTAGAAGCCTGTACTGTATTCAGTGCCACAAGATTGTGAGTTCGATCCCAGGGCTCCAGGTTGACTCAGCCTTCCATCCTTTTGTAGGTCAGTAAAATGAGTACCCAACTTGTTGGGGGCAATTGGTTTACAGATTGTAAACTGCTTAGGGAGTGCTTAAGTGCACTGATAAGTGGTATAGAAATGTACTTGCTATTGCAATTGCTATTCCAGAAGTGAATTTCTGCATAGTGTGAAGAAAGGTTTTTGTGGGGAAAGTAATGGTCTCCTCTGATATTATTTGGAAGTATTAACAACCAAGGCTGCATTTGCACTGCAGAAATAATCCAGGTTGGCACCACTTTAATTGCCATGGCTCAATGCTATGGAATTCTAGGAACTGTCATTTTGCGAGACATTTAGCCTTCTCTATCAAAAAGCTCTGGTGCCATAACAAACTACAGTTCCCAGAACTCCATGACAGTTAAAGTAGTGTCAACCTGGATTATTTCTGCAGTGTAGATCCAATCTGAGATGATCGCAGTGATAATCTTCCCAGCTCTGCTTCATGCTTCCCATCAGTATATAGAAGGTGGGGAGGGATTCCCAATGTGATGGGACAGATCCACAGGGCAAATATTTACAAGGAGTGCCAGCTCTTCCACACTACAGAAATAAAGCAGACTGACTGAACCACTTTAACTGTCATGGCTCCATCCTGTTGAATCCTGGGATTTGTAGTTTGGGGAGGTAGTCACCCTGATCTGTCAGAGACCTCTGGTGCCTCCCCAAACTACAAATCTCAGGATCCCACAGGATAGAGTCATGGCAGTTAAAGTAGTGTCAAACTGCCTTATATCTACAGTGTAGATACACCCTATGACAGAAATAGGGGGATGTGAAATCATTTGTCATGGGAAGCTCTTCTTTTTAACCCACCAGCAGCCAAAAATAATATGCTTTGTCCCATAAAAATCTGACAATGGGGAGGGGGGGGGAAACAAGTGCAAAGCACACTCTCCTCTCAGCTATTCTACCATCCTCAATCCTCACACCAGAGTCCAAGGCACCAGCACAATCCAGCACCTGGGCCATGTGGTATTCCTCCTCAACTTTTAGCAAGGCTGTCTTCATTTTTGCATATATGGTAGAAAAGTGACATTATTCTCCACAAGGCAAGAGTTCTAACATGATTTAGTTTTACCTTCTTCTTGGTCCGGTAGGGTAGTACACCCTTGGGGGTGGGTGGGCAGCTGCCTTCTGGGCCCCATGCGGTCATGGCCATGTGGGACTCAGAAGGGCAGGGGGGAAGATGACTGCCTTCTGGGTCATGCATGGCCATGGCCATGGCCATGTGGGACTCAGAAAGCTGGGATCAAGTGGCTGCCTTCCGGGTCCTGTGCAGCCATGGTCACAAGAGATCCAGAAAGCAGCCACCTCTCCCCCAGGCTTCCAAGTCCTGTGTGGCGATGGCCATGTGGGACCCGGAAGGCAGCCACTTGCTTCCCGTAGTGTGCACTACCCCACCGGGTGACACCCCCATTTGGGGTGTTACCCGGTGTGGTCTGCACCACTGCACTCCCCTAGTGATGCCACTGAAAACCACTGCTGTAGCCCACAAAATAATTCTTCCAAGATGTAGTACTTAACATTAATTCAATGGCCTCCAACGCCTTTAGAGTTGTGTGTATGCATGTTTGCATGTTTGGGGAATTGTGATCCAAAAAGGAACTTTTCCAAACCCTGGGTAAGGCATCTTCCTCCTGTGCCCTTAGGGTTGTTTGTATGTGTTTTGGGGGAGTTGTGATTCAAAAAGGAATTTTTCCAAGGTCTGGGTAGGGCATCCTCCAGTGCCCTCGGTGTATGTATGTGTGTTTGTGCATTTGGGGAATTGTAATCCAAAAAAGAACTTTTCCAAGCCCTGGGTAAGGCATCCTCGTCCAGTGCCCTTTGGGTTGTGTATGTGTGTGTGTGTATTTGGGGAACTGTGATCCAAAAAGGAACTTTTCCAAGCCCTTTCCCCTATCCAGGCCCCTAGGGAATCCCCCTGCCGCACTGTTTTTCAAGTTCCATAGCAAGGGATACCTGCTGTTGTCAAAGAGGCTGCAAGAAAGAAGCATGTGTGTGTGTGTGTGTGTGTGTGTGGATGTAGATGTAGATGAAACTTATCAATCACCAGCTCTGTTATCAATCGGGCTTTGCCCTTCCATTAGCTGCCCAGAGAATCCCCCTCTCCTCCCTTTGTGGTTTGCCAACTGCTGCATGGCTTTGCTCTTTCGGTAATCTTCTGGATGTCATAAATAACTTCAACCCCACATTGTGAATTTACCCATGTGGGTTTATTTTTACAGCACCATTGATAGGAAAAGGGGGGATTTCTTTGCAAAGAGGAAACCGCCAGGGCTACCTGGACCACTAGGCCAGCATGACTTTCCCATGAGCACCATCTACTGGCCACCATCACAAAGGACAAGGCTTTCCTTGGCTGCCCCCCCCCAAAAAAAACATCATCATGTAAATTGTCATACACTCACCCTAAGCCACCCATATCTGAAGCCAGCATAATTTGAGACAATATTCAGCTATTGTTTTTTTAGCTCAACTATCCGACTAATTCCATGCGTTCTGGTTTTGTTGTTCACACTATTTTTAAAAAAATCAGAAGCACATCTCTGTGCATCTCTGTGAGTTCTGATGCTCAGCACTCAAATGATGCAAATTATTTGAAGCACATTCAAGGCATGCAGAGTTTTATACCAATTTATTCCGGGTCTATTTGCATTGGTTGTTCACACATCCGACAATGTGAATCTTTTCAGAAAACTTGGGAGGTTATTCAGGTGGTGAAAATAATCCAAGATGAATCTGAGTTGAGTCTCTCTTGTTCACATGCATCATGAATGCACCCAATTAAGAATGCCAAAAAAACCCACTTAACCCGAGATAATCGATACCAGTTTTTCCCATACGTTTTTCGTTTAAAAGATCTGCATCATCAGCAGTGTGAATAACAGCTGCAAATAGACCCAGAATTAAACTCTGCACGCCTTGAACATGTTTTGACTACATTCACATTGTCAACTACATGCTTATTCGAGTGGTGGAACATGTGAGCAACCCAATTTGCAAAGATATGCAGAGATGTGCAGAGATGCGGTTCTGTAGTGTGAATATAAAACCCAGAATGTGCGAGTGAGGTTCTTTGCATCGTTCCATATACACACACAAAATATGTCTGAATGATCCCCTTGGAAAAAAATGTGAGATCAATTATCCTGGGTTAAGTGGGTTTTTTGGCAGACCCTCCAAAAACTTAATCGGATAGTTTCAACAAAGATTCAACACACATTCTACTGGGATTATTTTCACTGTCTTGAATAAACCCTCGTACATTTAGGCCAAGGGTGGGGGGGAACTATGTCCTGTGGGCTACATACCCTTGGGGACCCTGAGACCTCAAAGCCCCCAGATCATTTGGGCTGATTTGG
>CM034705.1:15790935-15808683 GCA_020142125.1 Phrynosoma platyrhinos | reverse complement strand
GCTTTCTCGCCGCTCTCTTGCTGCAAGTGTGATAACGTCCTTTGCATTCTCACTCCAAACTGACCTCAAGAATATTGTCACATAGCCAAACCAGAAAGAGCCAGCATGGCATTGTGGTTTGAGCATTGGACTATGGCCGGAGATCAGGGCTCGATTCCCCGCTTGAACATAAAAACCGTTTGAGTGGCCTTGGGCAAATAACACCCTCTCAGCCTCAGAGGATAGCAATGGCAACCCTCCTCTGAAGAAACTTGTCAAGAAAACCTTATGATAGCTTCCCCATGGAGAGTCAGCATGGTGGAGTGGTTTGAGCATTGGACTACAACTCTAGAGACCAGGGTTCAAATCCTGGTTTGGCCATGTAAACCCACTGGGTGACCTCAGGCAAGTCACTCTCTCAGCCTCAGAGGCTGGCAATGGCAAACCCCTTCTGAACAAACTTGCCAAGAAAACCCCATGGGTTGCCATCAGTCAGAAATGACTTGAAGACACACGACAACAACAGCAACGAAGTAAAAAAATGACTTGAAGACACACAACAACAACAGCGAAAAAGTAAAAAATGACTTGGAGGCACCCAACAACAACAGCCAGATCAGAAAGACAGTACTTCTTGCTCACATTGTGGTAAAGAAGAAAATTAAAATGGCACCCATCAGTGGCACTGGGGGCACTGTTGTACCATTGCCATTAAAACAGTTTACACTATGAGATGAGTGGGCATCTTGCCCCTTTTCATAAGACGCATCAAGAGCAGTGAAGTTGAGGGTACCTTGCTTCAGTCCTATATTTTGGGAAGGATGTGGGGGCACAGAACCTTCAGGGATGTTTTAGCAGTATTAAAAGTAAGACAGGGAAGATGGCTCCTTCCCACTCTGGGAACTTTGCAGAGCTATCCTGGATCTTGGTGTGGAGAACTCGGGGGAGAACAAGAGTGTTTCCAAGTTGCCAATGTCCTGTGTCCATGCTATTAAATATGAATGATTTGGAGCATCGGGAGGCTGTGAACTGAGTAGTAAAAGAAGCATCTCTAGTCACCCTGAGGCCTGAAGAATCTAGAAGTCCCTGTGCTGGGAGAGCCTTCTTTAAACTCTCTGCATTTGGGGGCAGAAGGTTAATTAGGAAGCCAGGTAATAAGAAGTCATTAAATCAGCCTGCGCAATACTGTTAGCATAACAAGGGCATGTGGAAAAAGGTTAGAGCTTGTTTGCCCCAAGCCTTCAATTAACCTCTCCATGTTTTCAGGATGCTCAAAATTCCCGTGATAGGTTTTCTGGTCTCTTTCCATTTGCTAATTAGTAGAACATAGAAGTCTTGGCAATCAAGGTCCTTTAAAAAAAAAAAAAGACAACACTTTTCCATGATACCCAGTCTGCAACGGTCTCCCAATAATCTCCAGCAAGAGCAGGTCTTTTGGAAAGCTAATGGATTCAAATTGGTAGAAATCAAAGATATAGCCGTGTTCGTCTGTAGAATCAGTATGTAGAGAGATCCTGTAGCACCTTTGGGACTAACTGAAAGAAAGAAGTTGGCAGCAGGAACTTTCGCAGACTTCAGTCTACTTCCTCAGATACATATAGTGGAGTGGATGCATATAGTGGTCTCCACTATAGGCATCTGAGGAAGTAGGCTGAAGTCTGTGAAAGCTCATGCTGGCAACTTCTTTATTTCAGGATTCAAATTGCTCATTCAAGACCAGACAACACTATAATATTCTTTGCACTACAGCAGGAATAGCTCAGGATAACATATTGTTGCTTGGGAAATTGCCCATGCTTCTTAAACTACTGTGAGGACTGAAGCTAAGGGAAGCGAAAACAGGGAAGCCTGGGGAGGGGTGATAAATGTCACCATCTGATAATAAACAATTACCAACATATGGACCCATGCGTACTGGTTCCACTATACCACTGCCTCTACTCCAGTGGCGTCACTTGGGTTGGTGTCACCCAGTGTGGTAACTCATGGTGCCACCCCCCCCCATTGACCTCTTCCCATACAACACCATACAGAATCCTTAGCAATGTTTTTGTTCTTATTTATAATTTACTAATTTATGGTAATTTATAATATAGGGAGCCCTGGTGGTGCAGTGGTTGAATGCTGGTACTGCAGCCACAAGGTTGTGAGTTTGATCCCACAGGGCTCCAAGGTTGACTCAGCCTTCCATCCTTTCATAGGTCAGTAAAATGAGGACCAAGCTGGTTGGGAGCAATTGGCTTGCCATTTGTAAACTGCTTAGAGAGTGCTAGGTTCACTGACAAGCGATAGAGAAATGTACATTCACTCATACATTGTAATTCCCATATATTACTGAAGGTAATGGTAATGGTTGTGACATAAACAACTAGCAAAATTAAAATATTACCTTTAAATTGCAATGTCACATGCACAGAATAAATATGTTGACATATACCTAGTTTCGTGTGGTTAAAGTGAACATTTGGTAAAATATGATGTTTTTAAAGAAAATGTTAAAAATAATTAAAAATAATGTTTACATTTTTTTAATATTTTAATTTAATTTAATTTAATAAATACATGGGGCACCTCCTTTCTCCTCCCACTGAGCCTCACCCCACTCACCCCATCTCTTCACCATTTTAAAGGGATACAGGTGAATGTCTCATCCCTTTTCTGTCCAAATGCCGATGTTTGAGGAGTAGTGGTGTCACCCCCACTTAGGGTGTCATCTGGTGCAGTCCGCACCCCCGCGTCCCCTAATGATGCTCCTGCTCTAACCTGCTTGTGCTGGAGGATCTCTCAGAGCACAACAGCAGGGATCTGATATTGCTTTCGTGTCCTGCTTCCAGACTTGCCAGAGGCCTGCAGTCGACCACTATTGGAAGCAGAATGCTGGACACAACAGATATTTGGTCTTATGTGGCACTCTCATCTCATCGTCCTATGCTACTGCCCCCTCTACTTCATCAAACCAAACTTCAGCATTTCTATTTTTGGAAAGAAAGATGCTCTCCACAGGGGCATACGAGCCTTAAATGCCATCATAAAGGAATCTGATCTGAACATTTCCTGGTGTGAGGATTTCAGGTTGAACAGAGCTCCTATATGGTTCACACTGCCACAGAGGAAAAAGAAAGCCGGGAGCTTTCCGCCTTTCAAAAGAGGCTTGCTGAGCACTCCTGGGACCTGGGCTGCAGCCGGGCTGCACTTGGCCAGCAGAACTGGTGGAGAATTATGTGCAATAATTCCCGCCTGCATCCTGTCTCATGGCTGCAGTCTGTTAGGGTGCAGTCGGGTTAAAAGCCCATATGATAATCTCCAGACATACACAGCTCATGAATCCATGCTGTTTCTCCATTTCATAAAATCGTAGAATTGGAAGAGACCTCAAGGACCATCAATGCTGTCATATGCTTATGAGTATGAACACACACACACACAAAATCATCTGCCTCCTGATCCATCAGAGACACACTACTTTGAATGGCTGAAAATTAGTTCATTTTTTTAAAAAAAAATTGATTAACCTAACTGGTGCATTGATAAAACATTTCCACCCGCTCTCGAATGCCCCTTCAGTCCAAAACACCCTAGCACCAGCCTCTTGTTAAGACAGGTGTGATGATGTATGATCACAGATGGTCCATGAAGCTGCAGACCCAAGACAGGCCTCCAAAACAATTTGCAGTTAATGCAGAAATCTCTCTCCTGCTGTGGAAAGACCTCCGACAGGATGTTTCAGCAGACCCCATTCTTCAGTCCACCACTATCCGGATTGCTTGATAAAGCACTCTGAATAAAGCATTCATGGAAGCTTGAGAGTTTCTCCATCACAAGTTCAGCTTGTGACTCACCAGCCCCCCTTGGGCACACTTGAATCCACAGGGAGGGTTCTGCTGTCCCTGGATAAAGCTCCCATTCACCAAGCAAACATAAAGCCAGTCACTCCTAATGTGCATGACTAACTTTTGCCCACAAACAGTGCTTGATTTATAGACAAAACCCATATACATATATAAATATATGGTAAATAATCCTTTGTATTCTTCCAAATATTCTTTGGTATGATTGGGGGCAGGATGGCCTCTTGGGGCCTCTTTGGTGAAGACTCATCATTTGATACACCACAAGCAAGTTAGGGTTGGCTTCTTCCCAGTTTCTTATCCCTCCAGAGCAAATGTTGACCTCTCAATAAAAGCTAGATGCATTGAGCTATTGCATTGCATTGCACTGTAGTGTGTTGTTGAGGTAAGGTGGCTCCTAATCCTCATTTCCAATCGTTTCTACTGTACTTAATTAGGAAATGCATTATTTCATAGAGGCAAAGTAGTAAAGAACTATGTTAATTTTGAGACCTATGGTAGTTGAGAAAAACTTCGACACATCTTAGTTATAATGCTTAACTAGCTGGCACTGATCAAGTCACTTGCTCAGTCCTGGCTGGATTTATCATGTATCCTCATGTGCAGAGCTAGGGAAAGATCCATTTTTAGACTGCATCTCCCAGAAGCCACCAGAAAACATGGCCATTAGTTGAGCTAAATGAATGACTCTACAGTTTATGCCCCCCAAAAAAAACTTTTTCCATCTCTGTACATATGACCACTTTAAAGAATACAATTACATGTTCCGTACCCTTCAGCTCTCCCAGTTTTGCAGGAACAGTTCCAACTGATCCTCAGTTACACTTTTTCACCTGCTTTTAAAATGCCCCAGTTACTCTTTCCACCCCTCACTTTCCCCCTTTGTCCTCAGCTTCCTTCAATTGCTGCAAAAGTAGTTTGCACTCAGTTAACTCAGCAAGGAAGAAAGGAGAGAAAAGAGGGAATCTTACTCTTCCCAACAGGCTCAGGGAAAAGCACACTGCTGCAGCTTCTCCTAGTCTGTCTGTTCTTCCTCAATAACAACATTTGCCATCTTGTGCACAATCTGGTGCTGCTTGGCCACACGTGCCCCAGTTTTCATCTGTGAAATGTTGGCGGGTATAGTGTCCTAATATGGGTTACTTGAAGAGAGGTTGCCAAGGCAGGCAGAAAATACTTTGAAAAGGGATGTAAGTTACCAGAAGCCTCCTTATAGCAGTTCAGGCTATTTGTTCACCTAGCCCACTTCTGGATGCTAGTACAATATGGTTTACTTTGACTGACTGCAGCTCTCTGACAAAAATCCTTCTGCCATCTTGCACTTATTTCATTTGATCCTTTTTTTAACAAAGTGATACTACGGATTGATGGTGGGACCATCTGTATGCAGAGAATCAACTCTATCCGAACATCATGAGTGAGAAGCTGCTGTTGCACTCATGTCCTGTTTGTGGGCTTTGGATAAACATCTAGATGGCCACTATGGCAAGAGCATGCCAGACTAGATAGGCCTTTGGTCTGATCCAATACAATCCTTTTTATGTTCTCTACCACTGAGCTATAGCTATATCCCAATAAGCAACAACGCTAGAAAAATGTGAGACAGATCATTGTTCATATAGGCTGGGGTGGGCAAACATGGGCTACAAGCCCTTGTGGACCCTAAGCCACAACTTGAACAAGTTGAACATGAGTCAACAGTGTGATGTGGCAGCTAAAAAGCCAATGCGATTCTAGGCTACATCAATAGAAGTACAGTGTCTAGTAGATAGAGGATAGCAATAGTGCCACTCTAGTCTGCTTTGGTTAGGCATCACCTGGAATAATACTGTGTCTAAGTTCTGGGCACCACAATTCAAAAAGGATGTTGAGAAGCTCAAGCATGTCCAGAGAAGAGCAACCAAAATGGTGAAAGGTCTGGAAACCACCAAGCCATATGAGGACTGACTTAGGGAGCTAGGTATGTTTAGCCTAGAGAAAAGAAGGTTAATGACAGGCCCTGTTTAAATATTTGAAGGAGTATCGTATTGAGAATGGAGCAAGCTTGTTTTCTGCTTCCCCAGAGAGTAGGACCCAGAGCAATGGAGTGAAGCTATAGGAAAAGAGATTCCACCTAAACTTTAGGAAGAATTTGCTGATGATAAACCTCTTTGAAGGTTTTTAAGCAGAGGCTGGATGGCCATCTGTCAGGGGTGCTTTGTGTCTTCCTGCATGGCAGGGGGTTGTACTGGATACTCCATCTAGATGCCTTGAGGTCTCTTCCAACTCTACGATTCTAAGTCCTTCAAAGCCCACAGATCATTTGGGCTAGTTTGGGAGTGATTCTTTGCTCCCAGGTCTCCCAAAGCTGCCTAACAAGGCAACAGTTTGCCCCCTTGCTCCACCAACTCTGCTCCCCAAAATTTTCCCAAAGCAGACAAAAAAAGGGGAGATCAAGATGATTGGAGCAAGCTGACTTCTAATCAAAGGCATATGTTCCTTCCTAAGCCTTTCAGAGTTGATGTTCAGAATCTACAATCTTCCTTGCACATACATGGACTTCAACCTGCATCTGGCACACCCATAAAACTTACATGTATGGAAATTTTAATGTTGTAAGCCTCCCCGATTGCTCTGCAGAGGGGCGGGATATAAATTATTATTATTATTATTATTATTATTATTATTATTATGCAAAATGGTTGTCTGAAAATGACATCATGTCACTTCAAGTGCACTGAAATGCGCTGCTGTTGCCTGCCATGCAGGTGTAGTAAGGAAAATGGCTCCTGTCCTGTTTGCAGTTTCTCACCCCGGTCTAGGCTAGCATAATCTCTGACCTAGAGGAGGTTCTCCAGGGCTTCACTTCATATCAGAAATGCTTTGGACGTTGCCTTTTAAAAGTAGTTAGTTGCATTGCAAGGCCAAGAGGGGTAGATCATTTATGTTACAGCAACAATGCTTTAGAAAGCAGCTCTTGCCTTTCCTGGTAGCTTTCTCAAAAGTTTCAATTATCTTTCCATCACAGTGGACCCTTGGTATCTGCTGCAGTTTGGTTCAGGACCCCCTGAGAATACCAAAATCTGTGGATGCTCGTCCCATTATATATAGTGGCATAGTAAAATAATAATAATATAATTTATTTATAGCCCGCCTCTCCCTGCGAATAGGACCCAGAGCAATGGATTGAAGCTACAGGAAAAGAGATTCCAGCTCAACATTAGGAAGAACTTTCTCACAGTGTCCCTTAAATAAAATGGCAAAATCAAGGTTTGCTTTTTGGAATTTACATATATTTTTAAATATTTTTAAGCCATGGATGCTTGAATCTGTGGATATGGAGAGCTGATCTGTTTTAAGTTACTATTGGAATGTAGTTATACCTTAGTTACTGGGGTAAGGAATTAATTTTAATCAAATAGTTATTCCTAACTAACTACGTGGAGCTCTGTCAAGACTAAAGCTGGAATTTTCTGCATGCAAAGCAAATTCTCTCCCACTGACTGAACTGTGGTCTCTCTACATAGCGACATATCTCTTGCTTTTCCTCTCTCTTATTGCTCCATAGCATGTTTCCATTCTCCTAGATTTGCTTCAGACATGTGCTTCAGGAAAAACATGGTGGTGAATATAAGCAATATAAGCAATACACTGTTCAAATTCTCCACTGCTGCCACCACTCGGGCAATTATGTTCATCACGCTGCAGCTTTTGTTTTATATTTTATTTTGCTTCTCTACAAATCGTCCACAAAATGCCACTTGAGCGGAACAACAACCTGGCGACATCTCAAGCAATGGCAGCAAATGGGTTAACTATGTATTGCATACTTGCAGGATTGCATGTCAAAACACACTGCAGAAATAACCCAGTTTGAGAATAATTTAACTGCCCTTGCTCAGTGCTAGGGAATTCTGAGAACTTTAGTCTCTTGTGGCATCAAAGCTCTCTGACAGAGACAGCTAAGTGTCTCCCAAAACTACAGTTCCCAAAATTCCCTAGCATTGAGCCAAGGCAGTTTTATGGAGCGTCAAACTGGATTATTTCTGCAGTGTGTTTTGGCCCTCTGATAACAGTTCAGTGGATGTTATCACACGTGGGCCAGAAAGCGAAAATAAAATGGAAATGAGGCATTCCGAAAATAAATGGAAAATAAACCTTGATTCCGCAAATGGCTTTCACACGTAATTACCTTAATTGCAAAATTAAAGTAAGCGCATTTAACGTTCACACACAAGTGAGAAAAGCCCGTAAATGTACTAGAAATGATCTTCTTGCACATGCGCAGATAGAGGAATGCTCACCGTGGAACCATGGGGAAAGCAGGGAAATGCTCCCAAATGCGCATTTGCTTTTCACATTACGGTAAATGCGAAATTACCTTAATTTCGCATTTGCATTTCCTCCAAACAACCGAATTTCAAAAGATCTCCGTTAACACCAGTTTCTGTCCAGTTTCTATCCAGTTTCTGTGTGACGTCGTGTGAAAACGCGAGGCACAAATCCAGTTTCTGTTTGGGATTTGTGTGGATTAACCAGCAGATTTGCCCCCGTGTGATAACATCCTGTGATAACATGGAAGGCTATAGGGATGGATGCCATAGGCGGATGAGCCATCACTTTTTTCCAGATTGCATGCAATTTGCAACTTGTGACAAATTCATGATTTTGTGCTCAGTCTTTCCGAGAATATCTCATTCATATGCTGCGTCTCATGATGAGTCAACCTGTTTATGTTAGGATCATTTGATAAGTGGATGTACTGAAGATGCATAAGAGCTAGAAGCAGTCATTGTGCCGCTTAATCAGCACTACGAAAAATGACCGAAAATGGCAGCTAAGCTGCTAAGTCCATAATAGCAGGACTCTGGATTTGTTCATAAGGTATGGGGTAGCTCAACATTGGCAGGCAGATTGTTATTAATTTTGCCTGCTTCCAGGTACATTTTGAACAAAACAATGCAGAATGCATGGTGTTAAAATAACAGCAACAATTTCCTGAAGCAGGAAACAATCTGACTCCCATGAAAGCATGGCAAATTAAATGAAATAAATGAAATACAGTGGGCCCTTGGCATCTGCTGAGGTTTGGTTCCAGGACTGCCTGTGGATATCAAAATCTGTGGATGCTCAAGTCCTGTTATATACAGTGGGGTAGTAAAACGACTTCCCTTATATAAACTGGAAAAATCGAGGTTTGCTTTTTGGAATGTGTGGTATATATTTTAAAAATATTTTCAGGCCATGGATGGTTGAATCCGCGGATAAAGAATCGGTGGCTACAGAGGGCTGGCCGTATTAGAAAACTGTGTAGGTCAAAATGACAATTAATATATCAAGCAAAGGAAGGAAATGCTGTATTTTGTGAATGCAAAGGTCACCATCCCTCCTTGACACTTTTTTTATTTTATATTTTTACATTTCACAAATTAAAATATCATAGAAAACAAACTTAGATCTATACACAATGTACTACAGAATTAGTCTATTAGAATTAGTCTATTAGAATCTATACACAATGTACTATAAAATATATGTACTTCCCCTAGTTTCTCATTAATTGGGAGTGATAAATGTTATATATATATGAACCCAAGCCCTTTCTACTGTTGTTCATCCACTGATATATATTACTATTGTCTTATTACTTTCCATAATTTTTTTTAATACAATTATAATTTGCTAAGAAAAGTAGTGTTATCTCGTATGCTTTGTTTCTACAACACAGCTTATATAATTGCGCAAATGTAATAACTAATAACATTAGAAATTCAGTCTTGAGAATATAGCTTATGTACATCAATTCTATTTTTTCTAAGTCAGTTACATTTTAACATTATAACTTAATTTGTTAATTTTAAAATTTTCATTACATCTAATCAAAATTTTCAAAGGAAAAAGGAATGATAAATACTGTGAGTACAGTGCGGATAAGTGAAAAGTAGTGAGTAATAATAAGACGGAGGAAAAATGTGTGTGATCAAAAGTGAATTACGCAGGAGATACTTAGGAGGTATTAATGTAATTACAAAATTGTGATTTCATTGTGATTTGGAGATTAATGTTGCAGAACTGAATCTTATAAAAAATAAAGTTAATTTTTTTTTCAGAGGAAAGCCATTCTTGTTCTACTTTGTTTGTAAACTTGTTGTTAATCAAAAATGTCAATATATCTAGTTCTCTCATGTCCAGGACTTTCAGTTTCTATTTTGGCTACATCTTCAAGTTTTCATTTATTATTATTATTATTATTATTATTGCTATGATTAGTCTTACAGCCATAACTAAATAAATCATGATTCTCCAGAAAGATCTCTCATTTCCTTTTTTGAGTATTGGAGTCATGTTTAGTAAGTATAATTCTGGAGAGAATGGGTACTGAGTATTTAGTTTAGTTTGAATTATTATGTGGATTTTCGACCAGAATTTTTAAATGTGTGGACATGACCACCACATGTGGTATCGGGTACCAGTTTCTTTATGATATTTTCAACATCTCTCCTTTTCTGTTTTACGAATTCTATTTAATCTTATCAGAGTGTAATACCAACTATATTTGTACTTTATGCAGTATAATCCCCTATATGTGTTTACTTGGTAGTATGTCTTGGTAGTATGGTAGTATACTTGGTAGTATGGTAGTATAACTTCAGTGGGACTTGCATCTCTCTCTCTCTCTCTCTCTCTCTCTCTGTTCCTTCAAGTCACCTTTTGAATTATGATGACCTCATGAATTTCAGTTCACCTTCCCTCTGCTGAAAATGGACAGCCATCCAAAAGCATATGAAGCAGATCGATGGCCACACATGCAATAGTGCACATTTCTGCAGGATTCAGCAAATACTCCAGTAAAAACCACAAAGCCTTTTGTGCAGAGTTTAACCAGTTTTTCGTGGAGGGGGACTGAACTCCTGCATGTCTCATGTGGCCGAATTACATTCTAGTCAAGTGGAATGAGGAGTATTTTTAATGCATAGACTAGCCCTCACTCTCCTCAAGCCTGAGACAGAGGAAAGGTGTAAGCATCAGCAATTTTAAAAGGACAAAATAAAAAGAGGTTGAAACTCCAAAGGGGAATGAAGAGGGAGTTTTGTTTGGCTGTGGAGTCTCTTGGAAAGGAAAAACTGGGAGAAAATGGAACCTGCCCTTGTCCTGCTCCAGTATCAAGATCTGCAAATGTTTTCCCTTGTTAAGTCGTGGGTTAAATTTATCCCAAATTTAACCCATGACAACTGGAAGAATTTTGCTCAAGAGTCAGCAAATACTGTATGTCAAGACGGGGCTAGAAATGGCTCTGGGAGGCATTTTCAGCCCTGTGTAGATTAGCCCTCGCATATTTTTTGTATCGTCAGATAGTGAAGACAAAAAAAAAAGTAAGAAAAAAGCTAGAGTAATAATCATTTAAGGAGATACTCATAAAAGGCATTAAACTTTAAGGTTAAAGTAATAATAAGCAGAGGGGGGGGGGAGTGGAGGGAAGATTTCAGAAAGGGCATCATCAGCCTGGAGCCACAGCCAATTTCTGACTTTCACAAGGAATCATAGAACGTCAGCTCATTTTGTTGTTTGGGCTGGAAGCTCTCAATCAAAATGATAAATCACAACCATTTGCTTCTAGCAACCTAAGAACAAAGATGCACACAAGGATCTCAAATCTTGAAAAACCATGATATCATCCTTCATTCAGAGGTTGGGTTGGGGAGCAAATCAGTCTGCCATCTTGGACATAGTTTCCTTATGAATTTATTTGCTTTTTAAAAATGAGACAGGGCTCCTGGGTTTGGAAACAAGGATACCAAAAGTGAATAGGGATAGACCCAGTGTGAATTGTCCCCTTATAGGGTAAAGCTGTATGGGATTTTGCCAGTATGGGTGGTGTTGGGATCTGGGTCACCTCTGATTTCCTGCCGTAGCGTATGGAGACATGCTTGTATGCTTATAGTAGTTTGATGGTGGATGATAGGATGTGTTGATGTGGGTTTAGGGTGGTAACAATGCTCATGATCCTTACAATGTTTAATGAGCAGATATGTGGGGAATAGAGATTGCACTGAGAGTTTCAAGGCCAGTCCAATGAGAACAACTGGTATGGGGTTGGGAAGAGAGGCTACCCTGGGAATGAAGTACTATGGAAGTTTTTTGTGGGTCTTTCGGTCTGTGTGACCATGTTCTAGAAGAGTTTCTTTCTGACGTTTTGTCAGCCACAGATGCTGGCAAAACCTCAGAAAGAAACTCTTCTAGAACATGGCCACACAGCCCGAAAAACCCACAAAAACTATGTATGCCAGCCATAAAAGCCTTCAACTTCACAATATGGAAGTGCTTAGATCTATGAGAGAATAGCCCACAGAAAGTTTGAATTGCTATGTGCTTTAACTATACTGTCTAACCTCTCAGAATTCAAAAATATAGCCATGTTAGTCTGTATAATCAGTATGTAAAGAGATCTTGTAGCACCTTTGAGATTCACTGAAAGAAAGAAATTGGCAGCATGAGCTTTCGTAGACTTCAGTCTACTTCCTCAGATGCTACCAGATCTCTCTACATACTGCTCAAGCTTCAGTCCTGACAAATTAAACCTGCTGGATAGATCTTTGGTTTCTGAATAAAGTTTTCTTGGTTTTACTACTGAAGCTTAGGTTTCTGAACTGAAGTGATCCTGTACATGACAGTTTGTCAGGACTTCCTCATCTACTAAATTGATGAATATGCATTCACCTGTTGACAACTCTAACAAAGAAAGGCCAAAAGATGAAGCAAGTTTTGGTGTCAGTCTCCTGAAGAAATTTTCTTCTTTTCTCCTCCTTTCTCTCTTTTCAGAAATATAGTGCATTCATGAAATAGCACTTTTGCACTTCTTGTTGTTGTGTGCCTTTAAGTTGTTTCCAATTTCTGGAGACTAAAATGAACCTATCATGGGCAGGGTGGCCATATGTCATAACTGTAAAGGAGGATAAGGCACCACAAAATGTAAGACATTCAAGAAAAATGTAGGATATTACCAAAAAAAACCCCACATGCCACTAATATAAATATTAATTCATTCATATGCTTTATTTACATCTATATTCCATATACTGTATTTTGTTACTCTGAAGTGGCTGCCTCACTCTGTTTAATGTTAGAGAGAGTCCCACAAAGGTGGCAATGGATGATGAACACACATAGTAGTACCTCCATCAGTATGTATTGAGAGACTTAAACAGGAAAAAAAGTTGAAAAAATAATTAACTTTTCTGTACTCACTTGAAGAAAGTTCATTGTGACACTATTAAAGATAATCCTTTGTTTGTTTTTAACCACACAATCATTGTGACACTATTAAAGATAATCCTTCATTTGTTTTTAACCACACAATCTTTTATTTGTATGCAATTGACCTTAGGAGCAGCTGGTATTCCGTTCACACACCATGCCTGGTTGCTAAATTCTCTTTCATACTACACAATTATGGTGCCACTTTAACCACTATGGTTATATGTTATGGAATCTTGGGATTTGTTGTTTTCTGACATATTTATTGCTGTCTGGCCCAGAATTCTGAATGCCACACAAAACAACCGATTCCAAGTTGTCATCGGATGGAATCACAGCAGTTAAAGGGGTGTCAAAATGCTACAACTGTGTAGCGTGAAAAAGTAGACAAGAACGTTCCAGCTTGTCTGCACCAGTCTTCAATATACAGTGGTTAGTTCTTGTTTGCTAACCAGCCATGGCTGGGACATGGGTGTGGATTTTATCTCTTGCCCATTTATGCTTCAGAAAGAAAAAACTCCTCCAAAACTGTTGAAAAATATCTCAAGCTACATTTGGTGATTTATCTAACAGTCACACAAATCCATTTTTATCCCCCTATTACACAATAATGTTTACTTTCTGCCTTCATGCTTCATCAAAATTATTTCTCATCAAAATTGAAGGCAGACTAAATGCTATTGGTTTCAGATAACATCTCTGTGCCTTCTGCTTGTGTATGGCTCTTTATTCGTGCCTTATTTTGTTTCAAATTCTCATTCATCAGCAATTTAACTGGGTCTGGTTTTGACTGGTTTGTTTCCTCCACTATCGGTCACGGGGCGACTCAGTGTCAGACCAAAGAGACCCTGTTTTCTGCTTTTCTCGGGAAGAAAAGGGCCCAGGAACCCACATAAACCAACTGCATCATATGCAAACTTTTGAAGTATACAGCCAAGATTATTTAGGCCTTCCTCATGGATTGATTTACATTAGGAAGGAAGGAAAGTCCACTGTCATATGATTGCTACAGGAAGCATATTATTAGATTGGAGATTAGAAAAATAGGGATAGGGAAAGATCTTAGTGATTTTTTTTTTTAGCTTATGTATTTTAATTATTTTTTTATGTGTCTGTACCATGTTTTAGACATCTGGGCATGTTGCAGATATGATGTTGATTTTCTGGGTTGTACATGTTTTGTATTTCTGGTCTGCGACCAAAATAAATTGATCCATTCATTCAATATGACGAGATACACATCCTTTACCTAGGGTGACCAAATGTCATAACCGCAAAGGCACTGCAAAATGATGGATGTTCAAGAAAAATGGTGGACATTACAAAATAAAAGATAAAATTACTAATATAAATGTAACTTCATGCTTCTTAGGGGCTGAGCAAATAGAGAGGAAAACATGGGCTGTTGCCAGGTTTTCCTGAATTGGATGAAACTCCTGCTCCCAAGGTGGGCCAAACACCCATGGGCAGTTTGCACCACGTGGTGTCAAGCCGCACTGCATGATTATATTTTGGTCTCCCCCCATCACACAAATATGCTGCCTGCTACTGCCAGTTGCCTCCCTCTTCCCACACAGTTGCCATGTCATTGGATGCCCTATGTGGTTGGCCACACAGTTGCACAAGTGATGCACTACCCGTACGGTGCATCGTTTCACCCAATGACACATTGGCAAAGCACAACCATGGGATCACTCCCATACATGCCCCCTTCCCCTGCCCCACTTCATCCCATGCTCCTCTGCTGGACTGTATGCTTTGTGTATGTTTTAATTATATTCGTTGCATAATTGGTGACCTGATATTTTGGCATTTTCCCCCCATGTAACCCTCAAGCATATTCAAAAGATACCATTTTGGTTCCATTTTAATTTTAATTTGAAATATTTTCTGTATTGTATTGCGTATATCTGACCAAAATTGCTTCTTTTGGGGAGAAAGTCATATGGTATAAAGTCCCTCTAGCCTCACCATACTTCCAACATTATCCATCTCCATGTTTGTACATTTTAGCCATCTTTGCTCAAACCAATTAGTGCAGTACCATCTATAGAGCATTTTATAATATTTCTCTTTGACATCCATACTTAGTATGAACTTCAAATTTTTGTTCCATGAGTTTTCCCATTTATCCATTTGAATTGAATGTCCAGCATTTTGGGCCCATGTTATTGTACAATCCTTCACTGTTTCTTGTTCCATTTCCCTTCTTAGGCATAATTTGTACACCTTTGTTATAGTATGGCTACATTTGTCAAGTTGCTGAGTTATCCCAAATGGCCAAACTAACATGGGTTCTAACGGATAAGCGAACTGAAGATTTTTTGAAAGATTGGAAACCACTTACAGACTTTTTGAGCAATAAAAAACCAAACAATGTAATAATCTGTGTTTATGGTTGTTAGTCATTCTAATAGGATTATTTGGTTGGATCTATAATGATAGAATAATATATTTCTTTTTTATTTATCTTTTCATTACAGTTAATGTGAGGTCAGAGCCCTATTGTGTTTTATATATGTCTTTCTTTTTTACGTTTTTTTTTCCTTCCTCTTTCTGTTTTTAAATTTTATATTTTTAATCTTTCTGAATGTATTCTTTGAATGTATGTTATCTTGGTTTGAATGGAAATTAGATTGTCTCTGTTAAATAAATAAATTTATTTAAAACAAACAAACAAGCAAACAAACCCAACAACAATAGAACTAACTGAACAGATGCCAGCAGAGTTTCACAATAGGCTGCAAGGCTGCAAGCTAGTTTCAGAAGTTATCCAGAGAATAAGCAATGTATTTTAAGCTGTGGCTTGAGACAAATACACACTTCCAGACATCACTGAGCTTGTTAAAAAGCCACAATGTTTGGCACACTGAAACATCTTCTGAATTTGTAGACTAAAAAAGGCCATATGTGAAAAATCATACATGACAAAATTGAGAATCTCAGGCTATTTGGTTGTTCTAGACTCACTGAAGTAACCTAAGGAGATTGCTAAGAGTACATTAAATACTGAATTCCCACTCCCCATTTTTAAAAAAGTCTTGCAGCAAAGTGAGGTGCAGGCAAGGGTGTGTGTGGCTTTTCATTGTCAGAAGAAAGATTTCATTCATGGTAGAGAAAATTTGACTTGTCAAGCATTCTTATTGAACAGTTTGTGAAACAGCCGTTGCTTTGAGTGATCTGGCTAGCACCAGAATGTGGGTTCAGAATTTTCCATTCTGAGTTGCTTTCACCCATAAAATCAATTTAGATTTATTACAAAGAGATGTGCACGCAAATTGCATCTTCTCAGTCATGTCTGCAAGGATTTTGTCTCAAAATACAGTCGGCCCTTTCCATCCAAAGACTCTTTATCCATGGATAAAACCATCCGTGGCTTGAAAATATTCAATTTTTTTATATAATTTTTTTATAAATTCCAAAAAGAAAAGCTTGATTTTGCCATTTTATATAAGGGGCACTATTTTACTATGTCATTGTATAGAATAGGACTTGAGCATCAACAGATTTTGAGCGTTGGACTATGACCAAAGTTCAAATCCCCACTTGGACATGGAATCTCATTGGATAACCTTAGGCAAGTCACATTCTCTCAGCTTCAGAGGAAGGCAATGAATAACAAACCTACATCTGAATAAATCTGGCCAAGAAAACCCTAGGAGAGGGTCATCATAAGTCAGAGTTGACTTGAACAACACAGCACAACTGTGCTCACAGATCTAAATAGGAGTTTTTGAGGTTCACAAGGATACAGTTTGATCGAGGAGTATCTAGTCTCTGCTGTTCAGCAGCTTATTTGAGCTGAAACTTATTTAACATTGGACCCAATTCAGTTCTAACACACAAATAAAGAAATCCATTTGTCTGTGAGCATGACCCTATTCTGTGCAGTAGTTCAAGCACTCTTATGTGGCCAAGGCCTCTGGATCAAATATAATGGGGTGGGCAAGTGCTGCCTTGGTGTCATGCCCCCCAATTTGTTTTTGCAACTTCAACCATTCCAGACTCACCAAACCATCCTTTTTCAACCTCCTCCAGAAGCCTGCAGAAGTGGCAATTCACCTTTAAATAGGTGGCATTTTCTATTTAACATTAAGAAAGAAAAAAGAAATTGTCTAAACTGCCAGAAAGTGGTTTTAGCTTGGGCATCCATAGACGTTTTGAAGCAACCTTTCTGATCAATAGCCTGATATTCCAGACAAGCATAGCAATGTCTTTGAGTTATAATAGCACAATTCACTTCTGCAGTCATTGCAGAAGAATCAAAAGTACAGGGGGTCCTGAAGCTACCGTAGTGCAGCCAGCTACAGGAAGAGGTCTGGACATATCATTGCTTAGCCTCCACTACTCTCTGGCCACTCGGAAATTGCCGTGTTGGGTCTGGAAGGCTGCATGGCTTAAAAGGTAGTTTTGATGGGGCAGCTTTGGGATACGTATCTACAAAGACGTAGTTATGTCTCCTGACGTAGGATCTCAGCCATACATTTTTGACCTGGATCTTTTTGACTTAACTAGACCCATGGAAGCAATTGAATTTACCAGTGTGTTAACTCACCTTTCAACAATTGATTATGTAGGTCTACATTAATCAATAAGATTCAGGCCATTGAATGTACACTGGGACTCCCATGGCTACTGTAGAGTGTTTTCTGCTCAACGGAGTGCTTGAGGAACGTTCTTGGGCTAG
>CM034705.1:15770139-15789957 GCA_020142125.1 Phrynosoma platyrhinos | reverse complement strand
TTATTATTATTATTATTATTATTATTATTATTATTATTATCAGTGATATATAGGAATTATGGTTTATGAGTAACATTAGTACAAAAAAACATTACTAAGGATTTGATATGGTGTGGTATAGGAGGAGATCAATGAGTGTGAGGGGTGACACCATGAGTTACCACACTGAGTTATGCCAACCCTAGTGACACCACTAGGGCTATCTGTTCCACTAACAATACTATTTTCTGTCTTTTAAATTCTCCTATTCAGGACATCTTCCTGTAAATTGATCAACATCTTACATAATCACCCTTAAAAGCATAAAACAGAGTTGCCCCTCTCCCAAATCTGTTTGATGTTGTTCTTGAACCTCTTGCATATTCTCTTTCTCAGGATCTACAAATGATTCCTACCGATGGCCAAGAATCCAAATATGTGTTATGTGTGGGTGAAATGGAACCACATGCCCATCTACCAAGACTAGTGACTCCAATAAATAATTATAAAAGAGAGAAATAAGAATATAAGATAAATTGGGATCAATTAGTGACTGTGTCAGTAGGATAAATTCTTACTGACATGGTCACATGGTTAGGAGGGAAAACTGGAACAGGTCATTCTAATCATTCAAATTTCAGTGATATAGCAACACTAAACCTTGCCATATTACTAAAAAAAATAAATTGCTGTAGGCTTAGAATGATAGACACCATTAACAAAATGTCCTTAAAATGAATATGGTCCCTTTTATTATATATGTCCTTCCAAATCTATAGCTATATCTCCCCAGAAGATTCTTTGTCTCAGTAGATATGCAGTTTTGATCATGTATGGATTATTTATATTTGACTGCTTGGTCACAGGGTTTGCATTACCTATAAAAGAAATACAGTTACCAATTGCAAGAATGAATTTGGTCTCCAAAATATCAAACATTTACCGTTAACACTTTAATGGTCATGCATGGGTCTCTTTGTGCCTTCACCCCTCCCTCCTTCCTCCAGTTGCTCTCTGCCTGAAGCACACAACTTGTTCATGATTTCCTTCTCCCATGTGACCACATTTCTATATCTGTCCTATTCTTTTTCTTCACTTCTGGTTTCATGCCCATTGGCTGCGCTGCCTGAATCCAGAGGAGGGCCAGGCTCATTTGACCCTTTATAATAACCCCCTAGTCCTTGTTAAAAACATTTCAGCAAATGCCACCAGTTTCTTTGTGATGGCAGCATCTCCTTCGGTGCATCATTGATGGGAAGTGGTTAGATCTAAACCGCTTTGATTTCTAAGCCTCCCAGCAGGTAGTGCAGGATACTTAAAAGGGATCATTGATGTGAATGAGACCAGTACAGAGAGCTTCTCCTTTAATTCAGGCTGGGAAGGTAAGTAAATATTCTAAAAACAGCATTTGCCTACATGATTTGCAATTCAATTATGATTTTTCAAATAGATTAATATTTTGTACTGTTTCCTTCCATAACTATTATTATAGATAAATTCGGAAGCAAATTGCCTGAATGTGACCAACAATCCTGCTTCTGGTTTCCAGCATATAATCAAAATGTGCTTTTCATAGCTGGAAGGACTCTGCTCATTGAAGGTGCTTCTGCACAGGTCTTTGCAATTCTGCCTCCTTTTCCCCTACCTTCATTGAGACATGGGCAGCACAGTCCCCTAACTAACTGTGTAGCAATTGGAAAATACAATATTGGCTGGTATTGGCAGAAGGGAAAGAAGAAGAGCACATTTCAGATAGTCTGATTCAATAGAAGAAGAAGCAACCCTGTGTTTGCAAGACCTGAGAAAGTCCATTGATGATCAGGGCTCTTGGAGTTCATTCATTCACAGGGTTACCATACGTCAAAGCTGACTTGATGGTGAATGATGACACCAAGCATTTGGCTAAGCTTCATAGGGTGAAATGGGCAGGGAAATCTTCTCCATCCATTCCAGTTGTTTAAGCCTAAATCAATCTATGTGAATATTATTGTTTTTTATGGAGTGTAATGAACTACATTTAGAAACTGTGTTTGGAGAAGAGATGAAATATTTGGCATATGGAATGCTAGGTAAGTGGGTTGTGAAGGTGGTGGGGACATAGAACGGCCCAGAATGGGGAGGGGAAAATTGATCAGTTCAAAGGGAATGATGAGAAAAGGTGAACAGGAAAGATAATTATTTGAGTGGGAAGGGTTTTAGTTTACTTCCAGACTGCATTCATTCAGACTTCAATTTGCTCTGAATTTGTTTTCCTTGCTTCTTAGTTAAAAACTTCAGTTATGGTTACTCCTTGATCTTTTTTAGTTGAAGCCCTCTCATGCTCAGAACTTGGGAAATGTATTTTTTGGACTACAGCTCCTTGAATCTCCCAGCCTACTCAGATGATTTTGGGAGCTGCAGTCTTTTGCTAAACTCTGCCTATGCTTAAAGGTCTGAACACCTGCCCTGATAATGGGAGGTACTGGTGTCAGAGGACTGTCATGAGAGTTTCTGGAAGCAAGGAGCATATTTTCCAATATGCTTTGAAAATGAATAAGGATAAATTTGTCATAACAACAGATGTTTTGTAGAAACAAGCATTGGTGTGCGTGAGTTAGAGAGGGAGGGGGCAATAATGTGACTCATCGCGCATGACTGTAATAACTCGATTATTTATTTATTTGGTTTATTTATGTATTTCCATAATGGATACCCCATGGTTCAAAAAGACCTTCCCATGGGATATGCTAGATGAAGTGTGGATTTCATTTTTCATTTTCAAAACTTATTTGCTATGCCCCTTTTTGAAAGAGAAACTTGTCATGAAAGTAAAGGGATAGTGAGGTCTGGCTATGTAGCTTTTGCAACAATCACAAGCTGCATGGATTTGTTGGGCCCCAACCACAGTGGAACCTGTTCCAGGAGTCTCCCTGGAGTATTTTTAATCTAGTTCTGATCTTCTGAGGCCACATGGGCATTACTCCCAGGAGTAAGAGCCATGCAGCTCCTCACTCTGGGACAAATTTGACTCAGTATGGGGTGTCCATCACATTCACAGAGTGGCCTTATTTCATTAATTTGGAATATGTGTAGGTCACATAGCAACAATCCAAAGGTTCTTCTTTTGGCTTCTTGTGTCCTATTTCAGGGTGGCAAGTGCATAGGAGAGAACATTCTTAGCTCAAGAAACAAACAAAGGAGGAATCAAACCAGTCTAAGGTCATGCACTGTAGATCCACCAGAGCATATAAGTGGCCAAAACAGTCTGGACTCTAAGCACCAAAGGTGGTCCAAGTAGGGTCATAGAATCATAGAATCATAGAATCATAGAATCATAGAGTTGGAAGAGACCACAAGGGCCATCCAGTCCAACCCCCTGCCATGCAGGAATTCCCACTCAAAGCATCCCTGACAGATGGCCATCCAGCCTCTGCTTAAAGACCTCCAAGGAAGGAGACTCCACTACTCTCCGAGGGAGTGTGTTCCACTGTCGAACCGCCCTTACTGTCAGGAAGTTCCTCCTAATGTTGAGGTGGAATCTCTTTTCTTGCAGCTTGCATCCATTGTTTCGGGTCCTAGTCTCTGGAGCAGCAGAAAACAAGCTTGTTCCCTCCTCGATATGACATCCCTTCAAATATTTAAACACGGCTATCATATCACCTCTCAGCCTTCTCTTCTCCAGGCTAAACATCCCCAGCTCCCTAAGTCGTTCCTCATAGGGCTTGGTTTCCAGACCCTTCACCATTTTAGTTGCCCTCCTTTGGACACGCTCCAGTTTTTCCACATCCCTTTTGAATTGTGGTGCCCAGAACTGGACACAGTATTCCAGGTGAGGCCGGATCAAAGCAGAATAGAGTGGCACTATGACTTCTCTTGATCTAGACTCTATACTTCTACTGATGCAGCCCAAAATTGCATTGGCCTTTTTAGCTGCTGCATCGCACTGTTGACTCATGTTCAACTTGTGGTCCACCTGGATTCCTAGATCCCTTTCAAAACAAGTGAAGTGAAGTATCCCAAAAGCAAACCAAGGTTCAGGAAACTAGACAGCAGGTACTACCACAATGCCAAAGATAGTGAAGCTATTGTTCTGCAGATGTAGTAGCTCAGCCTCCAACTCCCTCTCTTCAGGTTCTACATGTGAAGGTGTAGGCTTTGTTTCCAGGGCAGGACTGCCAGCCTTCTCCAGAGTTGCAGTTCAACACTCAAACCACTACACCACATATACTTTCTTTAGTCAGAGACTGTTATCTGGGCTCACATATTCCTCCTGGTGGGACAGAACAACATGCTCTGTACCCTAGTATAGTGTTGGAAACATATACGCCCATTGGACATTTTCTGGATCTCTAAGATGCCAGTCACCACCACAGTAAAGACCGTGCCTCCAGTTGATTCTGTTGGTAAATAGCAACTGGACTAAGAACAAAGGTTTTTGTCTGTAAATAAGGAAAACTGTTTCCCCATACTATAGACCACTGAAGGAAAATCATTTCTTTGCAAGAAAGAGTTCTAAATTTTCAGGTATGTAGAATAAAACAAAGAGGAAGGCAAAGAATATTGAATCTGATACCTGTGAAGTGGGGTATTGAAACCTGCCACATTGAGAAAGCAAATGTGGTGTACTGGTTTGAGTATTGGACTGCGACTCTGGAGATCAGGTTTGGTTTCCAGCTCGGCCATGAAACCCGCTGAGTGACCTTTGATAACTCACATGCTCTTAGCCACAGCGGAAGGCAATGACAACCTCCTCTGAACAAATCTTGCCAAGGAAACCCCATGATAGGGTTGCCTTAGGGTCACCATAAATCAGAAACAATTTGAAGGCACACAACAGCAATAACAACAACTCTCCAACTATTCTAGCTTGGCAGGGACAGTCCTGATCAATCCTCTATTATCCCATGTTTTGAGCTGCTTTAAAAATATCCCAGTTTCTCTCTCCTTCTCCCACGTTCCACATTTGTCTTCAGCTTACTTCCATTGGTGCAAACTGAGTTCAAAGTGTAAAATATTTGCACTTAATTAACTCAGCAGGAAGAGAGGATGTGTGTGTGTGTGTGTGTGTGTTATATTCCTCTTTCAAATAGGCTGAGGCAAAATCAAACTTCTGCAGTCTCTTCTAGTTTATGTGTGCTTCTTCATTAATAATTTCCACCATCTTGACCATACTCTGATGTTACTTGGCTGCATGTGTCCATTTTTCATCTGTGAAATATTCGAGAGTATGAGAAAGTTTGCAGCCTCTTTCCCACTAATGGCAATGAAACTTATGGAAGTATTCATCCTGCTTGTCAGATAGTAGAGTCTGGGCTAACTGAAGAAATTCTAGTTACAGAGGGAGAGGGGACACATGGATTACTACATTTATCTATATTGTTGCATTTGTTGTCCCAATCATTCAAGAGTTCTGCAGCTCCCTCCAAATGCAGAAATCAGAAATCTGCCCCATAACTCTATGTCAGATGAACATCAGATGCTGCTCAAGAGCTATCAACAGTGTGGGTAGGGTTGTAAAGCCAGGTTTAGCTCCTGCCACACACATGGAATAGGGTTGCTTCCTCCTAGATTTTGCTTTGGTGCACCATTCCTCCACTGAATCCTTGTGCCCTTTTGTGAGTATTTCCTGAGCCACTTCCTTGGAAGTATATACATCTAGAGCCCTTGATGGACTTTCTGCTCTCCTGAAAGGGAGGAGTTCATGATTCCTCCAGACTAAAGTCCCTTAAAAGCAACACCAGCCATTATTTACAAGTTCTTCCCTCTTGCCCCCTAGGAAAAGAATCAAGTGAAGCTGTGTACATTTACAGCAGATCTGCAGATGTGTGAATGTTTGACAGCAAGGAAACTTATAATGGATATCACTGGAATGCCAGATATGCAGGCAGAAATCACCTGTATGTGGAGGGTGGCATTTCTTCTTTATCATGTTGATATGAATGAGAAATGATCTCCATGATCTTCCTGCTGGAAGATGCATTTCACAGAGGACAAAAAGAAAATGTTAGCAAAGTGCCTACAGAAGCTACTTGTGCATAACCAAAAAAGAGGAGTGCATCTCCCAGAAAGAGACTAAAAAAAAGAGACAACACAGTTAAACATTGTGCAAATAATATAATAATTGCAGAGGCTAACACACACACACACTTTATATATGCACATGCAAACTTGATTTAAAAAGAAAAAGAATATATCTCTTGGTCTCATCATAGTGAGGATGGTGTGTTCCTGCTTAATCTACTCCACAGGTGCTAATTTATGAAACTAAATCCTATTATTCTGTAGGATAGAATCATGGTTGTTGAAGTGGAATCATAATGTTATAATTGTGTAGTGTAAAAGGGTCCTTGAAACAGATAGACCCTTAAATAGAGGAATTGTGGGAGAACTTTGGCCCCTAATCCCCTAGTACTGGCCATGTCTGGGTTTTCTGAGAAGAAGTCTACAACAGAATGATACACTTAGAAAAGTCCTAAAGCGTCATTTAGACCAAACCTTTGTTACTGCAGGTAACCATAGCTAAGATCCTTTCAGATGTCTATTCATCCTTTGTTCAAAAATTTCTAACAAAGGAAAATCTACAATCTTTTGAGGCATTCTGCTCTATTGTTGAACAAAGTGTTTTTTTTTAAAACCATTAAGAAGTTATTTCTCATATTTAGTCAAAATCTTTGTTCGTATAATTTGAATCCATTGATTTGGGTCCTACCCTATGGAGCAGCAGAAAACAAGTTTGCTCATCTATGATAGTCCTTCAAACACTTGAAGATCACTGTCATATCATCTCTCATTCTTTTCTCCAAACTAAAATAACTCTCAATTGTTCCTCACAGGACTTGGTTCTCCCCCCCCCCCCCCAGATTCTTCACCATCCTTGTTACCTATCTCTGGCTGATATATTTTTAAAACTGTGCTGCCCAGAACTAGACATAGTAGCTCACATGAAGGTAAAATGTTTCCTACAACTAAAAAAGAGGACCTCCCTGTGCAACCATACCTAGGTTTTTGTCATGGCCTATAGCAGGGGTAGGCAACCTTTCCCCTTTAAGGGCCGAGGGACTTCAGTTCCCAGAATCCCAGGAGCTATTGGCCAACTTGGGGCTATTGGCCAACATGACTGAGGCTTCTGGGAGCTGAAGTCCCTCGGCCCTTAAAGGGGAAAGGTTGCCTACCCCTGGCCTATAGGAACAATAATCAGGACCAAAGAAACTGCAGCAGAGGTTAACTATACTCTGTACTCGATATCTGTCTCTCTTCTCTGTCCTTCAATCCAGATTCCTTGCATCTTTACAAGAGGCCAGGACTTCTCAGGAGATTGTATATTTAGCATCCTGACGCATCAACCTATACAAACTTCTGACTGAATCATAGACTCAGAGCTGGAAGTGACTACAAGGGCCATCCAGGCCTTAACCATTACTTCCCAATGGGCTTCTTTCCACCTCCGCTTGTGTTGGCCTCTTGCCTAACTTGCCTGATGTTCCTAGGTGTCTCCAGCCAAACAGTCAACAGTTACAGGGACAGCACCATCCCCTTTGAGGTTCTGGATCAAGAGAAAGCTTACAGCCTTATCCAGCCAGGCATCCTGCTGGACTCCAGAGGTACCTCCAACCAATCAAGAGACCTTGGAGATGCCATCACACAGGGCCCACAGCCATCAATTATGTGTGCCAAGCCAACAGAGATCCGGCAAGCCTTTAAGTACATCAACACTTTTGTGTCCTGCACTATCTTCCTGGTGGGCATCATTGGCAACTCTACCCTGCTGAGAATCATCTACAAGAACAAATGCATGAGGAACGGGCCAAATGTCCTCATTGCCAGCCTGGCACTTGGGGACCTTCTCTACATCCTCATTGGTTTGCCCATCAATGTGTACAAGGTAGGTACCTTACCTAAGGTGAAGAAAGATTAAATGTGTATATCCATATCTGGATTAGTTCATCACATTGCTTGGCTTCCCCCTTCAGTTGGGATCAGTAACCAGAAGTTGGTGGATCACCAAAACTACAGAGTTGATGATAGGACAGTGTTAAAGAGGTGCACTTCATTGGACTGTGATGAAGTTCATTGGACTGCTACAGTTTACTGGTGCACAGAGATTAGGATCACATTTCCTAGATGGTCTTGGCCAATATGACCCCCTAGGACCTGTTGTCCACAAAAGTCCCATCCCCCCCAAAAAATCTGTGCTGACATAACATTAGTTTTGCATAGGTTCAATCTCTGTCCTTTTCTGTGGGAAGGAAAGGGAACTACTCCAACACTGGATAAACCACTTGCAGCTTGACATAGGTACTGTCCAGCAGTAACTGCCTTACATGGCGCTTCCGCTTTATTTCTTCTCAGGCTAATCAATGCATGCAGCAGAACAAGGTGGGAATGACATGGTAGTTTTGAGATGGTACAACTAGACTACTACAACTGAAAGCTACAGGTGTGGGCTTTTTAAAAAATGCTTTCCTGTGTTTAAAAACTCTTTGCAATGTAGAAAATTAGTACAACAGGGAATGGCTACAGTTTGAACATTATTTCTGTTTTCCTAGATCTTCTTTTGCAGGGAACATATATGCAGTAGAGCACTATGATATGTCTGCTTCCCCTGTTTTCTGGCTTTGTGTTATGTTGATAAGGGGTGAAAATCATAGTTGTTGGACTACAACTTCTACCATGCCTGACTTAGTTGGCCAACACTACTGATACTTGCAATCCAACAACATCTGGAAAACCACATGATTTCCCACACCCAATGTAGACTAAGGCTGCATCTGCACTGCAGGAATAATGAAGCTTGACACTGCTTTAACTGCCATGGCACAAAGCTCTGGAATCCTGGGATTTGTCATTTTGTGAGATATGAGCCTTCTGTGCCAGAGCACTCTGGTACCCCTACAAACTACAAATCCCAGGATTCTGTAGGAGGGAGCCATGGCAGTTAAAGCAGCGTCAGTTTGCATTAATTCTGTAGTATGGCAGCATCATAAGACTCCGAGGCTGAGCAGATAGCTAGGATAGCATGGGCTGAGCCATGCTATTCTGGATCCATTGTTCTCCTGGGTCAGTCCCTTGCTTGATGTGGGGATGTGTGGGTGTTTTCATTCCAGTCCCCATGTTGACCTGGGACCCAGTACTGATGCACGCTTCTTACCTTGTAGTGACATCATTGGTATTGAGAAGCCTCCCGTAACTGCATTTGATGTGGAAACAGGGTGCCTGGCTGCACCCACATGGCTAGACTCTCTGTCTCCATGTCAGACATGGTGATGGGGGGGCATCTCAGTACCAGCAATGACACTACAAGGTAAGGAGCATGGTGGTGGGTGTGTATAAACTCTGCAGCAAACCAGGGGTCAACTTGATCCAGGTACAAGTTGTTTTCCCTGGGATCAGGCTGGATCCAGTGCATCTGTGTCCAATCTGACAGGATCATACCCAATCTTGGCCCCTGGTTTTTTGGCCTGTATCTTCTGAACTGGATGACATGGGGCCAGGGGGAACATTTGGCTCGTGTAGTCAACCCTTCAGTCTGCAAAAATGGAAGTCTCAGAAACATTCGGGAAGGTTCAGTGTTAACGTTCAAGTAGGAGCAACCTACTTTGTATCCTACTGTTGTTGCCTCTTGGGCATTGCAAGAAAGGACATAATAGAGCTACTGTTGTGCAGCTCAAGAATCAGAGGTTAGTCAGATGTCAGAAAAGCAGAAAAACTAGGACGCCTTATGTGCTCAACTGAGAAGCCCTGGGGGCAAAATAGCGTGGTGGAATGAATCTGTCTCACAGGCCCACTCATATGTTTCAAGTTGTTTTGGAGCTGAGCCAAGGACCTCCTGATTAAAATTGGTCAAGAAGTGTCTTGGCCCAGAGCCATAGTAAGTTGTGAACACATGAGCTCTGAGCACATGGAGGGGGCCTCTCCCTCCCCCTTAGGGCTAATGGTGAATTTACAATGCATTGACAGAGTTCAGTTTTGTCAGATTTCTCCTTTTCCAATTTGTTTCAGCCTTTATTCAACTTATTTTGCAAATGTGGCAAATCATATCAAAAGAAAACCCCTCCATAAACATTTGCAAACACCGTTGCATACATTACGTTTAATGTACACATATATGTAATAGGAACACATTTGTACACACTTTTTTGTTAGCATTTTATTCTTAATATGATATATTTGTGTATGTATTCTATCATTCATATCTGTACTGTATATACTCATGTATAGGTCTAGAAATTGTAGTCAAAAAAATTGATCCAAAAACCTAGGTCGACTTATCCATGGGTCAATGTAAGTTTGTTGTTGCTGCTGCTGCTGCTGTGCCTCCAAGTCATTTCTGACTTATGGTGACCCTAAGGTGGACCTATTATGGGGTTTTCATGGCAAGATTTGTGCAGGGGAGGTTTGCCACTGATCTCCCCCAAGGCTGAGAGCTTGTGATTTGCTCAATGTCACCCAGTGGGTTTCATGGCTAGAATCGAACCCTGGTCTCCAGAGTCATAGTCCAGCACTCATACCAGTACTTTAACTCTTATCAAAAAAAAAGGGACTATCCCCTTCTCTGAGTAGGATGGTGAAAGACTAGAGCTTAGTTTGTCCCAGCAGTACCTAAAAGAAGCACCAACCTCCCTCTATTGTCTTCACCAAGGTGCTTCTTCTAACCTTTTGGAATATCTAGGCAGGAAAATGGTAGCAGTGGCAGTTCGTTGGCACTCCCCCTCAAAGAAGCATCAAGAGTAATTGGGCTCTGAAGGATTTAAATAAGTCACTTTTGTATATTTGTCAGATTTTCTGGGTTAAAAACAGGCCTTAAGTTAAAAGCTATAATCAGTGCTAACATAGGAGATTATCATACGGGGATAAGAAATGGAGAAAAGTGCTATGCTCTCATCATGTTTGTGCAATTGCAGAAAGTTGTTCACATGACGTTGTGCGCATACCGGACTTGTCCCATCATGGAAGTGTCATGCTAGTGCAACATCTCATGAATGACAAAAAAGTGTTAATGGTTTGCCAATAGCGCTTCACTAGCACTATCACAAATGTGTGAAAGGTAATCATGGTTCAATAGCGCCACTGAGAATCCGTCATTAAACCTTCTGGAAATAAATTGCATTTCCCAGTCCCCCCGTGTGCTGTTCGGCAGAATCACTTCTTGTGTCACATTTGTGAGTCACAGGAGAGTTCCTTAGTAGCAAGAGATTACCAATTTTTTTCTCTCCGGTCACAACTTCTGCTGACATGTGGAATGTAAAAGTGTTATTTTACCATTTGTGAATTGTTAATGCCCCATTATTGCGACACTGTGTGAAAGTAAGTGTTACAATTTTGCCATTGTATTGTTCTTGCTAAATAACGTTAGAATAGCGCTATTAAAGTGTGAATAGCCCTCGTGTGATAATCTCTATAGTTGTCATTTGCTTTGCTTTGTCTTTTTCATCCCTTTTGACCTGTGCACATTTTCTTAGCCTTGCCTGTGCATGGTTGCTTCCCCCAAACATTGCACAGCCATCATTTATGGTAGTTCCCTCCTCATCCATCTAGCCTTTGGGGTGAGCACAAACAGTTAGGCCTGCCAGATTTTTATTAGTTCTTTGGCATCATTTTCCTTTGTTTCATCCTTTACATCAGTGATTCTCAAACTTTGGTCCTCCAGGTACTGACTTCATCTTCCAGGATTCCTGACTATTAGACAATCTAGCTTGGGCTTCTGGGAGCTGAAGTTCAAAACACGTGGAGGACCAAAGTTTGGGAGCTACTCCTTTACATTCTTGCTTTCATGTCCATAAGTTTTACACTTGACTTATCCATGGATCATATCAAAATCCATAAAGTGGGATGAAAAATCTACTCTGAGTTTTCATCCACATTTTGAAGGTGGTAACCATGGTTCTGGATCTGTTTTGTGAATAGGATTCAGCACTTTGGATCACTCCTTCAAAGGCTGGTCTGAAAACCACAGCGGATTCCCACTAACATAAGTTACAACCCACCACACCCTCCTGCACACAGAGAGCTGGGTCTAAGTGGAGCTTTTTCCTCTACATACTAATTGGAAATGTTTGCTTTACATATTATTTGAAGAATAATATTGTTATTATTGCATATTATTTGAAGAACATTCTGTTCCCACCAATTTGAAAAGGTCCAGTCCAGAAACAGCTTTACCCTTTAATTTCATTGATACAAATCAGGCCAAAGTCCCACACCAGACCTTCCAATCCTACTGGCTGGAAATTTTTGGAAATGTTGTCCAAAAAATAATTTCCCCCCTAAATCCTAAGAGATACAACATGTCTCTACTAAGGACATGGGCCAGAGCTTCCTTGTTCAGTTGCTCCTTGTACCACCAAAGTGTGGATCGTAGCACTACTTGAAACCAATTGCTCTGCAAAATTGGACATATTATTAAGGACATAACACAAAGAGGAAAGTTTATTCTGGACATGTAATGGAATATCTTGTTATGCATTCTATTCTGTATGAAAGGAATAGTAACCCCGCGCCTTTAATATTTTTGATATTGGCGTATAATCCAATTTATTTAACATGAATCAAAATGAGCCATTCCTGTCTAATCCAAAGTAAATCAGTCTAGCACTAGATTTTCAACCCAGTTAATTAAGTAAACTAACTGAGGCATTTTTAATGAGCAAGGAAAATTCCCTGCCCCAACAAATCGTATGTATGGAGGCTGATGGTAGAATTCTTGGTCATGTAACTGGTTTTGATCTCAAAGTTTATCAGCTAATATTTGGATACTGTCAAATTTCTGATTTTCATTCACTAATGAAAATTGACACATTCTTAATGCAATTCACTGATATTTTACATTATCTAAATGATGGGATGCTAGTCTGCTCTGCAAGATACAGCAGCAGAATTCATTTTTCAGTGACGGAAGCAACATATATGCAGTACTGTGAAAGCCAGCATGGTGTAGTGATTTGAACATTGGACTAGGAATCTCAAGACCAGGGTTCTAATCCCCGCTGAACCTGAAACCCACTGGGTGACTTTGGGTAAGTCACACTCTCTCAGCCTTAAAGGAAAGCAAATCTTTTCTGAACAAATCTCTCCCCCCCCCCCCATGTGGTAGGTTTAGTGTCACACTTGCCTGGATTAGAAGAAAACCAAAGAGATTACTGACATGCTCTGGAATCTTTTTTTTTTTTTTACTCATGAGTAAATTGTCTTTTGGGGTGTTGAACATGGAATGAACAAGAAGGGATGGAGGGACCAGCATCTGCACCCAAGAGTAGCAGATTAGATTGTAGGGGTCTGACAGACACTGAACTGGCAACCTGCTTTCTTAAAAGCCTGATCAAACCTTGGGAGTATAAACATGAAGAATGTTTCATAAAGGAAAAAGAAATGCAAGCGTGGGAGCCTGACGTTATAAGGTCCCTCAGCGTGATGGAATGGGTGCTAGACGACAGCTGAGTAGAGACCAATTCTTGTTTTTCCTCCTTCGATTTAGTTCTCTCTTGAGATGGCTTGTTAATAGCATGCTTTTTTTCCCCACAGCTCCTTGCAGAAGACTGGCCTTTTGGTGTGCACATGTGCAAACTGGTGCCCTTCATTCAAAAGGCCTCAGTGGGCATCACTGTCCTCAGCCTTTGTGCTCTCAGCATAGACAGGTAATAGACCACTTTTGTTCCCTCTCATCTATCTTGAATATTCAAGTGGATAACCACACCTGGAAAAATTACTTTCTGCACTCCAAAAATTCCCCAGCCAGCATGTTCCAAAGTCTGTTGGCATATTTGGGTGTTCACTTGAGAAGTCACCTCTTTCTCAATCTCTCTCTCTCTCACACACACACACATACACCAGACATTGGCAGACATATTCCTTCAGTCCCTTAAACCTGAAGCATAAACTGAGCTCTGGTTTGCAACTTGGGAAACTGTTGCATGGAACTGGACTGTGCCTTGCAAGCTGGGAAGACATTACAGCTGGGCTTATTCCTGACTAAATCATATTTACAAATGATATGTATACTAATGGATTCAGAAATTTGAAAATGTCCAGATTAGTAATAAATGACTGACTTAAATCAAAATGTCTCTGACTTGTGTCAAGCCTAAGGTAACCCTATCAAAGGGTTTTCTCGACAAAGCCTCTTCAGAAAGCTTTGCCCTCCTCTGAGGCTGGGAGAGTAGAATTTGCCCAAGGTTGCCCAGTGGGTTTCCATGGCTGAGCAAGGATTCAAACTCTGATCTCCTAGTCCACTGCTCAAATCACATGCTGGTTCTTACACACAGAGACCTGCTCAAGCCCTTCCCAAACTGGAATTTTTCCTCCAAATATTTTTTTTAAAAGGCTTTTCAGTCCTGATGTAAATCATGCTTTCAAATGTTTTGGAGGACTGTGAATATGTTGAATTGAAGGACAACATCACTGTACTCCGTGAGCATGTATTAGAGCTGAAATAAATTTGCTTCCCAAAATACTTTTTAAAATTCACCATCACCACCACATACAATGCAGTGGCTCAAGTAGTTAAGATGCTGACTTTGTTGACTGCAAGATCATCAGGTTGGCAGTTCGAGGTCCAGGTGCCGCATGATGGGGTGAGCTCCTGTCACTAGTCCCAGGTTCTGCCAACCTAGCAGTTCGAAAGCATGCAAATGCAAATAGATAAATAGGTACCACTTTGGTGGGAAGTTAAACAGCATTCTGTGCAATCATGCTGGCCACAGGATCACAGAGTAGTCTCTGATAATGCTGGCTTAGTAATGGAAATGAGCACCGCCAGCTACAATCGGACATGACTTAACAACCTTTTCAATGGGGAATACCTTTACTTTTATACCACATACACACACGTGGCAATGTCAAATGGACTTAATCCGTTGCAAGCTGAGCTACTTTGTTTCTTGTGCCATGGCAGGTACCGAGCTGTGGCCTCCTGGAGCCGGATCCAAGGGATTGGGATTCCCATGTGGAAGGCAGTTGAGGTGACCCTCATCTGGGCAGTGGCCATCATCTTAGCCATCCCTGAAGCCATAGCCTTTGATCTGGTGGAACTGAATTACCGTGAACAGATGCATTGGGTCTGCATGTTGGCTCCAGAACAGAAATCTGGCTTCATGACGGTATGTTCTCACTGGGGGGGATGGAGGGGAGGGCTTCAACCAGAGCTTGGAAACACTAATATTTTAACAGTAAACCAAAAGAGTAAACACTGAGTTTAAAATTACGAAATTATTTTGTTGTATTGCTTGCTATTGTTGCCTTAATTTTTTTAAAAAAAATCAAATAAATTCCTTTAAAAAATAGCCTGAAATAATGTCCCTCCAATTATTCCCCCAGACCTCAAGTAAATTAAGGAGAGATGGTGATGGTTACTCCAAAATGAATAATGCAGGCATTGAATAATTGAAATAATGAATTCTAAAATTAAAAACTGAAATTATGCATGGATTTTAACAAATTATTCCCAAACTCTAGTTTGAATAGTTCTTGTGATTGACTCTAGACATTGTTTTGTCTCCCATTCCAGCCCCTGGAGAGCAGATAAGCATCAGAAATACGCTCCCAAAGAGCTCCTCTTACCCCAAGCTGCATTCTAGGAACAAAGCTTGGGAAAGTTAGCATTTTGATCCATAACCCTTAGACAGCATGGCCCTTGGCCTACTGGTTGGGACTTTCTGGGAGCATAAGCCTTAAATAGTAACTTTTTCTCTGGCCAGGACCAGCTTATGTTAAAATCATTTCAAAAGCACTCTTAATGCTGCTACTTTATTTTGAAGGAATAGCAGCCATGTGGACCCCCAAATTGGTGCCAAATTTTTTACTTCTGGTGAAGTCTTGAAGTAGATTTTTTGTGATTAATAATAATAATAATAATAATAATAATAATAATAATCCTACCCACCACCCTACACCAATGGCACTACCTTTCCGTGGTGGTAGGATTTCATGCTCCTATAAGGCAAAAGGCATTTCTAGTGACAGTAGTGCTATTGGTAGGGTCTCCCATGTCAGACAAACTTTTACTGAGCAGGCAGATTAAAGGGTCATTCAGATGTTGGTATTTTTAGTGCAACAGTTTGAACCATCTCACTCAAACATTCTGGGTTTGTTATTCATACTATGAAACTACATCGATGAGCATCTCTGCAAGCTTGGTTACTCACACATGTGAGCATTTGAATAAATATCGAGTTGATGATGCAAATGCATTTGGAACACATTCAATGCATGCAACATTTTATCCCGGGTCTATTTGCATTGGTTATTCACACTACCAATGAAGTGGATCTTTTTTAAAAACTCGGGGGAAAACCTGATATCAATTATCCTGGATTAAGTGGGGTTTTGGCAGCCCCCCCCCAAAAAAATTTTTTTTTAATTGGGTGCATTTAGGAAGTATATGAACAATGGAGCTTCAACCCAGATTCATTCTGGATTATTTTCATAGTGTGAATAACCCATAAAGGTGCCAAACAGCTACTGGGCAGCAGCAGTCATGTCTGGAGGGTACGACATTGGTGGAGGATCTCTCAAACAACAGCAGTTCACCATAATAACTAATGCTTGTTAGTTCTGCACAGAAGGAGGCATGGTAAACCCCTTTTGAATGTCTTCTACCATGTAAAACTTATGATGTGGCAATCCAAAATGAAACAAGCAATCATGCCAGAAGATGAGACTTGCAGCTCACATGGCACTCAATAAGCTACTAGGATAAAGCTGAGAACTACAACAAGCAGCATTGTGGCTAATGATGCAACTAGGGAGGGGATATTATTTGAACATAACATGTGAGACGAAGGTCTTCCACTTGTCACTCTGCATTTCAAACATGACTCAGAAGTCAAGTATGCTACCTATGCCTTACCTGGCCCATAATCATCCTACTACATCACACCAATGGTCCATTTTATTCAGTTTTCTTGCCAACAGGTACTGAGGTGCTTGTCTTTTCATTTAGATGATGACCATCTTGCCATGGTCAGCATGTTTAGGCATTTTTCATGTGCTCCACAGGTGGCATTGGGTCACCAGGGAGTCCTGAAGGCACAATGGTTAAATGTCGGTCCTGCAGCCACAAGGTTGTGAGTTCGATCCCAGGGATCCAAGGTTGACTCAGCCTTCCATCCCTTTGTAGGTCAGTAAAATGAGTACCCAGCTTGTTGGAACAATTGGCTTACAGATTGTAAACTGCTTAGAGAGTGCTGAGTTCACTATTAAGCGGTATAGAAATGTAAATGCTATTGCTATTGCTAATGACAACTGAGGCAATCAAAAGACTCATTTTACATGTGGCATTGTAATGTCCAGGGTCAAATCCCCATTCTGCCACAAAGCTTAATGACCTTGGGCCAGTCAATGGCCTTCTTACCTCTCTCGAATTCAATCCTAATTCAAGGGGTATCCAGATACTATCACAGGGATTTTGCTGCTGAATCTGCCGCCCGCATCCAGTCTGGGTCCCAGGGGTGCTCCGGTGGCCATTTTCTTAAATCAGAAAACTCCTGGTTTCCAAAAGAGGTGTGCTGAGCACCCCTGGGACCTGGGCTGGACATGGGCTGCAGATTTGGTGGCAAAATCCCTGTGATGGTATCCAGATGCCACTCGAATTAGGACTGAAGTCAGGAGAGGTAAGAAAGTTTATTTTAGCAGTGCGATAAGCTTGGATCTCTCTTCTCCTAGCCTGCCTCATAGGGTTGCTGTGAGGAAGAAAATGAAGAAGACACTTATGTTTAGGTAAAGTGAAGTGGTTGCTGCAGATGGTGGAGCACCAGAAGCAGAGAACTGCAGGCGCCCTCAGAGCCAGGCATTTGTGACTGTGTGGCTTTGTAAACAATAGCACCAACTACACCATTTTGAATCCCTGGTGTACCAGTTCACAGAGTCTGCCCATCCTAAATCTTATTCAAAGAGCAAGACATTGGGTGGCTGATGACAGCTCTTAGGGTAGGAGATAGGAGCAGGATGGGCCAGCTGGAACCTCACTTCCCTTTTCAGCTGGAAGGAGAGTTTGGGCCATCTTGGAAGAAAAGTGGGATATTAATTTCCTAGGAGGAAAGGTAGGATATGAATTAAACAAACCTAGTGGAGTAGTGGTTTGAGTGTTGGACTACAACTCTGGAGATCAGGGTTCAGTTCCCTGCTTGACCATGAAAACCACTTGGTGACCTTAGGCAGGTCTTATGCTCTCAGCTTCAGGGGAAGGGAATAGCAAACCTCCACAGAACAAGTTTTGCAAAGAAAACCCCATAATAGGGTTGTCATAAGTTGGAAACAACTTGAAGGCACACAACAACAAGCAAACAAATTTTTTTATTTTATTGTTTTATTATTTTATTCTATTTTCTTATATTCTGTCTTCCTCCCAATGTCGGGACTCAAGATAAACAAATGGAAAAAAATAGTTCAGAAAATAGAGGGTGTTTATGAATTTACATAAATAGATCATATCAAGCTTTCATAATTCAGTCTTTAAAAAAATAGCACACAAAAACATATACTAGATCTTTCCCATCATACTGTGGAGTGGCCAGAAACTTTGTTCCTATTTTTAAATATGATAAATTTAAATCACATGTTGCATAATGTTCATTGCTCCTGAGGATAATTTGTTCTTTTCCGCTGATTTGTCAGTTTTTCTGTCAGTGCGATTGTCTACATTCTTAACTTTCCAGTGTTGCAGAGAAATTTGCTGTTCAATGTTCCACTTTTTGATAAATTCTAATTTTGCTGCTGCTCAACACACATGAATTATTCGTAAACTTTTATTGTTATGTAGTAAATGTGCACTACTATATCATTAATAAACTGATAGCAAAGCGAGTGCTGTAGCACCAGTACGACCTTATCACTAATTTATTTTGTTTCTGCAACTAGCTCTTTCCGCAAATTTTTAATCACTAGGCACTCCTACCACAAATGTACACATGACTCTCAGCTGTTGCATTTTCATCAGCAATTTGTTGTTAGAATTCCAAATATATAATGGAATTGAACTTAAGTAAAATTGAACTTAAATAAAAAGGTTATTTAAAAATAAATAACTTGTGATACCTCCTTGAATAGGAGCTGTTCTCACCCCTTCCCTTCTGTCTGCAGTTCTACAAGGATGCGAAAGACTGGTGGCTTTTCGGCTTCTATTTCTGCCTGCCTTTGGCCTGCACAGGGGTCTTCTACTCCCTGATGTCATGTGAGATGCTGAGCAAGAGGAATGGAATGAGGATTGCACTCAATGACCACATGAAGCGGGTGAGCTTTCTTGCCCAATGAACTAGCCTTTCCTTGGCTAATTGTCAAGGACCCAAACACAGTGCCTTGCACTGGGTAAGCCTTTGGTCAATTTGCCTCATTATTGTTTCTCTGATCAGAACATGAAAAACTCCCCCTTTTGGACTTACAAGGGCCATGCTGGCTAGAGATCCAAATAAATAAACAAAGAATTTTCCCTTGCTGTGATTCTGGAATTGGCTCTCCATGGTCTCAGGTAGATGTCTTGCAAACTTAAGATACTTTCCCTGAAGGTGACTGGGACTGAACATGAAACTTGCATGAAAGTCATGAGTTCTGTCAGTAAACTATGATTTCTGTAGGTTGGATGGCCTGTTTCCTTCATACTTAGGCAGTACGTACTCACATTCCTTCCCATATAAAATTGTAGCGGACAAAATAGGAACAGGGACCCTCAGAATATCCAAGAAAGCAGAGTTTATTTTTACATCGACAGACTCTCAGACAGGTTACTCCCATAACTTGAGAGACCTTCCCTCAGTTAATCAGCATCCTTATATATCATCTTACATAGCTAGTTTATAATTACATTAACATATGTATAATTCAAAATCAACAATGGCTCTTTTTTATCCTGGAGAGAAGTGACCAGTGGGGTCC
>CM034705.1:15752324-15770039 GCA_020142125.1 Phrynosoma platyrhinos | reverse complement strand
CTCTTCCAACTCTATGATTCTATGATTCTATGATTCTATGATTAAAGATACAGTTTCAATCTCCCCCTCTGTTGATTACATATTAAACTTCTACTTGCCTTGCGTGAACTATTTTGGCATTACTCATCAACACCTGGACTCACTAACTGGGTCCTATCTTCTTAGTTTCCTTACTTTACTTCCAATCCATATCATTCATCTTACTAATTGACATCAGCAAACATTCCTTTTTCTATCTCTTTGGCTCTGAAACAGTCTTCCTGTCTTCAGGGTCATTTTGACCAAAAGCAACATTCCTTGCTATCTTTTCCAGTGAAGCCAAAACTAATAAGCTTATTGCATGGCACTTAAGGAACGGGAACGGAACGGAACTGAAGGGAACGGAACAGAGCAAAAATGTATTTATTGCATGGGAGAACGCCACCAATGCCGCTGGGAGTCCCCAATCCGTTCCCCAACCCTTCCTGGCAGCCGATCGGGGATTCCCAATGGCATCGGTGGTGTTGTCCCATGCAGTAAAATGCGTTTTTGCTCCGTTCCGTTCCCTTGCGTTCTGTTCCGTTCCCGTTCTTCGAAGTGCCATGTGATAAGCTCATCTAAGCCAATTACAATTAGCCATGAGTTTTGTAGTTTCTTTTACGTTATTTCATCTCCTAGATAATGTGTAGACTAGCATGGCGGAGTGGTTTTAGTGTTGGACTAGGATTCTGTAGACCTGGGTTTGAATCAGCCATGAAACCCACTGGGTGACCTTGGGCATGTCACATACTCTCACCCTCAAGGTGAACCACCTCTGAACAAATCTTGACAAGAAAACCCCATGATAGGGTTGCCTTAGGGTCACCAGAACTTGGAAATCACTTAAGGCACACAACAACAAACAACATGAACAGGATCAGTCCTCTCTTGCTACCATTTCTGTTGTTCACTACCATGGGCTACTCTGCATATACTATGAGAACAAACTATGGCAGCGAAGGACCATAGTAGCTCAGTTGTAGAGCACATGCTTGGCATGCAGAAGGTCCCAGATTCAATCTCTAGCAGTCCCTTTGGGTGGGGGGAGAGGTGGAAACCCCAATTCAGCCCAAACATGGTTGATTACGCATGAATTCAAACTCAAACGTTTAATATCTGAGCACTCAAGCCATAATCTTAGATGGACAGATATGTTAGTTTTAGTTTCCTCCACTTTCACATATTTTCAACTTTACACTCCTTTCATCACAAATATTAGGAAATTTGTAAATTTTGGTACATGCTTCTCAAAAAAAATTATGGAAATTACATTCTCATTCAGATTCTTTGAAATATTCCCTGAAAACAAGTAGTAATCACTTAGGACCTTATCTTCCTAAATGAGCCTGTCCAGTCCCAGAGGATTTTGGAGGAGGCCCTTCTCTCAGTCCCACCATCTTCCCAGAAACATTTGGTGGGAACAAGGGAGAAGGCTATCTTGGTGGCTGCTTCCAGGCTTTGGAGCTTCCTTCCTACAGGCTAGGATGGCTCCCTCTTTGGCGTTCTTCCACCAGCAAGTGGAAACTTATTTATTCCAATGGGCATTTAGGAATTCCTTGAAATGGGATTTTAATGTGATGGTGTATTGTTGATTTTTATCTTTTGTCTTGAATGGGTTTAAAATGTTTTTAAGTCTATATGTGGTTTAATTAGACATATATATATATATATATATATATATATATATATATATATATAATATCTTGTAAGCTGCTATGACTGGCAGTATTAGAAAAAAATGGGATAGAACTGAAATAGCAACAACAACAACAAATTAATTAATACTAAATACTGGTAAGATGAGTAGGGTTGATGGGATTTTTTGGCTTCTCTGGAATGATCTTCTGAATCATGTTATTGTATTTTCCTTATTGCACTCTTTGACTTGTTCATTTCAATGTCTGGACTTATGGGTCACAGCGCCGAGAAGTCGCCAAGACTGTCTTCTGTTTGGTGATGATCTTTGCTCTTTGCTGGCTACCTCTCCACCTTAGTAGGATATTGAAGAAGACCATCTACAACCCACAGGATGTTGATAGATGTGAGCTACTTAGGTAAGATCAATACCAGAAATGCTATATTTTGTCCCCACTGCAGTCAGAGACATCCAGAATCCTTCAGGTCAAAGAAGATATTTCAGTTTTGAAATATTTATACCCCAACTTTCCATCTCAGCTGTATCTCTCAGGGCAGCAAATAACCATTATATAATCAAAATGATGTGTCATAAACAACAGCTAACTTTAAAACCAACAGCCCAATCTGAGTTTCCAAATGCTACATCAATAGCCAAAGCCAGCATGTGGAGTGAGATATGCCAGCATTTGAATCCACTCACACTAGAACACAAGTGGCTGAAAATAATTAAACACACATTTATTTGCAGGAAATAATATGGAGAGTAGGTATGATAAAATTCAATCTAGAACAATAAGAGAGAACAATAAGAGAGTATTTCTGAATGTCTTCACTGTAACTCCAAGACAGCTACATTTAGGCATCTGAAAACTGACATGGATTCCAAATGGATTCTTGGACTGTGCTTCTCAGACTTTTTTTGTTTTTAAAATAGATTAATTAATGTTAGTTAATTAAATCCTCTTTAAATGCAGTACAATCAGTAGGTGGCAGACTCTCCTAACCTTACCTAGAGATGCAGGTATCAGACTCCAATATTCACAGGTTTGAGTGTCAGACTACAATTCTGGAGTCCAGGGTTCGATTCCCAACTTGGTCATGAAACCCAGTAGGTGATCTTGGGAAAGTCACATGCTCTCGGCCTCAGGAGATGGTGGTGGCAAACCTCCTCTGAACAGCTCTTGCCAGTGTGACTCTATGGTCAGCTTCTGCCAGAAGCAGACCATTGAACCAAGGACCTAGAAAATGGCTAGAGGTAAATGCCAGATGAGGGCAAGTGAAACTGTGGGTACTGGTCCTGCAGATATGGGGGTTGTCATGTACCTTTATTTGGCCAACCAGAAGCTGCAAAATAATATTTTAAAAAATTACACTGACTTTTGGAGTTGACTGGCTTCTTCATCAGGCAAAGGTGGTAGAAAAAAATCATGCAGAACAAACTAAAGTGATACTGTTGAAGTTATAAGCCTGTTAGTGAGGTACACAGACATAACTTCACCTTACACCTTCATATATATGTGTGTGTGTGTGTGTGTGTGTGTGTGTGTGTGTGTGTGTGTGTATATATTGTCATTGAGGAGGTTGGCATTCTCTTACACTTTCTGCAATAACCAAAGTGCACACACACTATCTTCTATTGGAGCATCCAGGATATAGAATTTATTGCCAGATATAATCCTTACTTATACTGGATGACTCCATGCAAATAGGCAAATGATTGTGTTGTTATGACAGCTTTATTTTTCCATTGAGGAAGACGTTTAGTCCAAACGCATTTGGTTTTATTGTTATTTTGTATCTTTTATATTACATATCCTCTGGAAGTGCATATACTTCTGCTCTTTCATGCACTTTGAATGTTGGATATTTTTATATTAAATATGTCATTTGAGAATTCTAATCTATGTGATTGGCAACCTTTGCATCCAGTTAGATGAAAAATTTGACTCAAGCCCTAAGAATGTGTGCCAAGAATGGAAAGAAACAGTCTCTTTTCCATTTTCTTGTACAGTTTGGTTCCTAATTCTGGACATCACTATTTCTTCTTTCTTTCTTTTCTGCTCCCAGCTTCCTTCTGGTCATGGACTACTTTGGCATCAACATGGCCTCGCTGAACTCCTGCATCAATCCTGTGGCTCTCTACTTTGTCAGCCGGAAATTTAAGAACTGTTTTCAGGTAGGAGAGTGGATGTACTCATGGAGAAATAGGCTGTTGCTCTCTAAAAGAAAAGGTGTACATATGTAAGTGCAGCAGCTATACTTAGAAGTAGGATGAAGCTTTCATGTGGTTGTGTTCCTCTCCCAATGCAGTCCCATTCTGCTCTTTGCACATACACACAAAAGAGCGGTACAAGGAATAACCATTTCCACATCATATATAGATGAGTTTGGGACCAGCAATGCAAACGTTGTGCCATTTTTTTTCCATTTTGTCATTCATTCCATTTATAGACAACCTGTCTTCCAGGAAAACAAAGGTAGTATGCACAGTTCTTCCCCCTGTCTCAAATTTATTCTCCAGTTTTATCTTCACAAAGCTGAGAATAGCCTGAGGACACACAGTGAGTGTCCTGGCTAAGTGGGGATTTGTCAAACAAAAGCCAGAGGAGAGGCGCCAAAATCATAAGGAATGCCAAAAAGAAATCACTTCTCAAAAATGCCGTCAGTGAAGATCTGTGTCCAACCTGTGTGTGTATGTGTAGCTCAGTGTTCCCTCCCTGGGATGGGTGTCTTGGCCAAGATATTGTTCCCCTTCTGTGACCTCAAGATAGGTCATTCTGTCTGACTGCAAACAATATTTTCTGTCTGCTTTCTTTCTTGTAGTCTTGTCTTTGCTGCTGGTGCCAAAGACCATCCCTTGGCATCGTACCGACAGATGACAAAGGCTCTGTTGGGAAGTGGAAAGCCAATGGGCAAGAACTGGGCCTTGACCGGAGCAGTTCCCACTTGAGTAACAAGTACAGTTCTTCTTAGACCCATGGATAAATAAGACCTGGAGCATTTGAGACTATGGAGATGACTGTTGTGTCCAGACCTTTGGTCCCCTGCAATTTTTCTTGAACTCCTCTGCTTTTTTTACCTTCTTCCCCATGCACCTCACTTTTCCAGAGGTAACCCTTTGAAGACTTTCTGCTCATTAGACATTCCTTTGTCTCTTATTGATGCTTTAATCCAGGGGTAGGCAACCTTTCCCCTTTAAGGGCTGAGGGACTTCAGCTCCCAGAAGCCTCAGCCATGTTGGCCAATAGTCCCATGTTGGCCAATAGCTCCTGGGATTCTGGGAGCTGAAGTCCCTCGGCCCTTAAAGGGGAAAGGATGCCTACCCCTGCTTTAATCCCCCGTACCCAAGAATAGGCTTTCCCCCTGAACAGCTGAGCATCTTATAAGAAATGGATGGTTGGAGTGGACATAAGATCCCTTTAGATGGGGTGAGAATAGTATGGCCCTCCAGACAGACTTGGACAGCAACTCCCATCAGCATAGCCAATGATTAGGAATGGTGGGAGCTGCAATATCTGGAGAACTGCACAATCCCCTCCCCTACTCTAGAACAATTTAGGATTGTTAGTTTTAGCCCAGGTTTCTCCACTCTTCAAACATAGTTATTGTCCAAATTCCCTTCCTCCCACACATAGAATATGAGGGTGTAAAGATATGGACATCCGAAGTCAAGTAAAGGAGGGAAGGGATCTGAGAGAAACACTGGAAAGAAAAACAGAACAAAAATAAACACCTGTAGGTTGGCCATTGTTTCTTTGTTCCAGAATGGATACCTGAGGCACATCCCAATGACCATTTCATTTTTCAGAAATCTCAAATTTTGGAACAGAGACTACACAGTAGACTTCATGGCCACAACATCTGGCCTAATTTTTTTTTTAAACTTTTCTGTTATCTCTGTTTTCTTTTGCTTTTTGTCTCATCTGTAGCTCTTTCACACAACACAATTATAAGAGTCCACTTTAACTGCTGTCATGTTGAATCCTGGGATTTTCAGTTTAGGGAAGTCCATGTAGAATTTTCAGGCAGAGATCTCTAGAACCTTACCAAACTACAAACCCCACGATTCCATAGGATTCAGCCATGGCCATTAAAGTGGAATCATAGGACTATAATTGTGCAGTGTGAAAGACCCCTAGCTTGGTGGAGAAATCATAAATTTGCACATATTTTCTGACACTTTGATTGGTCCTATTGAAAGTATTGCCGCAAGTGGAAAGGGAAGGAAATCAACCCAATACAAGAGATTCCTCCTTCCTTTGTACCTAAACTAGCTTTAGGTACAAAGGAAGAAGGGATTCCCTGTATTATTTAGATTTGCAGTGCAGTAGACTACAGCTGGGCAAGCGTGATCTCTGGACTAGGCAGCTGTAATAGACTGGCAACAGGGAAGAGGGGGAGATCATTTAGCTTTCCATCTTCCACATATGTGCTCTCCATGCTTCCCCATTCCTGCATAGAAAGGTGAGACATGAGTTATATCCCACACCCCACAATTCTACCATCCATTATTTAAAACCAGGTGGATCTTCTGATGTTGAATTGCAACTCCTATCATCCATTGCCACTGGCTATCCCGAAGCTGCTGAGAATTGCAATCCAGCAACCTTTGGAGGGCCACAAGTTAGCCCATCTCTGATCTGAAACAACAACAAATGAATAGGTGTCAAGACATACATTTATTTCAGATGATGGCTGCAATGTTGTAAGTCAGGCAGGATTGAAGAAGCAGTTGGCTATGTCCCTGTAGTCAGATGCAGAACAGATTAGGTCAGCGCAGAGATCTGACTTCTTCATCTGACGTTTCCAAAGCTATGGTAAGTCTGGGGTGGGCCTTTGGCTGCTGCAAAGGGAGGGAGGGATACCAACTTCCACAGTCCCAAAAACAAACATATGCAGGCATAAAGCAAACCTATATGTGTGTATGCCATTAACAGGATGCCAGCTATTATACAGCACATAAAAAGACTATTGCTTGAATCCTATTGTTAATCCCATAAAGAGTAGACCCACTGAGTCAATGGAACTTTGCCAAATGTTGACTCTTCATTCAACAATTGATTCAGTGTGTCCTCTTTAATTGGAACTAACCAATAGGATTTAGAACTTTAAATGCATGTCTTTGGTTAGATGAACTGTGGCTCATGGTTTGCATGAACGTGACATGTCTAAATTTAACTGGCACCGAAATGCCTTTCTTAATTACATCAATATGATGAGAGGTTTGTTAATTTATTCATACATTCCCTATGACAAAAACAGCCATTCTTTCTGATTTTATTGGTTTTTATATACAATACTGCATAGTGAGGTTTGAGGTTTGGTGAGCTCCATATTTTTCACATGCTACTTATCTTCAGGCAAGGTTCACTTGCAACATTAAAAAAGCAAAACAAGAACAAAGTCAACTTTAGACAGGATTAAGATATTCAGAGAAGACTGATAGATCTATGGCTGTTATTCAAAATCACGAAGCTGAAATTACAAATCCAGAGGCAGTCCAACTGATTATCAGATGCTGTGGGGAAAACCCTTAAAAAGCAAACAGGGATGGAAAAATCAGTTGTCACATCTTCTGATCTTAACAGTCTCTGTCTCTGATAGTGCCATTTTCATGCGGTAGGCGATTGTTCATGGAAAAATAGTACACACTACATGGAAAGGAACCACCAAGTACCACTGGTCCATCCGAGGGAAGATGCACTCCAGGCATAGCAAATAAACAGTGCAAAATTGTCTTTTATGCCTGCCAAAGCTTGAAGGGGTGTGTGACATCTTCCAAATAGGACATACTGGCTTGTGTCACTTGATGCTGATCTCATCCCTCAAGTTCTTAACCAACACATTTTTATGCCTTTGATTTGACATGCTGGGGGAAAAACAACAACATTGAGTCAACTTTTCCCAATGCAGCAGCGTGTGGATGTGTTGGACTACAACTCCTGTTATCCACAGGTACCTTGGCCATGATTGTAGGAAGGATTGCTTGACAGTGGAGCAAAACTGGTCTTGAATAAAGGAATTATGGCAGAGCTTGAATGCTCATCAGCCAGGGGTAATGTAGTTTAGCCTTTCTCAGTGTAGATCTCCAGATGCTTTTCACTCAGCCACAGACAATGGTTGGAATGATGGGAACTATAGTCCAGCATAACTGCTAGAGTAGAACTCTTTCCCGTTCCATATTCCATATTCATCACAAGAATATCTTATAGCCATTTTGCTGAAATATCAAAGGTCAGCACATTCTGAAGTCTCTATCTGTTGGTTACTGTCTCTCCAAGGAGGGTATTTGCATAACATTTTTCTCCCCCCCAAAAGGTACACTGAAAAGTACCAAAAAGGAATCCTGGCAACCCACACCCTCCACATTCTTTCTGCACCATGAACAGTTTTTCTGAATTCATTTCCATTTAGTCCATCAGCCTGTACTCAGTTTCCACTGGACTAGACAAACGTATTTTGGTATATAGCAACCCAATGCTCCTTTGATTTTTTTTAAAATTTTCCCAATATGCTATTATTTTTCGGTGTGTGCATGTAAGGTAGCATCTCACTCATGTGTGGTATGTATATATTGTACAGAAAACCTATTAAGCTTGGGTTTCAATGGGTTCAGTTTCTAGCAGTAGTAAGATAGCTATACAATGACTAGAACACTGTTAGTGACAAAAACACATTTGTCCTTTTTGAAGGGAGGAGACAAGAGGCTATTCTTAGCATTTGGGTTCTCCAAAACCACTACCCTAGATAGCATCTATGCTCCATGGATCTGCTGCTTTGTTCATAGTGGGGGAAGGAGGCAGTGGGGAAGAGCATCTCTCTTGTTTGCTGGAGAGAGGCAGATAAATGAGGCACTATCAGTTTCTCTCTGTCATGCAAACTGCAAGCGGAAAAGAGGCAGTCCCCGTTGCCTGGTCATCTCTCCTTCCTCTTCCACAACCATTTAATAGCAGCAGCCCCAAAGCGTTTGGTGTCTGCTGGGACTGGTGGAACAGACATAGAGCTCTGTGCATGGAGCAGTTATGCTCTGCACATGCCATCTAGAATCTCAGCCACTGTGCTCAAGAATAAGGTTGCAATCCCTAATCTTGCAATATCCAGTTACTGACAGAGCGCAGTGGCATTTGCTTCTGAGTAAACAGGTATAGATTTGTCGTTTAAGCCTCTCCAAATCAAGAGAGTGCAAGTGTTCAAGAATAACTAGTAATCATTATTCACTACAAAAGCTATTATTCACTTCCCCCAACCAGTATGTACCATGTTGACTGGAATAATGGGATTGCAGTCCAAATGCACCAAGGTGGGCTCCAGGTTGGAGACGCCTGCCATGCAATAGATATCCAAGAGAACCAGTGTGCCTTGAGCTCATACCTTGCATAAAGGTGAACCTGTATCCATTGGCACCACAATACGTGAGTCTCTCACTATTGGTTTATGATTGAATATATTGTTTGTGATTTAGTATAATAACTATATTATGTAGGTATTCTATAGATGTGCTTAATGTGGATTAAACATTGACTTTGTTACAATCTTTTTTAAAAAACATTCATTTCATCACAATGTGGACAAAATGGTGGCTGGAGATTGCAAGCATAACTGGTCTTAGCCTCCCTATCTACTACCATTGATCTCTGGGTTATTGGCAAAAAGATTTGCAACTGACAATTGATCTAAGACCACAACTGAATAAAGATATTGACAAGCTGGGTGGTGTCCATGGGAGGGCAGCCAAGATGATAAAAGTCCGGAAGCCAGATCCTACAAGGAACAGTTGAGGAGGATGGCTATGATCAGCCTGGAGAAGAGAACGCTGGGAACTGATAGGATAGCTATCTTTTAAAATATGGAGATTGTGATCCACAATATCTGGCATGAGGAGGCAAGCAGTGGAGGTTCCTTATGTACTGAGCAAGGCATTGAACTAAATAACATTCAACATTAACAGCTATGAAAACACAACACAATACAAAATCCACAAGCAGTGATACCTTTATTGGGCCACCTCCAAAGCATAAAATACATTGGGCAAGCTCTCGAAGCTTCCTTGGCTTCTTTATCTGGCAAAGATGTTAAAAATCATACAGGAAAAATGGTGTCGATGTTAATCGAAACAGATTTCAATGTAAGCAGAGACCATTTTCCAGCAGACCCCTCCCCAATCTAGTCCTGCACTTGACTTCCAGCCTCCCAACCGGAACTTCTTTTTGCTTTCATGCGGGCATCCCTCAGTCTGATCTCAAATGGCCCTTGTTCTAATTTCCACAGCTCTTTTTTTGCAAGCGATCACAAGTCCTTGCAAGAGTGATTCATTCCTCCCTTCAGAGCCCACCAGGTGGGGAGGACGAAAAACAGCAAAAAATTGGGCCAGTATGATGTAGCATTGGACTATGATTCTGGAGATCAGGGTTCGATTCCCACTTGCCATGAAACCCACTGGGTTACCTTGGGCAAATCACATGCTCTCAGGCTCAGTGGAAGGCAATGTTTCTCTGAACAAAAAACACAACCCCAAACCATCATAGGGTTGCTTTAGGACAGGGGTAGGCAACCTTTCCCCTTTAAGGGCTGAGGGACTTCAGCTCCCAGAATCCCAGGAGCTATTGGCCAACATGGGACTATTGGCCAATATGGCTGAGGCTTCTGGGAGCTGAAGTCCCTCGGCCCTTAAAGGGGAAAAGTTGCCTACCCCTGCTTTAGGATCACCCTGTTGGAAACGTGAAGGCACAAAGAGCAAGAAACATGGGAGCCCATGGTTTGAATCTAGACACAGTCATGGAAACACATTGGCCAATCCTGAGTAAGCCACATTCTCAGAGGAAGGCAAAAGTAAAGCCATTCTGAACAAATTTTGCAGAGAAAACCCCATGATAGGGTCACCGTATGTCAGAAATAACTTGAAGGCACACAGCAACAGAACTGCTTGCTTCATCCCAACACCACCATGCACCACCAAGAATGTATTCCCAAGGAATTAAGCCTTTGAGAGAAAAAACATGCCCACTTATATTTTACATGTAAGTGTTTAGTTCAACAGAGCCAACATGCTATAGTAGTTTGGGCATTGGGTCAACTTGGGAGACCAGGGTTTGAATCCCTAATCACTAAGCCATGGAAACCCACTAGGCAAGTCACACTATCTCAGCCTGAGAGGCAATAGCAATCCTGTCTGAACAAATCTTGCCAAGAAAACCCCATGATAAGTTCACCTTAGGGTTGCCATAAGCCATAAGCAATTTGAACATGCACAAGTTTAACAAATTGTAGCCGTGCCCTAACCTTTCAATAAGTTAGCTTTCTTCCTTTCAGTCTTAGTAACATAGAAATACTAATTCAGAGAAAAGCCTGAAAGAAGCAACCTCATTGTGAAACCCTGGGTAGTGTCCTTAGTGACCCAACACTTTCCAAGGTCATCAGTCCATACCTGGGACATCTGTCAATTGGTAAGGGCACAAAACCATTGTATAGCAAATGATGACGTTCAGAGCCTTGCCATTCTTTCAGCTCAGCATGAATGAAACATTTCCCATATATGAAAGATATGGAGACCTTCTTATTAACAGCAAACCAGGAAGGGGAGAAGGGGAGTCAGAAATCTACTAAATACTTAATACTTCTGGTGAAGTATTGATCTCACAGGTTCCTCTAGAGAACACAGATGTCACACAGACACTCCCTGAGTTCGAGTTTAACACATAAGGGAGTATAAGTTGCAAACCCCTTTTGGCAGGTACCATGTGACTGCTTGCCTTAATTGAATACATACCAATCCGTCTTATATCCAAAGCTATCTCATATCATTGAACCATTTTGAAGTCCAGTGTTGTCCACTGTAGCTGGAACAAGTCTTTGGGGTCTCAGGTAGAAAAACTTCTTTCCCATCATCTCCTGTTTGCTCCTTTTAATTGGAGATTGCAGGGATTGAAAGTGGGACTTTCAGAGCTGCATTCTTTCTCATCCCAAGAATATATGAGGTCACACCATTGATCTATATAGCCCAGTATTATCTACAATGACTGGCAGTGGGTCTCCAGACTTTGAGACAGGGCTTTCTCAGCCCTGTTTGGAGATGGCAGAGATCAAACCTGGGACCTTTTGAATACAAAGCAGAGGCTCTGTGACTAAGTTAAGATCCCTACAGTGAGGCTATGTATGTGGGATGAAGGACTAGAAATTTGTTTATTAAAAGCTAGTCTATCAAGATGCTACATTCTCCCACTCCCACCAACTCACTACCTAAAACTGCAATGCTATTTTGAAATACCTGCTATCCTGTTAAAAAACAGAAATATGAAAAAACTTTATGTGGCTTGGATTTGGGCTTATTAAACATCTCACTAAGCCAGTCACTCAGCCAAATAAGGAAAATATTTCAAGTTTGATTTTCAAGCAAATGCATTTAAGAGACAAATTAAAATATGTATTTTGAGGCCATCAAAAACTGGGGATTTAGGACATTAACACAAGAAAAATCAGACTGCTGGTGAATAAAAATTGATCGACAGACTGTCAGTATGTACAAGATGAATACCAACAAGCTCCTTTTCTTGAGTCTCACAGTAAGATAAAAAGTTCATTGCTCTGTTTCAAGTTATTTTCTTCATGTTACATAATACCCCATTTTGAAACAGGTCTAGGTCCAGTATCTGCTGCTGCACCACCAGCATGACAAGATATTCTTTCCTTCATTTCTGCTGTCCAAAAACCAGTTCCAGAGGTTTTCCCAAACTCCACAGCAAGCTTTTCAGTGCATAGAGGGTTACAGTAGAATTGCAAGCTCTCTCCATCATAATCCTGCTGAGGAAAGAGGTTTCTTTACCAGGTTTCTCCTTTGGATTTAAGCCAGAATTCTCAACACTTCCCAGGAAAATAGCTTTTAAAGAAATCACAGTCCCACAGCAGTGTATGTACAGTGATGTCCATCATGGCAGTGCCACTGTGGTTATTCCATATTTGTATCCTTTTCGGCTTTGTATTCTTCCACACTTGCCTACAACAGAGTACACAAAGATCATGAGTAAGGGGTTTGGGGTTCAGAAATCACATAGCTGGGTCATCTAGACAACTCCACACATGTGTACCCCTGAGAAAATGTGGTTCACATCACAGAGTTGGCTGCTTACCAGTCTCCCAAGTACTGTTTACATAACCAATATGCATAGCTGCCTTTCTCAAATGAAGCCCTACAAATATGTAGTGTATCTCCCATCATGTCAAGCCAATGAATGGAGATGAATGCTAGTGTACAAAATTATGGTGAGTGGGAAGAGAAAAAATTGTACCATCCACTTCATCCTATTAACTCCATACATTTAGCTGAATGTAATAAAAATGTTTTGTAAGAGAACCTACAAAACATGTGGGTATCTACACATAAGCTTTCTTTAAAACTCTATTAATGTATAGTCCAGAGGTGAAGCCAGATGGTTCAAACTTGTTCCAGTCACCTTCATGTTCATTCTGCCCACAATGACTATCTGAACAGAGTTTGAAGACCTTGAGAAATGCAGCCTGCAGCAATCATTGTGACTTTTTGTCTACCATTTCAGAGAAAGGCAAGGTACAACCAAGTCCCATTACACAGCTATTTCTAAATAACTTGTTATAATTTTTCATTTTTAAATTTCATTTTATATTAAGAAAAAATAACAATAAAGCACAACATTACAAAAATAAATCAGACAACATCAAGACCGTGACGTTACTTCTCTATATTCAGTGTACCTTCAAGGAGAGGGGAACAGACACTTACCTCAAATGTGGTTAGTACATGCTGGCACACTCCCATGAGTTCCTCCAGCCCCTTCTGGAACATTTCAACAGCAGGGACACCATCTACACGGAAAAAGAAATTGGATTTAACATGAAGTTTCCTTTTCTGAAGTGGGCAAACAGTGCTCTGGTGTATGAGCTCCTCCTTACTGCTCCAGAAGCATGGGCTCTGTACTCAAATGAATCAGAGTGCATTCTCCTGTGAAGAGCAACCAACTCTAGTTTCCAAATAACCAAGCTCTGCAAACAAAAATCACATGTAAAAATAAAATAGCAATGGATAATCAGTAACTTATTGGAAAGAAACTGCTGAGAGATTAATAAATAATCAAGATCCATCTCCCCACCACAGTGAAACATTAATACTTGAGTGGGGTAGACAACCCTCCATTTAACTTCATGATAAATCCAACTTTCCTTTTTCCTGCAATGGAAGATAGTTGTCTACAGTGGGACACAACCCTGTGGTTCTCAGATGTCAAGATGTCACTGTGTTTAACATATGAAGGAATGTGTAGCACCCAAATTACCATAAAGGGGAAAATAATCTTAATCCTTCAAACAGATCATTAAACAGTGTAAGCATTTAGAAAGGAATGTCATTATCAACATGGGTTTCTCAAAAAGAAAGTCATGCCTGACTAATCTGATCTCTTTTTTTGATAAAATTAACAGCTTGGTAAATGAAGGGAATGCTTTGGATCTTGACTTCAGTAAGGCCTTTGACAAGATCCCCCATGATACTCTCATAAACAAGCAGTAAAAAGCAGGTTAGATAATGCAACCATTAGGTGGATTTGACCAACCAAACCCAAAGAGTGCTCATCAATGGCTTGTCTTCATCCTGGAGAGAAGTGACCAGTGGGGTGCCAGAGTTCTATCCTGAGCCCAGTGCTATTCGACATCATCAATGAGTTGAAGGATTAGAGAACATACTTATCAAATTTGCAGATGATACCAAATTGGGAAGAGTAGCTAATGCCTCAGAGGAAAGGATCAAAATTCAAAATGACCTTAATAGATTAGAAAACTGGGCAAAAATTAATGAAATGAATTTCAGCAAGGAGAAATGTAAGGTACTACACTTAGAGGGAAAAAAGTGAAATGTGCATATACATAATGGGAGATACCTGGCTTGACAACAGTATATGTGAAAGGGATCTAGGAGACAAGTTGAACATGATTCAACTGTGTGATGCGGATCCTGAAAAAGCCAATGAGACTCTAGACTGCATCAATAAAAGCATAGGGTGTAAATCAAGGGAATTAATAGGAACACTGAGGTCTCCCATTCATAGGGTCGTCATAAGTCGACTTGAAGACAGTTAACAATAACCAACTGCAGATGGGGAAAGAAATGAGGTTGAGAAAAAGCCGTATGCCCAAGGCTACCTAAGAAACAAATAACTAATAAGACAGACCCAATATTCAGTGAAAAAATTCCAGTTCCAACTTGATGGTAGCATGAGGCGAACTCTTAAATGAAGGGAATGAAACTCTACAGGGACAATGCCTCTCAGGGACAGGAGAAAGTAGCAAACAAGCTGTGTTGGCTCTCCAGTAAGGAGGAAAGAACACTTCACCTTTGGTCTGAATGCGGAAGTTTATTTTGCTTTCAGAAGGATGTGTGATACTATAACCACAGAATTCCACTTCAGGGCTGCAATAAAACAAAGAGAAAAAGAGAGAACACTATTAGCAGTCTGCACTCATGGGATCTAAGACAGCAAAGGTAGTAATGAAACAAACTGGGAGAGTGGAGTGCATGTTGTTGTTTTTGTTGTTGCGTGCCTTCAAGTCATTTCCAATTTATGGTGACCCTAAGGCATCCTATCATGGGGTTTTCTTGTCAAGCTCCTTCAGAGGTGGTTTGCAAGTGTCAACCTCTGAGGCTGAGAGTATGTGACTTTCCTGAAGTCACACAATGGGTTTTTGTGGACAAGCAGGGATTTGAACCCTGATCTCCAGAGTCATAGTGCAACACTCAACCACTACACCACGCTGGCTCACATGCTATTCTTAGGAAAAAAACGGATCAAGAATTTTGCTCCAAGTTCTATAACAGAAAAAATATGGGTTCATCACCTTAGAATTGTGCAGTGTCGAAAAGATCACTGCTGTCATGGGAAAGAGAGATGGGGATAAAAGATGTTAACAGATTTTTCCTCCTATTTTGCAGCAGCAACTGCTATTTCCTCATCATTCAAAACGGGATTTGTACTATGAACCAATTGAAATTGTGGCTGGCAATGGGACAAAACTTTGAAGTACTCCAGCAAGTTTTGCACATCCGTTATCAATTCAATAGAACAACTCCTCACTATTTCAAGCCAAGTGCGGCCATGAAATGGGGGTGGGGCAGTGCACCAAGTGTTTTCATTCATTTTTATAAAGAAACTTAAGCTTATTGAACCAGAGAATGGAAAAATTACTTTTTTTGGCCCACACCTCTCAGAATCTCCAAGCCATCCTTGGCCATACTGAATGGTAGTTTCTGGAGCGCTTTGGCTCAAACCAAGCTCTGATTTCTGACTAGAAAGAATCCTCTGTTACTGGTTTAGTAGTCATTTAATTAAGGGAAATGTACTTACTCTTTCATGATCATGTACCGAAGGGAGTTGCCAAGGGTGTGGTCTTCATTGTGGAGCACAAAAGTGACACAGCTCTTATCTGACCCTTCAGTTCGTACCTGTGGGAGAGCAAAGAAAGAGAAAAAGCACAACATTAGATTTTTATACTCTTTAAATTTTCCTTTTCAATTTAAATTGAAATTTAAAAGAAGTAGGGTAACTTTTTCTATGTCAGGGCCATGTTGTTTTGATGGATACTTGGCTTTTCAGACTGGGATCCCACATGAACTCCTAGTACTTTCTTCTCTGCTCCGCTACTAGAAAATATAGCCTTGATAGCATTCCTGGAGTCAAAGAATGAGCCTACAACAGTCATTCCATCTCTTCTACAAGAGCTGGCAAACCTGTATCCGTCAAATACCACTGAATATTTAATCTTCAAAAATCCCAGCAAGCAATGCTCAGGGATGCTGGGAGATGTAATTCAAAAATGTAATTCAGGAGCCTTGTTGGTTTCCCAGCACTGTACTAGGAAGAGTTTGGAAGCATCCATTTTTGGACCATAGGTCCAAAAAGGCAAAGTCGAAGCACTGCTAGTTGACAACACAAGTTAAAACAAATGCCCAAGATTCTATGGAATGCTGGAATTTGTAGTTTTGTGAGGCATTTAGCCATCTCTGTCAGAGACCGCTGATGCCACAACAAACTACTAATTCTGGGACTCCCTAGCATTGAGCCATGGCAGTTAAAGTGATGCCAGACTGCATAATTTCTGCAGTGTAGATGCACTCTTTTCTGCTGTGCTTCTGCCTGCCTGCCTTCCATGTTAGAAGCTGCTTCATTATGCTGCTGCCACCTTCCGGCTGCTTCTGGCTGAAGAGATGTGTGTCCACCACCATCAAAACTGATAGCCCTTGTGTCCTAATAATAATAATAATAATAATAATAATAATAATAATAATAATAATAATAATTTATATTCCCTGCCTCTCTCTATGAAGAAACTCCCTCAGTGTAAACATACGGCCCCCAAAGGGCATTATGCATGCTTCTGTGGAGATGCTTCATGATTTTTAAAGTTAAATTAACATTAATGATATGAGCCAATAGTAACAATAATAGCTAAATGTGTAAATGATACCTTTAATCATACAACCTAGTGAAAACTTAGGGCCTTTACAGACTGCCAGAAATAATGCAGCTTGAGGCCACTTTAACTGTCCTGGCTCAGTGCTAAGGAATCATGGGAATTGCATTTTTTTCTGGGGCATTGAGCCTTCTCTGTCAGAGACCTCTGGTGCCACAATAAACTATAGTTCCCATAATTCCTTAGCACTGAGCATTCTCCTGTTCCTCTTTAGTTAGGCAGGACTTCACCCTTCCCTTCCTCTCATTCTAACTGTGAATCATAAGAGGCAGTTTAACTGACTCTCTGAATATTCTGTAACTTCTAGTATTCAGTCAGTAACAGTACCTCTCTCAGGAAGGCTAACATCTCTCTTCCTGCTTTATAAACTACAGTTAGATTAGGTTTTCGTTTGTTGTGTCAATATTTGTTAAAGCCACAGATGCTGGCGAAACGTCAGAAAGAAACTCTTCTAGAACAAGGCCACACAGCCCGAAAACACCACAAAAAAACTAAAGCCATTATTGTTTGTTTTTAAACCACAAACTACATGCTTGTGGTTCTTTGAGTTAGTCTTTATTTTTAGGAAGG
>CM034705.1:15719636-15746305 GCA_020142125.1 Phrynosoma platyrhinos | reverse complement strand
CCAAAGCCTGTCCTGAAGCCAGTTTGAAATGGGTCTAGATAATTTGTTATTTGTGGTTTTTCCACATTCCACATTCACGGGGGTCCTAGGTGAATGTGGAAGGATGAGTGTATATCACACTAGAAGAAGAACAGGTAAATGCACCTCTGACATTGTGGGTGATGTTATTGGCCCCTGTAACATTGTTCCCAAAGTGGATGTGGGAACAGAGTTGGCATCAGGGTTCGTTATAGGGTCTTGTCCCTGTATTACTGTCTATGTTATGTATCCTGTTGTAAGTGCGTAGTTGTTTAAGAATTGGATGCTGTCTGTAGGCCAGTAAAGCCATCACTCCCAGAGCTTGGGAGAGGGCTATTTTATTCTCCACAGCTCTTCGGTGTGCAAGTAATAAACACATTTAGCTGGGGGGGGGTGGATGTAAAATAATGGTGAAGAGTCGCTCTTGCAATTTTGCTTATGAAAACTGAATTTTTGATGATGGTATGGTATGGTGTGTGTGAGATTTACTCTGATGGGCAAACATTCTGTCTCTTGTCCTTCCAGCCAGCCTACAGCCATGGCTATTCTGTTTGCAGTGGTAGCCAGGGGCTCCACCATCCTGGCCAAACATGCTTGGTGTGGAGGAAACTTCCTGGAGGTGACAGAGCAGATCCTGGCCAAGATACCATCAGAGAACAACAAACTTACCTACTCACATGGAAAGTGAGTACTGTTCTGGGGATGAAGGGAGTGGCAAGATGAGAAAAATGGATCTTTTTGTTGGTGAGGGACTGAAATGAAAGCAGTCATCCCACTGTGGATATAGTGCCAAGAAAAAGGGTTGGTGTCATTATCTCAAATGATGTGTGGATGATGTAGGAATTCTTCTTGCCCACATGCTCAACTTTGTCCTAACTTTGTTTTCAATTTGAATGCTTTTTGTTTGTTTTGAACAGCTGACTGGCTGTTGCTTCTTTTAAAAGGAAAATAAGAGATCTGCTCCAGTGTTATGGAACAAAACGTTGATAAGCCTTTTTGATGTTAAAAAGGCTTTTATTTGTCTTGCTGACACATTTTAGGAAAAACTTTATTCAAGAGCTGGTTCTTCTATTTCTCTCTGTGGCCAGAGTTTCTAGCATTGAATCCCATTCTCAACACTAGAAACTCTGGTCACACAAACAGCAACAACAGCAGGGCTTATCAATGTTTTGTTCTACAACAGCACTGGAGCAATTCACAGTATTTTCTCCGTCTCAACTGTTGCTTCTTGTAGACCTTGAGAATGAGGGAACCCTTTGCGTAACAAAATAGTGCACAGTAAAAAATTGTTTCTTTAGAATGAAGTGAGGAAAAATGTAGCACTAGATCTTAATGGCAAAAGGCCATTCTGGGCTGGCGCAATGGAAGCACCCATAGAAAAAGGGATATGGTAGTCATATGTCCAGGCAGAAGCAGGAAATCACACTGTCCAAAGCTTTGCTGACAAGCTGCATTTTCTGGAACCTCATTACAGTTCTTTGTCATGAGCAAACTAAAGAATTAAATAACAAGAAGAGAAAGATCAAGGGAGTACAAAGAGGAATGAATGAACAGGAGCAAAATAAGTCAAAATTATGAACCACTATGTGTAGAGGGAACTTAGCCATGCCAATCTGAAGCAAACTGAAAGGGAGAAGGCAGAAGAAGCACCTTATCTACAAAGTTTTGGGCCATGTGATTCCTTCCTCTGTCTGAAGGAGGAAGGGTAGAATACATTTGGTGTGGATTCCTGTTCACTTATGAGTTTATAGGTTTATAAACTGTTCAACAGTTGATTAAATATGTCTGCTCTGATTTGTACAAACCAACAGAATTCCAGTGTTTTATGCAGCACAATGTAAAAATGAATAAAATAAGTAAATGTGGAAGCCATTGGGTCAAAATCTGTACCTAGCTTCTTCTTGCTGCTGCTACATGCCTTCCAGTTGTTACCAATGTATGGTGACCCAATCACAGGGTTTTCTTGGCAAGATTTGTTTAGAGGGCTTTTGCCATTGCTGTTGAGTTGCCTGGGATCATCCAGTGGGTTTCCATAGTCAAGTGGAGATATGAACTCCCAGAGTCTTGGTCCCATACTCAAAGCACTATGATCTCTCTCTCTCTCTCTCAATCTAATTAAAAAACATTATTGTCTTGTCTTGTCTTTCTCCAGTTACCTGTTCCACTACATCTGCCAAGACCGGATTATATACCTCTGCATCACTGATGATGTGAGTATGTGGAGACAAAGCTGTGATTTGTGTTTTTGTGAATACCTGTGCTCTCTATATGTGGTTGCTAGAAATATATACATCCAGAGACTGTATTGATGAGGAGATACTGTGTATCTGCAGCATATAGAGCAGGATCTGGGCCCTTTTAGATTTTAGTATCAGTGCCAGACATTGACCATAGAATTGCGCACATGGAGCTACAAATGCCTAGTTAAGTGTTCTCTCTAAGAATCTTTATGTCCTTCAGTATGACTTTTGTTTAAAGTTGACCATAGAGTTGCACTGGAGGACCTAGATATTCCTAGAGAGAACATATTAAAATCCATGAATAATCAAATCCACAAAAGTCAAAGCTGCAAATGTGGAGGGATGAATGTACTTACATTGACCCGTGGATAAGTCAACCCAGGTTTTTGGGGTCAATTTTTTAATTAAAATTTCTAGACTTATACATGAGTATATACAGCATCTCCTTGGAGGTTCCATTTAGGGTGACCCAATGCAAGAGGATAGGACTCTTACACCATTAAATGTTGTGGAAAAGAAAAGAGAGGATTTCAGCAGATGTACTTTGCCAGTTACATCTTCTAAAATCACATCTTCTGCACAACTGTTGAAGGTAGAAGAGTCATGTCCTCTTTTAGATGGCCACCTAGTTGTTTTAGCTTTTATGGTTAATCTGTGTTCTTTGTGCCTTTTTAGGACTTTGAGCGCTCCCGAGCATTCACATTCCTGAATGAAATCAAGAAGCGGTTTCAGACCACCTATGGTTCTCGTGCACAGACAGCCCTACCATATGCCATGAACAGCGAATTTTCTAGTGTTCTGGCTGCACAGCTGGTGAGGTTTAGTGGCTAATGTTGCATGTAGCTGCTGAGCACCTTGTATAGAGCTATTATGCATTTATGTCTCCTCTGTTTTTCCTGGCATGCAGAAATACCACTCTGAGAACAAGGGTTCTGATCAAGTGGCAGAGACACAGGCCCAGGTGGATGAGCTCAAGGGGATCATGGTCCGCAATATAGGTATGGCAGTGGTCATTGGCACAGGTGCAGGAAATGCCTGCAATATCTTGTTCATATAATGAGTGGGCTGACACAACTAGGTTGTGAGATAAGGGTTTCTTTGCTGCACCAGCAGATGTTTTTTCTGTTTGAACCTTGCTTTCTTGTGGGAAGGGATAGTATGGGAGCAGCAAAATTGCTCTCATATCCAGTAGGCCAGTATTGCCTATCTGGCAAAAGACTGAGGGAAGAAAATACAAATTATTCTTGTTGCACTCACCTTGTCTTCTGAACTAACATAATGCCCACTTCCAAGCTACTGGCTCGTCTATGTATTTCTAAAGAGGATGTCATTCTGTAAAATCTTCATTAAAGGATTTTACCATGTGATTAGTTACATCATGCTAAGATATCATGGGCATTTTGCTTAGTCAACCTGCTTGCTGGTAGCTGAGGGAACACAGCTGTTCCACCCGCATTCTAATTGTCCCCCATCTCATTTTTAGGGATATTTGAGATTCTCATTTTTGTCTCATTTTTCCTCATTGTTATTCTCTTTTCATCCCAGATCTGGTGGCCCAAAGGGGAGAGAAGCTGGAGTTGCTGATAGACAAAACTGAAAATCTTGTGGATTCGGTACGTTTCGAAATTGGAACAAGGAGACAATTGAATTTACCATTTGATTTGTAACTAATATGTAGGAAAGGTAGAACTGAACTCATTTACATTTGTTGTGTCTGTCTTCAGGAAGTGCTCTGAAAGAAATAACTGGGCTACATATAGAGTGATGAGGAACTGGTCTTCAGTCACTCTTGAAGTAGACATTCTTTAAATCATTGCTGCTTGTTTTCAGAATGCATGGATTATATCTTCTCATCTATGAGCAACTAGGTGTTATTTTGCTCAGATACCCGTTCACCTAGCTGATCCTCACCTAGATCCTCAGCACTATTCTACAGCACCACATCTCAAATGCATTGATTTTCTTCCTATCATCTTTCTTAACTATCCAGTTCTCACATCCATCCATGGTAATAGGAAATACAATGGCTTGTATGATTCCAAATTTTGTTCTGAGTTGTATATCTTTGCATTTTAGAATCCTTTCTAGTTCCCTCATAGCCACCCTCCCCATTCACACACGCACATGCACACGCACTAGTATAAAGTGATGCTTACATGGTCTGGGCACCCAACATTTAAAACTATAAGCAGGGTGGAGGAACAGTAACAAAGAATTTACTTCCTGTCCAGTAGTCTGATTTAAAAATGCTGCATATTTAGGGGAATACCAGAACCTTGCGAAAGAGTTGCTTATTCTAGGAGATGGGGGGGGGGATGATAACTAGACTGTTAAAGAGTGCATTTGGATATACTGGAGGCACACAGATTTTAAACTTGTACATTTCCATGTTGAGACTGATCCATATGACAAGAAAATAGGTCATCAGGCTTTCCAGCAGGTTGACTGAGAAACGGGTATGGTCTTCAGCTAGTGCTGGATGGCTGTAAGAAGGTCTCCTGTGCTTTTCTCATAGTCTGTCACTTTCAAAACAACCAGCAGGAACTTGGCTCGAGCGATGTGTATGAAGAACCTCAAGCTCACCATCATTATTGCCATAGTATCAATTGTAAGTTGCTGTACGTATTAAACTGGAAAGGGAGAGGAGGGCTGTAAATGTAATCTACCTGCATTTGTGAAAGAATGTCCCTTATTGGTTACTGCTTGTCAGGGTGACTTGAACTGTGCAAGATTCCCCCCTCCCTCTTTTTTTTGTTTTTTGTTAAGGCTGAGGTATTTTTTTAATCACTTTCTGTTCTCTTCCCTTCTCTTTCCTTTGCCTGGGAGTGTTACAACTAAATGAACAACTCTGTACAATTCTGAGTTTTGAGAGGGCATGTTGTTTGTTCTTTTGCACTTGCTATCTATAACCTATCTCCTGGTTGGGAATGGTGCTCATGATGAAGCAGTGTAGCTGAAACAGCCACCCCAAACCAAAGAGGAAAAAGTTGGTCCATGCTGTGTTGAAAAGTAGGATAGTAGTTCTAACCATTAGGTAGTGCATTTTCCCCAGGGACAAAGAGTACCTGAAATGACTAAATGCCTTCTCTATACAGGTCATAATCTACATCATTGTGTCAGCGGCTTGCGGGGGCCTCTCGTGGCCATACTGTGTACAGAAGTAGCTGTCAGAACCAGTCAACTGCACATGTGTAAGAATAACCTTCATAATACAAACTCGGACCTCCTTCCTCTTCATCCTTCCAGGACACTTGACTCTTTTTGCCTTACCACCCCAAAGGGCCTGGGTGGGCTCCCAAGCCAGCAGCCTCCAGGGGGGAGGCATTATTTTGTTTTAAACCTACTTGAAGGGACCTTTGTCTTTAACTTCAAAGCTGCCGAAGGGGAAAGGAAGGCATTGACTGTGGGTCTAAATAAAGTTCTGTAGTATCATGCTTTGCACTTTACTGCCCTGAAGCTCTGCTGGAGCAGGTGGGGAGTTGTCACCATGTTAGCCCTTGGGGTAATGTGGGTGGGGACCATTGAAGCCAATGGATTCTTCTTCATGTGTGCTTGCCCTGATGCATGTAACCAGCTCCTCCCATAATTGCTTTCTCAGCAGTGCCTTTCCTAAACTCATGTCGGTCTGTGACTTTGGCCTTGGAGGATCTTTGGGCACATTGGTGGGTTCTAACCTGGGAACTGGGTCATTGGCAAAGGTGTTGAAGTTGCTTTCATGTATTTGCTCTTTGTAGTTTGTGTGCTTTCCTCCTGCCTGGTTTGGAATGTTCTTTGTTTGTAATAGGTGCTCAGCTCTGATTCACCTCCAGGGGGAGAAAGGAGACCCAAACATCTACTCCAGTAAGCAAAATCCTGCACCAGTCTGAGCACTTTACCAGTCTTGTGCAATTGTCTAGCTGATTGTAAATGTGGTAAGGTTATGGTGCCTAAACTCCAAGAAACAAAGTTAGATGTCAAGACTAGACAAGACACATTGGAATCCTTAGCTGCTGGTGATACATGGCATGTGGGAGGGGTATTTAAAGTTTAAAATAAGCAATCTCCTGGGAAGTTGCTCACAGAATGATGTTTGAGAAGACAACTCTACCATGTATTCCCCTAATTGCCTGGACAGCTGTAGAACAGTCCCCTGCTGACAGTGCTACAAAGGGCCAGATGTGATGCCTTCAAAAAGAAAGTCATGCACATTGTGGACTGTGCATTTGAAAGTGCTTTGGGGCAATTTCTGCCTGGGGATCTATCTTGTCTGTTTGGGGCCTTCAACTAAAAGGACTACAGCTTGAATGGATGATGCACAAGGAAAGATGACATCCTGTTTTGAAGGTAACTTACACTGACAGCAAACAGAGCTGTTCTCTTGAATGCTTGATGCTTATTCTGGAAGAACTTAAGGCTTCTATCTGAATGAGCATATTGGAAATAATAGTTACGACTGAATGTGCTGGCCACAGTATAGCTGTCTCACAACTGTGGGACATACACCCTCCTCCCAGATTAATGTAAAGTGCTACTGAAGTACCAACATGACACTTTCTTGTACTGCTCTTCCATTAGCTGGTTTTCCCCCCTGTAGATTTCTTGCACTCTAGCATACCATTTCCAACATCCAAACCCAGATCAGCAGTACTATAGGCCCTGCTCTCTCCCTTCACTGTGCTGCAGAGGTTGGAACCTCTTAAGGATGGCCATGCTTGCTAAGGTCTGACACAGACCTCTTGAGAAGGGCTTTTCTGCTCCTGTTTTCTCCCCCTTCCTCAAAATATTTTTCCAGGCACAAGTCGGTGTTTAATTGTGCATGTTTTAGGAACTGTTAGTGGTCATTGTTAATTTTCTATGATTGCCTTTATGTATACTTAAGAGAAATTGCTTCTTCCTGTTTTAAAAATGCACTGATGCATTATTGTGAAATAAAGTTAATCTGTTTGACTAATCTTACCTGATAAGAATCTTCAAATGGGAGATGATGGCTGCTTCTAGAGATCTTTCCTAGTTCTTGTTCTGTTTTCTTGTGGGAGTTAGGGTGGATCTTTTGCATAAAAGACATGCCTCACTCTCCTTTGCAAGGGTTGCCCATGGCATTCTGTAAAGGAGATTACTTTAAGCCTGACCTGTTAAGCAATCTAAACCCAGAAAACTACTCTCCTGCCTCTGTAAACATTTCTTCTTTAAATCAAAAGCAAAATTGACATTGTTAGCACGGTCTAAAAGCCTGTTTTTGCTAGTAAACACACACTGATAGTTCTCTAGAATAACTTGCAAAACTGCTTGACATAAATCCATCTGCCATGCACTTTTTCTTTTAGGCTAGAACAGAGTGATCTTCGCAAGCATGGTTGTCCATTCATCAGATTATATTGACTTTTTATTTGCACCAATGTTTTAGATGTTGACTGGAATCCTGTATGTGAGAATGACAATTTGGGAGTTTCATGATGTCCATATCCAGTAAACAGGATTTCCCAGTATCTCTGCTGTTAGTTAAGTATATGTAAAATTTGAATGTTATGTTAGCATTTTCACAGTAGCCCTGCCCACCTCCAGCAACCCTATGTAAGGGACTTTCAGCTGCAACCTTTAGTTTCTTTTTGTCCACTGCTGTATCAGGAACTGCTCTCATTACTTTTGTTTTGGCTGTTGGCCACCTGAATTCTGGCTTCTGGTTTTCCGTGCCATCTAGTACAGTGATTCCAAGAGGGGGCAGCAGGTGGGCATTCAGTCGAAAGTATTAGCATGCAAGAAAGACAGGGGGAACCAATGGCCTTTAGGAACATGGTGGAAGTGAACTGGCAGCAAAAAGGAATTGCCTAAGACAGGGGTAGGCAACCTTTCCCCTTTAAGGGCCGAGGGACTTCAGCTCCCAGAATCCCAGGAGCTATTGGCCAACATGGGACTATTGGCCAACATGGCTGAGGCTTCTGGGAGCTGAAGTCCCTTGGCCCTTAAAGGGGAAAGGTTGCCTACCCCTGGCCTAAGATATTTGAGTGAGGCACATGTGGTTTCTGCTTGTCACTGTACCGCCCAGGGGAGAAAAAGGAAATTGCAGTTGAAAGTGTTTGTCTATGAACAGGCCCTTCAGCCCCTAACTCCCAGGTAGTTGTCCACCTCTACACCAAAGGACACTGCTGAAAAGCCTGGCCGAACAGAAGCGTTAACTGCTATCAGCACCAACACTGAAAGATATCTGGAGTCTGCTTCAGTCCTCTCTGTGAGGTCTTCTGCTCAACGCAGAGCAAAGTGATTGCTGACTCACACCATCTTTGCTCTCCTAAGGTTGCCTATGCAAGCTTGGATAACCGAGTATCTTGTGCATGCCCCCAACATCACGGAAATCCTTGGAACTGGCTAAGAAGCACTGTCAGTCTCAATCTCCAGCCCATACTGGCCGTCAAAGGCTGTTGTTAACTGCCCCCAAGTCGTCAACCCTACGTATGAGACATTTCCAAGGCCCCCTGTCTTCCTCTACTCAGCTCTTTTAACTTCATGCTCGTGACCTCCCTGATTGAGTCTAACCATTAGGCATGTGGTCTTGCTCTCTACCACTTTCTACATTTCCTAGCACTATTTTCTTTTCCAGTGATTCATGCTTTCTAATGATGGCCAAAGTATGATAGCCTCAATTTGATCATCTTGGCTTCCTGGGATCTTTCTGGCTTTATTAAATTTATTAAAACTTCATTTTTGGGTGGATACATTAACTGATATCTCAAGAAATATCTGACTGAGAATCGCAAGCAATGAGATTGCTTAAGTACAGTCAGTTCTCCAGAAATTCTACATCCAGAAATTCAACCAACCATGGCTCGAAATTAAACCAAAAAGCAAACCTGTGAGTTGCCATTTTATATAAGGCAGGGGTAGGCAACCTTTCCCTTTTAAGGGCCAAGGGACTTCAGCTCCCAGAATCCTAGGAGCTATTGGCCAACATGGGACTTCTGAGAGCTGAAGTCAGCCCTTAAAGGGGAAAGGTTGCGTTCCCCTGTGCTATACCATTGTATATAATGGGACTTGAGTATCCACGGGGATCCTAGAACCAAACCCCAATGGATACCAAGGTCCCACTATTTGTTTAAATGAAGAATTCTATAGTAGCATATAATGTACCCATTAATTTATATCAAGTCAGCAAGGAAATTTAAATGTCATATTGCACTGATGGTATCTGAAGTACCAGAGGCAAGGTTAAATTTATTTAGTTCAGTATATTTTTAGCCTATTCTTGCGCTACAGCTTTGACACTGGCTACACTGTCTATTGAAACTACAGTCATCCCTCCCGATTCACAGGGGATAATTAGGAAAAATGCAAATATTTAAGTCCTATTGAATAAAATGGTGGTGTGCGCCGCAGGCGTGCTTGCCATTTTGTCCCTCCTGGCTTTCTGTCCACGGAAACTCAAGACCGCGAATGGAAAGTCAGCGAATCCAGAGGTACGACTACACTGTTTTTGCTAATTTTGCTTTACTAGTCAAAAAGAAAGGAATATGAATATCCCTGCCCATCCTCTTTCTAAAGTAGTTTCATCAGATTATACTTATGTATGGCTTTCGCTTTACTTCAGTCTTCTCAGAAATCAACTCTACCTCAATCTAGGAGGAAAGCTAGTGGAGGGGAAAATCACTTTTTTAATCACATAGCTCCACCATATGTGTAGACCCTTGTGACAAGAAAGCATCCGAAAATAAATTTTCTATTAAAGACAATCATATTAGCCCCTTCAAATTTATTAACTACAATATCAAGTCACATTGGTTAATAGGAAGTAGGTCTGGCAAGGCCAGTTTGTATTCCAAGGGATGACTATGCTCTTGCATTTAGCAAGCTCGAGCAGCAGAAGATTTAATTTAAAAATGAAGTTCCTTCATTGAAAAAGGACATTAGAAAAGACTGGTACAAAAGCCAAAAGAAGGATTTTAGCATCTGCACTCAAGTGGAGAAGTTTGGGAAGAGAAAAACTAATTTATGTACAGTTCCAGAAGTGATATCACTACCCATACCAATAATGTCTTCACCCCACCCCAAAGACCAAAGCAAATGGGTACAATATGACTTCACTGCAGCTCTACATACCAGAGTCTTAGAGAAGTTGATGGTGCTGCTTACAAGCTTACAATATTCTGTAAGACGTGACAAATTTCAAGTGTATTAATAGTTATAAAAACTTTTCATTCTACAGTAAAAAAACCCTACACCTTTTCAGAACAAATAATCCTCTCGAGTTTCCTAGAAAAGCTAAGTGTTCCAGGTGACACTGGAACGAGTCATTTCTAATTGCTTCTCTGAACTCTTCTGAAAACAAAAACAGCCAATGACTCTAGTGTTTCAGTGCCGCAGGAACTCTCCTGTGCTCGCTCTTCTTTCTTGTGGGCATCATATATATTTATGTGTGGACATTAGACAGTGATCTGTATGGCAAGTATAAGAGCTGTCACCTCCATGGCAAGAGTAGCAGGAACAAAAGTTCATCAAGACAAGCAACAGCAAGAGATGGTCCCAATTCAGAAAAAGATTGTCCTCGGTCGGATATGGTGGTGATACAGGAGTAGAGCCTTTAAAATCTCCTGCCCAGCCAGCTGGGCTCTTGTCCAACTATCAACCTACCAACAGGTTGCTGTTTAGCAGCATTCTTTGGACTGGTTCAGTAACATCCATCTTTCCAAGAGTCATCAACAGAAACAACACTGGCCTTGGGAAATCTGTCCGGAAACAAATTGAATACTTTAGACAAATATACATATTATTCTAATGAAATAAAAGCCAAACTATATGATCAGAGAACATGTGATATCCATTGCTAGACTGCACTAAGAAACTGAATACTCTGCCTTATTAAACAAACTACTAAGTCTATGTTAAACGTTCTGAAAGTCTCTTCATAATTTACTTTTGTACTGAGGTGTAAGAACACAAATATTAGTAACACCTGCGTTTTACTGCATGCCCATATATTCAGAAGCTATAACTGGCAAAAGTTTCTCCGGACATGGATATACAGCCAACAGACATAAGTTTGTTTCTGTACAAGTATATACACTTTTCCCCTACACCCACAAGATATTTCTAACAGGTATGAAGCAATACTCTGGGCTAAATGAAAATGTAATATGGACAATAGCTTCATGAAGTTGTTTCAAACATGTAACCTGCAGTGCCCCATATCAAAGCAGAATAGTTTATTCCACTTGAAATTATATCAAGAAGAAAACTGAATGGCCTGCATCATGGTACTGACATAAGCATAAGCAGACCTACATATGTCTTGGGTTATTGCAGTGCTTACCATTCTCTTGGCATTTCCTTCAACCTGCTCTACCTATTCTGCTGCAATAGCCCTCCTGAATATCCTTTTCATGGCTGGTGTAGAATTCAGGTGATCAAAAAAGTGTCTGAGATGCAGACTGGTGATATTATTCACTGACTGTTTTTATTATTATTAGCAGAAGATAACCCTCAGTCTGTATGGGTTGGACATGGGAGACAGGGGCTTGCTTTTTCTATCTGACTGATGCTCAGAACTTCTGGCAAATTACGGCCAAAGACATTTTGTTTTTCCTGCTAACATTACAGTTGAGAGAAGTGATCACACTCCTACTGCAGCTTTAGATTTGGAGCTCTTTATGTTGGCAGGGTAAGGAAAAGTGTGGAGCTCTGACTTGAATGGGTATCATGCTGGAAGCCAGAACTGCCACTATAGACAAATATCATAACCAAGTACTGTTCAATTCTTAGTCTTTTTGTTAATCACAGCCAAGCTTTTAGCACTTACCTCTTGGCTGGCTGGGTCAACTTGCTCTTCAGAGAAGATGGCCCCCCAACTGATGTTCTACCTTTAGGCAAGGCATGTTTCGCTCCTCCAGACATACTATTGTTTCTGGCTATGGAACTACCACTTGTAGACCCTGGATTAAGCGTAGAAGACGGTAACTTTCGGACTCTCCCAGCAGGACTGGCATAACCAGGTGCTCTAACTGGCGGCCGTGATGTCAGGAGAGAATTGGCACAAGAAGCTGCTTTCATTGGTTGCCTGACAGTTAAGGCAGGCTGCCCAGCACTGGAGGAAAAGCGGAGCTTACTTGGGGCCAGATCTTTAAGTGGAAGAGCAGAGAAAAAACAGTAAGTGAAACAGTAAAATTGTATGTATAAAATATATACCCCTGCTTTTCTGACCAAATGAACCTGAAGACAACATACAAAATTACAAGTAAAATATTAATATATTACAGTACAATACAGGAAGCCACTGCCTTTTGATGCCCAATTATCTGGTGACTTGCTCTCTCAACATTTGCTAATTAAGGACAAGTTCCATTAATCCAACGAGGGATCCACTCTTTCATCCGAGGCTTGCTTGGGACTGAACACCCACAGAGCTTGTAAAGCAAGCTCAACAAGGGGAGGGGGAGGCTCCAAGCCAAATGAGAGACTTTGTAAGCAGCATACACAGTCCCAAGAAGCACTCATGTTTGTCACATGGGTTCTGCTTTTCTACCAAATCTGATTTTTGACCGTGCTGCAGTCCCTAACCCATCAGATAAAGCAGGAACTTCCTATAATAAGGAAATAATACAAATGAAGGGCCATAGGAAACACAGCCATTCATTTCTAAAATAGGCCCATTGAACAATAGCAGCATATTTCATTTCTAAACTAGGCCCACTGAACAACCGCAGCATATAAAGTGCTTTACAATAACACAGCATAGTGGTGACTAGGACATAAATTAACAATGCCGCATCCAACTTTTTAAAAAGGGACAGCTGATTTCCCAGAGGAAGCTGATAAAAAGCACTCATGGCTATTGCTGCTACCTGTTTATCTAGAAGCACAAATGGATAGAGGAGCATCACCCCAACTGTAAACTTTAGTTTTATGGAACTTACTGGCAGATGGCTGCTGGATTCTAGAGAGTCTACTGGGAACCTGTAGATCTGACTCCAAGCTGCGACTATTTCTTACTGATTCCAAAGAGCGCAGACCTGTTCTGGCCAAATTAGGCATGCTATGCCGCAAATCCTCTGTGGAAAAAAATGCAAGGTCAGTGAAGATTCCAACTTCACTTACTCAACTGCTGAAGTAAGACATTCTGAAATAGTATCAAATACCTTCATTCCCAGAATATTTCAGCCTGTCTTGCATAGGACTCTGTAATGTTCTCCGTGGAGGACGGATTTGGGTGCCTGCTGCTCTACTATAGTCTGTGTTTGTGGATGGGGACTGGCACCGTGGTGAGCTGAGTGGGGATGGTGAGTATCTGTGATTGCTGTGATAGGAAAAGGAGCAGTCATCATCCTCATCTTCCAAGCTGTATGTGTCAAAATCCTGGTCACTGTAAGTGCCTCTGCGCAAGGAATGCAAAGACGCACTGGAACTGCGGCGGGAAACGGAGGCCGAGCTGGAGGCACAATCCTGACGAAGACCTAAAATATTACCAACCACAAAGCACACACTCATTGCTCAGCTGTGCTGTTTGGAGTTCTTATCCAACACATCTCAAGTGACATTTTCCTGTGACATGACCCATCATTGGTTTCTACACCAGACAGAAAAACAACCACATATTTGCTGCTATGACAATCAATGTAGGAGCAACAGCACAATTAATATTAATATTCTATCTATATCACAAGATTACAGGGCTGCATACAATCAATTTAAAACAAATATAAGTAATGGCTGACATTCAGTATTGCTGTTACAGATGCGTAACAGCTCTGTGGTCAGTAAGATTATGTAGTGTTACTGTAAAACCATGTAAACGCCATCCCAGCCTACCTTAAGAGCCATCAGCCAGACTGAGCAAAGGAAGTCTTTTCATGAGGAAGATGGCATTACCATCCCACTTCTACCAGTAAGCAAAGCTGCAACAATCAGAAGCAGCACTTCTATTGCAAATCCTTCTCACAGCCTTGCTCATTGGCAGGAAGTTGATAGAAACATCCTCCTCCTTTTCCCTGATAGGAAGCTAATGGACTTCCTTTGCCTGATCTGGCTGCTGGCACTAAAGCTGGCCTGGGCAAGTCAGGTTAGGAGATGTTAATCCCGGAACTCCTCAATGTTGATTATGCAGGCTACTGGTAGCTGTAGCCTAAAGATATCTTGAGGGAGAGATGATTCCCACCACTGCCCTAAGGTGTTTTGGGTGACAATTCCACCACATTTTAACTCTCCTAGTGCTCTTTTAGAGTCTTTATTTAACCCTGAAATAAATCAGAAGGCGACATCCAATTTGCTTCCTAGTTTAAGAAGAGCCTCTTCTGGACCTGAAACACCCCTGGGAAATGTCATTTTCAGCATAGGCTTCCCCCTCAATTTTGGGGAGGCCTAGGTGACATAAAAATGCCTTGGGACCCACAGGCTACCCTTTCCCCATTCCTGCCACACATCAGCACCAGTTAAGCTGAACTGATAATACCTGTACTTGTTTCAGAATTAGCTTAATGAAGTTTAAGTACAGGCTGTCCAATTGTGAGATAACAAGTGGAACAGTAATACTTTATATCCTTTTCATGTCATTAGATAAGACTGATGTACAGTAATTTATTTATCATAGCCATCTATCTCCAATTTCTCAAGTTGGCAATACATATGATTGTGTTATTTAGAGTGGGAGGTTTATTTGATAGTTTGAAAAACTTGTTGCAGAAGATAATGCAGCCCTAATGTAGAAGAGAAGGTAAATTTATTGTACACACTTTCTTCTTGTAGGCGGGCCATAACCTGCACATCGGTCAAGTCTTGCAGTTTGTAGCCCATTGAGATGGAGTCATCTGAGGTACTGAGTTCACTGTCAACGGAAGACTGAGAGCTCAATGCTGAATGCATGCCCAAGTAACCTGTAAGGAAAATAGCAGGAGAAAGGAGAGAAAACCAAAAATAAGAGCTACAGACTGTTTTAAAAATCCAAAATCCTAGTTTTTGCAGTCCTGAAGTCCACCCAATACTTATCTTTTCAAATTTAGACACTGCATGGATTTAGACAATGAAATCCAAGAAATTTTCTGAGAGCCATTTTTGGCCATAATTCATAGTGAACAAGTGGTCATATAATAAAATGTCTGTAACAAACCAACTGGGCAAAAGAGAAGAACAGGCTTTTCCTCAGCCCACCAAAGGCCCACTAAAAATGAGTTGCTAATCTTTAGCAAGATATTTTTTTCCTAGCTGATCTTCTCCACCACATTTTGTGGGGCATATGGGCCTAAAATATAACCTAGTGTGTGTCCAGTGTCCCACCCGATTATCCATTAGAAGTAATGATTTCCATTAGGTAACCAGTTGAGTTGCTATTTACCATGTCCTGGAACATTTTCAAGGAAATAGGAGCTTACCCAGCAATCAGAAACCAAAGCTAATTATATGGTAGGTTTCAAGTGGCAGGATGTGCATTCAGATCCTAACTGATCCTAACTCTTAATTCCCACAGACTAAACACTGAGACCAGTTATGCTTATTTCACAGAAAGTAATTAAAATTATTAAGGCAACACAGGGACTAACTAGACGAGATGCCATTCCTGTAATGAACAATTATGCCATCATATGATTGGGAGGCTTTCTTCATTCCAATCTGAACCAATGGTCCCATCCTTATTATTTGCAAATGCAGATCCAGACTTTCAATGCAGATCTGGAATGCAGCGAGGAAGCAAAATGTTATGTCCATGATATCCCATTATACCAGGCTTCGATCATCAACCTACAATTTGCTTTAAAACCATTTATGCAATTGAGTATAAAACAGAGATCACCTTACTTTATGCTGTAGAGGTCTGCAAATTAACTACATAAATCAAACCAATTCTGAGCAGAAATCCAAATGCTAAGGTAAGCTGATCAGTTGGTAGTTTGCATATACTTGTATGTATTTGTATCATTCTTTAATTGATAGTATTATGCTAGAATTTTCAAACATGTTAAGACTTTGTTCCTCTTTTTTCAATTAATTGATCTCACCATCTATTCAAATCTATCAGCAAAAGAAGGACCACTGCCTGTTTAGCTAGTTAGTAACCTCCAAATGATTCAGATAAATTAAAGCCAAAGTGTGCAAAAGTAAGTGGAAATAACAAAGCGAGGAAACAGAGGTGTAGCAAGCAAGTGAAGATTCAGTTAAAAGCTGCAAAAGAGTATACTGGGAATCTCTAACTCACATCTTGTACACACACATACCTTCATAGCTTGCTCACCAAATGCAACTAAGTATTCTGTTCCAATAGCAGCCTCAACTTGACTTGTGCCAATTTACAACATTTGAAATTTACTGCACAGTATTTCTCCAGGAATACAGATATAAATGAAAGTCTCATCCTCAGTGCATAGGAGGAGAAAGCAAGTGCTGTTTGCTGGAACTGCTGGAAGGAAGGGATTTGCTTTGCCTTCTTAGAAGGGATGTTTGCAGGGGGAAAGGGTGTTAAAATCTTGCCTTGGAGGATGAGGGGCATGAAAAAACTGGAATCTTGGAGTTTTAGTACAGCTGGAAGGGCCTTCTTCTGCTTGTTTAGGTAGGGTGTAAGCAACTGGAGTATTATTGTCTGGAAGGGTTTCTCTAGACTGGAAAAGGTAAGCTCTAATGTTTTATGATTTAGACGTCAAATTGATGATAGGTTGAGTATCCAGGTCAATTGGAACATCCACTGTTCTGCAGTGATTCCCTATGGAATTGACTCTCCCATTAATATCAGTATCAGTTTAAATCACAAGTCCAGGAACACAACCCTAATGTAAATCAAGACTTATGTGTACTTGTTTATCTGGTGGATAAATGCCCCAGATACCTGTCTCCTTTCCACCCCAAATAACAAAGAAATATTCTGACAGCCTCTTATTTGGGATCTGATTTAAACCATCAAGCACAGAGTAATTCATTAGCTTTTAAATACTGAAATTAAACATAGGTTCTGAACTCGAAAACCAATAGCGCATCAACATCAAATAAGGGATTATTCCAAGCATGTGTTAAGAGGATTTCTCTCAAGGACAAGGATGAAGAAAGTGGTCTGGTTGTAGTCTTGCCTCCAGTGCATACTGCTCACCACTCTAGAGGAAAACATTATTGTTAATGTGTTTTCAGAATCTTTGCAGGCCAAACTGTCACACAATTATCATCCCATGTCAGCACATGCTAATCGAATCCTCATGAAACACAGAAGAACTTTCACACATGCAAGTTAGAACAGCAAGTATTTACATAAACACAAAGCATGAGGGCAAATAGTCAGAGAAAAGCCTTATTTAACAAGAGGCTCCAATCAGACACTGTCCTAATCCAATGCCCTGGGAATGAAACCTTCTCTGTAAAAATAATTAGGAGCATTTAGAATTAGCAGAAACAGGCAACCACAACTGAACAAGACACTTTCCAGAAACACTAGGCAAAGGGAAGGAAAATGTACATAACTGAAGATGCCAAATCAGCCCCCAACCCCTCATGCATTCTTTGAAAGTCCCCACTGCCATGCCATACCTGAGCTGCCACAAGTTAGTAGCGATTTGTTAGTTGATTTGTAGTGCCCAGGAGAGTTTAGTGCACTGCTACAGGACCCTGTGTCTGTATTTAAGTTATGCACACTTGGAGAGGCCAGTGGACTGCAATACAGGGATTTCCACCTATTGGCTAGAGGAAAATACAAGAAAGCCATGAAACATTACTTCTTTAAACACTGATACTGAGGGAAGGAAACAGAAAAGGTCAAAGTGTATTTGCATGTGTAACATATCAGATATAACCCTGAGTTTTGATACAAACCAATAATTTGTTAGAACAAGTTAGGGGTTAGAAAAAATGAAGACAATTCTCAGTTACTTATTTGCAGTTCTCTCTTAATACTGCAAGCTTGCGACTGTTAGACTAACAAGGTGACTGCTGCTGCCTGATTTTACAATACCCATCTTTTATAATGCTGGTAGACTCTGGACAACTTAAGAGGTTACAATGAATTCCAGACAGATGAGAAGAAAAGCCATCCAGGCAAAAGAAGGGTCACTCTCCCCATAGAAGGGATCCATGATTTCCCACCTCTCAGGTTTGAAATTCTGGAACTGCAAATTCACATGACTCACAAATTTTCCTCTTGAGCAATTCTAAAAAAGACCTGTCAATTTCCATTCGGTACAGCTACTGTGACATTAACATTTACACTAGTAGAGCAGCCAGCCTATCCTAGCCAGCAAGAAGAGTTTTGGTCCTCACTACCTAGTATGTCACAGAACAGAATAGTACCAGTTCTATGTCAAGGCATTTATGACCATCCTATAAAATATAAAAGGGCATTCCTTATGAGATAGCAGACAGTGGGGCCAGATGCAGGTATAGCGGTCTCTTGCGGGTGATTACTGTGGGCCACACAGAATGGGGAAAAGCCAAAAGATATGGTCCTCCTCACAATGTTGCATTAAGATACTGTCATGATGCAGTTTTGGAGGGCATGCTACAAATGACAGAAGCCAGAAATAATATTCCCAAGGTGCTTGGCCCAAAGACATTGAAATCAAAGAAAAAAAATTATTAGCCATACCTCAGATCAAAGAGCAGTTACCGGTAACACTGAGAGTTTAAAAAGGAGTGGTATTATTAATACACAGAAGAGTCAAGCTTTATTTTGAATCATCTTGTCCTTGAAATCCCTCAATTCAGAATTGTCCCTCATACATAATGGTCATTTAGATTCTTTGAAAGCTAATTAAATGTCTTCTAGGGAGACCAACTCAACCATAAAGTAGAAAACAGTAGCATAAACAGTATAAAAATATATCAGTTCCTTTGTTTCCCACATTTTCCTCCTAATAACTCAAAATTAAGCTGTTGGAAAATTAAGTTATTCTTTTTTGCCTAATATATATTTAAAGCCACTTTGAAAATCATGAGACTAACATTTGGCCACAAGCAGCAGGGAATTATACCGCATGCATGCCTCTCTGAACAGTCTGAAATGATGCCAAGTGACAAAACTAGGCTTTGGAGAGATGTGTCTTTCTCTCCACTCTCTAGCTGTAAGAGCCTACCCTGTATTCTACAGCTGGCTTTATTTAAGCTAACCATAGTGCTGTGCCATGATGGGAGAAAAGAGCTGTGGAAAAAGTTGGGGGAGGGGGAAACATTTCCAAAACAGGAAACCGGAGGGAGGAAGGGTGAGAGAATGTAAAAATCTTTAATGAAATATATTTTAAACAAATATTGTTAACACAACCAACACACAGTGATGCAAGTCACCACTGTGGTATATACAATTTGCTTTTGTCTTAACCAATCTAAGAGCAGGAGACTGCCAACCATACTGCCCCTGAGACATACCAACTCCAAAATGGTTACTCTTCTTGCCTCCTTCCATTTCTTCCATTTTCTGCATCACATGAAAGCTAGTGATGAATGCCTGAACACTCTCACACACAAATAAAGGAATTAACATATGAAAAGAGCTAAACCATTTGTTTCAATACACACAAAGCTTTTTTTCTGAATTCCATTACATTCAGAACCAACTATAGATCTTTCAAATGCCAATTATCAGTTAGCTCCAGATTTACAGATGTACAAATAGTCTGGCAGTAAACTTCTCTGTCCTTCTCCCCACTGTCTGCCTGAAAATATTAAGAGAGCTGGAAATCCTGATGACTAGAGTAGTGGGCAGATCTCCAGAAATCTAACAGAAGCACCTTCTCTCAGCATTGATAAAAGACCGATCCTGGATCTAATCCATTGTGTAGAGAAATAAATTGAATTATGCTATTATTTTAAGGGTATTTTATTTACTGGGATGGAACAGAATATAAATAAGAGATTCAGTCCCTTTAACTCTTTCTAGCATTTTAAATATTTGATGTTATTGCTTTACTTTATGACACTCTTAAGAGTTTAACAGAAGGATAGCATAAAAAAATTAAAATAAAGGCTAACTTGTGCATCTGCAATTATTATGAATGGTGGGGAAAGTACTAAAAATATTTCTTGCTTTCTTTCTGTATAAGAACACTGATGCTTCATATTGCTGAACTCTGACCTTTCTTCTATTTACTATTAAATAGGAGGCTTGCATTTTCAGTTTTATTTTCCTATTTTTCCAACTGGTAAAACTATTTCTATGAGTTAGCAGGCTGCTGCTCTATCTGTAACAGTGGATTTATTTGCAATTATTTTAATTATAAAATGTCATTTAAACATGTGGCTTTGTTTAGAAGAACTGGCTGGTGAAACAGTGCAAATCAAAAAAGAAAAAGATTCCTTTATGATTTCAGGACAGCATTTAAAAAGCATCCACATGCTATGTGAGATTACTTAAGTTGTTTCCCTAGTATCGTTGCGAAAACAGGCATCTTCAGGCCAAGGATCATGTAAACCATCTTGTCTTAAGCAAACTTAGGAAGATTATCTCTATGGCATCCTTTCCAGCCATTAGTACTAATGCCATCTGCCTTAAATTCCAGTAAGAAAATGCTAAAGAGCAAAGCAAAAGATCAGGATATCATGACGGACTAAACACATTCTGTTGCATGATTTTAGAACAGTATTAATTTACATACATTTAGTTCCAAGAATTCAGTATTCAGACTTTTCCAAGATTTCAGTATTCAGACTGGGAAGGGCTAAACTGTTCAACTCAACTTTAAAACAGTCTCCGTTATCTGGAATTCTTCAATGTGAATTAAAATTATCTGCATGGGTGGCTGAAATAGTGACACCTTTGCTTTCTGATGCAAAACTCTGTACACAAACTTTGTTTCATGCACAAAATTATCAAAAATGTTGTATATAACATTACCTTCAGTCTATACGTATAAGGTGTATACAAAACATGTTTAGACTTTGATCCCATCTACAAGATATCTCATTACGTATATGCAAATATTCCAACATCCAAAACACTTCTGGTCCCAAGCATTTTGAATAAGGAAAACTCAACCTGTAAAGTGTGTTTATTAAGTTAAACAATGTTAAGCTAAATGATGGAATTTTATTCTTCTTTCACAGTGGCCACACAAGGGACACATTATATTCTAATATCTTTCATATACAGCTCACCTACCTTGGTCAAGTCTGCCGATAAGGGTACGGCAGGCTGCCTCTGTCTCTGGACTGGGGTTGTCCAACACCTGCCTACACCATTTCAGGGGTGATTCCTTTTCACTGGTTGGTGGCTTTCTTGGAGAGACATACAGCCTTAAGCAGAATGATGGGAAGATTAAGATGTCAGTTCAGCAAATAAAACACATTTCAGTCTGCATACTTTGTAAGCTTATAAAAAAAATTCAGCAAGAACTACATTCAGCAAGAGCTACATTAATTGCACCATATATGAAGCAAGTAGGCATACAAAACAAAAAAACAAAACAAAAACAAAACCCAAGCCAGTTACAAACTACACAGCACCACCCTTTTTCTTATCCAGAATAATATACGAACCGGGGAAGTCTGTTAAGACCCAGTGCTACAACGAAGAATGATACAACTGTAACTTTTGTCACATTAAACAGCTTATGGTTAGAACAGATAAGAGAGGCAGAAAATGTGTTTCAGTAAAATATCAAGAAGTTCATTTTTAAAAGTGCTTAAAGATTGCTTCAGATTATGAAGACTGTGCAAGAGAAAAAATGCATCTATAGTCAACAGGAAGGATATGAAAAAGTTATGGGAATCTGCAAATTTCAGTGTTCAGTTCTCTATTGGCACTTCTTTAGAGAAAGAAAGAAAAAAGCACTTCATAATTTAGCTGAAGGGAAACTTTAAAAAAAGTTTTAAAAACTGAGGAATTCTTCCATTTTATTCGGAACAGGAAAACATGTATATTAATTCATTTAAGACTTACAAAGTTCTGTTTGACTGCTAACCTTTTTCTGCACAAAAACATTTTTATTTTTTTACTCCAATCAAGCAGTACTCAAAACATTTTATCTTATCGAGTATTTCACACAGTATAAAGTTGTAGTTATACCACAATGATTTTAAGTAGCTCATTTTTATGAAGGTACCTCTCAGCCTTGAATTCATATTGGTATCTCTCTCTCTCATACACAGAGAGAAACAATATGCTTGACAGTGAATAACAGTGAGCTATGGTGATAGAATATTCTAACATTTAAGTTTTAAATAGGCATTTTATTAGTAAGCAGTGGGTGATATGACATTACTTCAACAGAGAATAAGGAAGACTCATAACTCCCTGAAGGATAAAATACAATCTTGCAGTATTAGCTATCTGCAATATTAATACGCAATCAACAACTGCCATCAATGTCGTTATCCACTTCTGCATTGTTAATAGTCATGGATAGTTCTAAGTAATTTCTTAATTATTTCAATGGCATAGGAATTTTTACAACACATATCAGTCTCAAAATAATTATTTCACAGGAGATTATAAATGCACATCTCTTCCCAGCAATTATTTTCCATACAAAAAAAAACCCAAGAGAGGTTTACAGAATTAAGTCTCTCTTGCCGTCAGTTACTTCTATTCATTTTTTAAATTATATGTCACCAGGAGTAGTAGCTTAAGATCAATTCACACAAACTGACCTCAATCAAACAGTTAGTTCCAACTAGAATAAAACTATTAAATCAGTTGAATTTAACAAATAAATTAAATAATGATTTAATAAGTTCTCATAAACTCAGTAAGTGCACTCATTCTAACTGGGATTTAGACCTTTGATTTATTATGTGTACATTTAAGATATTTAAGCACCACGCAATCATGTAGTAACAGGACTATACATTAAAGAAACAGGTGTCAATAACTGCATCAAGTCTGTCACTTATGTATAAAGCACTCCTGACTCCCCAAACAGGATGTCATGCCAACACTTCTCCCTAAGGTTTCCAAGCTCAGCTTGTGTCTTTTTTAACGATTCACAGCAGATGTAGTATAGTCCTCCCTCCGTTCTCACAGGAGATCCGTTCCGGACCCCCCCCCCACGAAAACGGAAAATCACGTATATTCAAGCCCTATTGGCTTGAATGGAGGTGCGCTCCCGCAGGGGCATGCAGGCACACACCATAGGCATGCGCCCCATTTTGTCCCCCTCCATTTGCCTCCCATGGATAAGCAAGGGATGTAGATCCCAAGTCTGCGAGAATGGAGGGAGGACTGTAGTCTCTTCCTCCTTCATAATAAAATACAATGTACTGTATTTATTTATATCCTCACCATACTACCATGTTCTCTGATGGCCAGTGGGACAAAACTATTGTTGATGTCTTTATGAGTGCTTCCCTCATACCCATTTTGATCTGTCTGCTTCCAGAGCAATTTTGAATGACAGCCCAAGTGTCTGCCTTTTGCTCTGATTTTACACTTATGAAAAGTTGCTAATAGTGACAAACTCTAGTTCAATCTGTTTGGACAAGGATTAAGATCTTGAATTTTTAAAAACAAACAAACAAACAAACCTCAAACATAATAGAAATTAATGCCATAATCTGGTGCCCTCTTAATATGAATCTTTGAATTACCCAGAATTTAACCCAGTCTCCCATTGTACATACCAGCTATCATCTTCAACACTGCCACTCTCAAGTTCTAATACTTCCACTTCATCCAGAGCTGTCTCGTTCAAAAGGCTGTCTACATTTGCACTCTCTTCGCTCATTCTCAAAACTGGCTCAACACCTTTGGGGGTGAAGTCCTCTACCAGCACTGTGCTGTCAAAATCCCAATTGGAAACGTCATTTGTGTCGGCATCACCGAACTGCATTTCCACATTGCTTGCAAACTCAGTATTGGAAGGTCCTCTCTCAGAACCACTGGCACAGCTGTGCTGTACCACTGCATCTACATCATTTTTCAAGAACTCACCACACTCTTCTGCTTCTGACCTCATTTTACTTAGTGCTGAATGCAAGTCTGCCACTATCTGTAGTTCCTGCTTATCCATCAGTGTGTTGATGCTATTATTAATTTCCATCCCATTGAGCCTGGAATTGCAATTATCCACTCCAGTGCCAGCTTGGCTCAGCACATTTGCCTCTGGCAAACTTCGGAGACTTCTAGTTCTCAACTGCTGATTCTGGAGCTCGAGCCTCCTTACAAGTTCTTGCAATTTTCGGACCTCTTCCAGCTCAGAGCCCACCTGGTCAGCCACTGGCTCAACATCTGGACCCATCACACAGTTTTCTGTTGAACCTCGGCCCAGTTCATTTCCAAGACCGTGATCTGGCTGAATTATAGGGGCACTCCCAGGAACAACCATCTTCATGGAACCCCTGAAGAATCTTGCTAAAGAAAACACATGAAAATATGTTTTAACAACAACAACAACAACAACAATAGTGAACACATCTAAACTTGATATACCTGTTCTCCTCAAAACTTAATTATTCAGGGGGGCAAGAAACATAAAGTCAGGGAATCTAAAGTTAGTTCATCTGCAAGGATAGTATCTGAACTGGTTACACAGACATAAAGTACATGTTCCCAGTACAAACAGCAGACATGATAAATGTTACCAAAAAGGCAACTAATCTGCATAAAGCATGTAAGCACATACTAATAATTTGTATATGCCAGATGCTCTGTAATTCTCCTGCTTTCACATGGAGCTGCCCACACAGAAATAATTGCAGGAAGGCTGCTTTAGTTCCGTGAAGCCAATTTGCAAATGATAAGACCAATGCTCATTTGTCAAATATCTCTGGTTAAACTGGCAATAGCTGCAGGCAAAATCTCCCTAGTTAAAGACTTTGAGACAACTGAAGTTGAATTTACCTTTTGACTAAAACTTGGAAGGACTTCTAAACAACTGCATCACAATTCCTGGTGCTCCAAGAATTTTGCAGTCAACCTCTACAGAGTTTAACCAAAAATGTATCTCTGTCTCTAAGACAAATAGTATGTACAGTATATGTCTTTGCTAATATATCTGAAATACCAACCTTCCAGAGCAGTTGCAGCACCATTTTAAGGAGATAATTTCCTTGTATTGAGATTGTTAGTTTCAAAGGTACTAAAAGCTCCTCTCTACATACTGACTCTACAGACTAACACAGCTATATCTTTGAATTCCTTGTATTAAATTGACAGCTTGGTTCTATGTGCTCACCTTGAAGAAAGGAACACTGAGCATATGAAAAAATATGGGAAAGGATGTTGCTACCATCCCAGATATTCACATTAGAACATGACACAAATCTATTTCTACAGCCATTGGGAAGAAGTGATCCTGTGATGAAATGAAAGATCACCAGCACTTTTATTACAGGATAATACAGGGAAGTGACGATCTGTAATGTTTGAACTGGAAAACATTTAGAATTTCCTTGTCATAAACCACTGAACAACATCCCTGGAGTTCAGCTTGTACAATACATTGTATTTTTGGAAAACCAGTTACACATACACAGAATTGTTTTGACTGGTCTGAAGTTCAGTTCTCATCTACAAACTGAATGGTTATGTTGACACAAGGAAGGGTGTGTATGGAACCACCTCGTCAATAAACTTTAAACAGAGTACATAATATATAGGTCCACATAAGAATGATGCCATGCAACACACTCATTCTCATTACCATCATTCCTAATTACAGATGCTGTGATCCAAAAAGGAATGCATGAGGACATGCAGAGCAACAAAGGCACTGTTTTCCATTATTAGTATATTAAATGGCCTTTCAACTAGTAAGGCTGTTATTAACTTACAATAAACACATTTTCTATGTTGCATTGCTCAAGTTCATAAGTCTTGAGAAATCAAATAGCTAAGCTAAAGGTTCTGCTTAAGATCAGTATAATCTCAATTTATATATGTCATCTGGAGTGGCAAGCTCATGCTTACTTTAAATAAAAAACACTACTTCAAAAGTGAACTCACTCTAATGTAAGGAGCACTGTACATGATTTTTAATACAACTTTCATTAGAAAACAGAACAGAAGAAAGCAGCCACTTATGATTGAAAACACACACACACTTAAGAAAATCAGCTTTTAGAACAGTCCTTCAAATCTTAATGCCCAGTCACTGCCATCACAAGAGGTTTCACCTATCATCTGATGACTACAAGGCAACATCCGTCATCTGACTATGAAATATTAAATAATTCACAGCAAATGCAAGGTATCAGAAGCTCTACAAAATATGGCAAGTTCTTTTTCTTCCATCTCTGCCAACTGAAAAGCACCCAGTCACAACAGCAACAGCCTGGTCTGAATGGATGTCCTCACAGGCCAACAGAGCAGCTTGAAGAAACTCATAGAAGAATAATCACACATACAACAACCTTCCCCCCCCCCAAAAAAAAAGCAAATAAGGGGGTTACACTGGAAGGAAGATCTGGAACAGACACACAAAGTAGTTACCATCCAAGGAAGGCCCTCTTCCTTGGGAGACAGGCAAGCGCTTTGGCCAATCCCCTCAAAACAATGAGGAAGGGGAGGAATCTAGGAATCTGCAGGTCCTCCAATGCAACTCTATGGTCAACATCTGC
>CM034705.1:15683928-15708535 GCA_020142125.1 Phrynosoma platyrhinos | reverse complement strand
TATATATATATATATATATATATATTCAAGCCTTGGATCCAGAATCCGTGGATACAGAAGATCAACTGTACAGAATGTCATTAAAAGGTTATGCGGTGCAAATGCAATGCAAACTCCAGGCAAGTAGTTCTACTTGTGGGTTTTTTGTTTTTAACAGAAGCCCAAAAGCAGAGTCTGGTGCACATCTGGCTGCTTTATAGTCAATACAGCTGCATTACATATGGTCATTACAAGAACCATATGCCATTAAGGATTGGTGCCAAAGCTTTCTTGTTCTTTTCTCCTTCCCCTTTCCTCTGTTTTGCATCCTATCTTTTTAGACTTGTTAGCCTGCGCACATTGGGATCTTGTTTTTATTCATCTGTAAATAGTACTGGGGACATTTTTGCATGAAGAATGGGGCATAAATATTTTAAATAAAGAGGAAAAAGGAGCTTCCTAGCAGGATGGAGCCAATGGCCTTTGCACCCCATAAACCATATGGTGTGATGACCTGTATTTGTTGTTATTGCGTGCCTTCAAGTCATTTCCGACTAAAGGAGACCCTAAGGCAAACCTAGCATGCAATTTTCTTGGCATGATTTGTTCAGAGGAGGTTTGCCATTGCCTTCCCCAGAGGCTGAGAGCGTGTGACTTGCCCAAGGTCACCCAGTGGATTTCATGGCTGAGCAGGGAATTGAACCCTGGTCTCCAAGTCACAATCCAACACTCAAACCAGTATGTCACACTGGCTCGGTACAATCCTATATCTCAGTTATTAAATCAGGTTCCAGTGCTATCAATATATAGATATACACTCCGAACACCTGTTGTCCTGTGCAAGAGAATAGTTTTTTTTTTTTTTGTGCAATAATGATGTTCTTCAATCTTATTATTTGTTTTCTAGTTGAGAAGGTTCCCCATATGAACCTGCATCAGGACCAAGGTGACAGACTCCCCTACCTTTTTTTCCCTTTTATATATTTTATTGATTAAAACTTAAAATACACATTCATTCAATACACAGTCAATACATATAAATATATATTATATACTTATTACTAAATCATCTTATTGTATCAAGCCATCGTAACATATATTCCAAATATACTCCCAATACATCTAGGCATTTCCAGGTGAGGAGGAGTTGTCTTAAGTTATCTCAATATATCAGTTAATAATTGTGCTATTCTAATTCCTTCATTATATTCCTTATCTTTCTTTCTTATTCTCTGCTTGTCATTGCCTAACTATCTTCCTTCATCATGAGATTCCCCTACCTTTTTGAATGGCTGCTATTCAAATAGCTGGCAGTGCTGTAGCTTAATTTCTCCAGTTCGGATAAGTCAACCATGCTGTGACTAGCAAAAGAAAGGAAAAAAGACAACTCGATCACTGCATTCAAGAGCCCCTGAAAAGCTCAAGGATCTCTCACATTGCTCATGAGAATTCCTGGTTGTTGTTCAATTTTTATAACAAGAAGAAAGGTATATCAGACTATAAAGGTATTGGTCTAGGATTTTATACTATGTATTTTTATTGTTGTTAGCTGCCCCGATTGTGCTCAGAGGGGCGGGATATTATTATTATTATTATTATTATTATTATTATTATTATTATTATTATTATTATTATTATTATTATTACACTCTGTAGTGGAATGGAGCAGGTCTCAGATAAAATACATGTGAGACTGAGGCTGCATCTGCACTGCAGAATTAATACAGTTTGACACTGCTTTTAAGTGCTATGCCACAATGCTGCAGAATTCTGGGGTTTGCAATTCTGTGAGATATTTAGCCTTCTCTGTCTGGTGCCACAACAAACTACAAATTCCATAGCATTGAGACATGGCAGATATAGTGGTGTCAAACAGCATTAATTCTGTAGTGCGGCAGCATCCTGAGTCCCAGATATCAGAAATAAAGCTATGCCAGACAACATTTGCATTGTGCAAGAAGCACTCAGGGGACAGATACTGATCAGAGATGTAAGACTGCTAGAATTTTTTTAAATTAATTTTTTCATTAACAAGCAAGTGGACATTTTCAGGAAAAAATGGGGGGAAATGTGATATTTAGATTGAAAGTTACCATAAAATGTATCATATTTAATTTTGTCTGACATAAAGTGATCATGTTTGCTATATTAAAATTACAATTTATTAAAACTATAATTACAAATGAAAACTTATTTTAAATTGTCTTCTTTTTCTTTTTCTTTTCTTTTCTTTTTTTTGCTACAAATGAGCTAGAACTGCCCTTAGCCCCATATTAAAAAGGACTTTTCCAAGGGTGTTGTATTAATTTTTTGTATAGTTTTATTTTTTTATTATTTTTTATTGTTGTTTTCAATTGTTTCAACATTTTTAATAGTTTAATTCTTTTGTAATATTGATTTTCAAATGGTTTTAGCTATATAGCACTTATTTTAATTTGTCTTGAGTCCCACTTGTTTTACATCTTTCCTGTACCTGTGCCATTTCTCCCCCATTATGCCAAGAATGGAGAGACATCTTCAGAACCTTCCTGCAGCCATTTTTGGTATCAAAATGTGCAAACTGAGACAAGAAAGCCTGGAGGCAGGGGGATGGACCCCCAAGTCCATGGACTAATCAATACATAAAACGTATATTGACACATTGACCCATCCCTTCCATATTGCATTTCATTACCTGTTATAACGTGGTGAGGACGATAACTCAGTGCTGTTGACTGACTCTTTCACAAAGAGGAGGCCTTTACTATGGACAAATAGAGAGGAACATTGGTCTCAGAGAAGACAGTGCAGATAGCCAATATAGCCAATATAATACTAAAAGTAAGGGGTAAGCAGACATTTTTTCCTGGGGGCTGCCTATGACTGCATTAATGCATATATTGCCATACATAGGTGAACACATACCCATTTGCACCCCATCCATAAGAGATTCCACCTAAACACTTGGAAGAACTTCTTGGAAGTAAGAGTTGTTCAATGGTGGAACACATACTCCCTTGGAGAGTGATGGAATCCATACGCATACACAGACTTCATCCTATCTAAACAACTTGAGATGCAGAGGTTTAGATTTGTTGTTTAACTGGAGAAAACTGGGGTGGGTGGGTGGGTGGTGGACTTCCTCTGCGTTCTGCTTTCCTCAGTGAAACCATACTACTGATAGTTGTCATGAGTGAGTTGATCATGAATCAACAGTGTGATGCAGCAGCTTAAAAGTCCAATGTGCATCAACAGATTGCATCAATAGAAGTATAGTGTTTAGAGACCAAAGGAAGTAATAGTGCCAACCAATTCTGTTTGGCCAGACCTCACTGGAAGACTGCATCCAGTTATGGGCACCACATTCAAAAAGGATGTGGACAAGCTGGAGCATGTCCAGAGGAGGACAACCAAAATGGTGAAGGGTCTGGAAATTATGCCCTATGAGGAGTGACTTAGGGAGCTGGGTATGGTTAGCCTAGAGAAGAGAAGGCTAAGAGGTGATATGATTGCCCTGTTTAAATATTTGAAAGGATGCCATGTTGAGGATGGAACAAGCTTGTTTTCTGCTGCTCCAGAGACTAGAACCCGTAGCAATGGATGCAAGCTAGAGGAAAAGAGATTCCACCTAAACACTTGGAAGGACTTCTTGGCAGTAAGAGTTGTTCAACGGTGGAACACACACTCCCTCGGAGAGTGATGGAATCTCCTTCCATCTAGATGACCATTTGGCGGGTATGCTTTGATTTGAGTTCCTGCATGCAGGAGGTTGGACTGGATGGCCCTTGTGGTCTCTTCCAACTCCATGCCTCTATGTGTGCAATTGTGCAAGAGGATACTCATCCCCATGCACCATTTTGCTTATTTAAATCATGCTTTTTGGAATTTATATATTCTTAAAATATTTTCAAGCTGTGGATGCTTGAATCTGTGGATAAAAAAATCCATGGATTTGGAGGGCTGACTATATGAATAAACAAATGGCTGTTTAGAACTTTAGTGCCACCTGCCTAAGGTGCTCATCTTTGTGGCAATAACACATGAGTGAATTATACAAATATACACAGCAGTTTGCAACAGTCTTTACCTTCTGCTGTCTGTATCACAATTGTCCTTGTAGAAAGGTACCCTATGGCTTCTTGAGGAATCAGTCCCTGGGTCATTTCTGAATGGGTAGTAGATCCTACTAGGAAGTAAAATTCATTATTAGCAAGCAGATCAGTTTTAACAAAAGAGTGAGAAACAGATGACATGTCATCTTGTTTCTTATTTCTAAAATGGTTTTAACTTTGTTGTTTTAACGTATGTTTTAATGTTAGGATTACTTCATTATATTTTAACTTTTGCAATTAATGTCTCAGTTTTAACTTTTTAAATTATTGTAAGCCATCTTGAATCCCACTTTGGGAGAAAGGTGGGATATAAATCCCAGAAATAAAGTAAAATAATAAATGAATAAATCTTTAAAACAGAGGAACGGGATTTTTTTCCCCAAACAACTGTGTATACTCAGTTTGAGTATTTCAAATGTTTCTTCCGCAAACTGTGGCTTTGTCCACTTTCTACCTTTTTTATACCAGTTGTTCTTAGCAACCTAGACACTCACTTTGCAAAGATAATGATTTTTTTTCCAGCTTTCAAGCTGCAATATTTTATTGTAGTGAAAAGCCAGCCCTTTCTCCAGCTAACATCCTCCACTTTAGTTCTGAGTACACTAAGTGAAAAATTAACTGCAAAAGTATTACAGGCTCCTATTAGATACTGAAGTTAAAATACTGTGTGTGTTATGTGTACAGGTTTCTATGCATGTTTGTGTGTGCTGTGGGTTAGCTGGTCGTTTGCAGGATTTCCTGAATGTTCGCTGGAGCGTTGTGAGTTTGTTTCACAGAAAAAATGTAGTCCTTATTTGTTCTTGTGTGCCTTCAAGTTGTTTCCGACTTATGGCAACCCTGACACGAAGGCAGAGTTTGCCTTTGCCTCCATCTGAGAGAGTGGGACTTGCCTAGGGTCACTCAGTGGGTTTCCATGGCCCAGTGGAGTTTTGGACCCTAGTCTCCAGAGTCATAGTGCAAACTGCCAGAAATAGTGCAAATTGAGTCCACTTTAAGGGTTACAGTTAGTGCTAGGGAATAATGGGAATTGTTTTTTTCTGAGACGTTGAGCCTTCTCTGTCAGAGAGCTCTGGTGCCACAATAAAATACAGTTCCCATGATTCCCTAACCCTAACCCTTAAAGTGGACTCAATTTGCACTATTTCTGGCAGTCTGCAAAGGCCCTTAGTCCACTGTTCAAACCACTACTCCATGATGGCCCTTGTGGTCTCTTCCAACTCTATGATTCTATGATTCTGTGAATAACAACAAGAACAACATTCCTTTGAAGATGAACCCATTGTATTCTAGAACTCTTGGCTTCCTTCCTTCCTTCCTTTATTAGCTAATTATTTGTGTTGTCCACATGAGCTATTTATGAAGCTCTACCATAATATGTGTTGTTTCCCAATGCAGTTATTGGAGATTATCACACGGGGTAAGAGGGGGATCGCTCCCATCCTTACCCCATCCTTATCAGTTCCATGCTTATCCAGTCCTTGTCCCATCAGTGGCCTTGTCATTGTATTAACATGAGTTTCCATTAATACAAACTGATGGGGCCATGCCACTTCAGGGACTGGAGAAGGATGGGATAAGTGCGATGTTTGAAAATCTTATTGCAATCACGCAAAAAGAACAGGTCACAGATGCGATAATGAAGACATTGAGTAATAATGGGACAGGAAGGATGGGACAGGGATGGGACAAGGATGTCCCTTCCCTCATGTGATAATCTTCATTGTGCATATTTTAATTCTTGTGCATTCCACACAATTGCCCCTTAGATAACACTCTATAGATATGTGTAATTGGCACAATCTGCCCAGGCCTGCCTAAGACAAATTGCTGCAGAGATCCAAAGAATCTTGAAGGCAAATATAGTCACAACATGTATGAGTTCATACAGCTTCTACATGTTCTCTGAGAACATCCCTAGATAACAACCTAGCAGTGGTAATATGGAAGATATTTGGATACACAAGACTTAGATGGGAACCAAAAGTGTGTAGCCATCGAATGTTTTACGCTGAACAGCAAAGGAAAAGGAAAAAATAAACCCTGATCTCATAGTTCAGATTTCAAAATTTCTGTAGCACAGTTGAATGGTGAGTACTACCCCCGTGAAAAATTCAAGCTAGAACTTTGAACTGTTCAAAGATTGTATGTGGAAGGTGATATTCATAGAAAGACCAGCCAATAATCCAGAAATGTGGGACAAGAACAATTGGGCAAGACTTATAATAGGCCTGATAGTTGATGATGATCAGTTAATTCAGATTAGAAATGAAAGTACAGCAAAGAGGGCATGGACTGTACTTCAACAATTGGGGTTCTTTATTTTTAAACCAGATTTAAAATTGACAGCTCTTTAGACAAAATATGCCTTCAAATAAAGGATTGCCCTCTGGCAGCCTTTCATACAGAGGATTGTTAAGCTGGACACTTGGCCACCCCATTTCCTAGAGCTTTCTTGCTGCATCTTTTGGTCACTGTACCTTCCAGTGCTGAATGCTTGGTTGTTTGGGTATGATGTTATTCCATATTTCATGCTTCTGTTGTATGGTTGGTTGCTCAGGTATGATGACATCCCACGACTACTTTCAGATGATCTGAAGGTATTTTTAGCTCGGCGATCCAGAAATGACAATGTCCTGCTGCGGCCACTCTCATTGGGGTTGTAAACTGAGCTGCCCAAATAGGTTGGCATCCTATGATTTGCCTCTGACATCCCATAAGCAACCCCTCTGGAGAGTCTAAAAGAAATCCTAATTGTCATATAGTAAAATCTCTCTGAGGATAAGTGCATTGGCTATTTAATAAGATTAACAAGAGTAGTTAATCCATGCACATGGAGAGACTGTTTACCTGGTAATGCAGGAAACAAATTCAGTAGCACCATGTTTGTTATGGGGAAAAAAATGGTGTTGCCCATATCTGAAACTAAAGTGATAATGAGCCAGTTTGGAAGACTTGGCATGTATTAATATGTAATAATAGATAAGGATATATTTTCCCCAGTATAAAGCAGCTGAACAGAAAAGAAACCCACATCATATGGTTGGGTTTAGAGAAACAACATCAAATAGTTTGTGAACTGCAAACTATCATAATGTTAAAGAGGAACAAGAGTCAAGACAACAAAGGCTGAAGCCTCAAGCATAATAACTTAGGTGTAAATTCCATAGACGTCAATGTGTCTTGCATCCAAGTAAAATGTGTTTGGAATTAGAACAGAAAGCTAATAAAGGAAAATATATTTGACCAATGCAGGATCAAAAAAGGAAAGAAAAGATCCAGAAAGGAGGGATGCAACACTAAAAATGGCCCCAATCCAGCTAAGTCTTATAGGAAAAAAAATAGAATAAGTTGATTTCAGTGTTGCAATCAAAACTAACTTTGAGTTGAATTGAAGCCATGTATAAGAAAGGAAGTATATGAAAGGCAATTATCAATAGGAATGAAAACAAATAGCCAAATTTCAAATGAGGTGTATCGCCTGAAGCATGCTCAGTAAGAGTGTTTCTTTGAGCCAAGATGTTACTTAGGAATATTTGGCTATTTGAAATGAATTCAGATCAGCAGAATGTAAGTTTGTATATTTGGAAGATGAAGAAACTGTTTGGGAAAATTTAAGAGCCCACAGCATCCACCTTTGAGAACTAAGTAGAAGAGTAATGAACCCACAAAACAGCAGAGAAAAGTAAATAGGTCACCATGGACATGATATATCCAATCTAGATATATCACTATAGTTTCCAGAATCCCCCAGCAGCAAGGGCAATGCTCCCAAAATAACTTTTCCTAGCTCCAGTCCGATCCTAACTAGGGCTTTGGTACAACTCTCCATAATATAACTCAATTAACTACCAAAATGCAGGTTATAGTTTACATCAAAAGAAAGGAGAGTATTATTTATAATAAGACACAACACATACATAATTATTCCAATAACAGAATACTTATTGTCACTCTGCAAAGAAAAAGTTTTCATAAGGATGTATCCTGTTCAGCATTCTCATTAACTCCCTGTTAATGGACAGGATGGAGTCCTATTTGTCACAGTACTTAATGATGCAAAAATAAAAGGGGACTGAAAACAATTTTAAAAAATATCCTAGGATTATACTTCAAAAATCAATGGATGGAAAACTATAAAGCAAGAAAATACTATTCAAAATTAGTCATATTGCTGATGGGTTATAGGAAATCACAAATTAAATATTCCAGAAGTACTGATTGAGAGAAATCAGATTTCTAAAATTCTGGTATTGTTATGATAACAGTGTCATTCCACATAATAATAAACACACAAGTTTTTCTTGCCAGCACAAGAAGCCTGCAGACTAATTTAAACAGATGGAAAGTAGACAGAGGAGGAAACAGTTTAGAAAAACATGGCAACTCAAGTATTCAACATACTAATTTTGGAACAATGAAGATTCATTTAAAAAAAATAACTTCGGGAAATAAATTATTATTATTATTATTATTATTATTATTATTATTATTATTATTATTATTTAAAAAATTAATCTTCATTGTTCCAAAGTTAGTATGTTGAATAAATTTCCTGAAGAGGAAAGAGTACTTGGGACAAGAGGTAATTGGACTGAAGTTACAACAGATTTAGGATGAATGTCTGGAACAGTTCCTTAATCATGAACCATAGCAGAATCATGATAATCTATAGGAGATATGGGTTCAAGCTGGAGGTTGAATCACTTGACAGGGCTTGACATTCTTTGGGATTTCTTTCAGGGTCAATCCAAGATGTTTTGCTTTCTAAGGAACAGGACGAGATGGCACCCTTTCCATTTGACATACAGAAGCAAACTACGCTGGTAGTTAAATTTGAGTTTGCTGCTAGTGATGGGACACTGCATTGAGGCTGGCAGACTAGTTTGGGGGATGCAAGACAAGCTGTGTAACACATACCTCTGTCCACCACCAGAAAAAATGGACAGGGGCCTCAGGAGGAATAGCCATGGAGTTACCATTGCTGCTCCTATGTATCTGCTGCCTGAGGCAGAGCCAACCCTACTTTCACTACTAAGATGCTATTGAATGTGGACCTGTAAAAAGCAGTCTTCCATTCTTCCTTACCTTACTGTGTCTACATCCGACCCATTCTCTTCTTGTTGGCTCTCTGGAGTAGCATCACCGCTCTCTGTAGAGAGAGAGCTGGACCTGACAAAGAAAGGAAGAATATATACAAATAAGTTCAAGGTATCTGCATAAGTCACTTTCTATGTCACTAAGGGTTCTAGAAGGGTAGACTTGAGTCATTCTGTTGCCTGAAGCCAAGGTCTAGATGCCATCCCCTCTGCTCAGTTCCACATACAAAATGATAGCTGAATCTTCTTTTTTGCATCCTGCTATACAGAGGGCACACTTCCATTTAAAGGAAGTCAAAGAAGAGTCCTCTGTTTCATTAAGTTCTCTGTCTGATCCAAGTCCAGTTTAACTACAAGGAACCATAAGGAACACTAATTTCTTTCATTCCTCCCTATTCCCTTTTCTGTCATTTAAAAAAGGGAGATGTTAGGCATGGATTACCTCATACTGATTGTATCTATTCTAAACTGACTCAGGAGACTTTTTTAAGGAGCAGGATAACATTCTTTAAATAAAAGAGAAATCTACTCCTATTGATGCAGCCTAGGATCATCAATAGGAGTAGCATCTCTAGATCAAAGGAAGTAGTAGTTGTTGGAAGATTTGAAAGGAGAGTAGTAGTTGCCCACCAACTATTAGCACATGGACAGCAGACTGAACAACTACAGAGCCTCAACTGGTCTCCATCTTCCTTACTTGAAGAGCCCTGTTTGCCTTCAACCTAATACTCCTACTGTATTCCCAAGTCCTTGTGCAAAGGTCCCTTTCAGCCAAAATAGCCCAGGGATTCAGAGACAACAAGATGACACTGCTGTTCCCCACTTCTGTCTATAGAAGTGAAATGGGCTGGCACTTTAATCTTACTTCAACACTCAATGTCCATCAGAATAACAGACCATGGGCTCACATAGCTCCCTATGCCAGCAAAGGAGAATGACCAGAAGTCTGTCGCTGCTCCCTTTGCTATCTACTGCCTAGTGCTTGAGTCAGCCTAGATCTAGTCACTTACTTTAGGCAGAAGGAGAGGCTACAATGGATGCTCTAGACAACTTGACCAAGTTGGTTTCCCTGCCAGAAATGAGACTATCATTCTCATGATCTCTGGCAGGAAAGTGATGCAATTTGCTGCATTTCTGCTACTAAAGGGAAGGCTTCCAAGGGTTCTCTGTGTGCAAAACATGCACTCTACTCCAGATCTTTCCCACCATGGAAGTAACAGTTGTAAATCCCATCACTCACCTGGCAGTGTCCAGCTCTGATCCATCTCTTCTAGCCGCTCTCGAAAGTTCATTCTGAGTTACACTGGTACTAAGGCTGCTTTCACTGGACCATGAGCCAGACCTGATCAAAGGACAACAGAAAAGTGGGACCCATACAGATCAGCCTTCTGTACCGTATAAGACTGCAGAAAGTTTACGTGCATGTTTTGAAGTTTCCAGATCTTTTACATTCATGCCAAATGTTATTGAGTCCTGTTTATTTCTATATAAGTAAATAAGATGAAGCAAGAGTTATGTTAAGCCAAGTGTGAAAAATGTTCTTGGGTTTATGTAATAGTATTTAGAGACAATTTAGCAACAAAATATCAGCATTTAATAAAAGCAAGATTTAACAAGCCACACTGATGTAAAAATTGCTGAGAAGGTCCTCTGTCTGGGATGTTGTACAAATTATTTGAGCAGACAAGATAGGGGGGAAAAAACATTTTTTTGTTTTTGTTTTGCCTTCTTACTTTGCCAGGTGAGCCTCTACTTTTTTGTATTCTGTATCGCTTGGACTCTCATCCTCCATCTCATGTGTGGTTTTCCTTTCAAAACCAGAAAAAGACCTGCAACAACAGAAGAGACCAATCTCAGTCACCATACCTTCCTAAATCTTTAGCCAACCATTAAGACTGCCTATAGATCTTCCTTGCCTCTATCCTGTTTATGAAGCTAGTAAATTATTAACACTGATGAAGCCAAAATAAATTTACTCAAATGTAAACCTGCAGACAACAGTATTGTGAGTCAGATAACTTAGACTGCATTTATGAATATAAGATCAGTGAGTGTACTGGTAATGTTCAACATAGGAGGTTATCGCATTACTAAGAAGCCCGATTTACCTCTTCTGAGTTAAATTTGAATTCAGGATGCAGCTGTGTATTACTGCATGGATTTTGCTGCTGTTGCCGCCTCCCAACTGCACCCCTGCAAAAATCTGACTAAAACCTGCATTCATTTGGCCTCTTTGCAAAGTCAGGAGCTTCCCTTCTTTACAAATTGGTCAGCTGAAGGCAGACTTTAGCCAGATTTTTGCAGGGATACTGTCAGGAGGTGACAATGGCAGCAAAATCCCAGCTGCATCCCGAATTTGAATTTAACTTGGAAGAGTTAATTTGGGTTTATTAGTAATGTGATAATCTCCATAGATTCATAACAACATAACTGGTGAATTTTCCAGAGGCCATTCTCACTAGTTATATCCTTGGAAGATATTTGGTGACTGTTGTGGCATCTTCGTAGGATGATGCAGATAAAAAGTCCCACCAACCTAACATCTGCATTTAATATCTTGCATTGGGATGGAGTCACTTTCAACAATAGCCATGAACCAATAATATTCAGAGGGTAGGTCATCCAATCACTTAATACCTGGACAGTAAAGCAACCAATGGTTGCTAGTCATGACTTGTGATAACTACATATTACTGACGCTATCAGAGGCAACATGTCAGTACCAGTTCCTGAAGAACATATAGGAGCAAGACCTTCCAAAAGTGACTAGATAGGCAATTGGGCTCTACTTCAATGCTAGTAATGGGAGATGGCCCTTCCTCCATCACATCTGAAAGCAGCAGACTGGTTTAGGGGGCACAGGACAGGCTAGTTGAATCCAAGAGGACAAAGTTTGAATCTCAAGAGAAAAACTTGGGGTGGAGAGATACCACTGTTGCTAATGAGTAACCGCTTAATGTGAAGGCCATTCCTGAGTCAGAGGGCACTATTTACACTGATTTCTTGCTGGACATCTGGTTGGCCCACCAAAAAAGTAGTTAGCCATTGTGGGAACAGAATGCTTGACTAGATTGACCTTCTGTTTTATCCAGCATGCTCTTAAAGGCTGATTCCATGTAGGAGGTGATGCAAAAATTGTGGTTATCTTATGACAGCTGGTTCCTCCTGGTTTATTTTGTTCTTTATTAGCTTTTGGAACCATACTCCATATGGAAACCTTGGCTTCCTATATTTTGACAGCAGTAGCAGCAGCCACAGCATATTCTAATACTATTTTCATCTCTGAGAAGATGCAGTTTTTGCATGAAACTGGGCTTTTTCCTTAAGATGGCTGGAACATGTTTCGGACCTTGCGGAAATCAAGCTGTTGATGAGAACAAAGACTGACTTTTCTGTTCCATACCTTTTGGAGTGGACATCCTCATCATTGTCAAAATGGGATGGCAAATTGTATCTTGGTCCTGAGACAGAATCTTTCTGATCCCTTGTCAAAGACTGAGTCCTATCAGAGATAGAATTACATGTCAGATGAACCAGTGCCTGAATTTGTTTGTTTTTTAAGTCCCTCCAGTCCCTCCACAGTATTGACGGTGCATAGTAAACTATAAACCTATTATTGTTATTTTTAATCCTTGTTATAAACACCCAGAAATGTTCATATCCTTCCATGTAACTGTGAACATGGTTGTGGTTTTGTATTTACTGCTTTGTTTTTCCATTGGTCTACGATCCACATAAAATTAAAACCAACAGTTTTATTAATACAAAAACAATTGCTATATTTTGCTTTAATTATCTTCCTAACAAAGAACCACTGAAGGCTGAAAGCAGTTGAAAGTAACTGTTGGATTTTATATTGTAATGCATTTGGAATGAATATAAATGGGATCTCTTTCAGGGCTCTCTAACAATAGGGAATGGGGTGGGCTAATGGTCTGCAAGTTGCATATTCTACCTAGGCATTTTGGGGGGCCCAAAACATGTTTGCTGCTGCTTTCACTGCAGAACGTACCCCAAAGCAGTTGTGCCCCCCCAGCCACTATTTTTGGTTCATTCTAATAAAGCTGCTCAGTTTTGGACCAAGATGGTTGCTTTTGCTTTACTTCATCCTTACTTTGCTGTGAATGGTTGGTGCTCAGAGTGTTCTGTGACTTGTGAACTTGGACTCTGGTATTTCAATTCTCTGCTGGAGTCTCTCTCATTGTGATCCATTGCAGATCTGTCAAGAAAATGTCCAGTGAGGGCTTTTATGCTACAGGAAGGATCACATCCCATATCCTAAGTGTTAACTTCCCAGAAACATTTGCAAACTGGGTTACGCTCCCATGTTTTGGTTTAGTTTGATCTGGATCACCCTTCCTTACAGGAGCCCAGGGTGACTCACAACTCGGCGAGAAAAGACAAAGGAAAACTTTAAACCCCAATTCTAGAATCACAAACATTTTCTAATGAAATACTAAAGCCACCAAGAAGCTCACTTGGAGATCTTGAATTAGACGCTCTACCAAAGTCATCGAGTTTCTTTGTGTGAGAAGTAAATGGTGTCTTTGTCTACGTATGTGTGTGTGTGTGTGTGTGTGTGTATTTCTTTGATCTCCTTGGAGGAAAGATGGGATTAAAAATGTAATAAACAGAGGAATTGTGGTGTTATATTGTAATTAAAAGTGTCAAAGTAGCAGTAAGAAGCCTTCATTTGAAATGCATTCTCACCATGAAGCTCAGTGAATGAACCTGGACCAATATTCATTCTCAGCCTAACCTTCCTAGAGTTGTTGTTAGGTTGTTGAAAATAGCCAAAATTATAATTTTGGTGCCTTTTGAGGGATGGACATTACCTTCAGGTTTCCTAATGGTGGGTCAGTTTTCAGGGCTCATAATGGGCAGTTGATTTAACAGCTCCCACGTTTTCAGTTTAAAAGGCCATTTCAGCACGATAGGAGGAGAAAACTGCTAACTTTCTAGTTAGCTTTCTATACTCAGAATGTTTGTAGGGAGATGTCCGAAATTTTAAGGTGTGAGGAAGTAGACATGCTCAGTGTGGTGTAGTGGTTTGAGCACTGGACTCTGGAGATCAGGCTTTAATTCCCTGCGTGGCCATGGAAATCCACTGGGTGACCTTGGGTGAGTCACACACTCTCAGCCCCAGAAAACTTTGTGATAGGGTCGCCATAAGTCAGAAATGACTTGAAGGCACACAACTACAGAGGAAGTTAAAGCCACCATCACTACTCATCCTGCTGCCAGAGTAAACATTCTCCCATTACTGAATATGCTGCCATTCTTTTACTCTAGCTCCTGAAAAATGATGAAATGCCCCATACAAATCTATCATCCACAAGTCCCACTTTTCCCTTTTTCTTGTTTCCAACCTTCCTAGGAGCTATTCCAAGTGAGCCCAAAATACATTGCATCAATTGACAGAGCTTCATCAAATGTTTACAGCCATTCCATTCCATCCAAGGACACTATGTTGGTATCATGAACAACACTTTTTATAACATCTTGCCTGATGAAAAGATCTTGAGCTCTCAAAGACTTTCACACATTTTTGTGTCCTCTCACATGACCCATGAAAAATATTATGCCGCTGTGGATGATGAAGGTGATAGTGGTATTGGAACACAGAAGCACACATGGAGAATTGATTCTTACTTCTTTGGGCTTGCCTCTGGGGAGATGACAATGTGAGGAATTTGAGAAATTTGATTTCTCATTGCATCTGTAGGCTTGATTGTTTCCCAGCTGTGGGTGGCAAAAGGACATCTGATTAATAACCAACAACAACAACCCGTACCTTTTGGAATTTGTTCTTTTTTTCATTTGTCAACCATTTTTCTGTTATCCCAGGACCAAACTGAATATGATGCATACATACATAATTAGAAAGCCATTCTGGATTTTTAATTTATCTACTTATAGGTAAAGGAAATTTTTACTCGGACCCCAAAATTGTACTTAGAGTCTGGAGTTCTTGAAAGAAATAATGTAGATCACCAGAGGCTTAGGGATACAGCCTTGTTCTGTAGTTCCTTCTCTGTCCAAGGTCCCTAGCCAGACACCCGATAGAAAACCTGGGATGGCCTACCTAGTCTATCACACAAGGCCCTTTCTCACCGCAATTGCACTAGTAAGGTGAACTGGATATATACTTGTTTTGAAGCATTCACTCTCATACATGAATAGGAGCCTCATGCTCTCTTCCACATTCTTCCGCACTCTTTCCTAATAATATATATATATGGGTATTGGGGGTTTAAAAAAAATTAACACAATTCTGGAGGTATTTTTAAAGTAAAATAATTAAATAAAAGAATTTAAAAAGCTGGAGTAGAGGTGATCAGTGAGGCAGAACTACCAAAGGAATTTTACCTGGTTTCAGAAAAAGTGGTGCTTTGTGTTTCAGAACTTGGCACAGTCTGGGATTTTCCATCATACCTTTCACTGTAAAAATGAACCCAAAGGAGGTTGGAAAGTTCTGATTGTTTGCACCATTATTCCAATATGTAGCTGGTTACATTTTGTACAGTAGAAAACAATATGTGCAGTAGAAAATATGTTTAAGCAGTTGGCTTTAATCAGTAACAATGTTATTTCACAAATAGACAAGAAAAAGAGAAAGCAATAGAAAATTAAAATACTACGGTTAGCTTTTAATCTTTTAAAGCTCAAATTAATAATACAGGTTGAGTTTCCATTATCCAAAATGCTTGAGACTAGAGGTGTTTTGGATTTTGCAGCTTGATTGATTGATTGATTGATTGATTGATTTTGGAATACCTATATTTGCATATATGTACATCATAAGAAATGAACACAAACTTCATTTAGGTTTCATATAAACCTAATACACATATCCTGAAAGTAATGTTATACAATATTTTATTGTATTGTTTGCATGAAATAAAGTGTGTGTACACTGAAGCAACAAAAAGCAAAGGTGTCACAGTGGTCTCAGCCATCCTTGAAAAATGCTTTAGTTTTTGAAATATTTTGGATTTCAGAATTCCAGATAATGGAGTCTCAACCTGTATATTATAGGAATCAACTACTTGACTGTTTCATCGGTGACCCAAGAGAATAAGCCATAAAGACACATCTAGCTGGATTGGATCTAGCTATGTTGCTGCATTTTCAGTTGCATCCAGCACTCCTTTTGCACCACAGATGGAGGTGTCACTGGCACCTGTAAAAACCTACTTTTTCTTCACCAGCTTTTGTAATGACTTTTCTCATTACAGCAGTTTTGGTCCACAGTGCCATCACACTCTGCGTACAATGCCAGCTTATGTCTTTGTCAATCTCTTCGGTCAATGTCTTTGTAAGGGTCCCTCATCACTTTTTGTAATGCACAGAATAGCTATGCAAAGCAACGCATTGTACTGGACAGATCAGGGAGAAGCATCTCCTTGGTACCAGCTTTCTAGCTTCTTGTGCAATACACAATTTTTAATTTTTTTTTTATATAATAAAACCTAGATTGCTTAACATGTCTTCCACCCGACACATTGGCAATAGAAGCAGCAATAAGAGTGAGAACTGTACAACCTATTTGTCTGCCTGTACATTATATGTAATGTATGTCCACATGGACTTTACCTGCTCTTTGAAGCAGAAATAGACTCATCCCAGGAGATCAGTTTATGCTTCTCTTGATCTGGTTTGGTACTGAGGAAAGTAAGCAAAGAAAAACAATAATGATATCTGGAAGTATATTTGGACACAATACAAAACAAGGAAGGTTACATCTTTTCTTTTCACTTTTGGTAGAGGGCTTTTTCTATGTCCCACCACCCTTGCCAGCCAACCTGGTGGTGGCCAGCTGGCAGGTCTTTCCCATATTTCCCAAACACCATGCCAGTTGAATGGACCTCTGGGAAGGGAAAAGCTCCTAGTGCTTGAAAAGATGGCTCCCCATGCTCCGCCTTGCCACAAGCTGCAAATGGCACTCCTTGGTAGATCAGGGAATGCCATTCATCATGCAGTCTACCTGCTCTCCGTAGAACCAAAGTGGTTGGATGTGGATGAGGGTTCAGTAGGCTTGGAGGCTTGACTTCTGCTGCCCACATTGATACTGCAAAGGAAAGTCAAAAAGCAGTATAATTTCTCAGCAACATGGCATTCAGAAGAGCTGAGAAACATTTTTAATTGCTGGGCAACTGACTATGCTGGCCAGGAGATTCTGTGAGTTGTAGCCCCAAAAGGTAACTTTTGCAAGCTCTACTCCAACAGAATTGTATCAATCCAGCAAAGACTCGCTGCTTTTCAAAGCATCACCTGTTCCCCTGCACAATACACAATGCACTAAGATAAGGTTTGCCCACTAGGATCTGGGAATGGGAAAGTGGACCCTTGCTTGATGTTCATCTGTCCCACACAATTGTATAATTGAAAGCCTCGTGATCATTTCATTAGGACCAGTCCAAAACATTTCTGTGCCTGAAGTGGAGCAACTGTGCCATCACTTCATCAACCAAATTAAACATTTAAAAATATATTTCTGAACTTCCAGCAAAGGGCTGAAAGAAAATAAACAAAACCAAAGGAATCTGGCAGGCAGATGTTGTTGCTAAGATTGTGACCAGGATACAATGATGCACTTCCACAGGATCTTAGCTCTGGAGGGCTGAGAAACTGTCTGAAGCAATTTTTGGCACCATTGAGGACTCTAGTAGGAATGGGAGGGAATGAAACTCCTTATTTTGCTGTCACCAGACTATAAAAGTAAACTATTGAAACTTGAATTGGGCAACTCCAGCAATTAGTTACCTGAATTGTTCTTCTCTGTCCTTCCCACTTCCTTCCCCTATTGTATCATATCTGTATCATATTAGGTATATCTGAGCTAGATACTATACCGCCTCATAATTTTTATATAGTAGTTTATGTTGTTGTTGTTGGGTGCCTTCAAGTCATTTCCAAGTTATGATGACCCTAAGGCAAGCCTATCACTGGGTTTTCTTGACAAGATTTGTTCAGACTAGAGCAGTTTATGCCTAAGGTTACCCAATGGGTTTCCATGGTAGAGTAGGGATTTGAACCCTGGTCTCCAGAGTCATAGTCCAGCACTCAAACCATCACACCACACTGATTCTGTATGTGCTTTATTTATTTTTACTGTAAATAAAAGTAATATTCTAAGTGATTTATGAAAGAAACCATCACTATAACCATCCCCTTCCTTATATTATCTGAAGGACTGAGCTGTCCAACATTACATTAAAGTCCCTACCATCTGGCGCATCAATGAGAACCATAACTGGAAAATACTAGAGCAGAGGTTCTCACCTGTTGGCTTTCTAGATGTTGTCAGTTTCAACTCCCAGAATCCCTGACTACTGGCTATATTGACTGGGGCTTCTGGGAGCTGTAGTCCAAAATACCTAGAGGCCCAGTGATTGTGAATCTGTGTACCAGGGACAAGACTTTCTCAGTCTTAACCCTACCAAATTATAATTCTCTGCTTGAGGAGATCCATATGTCTCACCACTATTGACTTTTTTTTTAAAAAAAAAATCACTGAAGAAACACAAATTACAATCTTCATTTGGTGCTCAGCTGCTTCTGCTTCTATGGTTGTTGCTGTCTATTAAATTGTAATTGCATCTTCATGTTTCATAATCTTGTAATTGTATGGAGGAAGGATTATAACCTTGGAAGCTGGCTTCTGAGGGTAGCACACAGGAGAAAGTAGATTAAAATCTTTTAAATAGATAAATTACCTTTTCCCACGGCTACTGAACCATGCTGAGGCAGGCACTGTCTGACTTCTGGAGCGTGGGCTAGTGTCATCTTCTGCACCACTCCTTTCAGGAAGAAAATAAGCCAACAGGTGAAATCTATTGTCCCCCTTGCTCCATCATTCTAGGATAGGATGTTTAATATGGCTGTGCATGTTTTTCTTTTGTTTTTCTCCATCTGCTAGCTTTTCTTGGCAACCTAGATCAGGTGCCTGAGGTGGCCGCTGCAGCTTGCCCTATGGTAGAGCCAGCTCCACCTCCACAATGACAATGATGCATCTGAGGAAGTAGACTTAAGTCTATGAAAGCTCATGCCACCAACTTCTTTCTTACAGTTAGTCTCAAGGTGCTACAAGATCTCTCCACATACTGGTTCTACAGATTAACATGACTATATATTTTCATTCATCATGCAAGTGAGCGCATATACATAAGCTTCAGAGAGGAGCAGTACATAGTGCAATATCCAATATGTTAGCATAAGATGTGGACTGCAGGGGTCTGGGGTCAGGAAATGAGATCCCTGCTTGATGCTAATCTGGCTCACGCAGTTGTATAACTGGAAAGCCTTGTTATCACTTCACTAGGATCAGTCCAACACATTTCACTGCCTGAAGCGGAGCAACAGATTTTGACCGATGCCACCCTCTAGCACATACATACTCAAGTCAGGGCCAGCCCAAGTTATTTTGGGCATCTGAGGCACTTAATTATACAAGCACCTCTCTGCTCTGGCAGGAAAAAAGTAATAATTAAATAACATTTTGCTTTTCTTCTGATGACACTCTGAAGTAGTCCAAGGGTGCACCCACATTGTAGAAATAATGCATTTTGAGATCACCTTAACTACCATGGTTCCACCTTACAGAATCCTGGGATTTGTAGCTTGGTGAGGCACCAGCACTCTTTGGAAGAGACGGATAAAAGACCTAGCAAAACTACAGGTCCTAGTATTCCATGGGGTGGAGCTACAGCACTTAAAGTGGTGTCAAACTGTATTACTTTGACAGTGTAGATGCACCCCAAGTCTGCAAAGTCTTATGCTATGTCTTTCACTCAGTCCCAAAGAAGCTACAAGATCCCTTTCCATACTGATATTCCAGACTAATGTGGCTATGTCTCTGGGTAATAATAATAATAATAATAATAATAATAATAATAATAATAATAATAGTTTTTGTTGCTGTTAATATTATTATTGTTTCACCTGGTGATATTTGTTCACTTCCTACAAGTTTAAACTATTTTTGGAGACTATTTTTCAACCTGGTTTAATTTGTGTGGTTTAACTGTCAGTGTTTAGTGTTTTCATGTGTGTCTTCTTTGCAGTCTAAAAACAACTGAAAATATCCATCCTAACTTTCAGCTATGAATCCAGAAGAAAGATGGTCTTATGCACTGGATTTGTGGGGTTTTTTAGTATAATTTCTAGGAAACTGGAACCATCTCATTACTCACCTCTTGGCCATGAAGGATGGTACATCTTGTGGTAGATTTCTGTAGACACATACAAAATATATATGCATGGCAAGCTTAACATTTTTGGAGCATATTTATTTATAATGCAGTGAACAGAATTTGCAGATGGGAACACTATCACCACCCACCCCCATCTACAAAAACTTTACTCTCCCACATCTTCCTCCCATGTTGTTAAACACAATTCTCTTTCTCTCCCCAGTATTGATGTGATGTGTATTAGTAGCACTATGGACTACATGAGTCCTTGGTGAAACTTTTATGTATAGCAGTAGTCCCAGCCTTTGATCCTTTGGTCCTTTCAATATTTTGGACTTCAACACCCAGAAGTTTCAGCCAGCCTTACCAACAATTAGGGATTGTAGGAAGTGAAGTCAAAAACATCAGGAGAGTTTTCCATAATTTAAATAGCTATACACTCTATCCCAGTTGCTTAAAAAAATAGTACAAGGAGATGGGTATCTTTAGCATGCGGAAGAGAAGGTTAAGGGGTGATATGATAGCTATGTTTAAATATTTGAAGGGATGTCATGTTGAGGATGGAGCAAACTTGTTTTCTGCTGCTCCAGAGACTAGGACATGGAGCAATGGATTCAAACTACAGGAAAAAATATTCCACCTAAACATTAAGAAGAACCTCCTAACAATAAGAGCTGTTTGAGAATGGCACGCACTACCATGGAAAATGGTGGAATCTTCTTCTTTTAAACAGAGGCTGGATGGGCATCTGTCGGGAGTGCTTTGATTGTGCTTTCCTGCATGGTAGAGGGTTGGATTGGATGGCACTTGAACTGTGTGATTCTATGAAGAAATAACTATTATATTGCTGTATTTAATCAGCTTTTTAGGTTTAATTGCCTTTGTTGTTATTTCATTTTCTCACTGTTAGCCACCTTAAGTACCACCTGCTATCATAAAGACAGGGTGTTAAAGACAGATAGACTACAGCCAGGTGAACTTATGTTCTTGCTCAGCCGCCTAGATAAGGTCATGATCCTTGTTCTCCTTCCTAACTGTTTCTCTCTTTAAACTGGATTTGGACTGAACAGCCCTTCAAATAGGGGATTCTTTCCAACAGGAGACTCTGTGAAGCAGGACACTTACTTATTCTATTCCAATTTTTGCTTCATACTGGGTTCAGCACAATGCCAGTGCTGTACGCTGCTGGCTGGCTTTATATTAGGCCTTCATTCTCTGCTAACATTTTTTTTGTTTCCATTGTTACCCTACCCCCCAATTTCCACCTCTCAAATTTACCCATTGCTTTTCTTGGCAGCTGAAAGGACATAGGAACGCTCCTTGCTGGCTGTTCGCCTGAGCACGCTGCTTGCAGCTTCGGTCCTGGAAAAAAAGGAAAAGAACTAAGTTCTAGGGCAATTGGTTTATGGTACTATTAGTTTCTAAATTTGTGAAGTGTTAATCACAGCATATGCATTGCCTACAGCCCAAAGCTTGGAATTATCATGTTAATTAATTTGTTCAGTTATTAAGTCACTAGAGATCCCCACACACCTCCATGCCATCATTCTCTGAATTCACAGATGCAGGTGAAATGTCAGGAATACATTCTTCTAGAACATGGCGTCACAGCCTGAAAACTCCACAAAAACCTATGGATGCTGGCCATGGAAGCCTTTGACTTCTCACTAGAGATTTCACCAACTTTCTAAATTCCCCAATTAACAGAGAAGTTTAAAGAGTATAATTTAATGGATTAGGCTTCAGAATTCATTAGATGAGAGCTTCTCCCTTGGTAACATTAGGTGAAACAGAAAACCTTCCTGCCCAAGGAGATGATAGCTGGAAGAATAAATACCTTTTCTTTTGTTCATCTGGGGAAACAGATGGCTCCGCATCTCCTGGATCCGATAGTTCCCGTTTAATGTTGTAGGGAGCTCTGGATCATGGGCAGGAAAGGAGAGGGATATTTTAGAATCAAAAGCAACCAGAAAAAGCTGCACTACTCTGCATCAACCCTACCTATTTCAAAGAAAGAAAATACACATACACAAATCACAGTGAGCATGACATGTGTTAGGCATTCAAGTACTACTACTACATAGTAGTACTGGGCTGCACCATTGGGTGTTTTGCAGGAAAAACAGCATTTTTTTCTGAATAAAATATTTATTTATTTTTTGCAAAAAAACAAAAACGTCTTCTATATTGCAAATACTGTAAGTAGGGACTTATTCTGCAAAAAAAAAAATGCACATGGTTGATTTGCAAAGAAAACAGCGTTCTCTGTGCAAGAAACAGCATTTTCTGCACAGCATATGCTGTCTCCTATGTGGAAAATGCTGGGTTTTGTGAAAAGCAACCATGTGCGAATTTTGCGCAGAACAAGTCCCATGTTACGAATAGGCTTCAAAAACTGTGTGATATCTAAAGAGTTCCTTACAATGAAAAGAAAATTGCTAAAATCAGTTGTTGCTTGCTTTGAGAAGAAAATCAGTGAAGAATTACATCTCCATTCCTGATCATTAAAAGATCAACTGGGGACACTTTAGATGTAGACTAGAGTAATTAAACTTTACCAGAACAGGACAATAAAGGTTTTGCTCCTGCAAAGAAGATTTTATCATCACAAAGAACAAGTAAAAATTGTTCAATGAGTATATTGTTGTTATACTTTGATCTTCCCATTCTTGTACTGATGATAGATGCAAAATGGTAAATTAAAAACATGGGGAGATGGAAGGAGTGGAATAACGCCTGGAAGAGTTTTATGCTTCACCAGTGTGATCTAGGGTCTCACCAAATTTATGCATTTTCTCCAAACATGCATTTTTGTATTGACATTAACCAAAAATATGAATATTTGTATGCATTTTATTTTAAAACATACATTTTTGGATGTTCATGGGAGCCAGGAAATGCATAACAAAATTAGAAGAAAAGTGAAACCAGTGGATGTTTTGCAATCTGCATATTATTCTGGATGGTAAGTGCAAATCAGGTTAATTCACTTAAATATGTAGAGTGAAAAAAAATATCTCGAGCACACTAAATATACTCACAATCTCTTGTATTCATCGGTTGTCATTTTGTACCCTTGGGAGAAACGGGGTGCGCTAGCATTCTTGGCACTGAAAACAGAACACACCCAGAGGTAACCAGAGACCTAAAGAAACAGGAGTGCTTTTCCTGTGGGGTTACTATAATAAGAGAATGGGAGTGCAGAGATGTTATCACTTCATCAGAACTTGAGAAAGTTCCTTTTTTGAACTACACAACTCTTTTGTAGTCCATAAATGGAACTATCCCTTAAAGGGTACAGTTTTTAGGATCACTGTTTTAGAGGCTTATTCCTTGGGTTCATAGCAACTGGAACCACAAGAATATTCCAACCTGTCCTCATATTCAGTCTCCAAAATACTTAGTTTTAATTTTTAAAAGGTAGTTTTCTAAATGAAGCCAGTGTGACGAAGAGAGCCAGTGTGGTGTAGTGGTTTGAGCATTGGACTAGGACTCTGGAGACCTTATCTCCTTTCACCATCCTCCATTTTTTTGGGGCAGACTTACAAATCTATGCCTTTTTAACATGATTGGAATAAATGGTGAGGGAGGCTTATCTGCTTCCCCCTCTTCTCTTTGTTTTGCAGTTAACTCATGCTTATAGGCAGACAACAAGACTGCTGTAGGATTGGCTAGAGAAGAATCCAAAAAAGTAACATTTCCAGGTTCTGGTATCAATGCTTCAATTTTTTGGCAATGGTCCCCATCTTTAATTGTGGCAATTGGAATAATGTGCCTTTAAGTCAACTCTGACCCTATCTTTGGGGTTTGAGGATTTTAAAATCAAAATTTATTTATTGAGAGAAGGTTTGCCATTCCTTTCCTTTTAGAATGAGCGTGTGACTTGGTAAAGATCATCCAGTGGGCTTTCATGGCTGGGCAGAAATTTGAAACTTGGTATTCCCAACTCCTAGTCAAATATCCAAACCGCTTCACCCAGTCTTTAGACTGTTTTATTACTGGCCGGAGGTGTCTTTACAACATAGAGCTTAAGCTGCCTAGATAATGCTACCCACCATTTCCCAGTGCCAGAGAACTGTAAAACAAACCTTTTTGGTGAGCCATTAGATGTTGTGTTGGAAGCAGGAGACTTATCAATGGTCTTGGTGAAAACCCCCCTGAAAAGAAAGAGAGAAGGTAAGTAATATTCAGGGTAAGGTTTTATAACAAGATCTGAATGTTATAAGTGAGTCCAACATCAAAATGT
>CM034705.1:15662098-15672625 GCA_020142125.1 Phrynosoma platyrhinos | reverse complement strand
AGGACCTCACGTCCTGTTCTCTCTAATGGAGGTGCAGCTGCATGCACTCATAGCCATTGGGGACAACAGGGCTTGCCATCTGTGGATGTTCAGATCTGCGGATAGCAAGCCCGTGGATACAGAGGTCTGACTGTACTTATTAAACAGTACCACCTCTGATGTGTACGTGCTGCATCCCTCAAGGTTGCATAAGGCATCCCTTTTCATTGATGGGGAAAACTTGAGAATGAGCTCACATTTGGGCTAGTCCCTAGCATTGGTGTCACTGCCTGGGATGTCACCCCATATGAGGGCTGGGGCTTCTGGGGATGGGACCAAAAGGGCATGCCTCCTCATTTCATTGCTGCACACTCCTCTACTCATGAGTAAAACAGTGTGCAGCAGGCTTGTGTGCTTGACCAAGTGTCACCACTCTTCTGGGGTGTCACCCAGTGCAGTCTGCACCCCCTAGTGATGCCACTGATCCCTAGGTATGAAACATCACTGCCAGGACAGTTGAATTATGGGCAGTAATGTGGGATCAGTATCCCCTCCTTACCCCATCCCCTCTCCCCCTTGCTTTTCTCAAGCAGGCTGACTATCTTCCCCCCTATTTTTTTTTAAACCATTAAATTGCAGTAGCAGAGCTCCAGAATTGAGTGAAAAAGTAAAAATAAAAATAAATTAAAATTAAAATTAAACCTCCCTAAAGGTATACTTTGTAGTGCATAGGGCTAGGAAGCACAGTCAAGGGGGAGTCAGGAAGAGAGAGTGATGGCAGCAGCATCCCCAGTTCTATGGTTATTACACAAAGAGATATAACTCCATTTTCGTTGACAAGCACAATTGCAGCAAGAATGGGGCTCATGCAGCAAAGCCCTGAGAGCAAGTGGAAGTAGTCCATTACTTCTTCATGAGATGCTAATACCAAGCTCATTTGCACACTGTGGACCTTTATATGGCTAAAACAATATCACCTACAGAAAAAAAGAAGGAGATATCAACAAGCTTGAGGGAACTCCAAGATCTGCAAGACTTAGGTGGAAAAAACCAAGACAAGTAAACATGGAATGGGGATGAACTGTTATGAAAAGAAGGAGAGGATCAGAATAGTGTTAGAATGGTGCATTGTTAAATAGGACAAGAATGCATTGGTGCTGGCCCACTATAAGAAATCCCTTCCAAGTCTCAGTGGTCAACCTACCCTTGGACATCTGTTACCCTGCAGGCAACCAAGGAAAAACCCAAAGCACACTCTCCAACGATCCTCTGCATCTCCAGGAGGAATTCTTTAAGAAAAACAAGGAGTCAAGGAGGAATTCTTTAAGAAAAACAAGCATTCATATTTTTGAACTATACCTCCCCAAATCCTTTAGCAGATTCTGGGAGCTGTGGTTGGAAAAGAAAACACACACACCAACTTTTCAAATTACCAGTTTTATCTCTCCATCACAAATCAAGTTACACTGCCTGCTCATTACAAGACAGTGCGTTGGAGGGGCTGGTCTTTGCTTCTGGCAAGACTGTTAAAGCTGGGAAAAGTCAGCAAACTGCTCACCCCTCATACCAAAAAACATTTCTCTTAAACTGCTGGATTAAGTGGCCTCCTCTGCACACTGGAACTCAAGTAGCTGCAGGCAGCAGATATGCTGAATTCAGCATCCTACCTAGAGCTGGTCTCTCTTTTGTGATAGCCTGTTAGACCGCTCTAATAACTATATGAGGAGACCTGCATAGCCAGCAGCCAAAATTTGCTGATGCTGTTCATAACAGGAGTATGGACACACACACACACACACACAGAGAGAGAGAGATTATGGGGAAAGAACTATATATAAAAATCTCCTATATATATTGCAAACTATTACACAGTTTGAAGTCATAGGCTTTCATGGCCGGCATCCATAGTTTTTTATGGCCGGCATCCATAGTGAAGATGCCAGCCACAGATGCTGGCGAAACGTCAGAAAGAAACTCTTCTAGAACATTACCACACAGCCCTAAAAACCCACAAAAAACTATTACACAGTTTCTTACAACCATGTTATTATAATCTCAAAAGCATTTAAACTCAGTATGCAGCATATGTTTCTCTAGATAGCCTTTCCAAGTGAAAACTTAACTAACAGAACTAATGTGGGGCCCTAAACCAAAGGTAGGGAACATGTGGTCCTTAAGATGTTGGATGACTCCTGCTCCCATGTGCCCCACACAGCATGGTCAATGTTTAGGAATGATGGGCGTTGTTCTCAGCACCTGGAATCCAATCCTACTCACTCCCTACTTGCATGAATGGGAAAAAAGATCGAAGGAGGCGAATAAGTTTGATTTAAAGATAGGGCAGCTATGTGTCCTACTTTACAAAGGATGATCCTCAGTTAACAGGCATTCTTTTTTTAGAGGGGTCAGGAAACTGTAGCCCTTGCAATTCACATCATCCCTCAGCAATGACCAGGCTGCTGGGAAATGGAGTCCAACATCTTTGAGAAGGGTGCAGATTTTCCAATCTTCCTCCATTTGGAGGACTGTCCAGTCTAAAACCAGTTTAAAGAGAAAGAAATCTAAGTACCAAGAATTGGGATCAGTGATGTCAGCCATAGTTTGCCCTTGTGCAAACATATGAGGGATCGAGGTAGCTGCTGATTTAGTCTGAATGTACATCATACATATCAATATTAACATTTTTAAGCTTTAAGACTACTCTCTGATCTGTTATTCAGGGCAGTTGAAGTATGAAAAGCCTCCACATTCAAATGTCCAGAGATCCCATCCTTACCACTTAACACAAGGTAATCTCAAGGTGTCTAATTCCAATTTGGAGAGTCAGGACAGACTTTCAATGGATATGGTTCTCAGTTTTGTTTTGTTGAAAAGATTGCCATCTTAGCTTGCTTTTCTGACATTGAGCAACATCCTGTTAATGGCACAGCCAAATGTAACCTGCCCAATAGGAGAGGTGTGACTTTTACAAACAATGCACAATAGTCTTATTCAACTGATGGATGAATAAGTGATGGAAGCACATACAGTTACACTACCGGATAGCAGCTATATGCATTGGCCTCTTTTGAGCATACATTGCTCTCTGTTGCTATTCTGTATAGGGGCATACTAAATCACAAAGAAGAGATGAAATGCAGCTTCAGAAAAGAGAGAAAGGATTTGCATAAAACAAGTATTTGTTCCTATACTACCCTCCAACATTTGAATGATTCACCAGTCCAAGAGATGTGGAATGAAAGTAATTTACAAGTCCAAATTGCTCCTGAGAGAAATCTGCCTCCTCTAGGACCAGGATTTTTTAAGGAAGGGCAAGAGGGGCCATTCTGGCATTGCTGCATTTTTTTTTGCCAGATTATTTTTCTTTAGATTTGTGGGCTTCATAAACCTGAGCTTCATAAGCCTAATAGAACAAGTCATGATACAAACTCCACTGGTGGCAATGTCCTTTTGTCATAACAGCACGAGCAAGAAAGTAACAGCTACAGAGTGGGCTAATAGTATTCATTCATTCATTCATCCATCCATGCATTCATTCATTCAGAGTATTTATATTCCACTCTTCTGCCAGAGCGACTTACAAATTGCTAATTCGATAGTTCAGGCTTACAATCTAAAAAGACATGACACTAAAGGAGAAGGGAATGGCAATGGGGAACATGATCAAGTCCAGCAGATACTACTGGTATAGTAACAACCCACCCAATCACAGTCAGAAATTTTATTGTTATTTTATTCATGCACATCTTCCCCCCACCCTCCAGAACTCAAAGTGGCTTATGTGATGCTCCAGCTCCTCATCTCCATTTTATCTGTAACACAACCCTGTGAGGAAGGTTAGGCTGAGAGTCCGCAACTGGATGAAAGCTACCTAGTGAGCTTCATGGCCAAGCCAGGTGTAAAACCTGGATTTCCTGAGCCTCAGTCCAACACTCTTACACCAGTACTACTCAAAAACGGTGGTCCCTGGACCAGTGCCATCCATAAACTATTGATTGCCAGTCTGTGGTGAGATTCCAGGAAAGAAAGGAACAGCGGACGCAAACATGGCACTGGTTCCTGGCAATGGATTTAAGCTACAGGAAAAGAGATCCCACCTAAACATTAGGAAGAACTTCCTGACAGTAAGAGCTGTTCAACAGTGGAACACATTCCCTCAGAGACTGGTGGAACCTCCTCCTTTGGAGGTTTTTAAACAGAGGCTGGATGGCCATCTGTTAGGGGTGATTTGATTGTGAGTTCCTGCATGGCAGAGGTTTGGACAGGATGGCCCTTGAGGTCACTTCCAGTACTATGATTCTATTATTCTATATTGGGGGAGGAGGACCCTACTAGTCCCCCACATCAGAGTCCCTCGCCTTAAGCACTACTGTAAACTACACAGTGTACAATGCTGTAGACCACACAGACCCTGCACCAAACCAATTTGCCATCCTTGCCATATATCTTGCATGCTGAAGATCCAAACTCAAGCACTGGCTTTTGCAAGTTAAATAAGAATCAGATAGCACTGCAAAGCCATTATGAATCTGTGGGATTGGAGTGAAAATTTGAGGGGAAAATAGATTCATAAAGCTAAAATAAACACATTAAGAAAAGTTCTCTAGGAGGAAAATGAATTATTAATATTCATCGCTGATGCCCCTATCAGTCAGGTTAGGTGTTGGGTACAGCGAAAGGTTGGCATAAGCAGAATTGGTTATTAAGAGTGCTGCCACCCACATTGGCATTGGCACCCCATCCTGGTTATAGGAACTGAGGGATCAAAAAAGAGGTTGCAGGAGGGAGATGCTTGTGGAGGAAGGAAAGGAGGATGGAGGATGACCAATGCAAAAGCTGGCATTGCTTGCTGAGAAGCAACCACACATTAGTCTTAGGGCGTTTTCACACGGGGCTTTAGACGGAGGCAATCCTACCTCCGTCCGGCCCCACTCTGGCTGTTCTGCAAATTTTTTACACGATGTCGCACTAAGCACCGCCCCATCCAGCGCCATCCCTGGCGCTAGCCGGCGTCTGTCCGGGGTCTTGCTGCGCGTGTTTACACGACGTTGCGGCAAGCCCTGCCCCCGTCCCGCCCCATCCAGCGCCATCCCCAGCGCTGGCTGGCATCAGCCCCGGTGTTTGTAATTCCTTTTCTTAAAAGGAATTAGAGTTGCTGCTGCCGGAAGCAATCAGGAGCCATTCCGGCGGCTGCTGTTTTCACCGCCGGAATGGCTCTTTATTGCTTCCAGGCGGCTTCCAGGCGGCTTTAGAGCCATGCTGTGTGAAAATGTCCAAAGGAAAATTACTTCCAGAATCCTCTAATGGCCATGCTAGTTTGGGGATTCTGATAATCCCAATATATACATATACATATATAATATATATAGTGGTCCCTCCACATTTGCTGGGGTTAGGGGTGAAGGACCCCCGTGAATGTGGGAAAACAGCAAATAAAAAACCACCATTCTTTTTTACTTAAGAGAATACCCCTCAAAATGAGAGCTTGGGGAACAGGTCAGGGCTGTTGAAGCATACCTTCCGAAATTTCACCAAAGAAAACTAGGAGACATGTGGCCAAACAACACTGGAGTGTGGTCAAGATGACAAATATTATTAATGAGGGAGAACGCACAAGCCAGGAGTGGCTATGGCGGTTCATTTTTGCCTCTCCCCGCTTCCTGGGTTAACTGAATTCCAACTATTTTTACACTTTGAACACTGTTTGCACTAACTGAAGTAAACTGAGGATAAAGGGGGGAATGTGGGAAGAGGAAAGAGAAACTGGCACATTTTTAATCCATTTGGAAATGTCGGATGACAGAGGATTGATTGGGTTGATCCCTGCCAAACTGGGACAATTGCTGGGAATGTTGAAGGAGATAAGGTTTAGGAAGGGGCCAAAATTCCCCTTGAGTCCCCCAAGTAGGCCTACATCCTAGTTTTATATGGGGAGAAGATAGACAGGATACATTTTGCTACCATGAGGACTAGAATCTGGCATTTTCAACTCCTATGGAATATATGAAGAAAACACACTCTTCCCCCTGGTGAACCATCTTTACCTATTCTAGTGAGTCTTGTTATGGCGTTGAGGGTAGAGAGTTGAGATTTGCTAGAAGGTGGTGAGGGCATCATAAAGCAAGCCAGCTTCCTTGCTCCTTAATGCAATCTTTGGACTTTATCACATGGGGAGAATCTATAGTTTATCCTGTACAAATCCCGAAAAAAGGGAGTAATTAGGTGCAACGATTTCACACGACGTTGCACAAGACCCGTCATTAAAGTGGTCAGAAAGTGGTGTTGTCCTGGATCTTTTTACTTTTGGGATTTTAGCAAAAATGCATTTGCGCTATTACTGTAATTGTGCATTCACTCTAGTGTGAAAGTCAAATTTGGTTTATTCATGCAATAATCCTCCTTTCACTCGTTTTTCCAGTTTTCTCATGGTTCCTGTTTTGCTTCAGGGACAAACATGCCAGAAAAAAGTGTATCCATTCTCATAAAGCAAAAAATACAACTGCTGGGAATAGGAAAGACTGTAATGGCGAAATAACATGGAAACACTAAGAAGAAGAAGCATCACACAAGAAATGAAGCAACGAAGGTTCCTGTGATGCACTAACTATGCATCGCTCTGCGCATGTGCAAGTATACCATTTCTACTTCATAAAAAGTTTTTTTCTTTTTGCGTTATTATGCATTTATTCTAATTGCATGTGATTTTCATTCATGCAATTAAACACTATTTTCACTTTATTTTCGGGATGGTTTATTTGCACTTTATTATCTATTTAAAGACGGAACTGGCCCCCGTGTGATAAAGTCCTAAGTAAGTCATGATGCCATTACATTTTACATCTGTGCTATGTGTCACAAGGGACAGTCAGAGGAGGGTGTGGGTCTGACAGATAACAGGATTTTGCAGTCAAGCGGAAAAGTGGGTGAGGAGGAGCTCCTCCGCACTGCCCTGTGTCACCAGTTCCTCCTCTCCCCAAACATTCACATCATACTTATTGGGATAGACTGCAGCCCAAAAAAGATCTGGTGAGGGAAGTCGGCATGACAGATGGCTGAATGTCAATTTCCACTCCTCCCAACTAAGAACTTACAACAAATTAGTCCTTGGATCGACTCACTTCTATGACACTGAGACTGATGCTGCGAGATTAGGCTCATGACTGGTTGGTTTTTCCTTTTGATCTGGCAAGACTTTAACAACGGTACTGCAGGCAGAAATCCAACATGCGTGGCTTTCCTTGGCAATCATCAGCATCGCATCAAGATGTGGTTTACAACACTGGACAAAAGCTTGGAGACACATGTACAAATCTATCCCTGAAGCCCACTGAGTGAACTTGGACTTCTCTTGCTCTTTCACACTCACACACGTGTAATCTATATAAAAGTCAGGATATGTTTTATTTAGAATATCTCATGTCAAACCTAAACGTTCAAGCGACAGCTAAAGTTGCTAGTTTTTGTCCAGCAGCCATAAATTGTCTCAGATGAGTGGAAAAAGGAATATTGTTCAGCATTTTGTTCCTGGTTTCACCGTATCTCTTCTTCCACTGTTACTGTTGCAGTTTTAATTGTAAGTAATGTATATAGGTAAATGTAATGCAATGTTTATTTTCTATTCTGCTGGCTATTTTCCACAATGTATTATTTCAATGCCGCTGGGTTTTTTAAGCTGTTAACCTATATACAGGGTCCAGGTATGAAAGGTAGATGGGCCACTAAGAACCACATGTGCCACCCTGAACTCCTTCGAGAATTATGACAAAAATACAACAAATAGATGTATTAAAAACACATAAAGTGTGGCTAACTAGTGTTACTATAACAATGAGTATTCCTCGTGTTATACAGTGGTCCCTCCACATTCACTGGGGTTAGGATCTCTGTAAATGTTGAAAAACTCCAAATTAAACAAAAAAAACATGATTCTTTTTACTTGAGAGAACATGTCTTTGCATTACGCACCTGACTTTGCAAATTGGCCAGCTGAGCACAGATTTTAGGAGTGTTTTAGGCACGATGCAGCCAGGTGACAGCACGGTGGCATTTTGCATGTGATAGTACCCGGTTGCATCCCGTAATAGAATTCAAAACTGCAGGGGTAAGATTATTTATCTTGTAATGCAATAAGCTCCTGCAACTCTCATGAGTCCTAGCCAGTATAACTAATGTTAAGCAATGCAGGGAGTTGCAATTTAACATCTGGGATACTAGGGATCTCCAGGTAGGGCAGGATTGGGAAGTGGGCCATGTCCCTGTCCTTGCCTTACTTAGAGATCTTTGTGAGCTCAAGGCCCAACTCTGCTGAACTTCCAAAATCAGAAAAGTCCAGGGGATTCACAGTGGTACAGAGAGCAACATGATGCTGGGCCAGATCAGCAAGGGACCAGTTATTACTGAGTTACATCTCCCCTCAACCCAATGCATTAACCATGCCTGCTGATGCTGGTGGCTGTTTTGAGTCCAACAAGACATGGAAGGCCATTGATTCTCCAAGGCTGAGTTTGGTCTTTGGCCCAATCCAGCAGTACACCTCTTATATGCATATGAACTTCACCCATGGAATATTTGCCTAACATGCTGCTGTTATAAAACACAGGAGCCCTGACATGAAATAACCATAACTGAACCATCTGGTGTTAACAAATGAAAATATGTCTCACTAAAGCACAAGGAATCTCGGCGACATCTCTATGAAGATCCCCTCAGACTTGATATTCTTATCCTGTGTTCTTGAAGTCAATTTGGCAAGCATACAGAGCTTCACAGATCATCCAGTTGACAGTACTTGGCACGCTGGAAGGTAGGGTATTGCTGGACAAATCCTAGCTTTCCCATCATCCCTATCAAGAATTGGGCTGCACTATTATATACTGATGATACTCCTAATTCTTTATAACTGATGTCTTCAAGAGGGCAAAATATATATTAGAACTTGGCAGGACAAAATCCAAGTTTGGGTAGAATATGATGTAGTTGAACCCATAGAACTGGAACAATATTCAATGTGCCACAGCACTTTGGCCATTGGCTCAAGAAACAAAGAAAATAAGAAGAGCATGTACAGAATCGAAAACACATGCAAACTTCCAAGCAAAGATGCTGCTGCTGCAGCCTAATGGAAAAATAATGGCTCAAGGCAGAGAAGGAGTTATTTGCACACCACATGGCAGGGTAAGCTGCTTAAACTACCCATGGGTAAATAAGTCTGTTAGTTTGTTCTGCTTTCAATTTGGTTTTTAAAAAAAATAATCTCAAGTTCTTTCTATCTTAAAATGAAATTTTGATGCATTCTTTTAAAAATGAAACAATCTGCATTACATAAATCCAGTAGGTACATCTGTTTTCACCACAGAGGAAGCATGTTTGCCACGTAGCTGTTAAAGAAAAGGAATCTTTCAGGAAAAGCGGTGGCTATTTAACTCAGTATTACTATAGCATTGTCAGCTACTCAAGGATTCAAACTAGGGTTGCCAAATCAGGAATATCAGGACTATCCCAGGTCCTGAGGTTTTGGGTCCAAAGTCTGAGACCCTTGTGATGTCATGAGGGCAGCCCTGGTGATGTCACATGGTGATGTCATTAAGCGTGACGCTTTAAGCATCAACCACACTTGTGTATTCCATTCATATCAGGAAAAATACCAAGTCTAACAAATGAAGGAAATATATATACATATACTTTTCAAGTACTCATTTTCACTATGAGACTCCTCCCCACTCCTCTGAGGACTGGAGAAGAGGGGCCATACCCATAGATCTGGGAATCTTAATTCCAACCCAGATTTTTAAGAAGCACCCAAAGACCCATGCTTAGACTGGGGTGGGAGGAGTGTGGTCCATGGGCTGCAGGTGACTCTGCAATTTTTTTGCCGCCTCAGTTTTGCCCGATGCCCAAAGTTCCTCAATTCAACATATTTGGAGGATGAACATGGTTTTCAAATCATCCAAAAATGGACCAAAAATGCCACCCCAACAACTCTGCAGGAGTACTACTTTGCTTTCTTTTCCTTTTCTTTACTTTCTCTAGTTTTCCCTGACTCATGCTTTTCACATTCTACATTCCTCTAATATGTATGGTGCTGCTTTGGACAGTTTTTGTGTTGTTGAACATGTCTGCTGCTTAACTTCCCATCTTTTGACTTTTTCTGTTACTTTGGATCATCTGTCTATTGTGATTTCCCTGTTGTTTCTATATATGTCACAGTTTGTGTTCTGGCCCTGCTTTTTGTTTTTCTTAGGATTGTCTTATCCTAGGGTTTTCTTGATTAGAGGGTGTTGCAAGGAGGCTCACTTTTATCTCCCTGTGTGCAGTACCAACAAGTGCTAGCTGTGGTGTCACTCAGCCTCAGTGTCACCCACCACTACTATTGCCACCCAGTAGCTACAACACAGACTCCAACCATACATGGAGAGAGAAATCCCAGAGGTGAAAGTGGGGTTCAAAAAAAGAAGGGGCACTAGAGACCACATTGCAAACGTACACTGACTAATGAAGTGCACAAAGGAATTCCAAAAGAAAATCAGCATGTGTTTTATAGACTATAGC
>CM034705.1:15640667-15653463 GCA_020142125.1 Phrynosoma platyrhinos | reverse complement strand
TATTATTATTATTATTATTATTATTATTATTATTATTATTAGAAAATACTTGAAAGCACTCAAGGACAAATGTCTAAGAATCAGAAAAACACCTGCCTGAAGCTGGGAATAAAATATTGCAGTTGGTGCTGGGAATTGCCAGAAAATACTCTGTGATCACAGAAATGTCGTTTGGATATTTAAAGGGAATAAAATCTCAAGAGCTTTTGCAACAAATACAGCAATCTTACTAATACATTTTATCCCATCTGGAAAAGCCATATATTGATCCATTTTTTAAATCATGTTCAGCAAAAACTGTCTTCCCTGAGTGCATAAAGATGATGTTCTGTCCAGGGATTCACACATCACTTCCCATGCAACCTGAATTTTTAAAGAGGTGGAGAGCATCACAATTGTGCTATTTTGTGCAATTCCCACCGACAGAGTGATGCTACATATTTCTCCACAACAATAACAAAACCTTGCCCTTCGCCCTTTTCTGTACCCGGGTGTGCCCAGAATAGAGATTTACAGTGATGTTGACTCATGGCAGAAGACTGCAGGGAATCCCTCACGACATGAAATTCTTCCGATGCTCCCTCCCTCGCCAGCTATTGTTTGCGCATGGAGCCTCAAAAATGTACTATGATGAATCACTTTGCCATTTGAGACTCATTGGGGAAAACAATCCACAGGATCAGGGGCTTCAGGTTCTGCCACACAACATTTCCTTATAGGTGTTGATAGAATTTCAAAATGTACTTGTGTATTTCACAGAATGCAGACATTTTTTGCAAACTTTTCTAAGGGGCGAGGAATCATGTTAGACTACCACTGCAAAAGCGACAAAGAAGAGTCTAATGCCCTCGTTCGTTCCATGATGCCTCATTTTAATTGAGTTAATTTTATTCACTGAATGCATTTTATGATGTGGTTTTAGTTTTCATTGGGAGTAAGAGGATCATGCTATTTTATCATGTTGTTTTATAGCTGTATTTTTATGATTGTTACCCAACTCGATCCTTCGGGGAGAGGAGGGAGATATATATATATATATATAATTATTAATGGCACCATAACGACTAACACATTTCCTTTGGTGTAAGCCATTGCGGAGTGCAGTCGGTATGCATGATAAAGTGGGATTTGTAGTTTTGAAGGATCTCTGCCTGAAAATTCTAAATCTCCCTTCCTAAACTGCACATGGGAGCCATCATGGTGTAGTGGTTTGAGCGTTTGACCAAGAGACCGGAGTTCAGATCCCAGCTCAGCCATGGACACCCACTAGGTGACCATGGGCAAGTCACACTCTCTCAGCCTCAGAGGATGCCAATGGCCCCCTCTGAAGAAACTTGCCAAGAAAACTTCATGATAGGTTCCCCCTTCGTGTTGCCATAAGTCGGAAATGACTTGAAGGCACACAACAACAACAAACTGCATATCCTAGGAGTCCATAGGGCAGAACCCTGGCAGTTAAAGTGGAATCATACACAACCGTGTTTTGTGAAAGGGCCTTAAGAGTTGGCTCTTTAATACCAATCCAGAGGGAGGGATGGTGTTTGTATGCATATGTCATGGGGATAGCAAGACATGACAGCATTTCCCATCCTTACGTAGCCCAAAGAAGTGCCATGTTGTTTCATCATATTATACAGACAGCGTCTTTGCTTAGGGTATTTTGCCAGTCTTTGCATGTAACTGGCAAGCAAAGCAGCACCACAGACAAGCTTGTGCAATGACATTGGCATCATTACATGGCTGTAGGAGGAACTGGGAGTGAGGAATAGCCAGGCTGAGCATTTGTGGAGGCAAACAGTCTTTCTTTCCCTTTTGGTCCCACAAGGATGGAGACATATTGGATTGCAAAGCATGTATCTTTTTTGGGTTGCAAAATGGATGTTAAATTTCCTGGACTTTGAGGATCTCCCAGCAGCCACAAGGCAAGGAGGAGGAGGAGGTGCAAGCCTGCAAGATATGTCCCTCCATACCATCTTAACAGAGGAGTTTATCGCATTCCCTTTTTTTGCCCGATGTGGGCAAAAAATCTCAGCTGGCCATTCACACATTGGGGATAAGCGTGAATGAGAGGAAATGGATTTTATTGCATTCAAAACAGTTGGCAAGCCATCGCCATGCCGTCACCCGACCACCATCCATCCCCAAGCCGCACTGAGCCAGCCGATTTTGCTCAGCCGGAAAGCTTCTGTCCTTGAAAAACCGGCCGGCTCAGCGCCAATAAAATCAACTTGGGAACAAGTGGTGGTCAGGCGATGGCATGGTGATGGCTTGCCGACTGTTTCGAGTGTGATAAAATCCATTTCCCCTTGTTCATGCGCATCATGTGTCCAGAATGGGCAAAAAAGGGAATGCGATAGACTCCTAAGAGAAACAGCAAAATGCAAGCCTATGACTAACATCTTCAATTTTTTTTCCTCTCCTGTATGGTTTTTAGCACCTTACCTGATGAAGAAGCCAGTGGAGCTTTCAAAGTTTGCAACATGTATATTGTGCATTTTGGTTGGGCAATAAAGGTATCACTGTTGGGTGGTGTTTTGATGTTATTGGATTTGCTATATGGCCAACAGTGCTATCCCTGGATGTTTTCGGGCTTCCTTCCTGTGAGCAGAGAAAATCTGCCAGTTTTACCTTTTCTTTTGCTGATTTTTCTTTTTAAAACCAAGTCCTTTCTCTCTCCAATATGATGGAATTGGAAAATACGGGTATATCCTTTAAAATCCAATCAAGATGAAATTCTCCATTGGCATCCATCAAGTTCAATAGGAAACGGAAATAATTGTCCATCGAGGAAAACAGTTTGGAGAGTTTAGTGCTGCTACCACTTTTTTCCCTGAGAGGTTCTGGGTTTCTTTAACAGCCACATGGCAGGCAAATCTAAGAAAGCGGTGATCCTCACCATGCTAGAAAGAAATGCATTTAATGCAGTTGGTTAGCACAGACAGAGAAGAATCGCTGTTTGTTTTTAAGAAGAATTTTACCACAATTTTCAGGTTTCTTCATGTTCGGGATGGAAAGAACTTGAGATTTTTTTTCTTTCTTTCATCTCTAGAAAGAAATAATTAGCCAACTGCAAGAGTCAGTGAGGAACGCAAGAGGGCACTCTGGTCTAAGGAAAAATAGACTTGACCGAAATGCAACAAGTCAGTGCAATGAAGAAAAGAATGTAAATTGTTACGTGCCATTGATATTGTCCCAACAATAAGGTAGGATTCCCTATTTCCTCTAACAATTTGGGATAACACAACACTGCAAATCGCACCCTGCTCCATGAGAAAATTTATATTCAGATGTTAATGTAAAATAGTATGAGGACGAGAGAGCATCGCATCGGGCTTCAGAGTGCTGGCCTTGCTGCTGTGTACTTGGGCATCCTGTTGGGCTCACTGGAGGGCACCACTTTGCCAGCCCCCCCTTGCCCTCCGACCTGGCGGCCTCAGGCGGCTGCCACAAGATGCTCAGCATTTTGGGGAGGAGGGCTGGGGGTGAGAAGGATGCTGGGGAGGATGGACAAATCCCAACCCCTGCCTCTTCTCCAGTTTTTTTTTTGTGGGTCATCATCTCCAAACTGGAAAGAAGGGTATAAAGTCCAGAGTTTTGCTAGGCTCTGAAATAGACCCTACAGTGCCTGGTATTTGTTGGCAGTCTCCCATTCAAATACTGACCAGGGCTGATCCTGCTTAGCTTCCAAGATCAGATGGGACCTGGTGCCTTCAGGGTATATAAAATATATGTACGTGTGTGTGTGTGTGAGAGAGAGAGAGAGTGAGTGAGAATGCTACAACTCTGGAGACCAGGGTTGGTCACGAATATCCACCAAGTCACCCACTTGGTCATGCATATCCACAAAGTCACATACTCTCCATTTCAGAGGAAGGCAAAGACAATCTCCCTCTGAACAAACCTTGACAACAGAACCCTGTAACAGGTTCATCTTAGGATCAGCATAAGTTAGACGTGACTTGAACACACATAAAAACAAGTGTTGAGAGGTGAGTAGAATTTGCCGTTGGGGTATCTGCACTTGCATCGTCGCTCAGGAGAGTCAGGTTTGGTGGTAGAACTTTTCCATCTACATCAAGTTCTAAGTGGTTTTCAAAGAAAGGCAATTCCTAAAACAACCCTAGGATCAGCTATTAGCCACAATTGCTAAAATCTCCATCATCTGCAGCAGTGTCTCCTGAATAAGAGCTGCTGGGAGACAAGAGAAAGGTGACCTCACGTTCACCCTTTTCCTACAGGCTGGCCCTTTTATGAAACAGGATATAGAATTAAATAGTTTAAGCCAGAAGGGTTCTTATGTTGTGTTTCGCAGTATTCCAGATATCCTGACCCCAAATCATATGGGGCTTTATCCATAAATGAGAGATGTTACTGTATATGCTCATGTATAAGTCTAGCTATTTTAGTCAAAAAATTGAACCAAAATTTTGTTTAGGGAATATCAGATGAAACCCACAGGGCTTGCAAACAGCTTTTTCCTTGATCAGAGAAAGTCAAGAAGTGGCATAATACTTAATTCAGGTTTGAAGCCTGGGGAGGTGCACCACTGGGGTGCGCTTAAGTAGACATGCATGAAAATGGTGCTGTGCTTGGTGTAAGAAAGTTCACATTGGGTCCTGCCTGCATTGTTTTGGCCCCACTTTGCAGTCTTCAGCCATAGCTGGAGTGTGGCCCTCAAGAACCTGTTATCCCTGCCAGAAAATGTTTTCCATGTATGTCTTAAATTGAAAAGGGACTGGGCAAGCGTATCATAGTTGGTAAGCATGTCTGCTAAGGACCTCGGTGGTGGTGGTGGTCAGAAATCAAATTGTCTCAGAAACAAGAGGCATCATTGTTCTCCATCATGGTCTTTATTTGTACAATTAGAAGAATGATCTAATTTTCATTGACTTTGTTGTATTATTTTTATATTCAGCAATCAGATGCATACAGACACCCTGAAAAGTATAACATCATTAGGAACATCTCCTTGGAGCAGCTCACGGTGTCCAAAGTATGGGTGGAAAATCTTTGTCTCTCCCAAGGTTTTGGTTTGCAATGTCCACTAGCCTCACATAGCAACCAATAGCAATGGACTATGCAAGCTGTAATCTAATATAGTCGCCCCTCTGTTTTCACGGGGGATCCGTTCCAGACACACACCCCACGAAAATGAAAAACTGCAAATATTCAAACCCATCCTGCACACAGCCTGTGTGTATGCTGAGGGTGTGTGTGCCATTTTATCCCTCCCCTCCTACCAGTCCGTGAAGGAGTGAGACCATGGACTCCAAGTCTGCAAGTAGGGAGGGACAATTGTATATCTGAAGGACCAAAATTTTCCAATACCATGGTAATACAAAACGTAGATTCCCCAACACCTCTGGATCGGGTTGTTAGATTACCTTAAAAGTGTAGAAATGGAAGTTATTAGCAGATTAATTTTCATTTCTCAAGAGAACAGGATTTAGGAAATAGGGGAAAAGTGGGGGAGAGCATTTTCTGTTTTTGTGATTAGCCATAAAAGTTTTGTACTTAAAACAATAGAAAAGACATGTTCTGCAAAGGCAGAAAATGCCACAGCCACAGAAAACTGCTTCTCATTCTTTCCACAAATGTAAGACAAGCACTTGGTTTCCAGTAGTGATGGAAAATGTCTACAGTCACAGAATTCAAGAAAAGGAAAAGTCTTTAGTTATTCCAAACAGGAAAACAAATGCTACTGTTACCACGGTCATTACAAATTAATTATCAAAATTATCCAGTGATCCTACTGCAAACTTTGGGAAAGGTCCACACTCACAGGTCAGCTCTGATATCAAATGCACTCAAATGATCACTGACACTGGAAGAGAGGGTCTTGATGAATAAATCAAATGAACTTTTCTACTGCATAGGTAGCAAAGGACCAAAGCAGATCTACCAAATGTTCATGCCAGATTTGAGGGTTTCCTGAGGCTAGTTTACATAGGGACATTTCCAGAAAAGGATTCAGAGTTGTTGTTCTAGGATTGCTGAACTAGAGTCTTCCCACCTTTGTAACAAAGGGACTGTGGATTTCTTTAGAAAGGCTGTGGAAATGCACAATTCAGAAATGCTTGGCTACAGTCAAAGTGCATCAGTCTGTCCCTGCTCCCATCCAAATGGTCCAATATCTCCTTTAGGGTCCTAGGTCAAAATACAATGCTACCCCCATCTGGCATTTAGATTTCGAACTTGAAGGAAACAGTCAGCCCAGATGACAAAGAAACACCCATAAGTCACATCTTTATCACCTTTGAAATCAGAGCTAGAATGCTGCAATTGACCCCACTGCAGGATTTAAAGGAACTTCATAAGACTCAGGTCAACCAGGACAAACACCACATTGAGGCTTCTGGTTACAGCACATCAACCAGCAGTGGTTGCCATGGTACAGTTATTCCAGACTATGGCCATGGAGGCCAGAGTGAAGGGCGAGAGACCAGATAGCCAAAATCAAGTCTGTGGCAGAGCTTCTTGTTGCTTTCTTGGGTCTTCAATAGCTATGCAGAATATCGGAGGTGGGGGTAGCTCTCAACTGTCTTTGCCACGGCTTCATGCAGGCTAACTAATGGCTTGTAGCCCATGTGCTTTTTAGCTTGCTCACAGCTGTAGTAGTGGTATGTCCCAGCAAGTGCCACCCGCATGGGAGTGAAAGTGGGCTTGACTGTGATGAAGGGGCCCAGCAGCAACAGAACCAGGGACAAAAGGAAAGCCAAGTAATAGGCTAGCCAGTAAGGAATGTGGTATTTGGGAGCGTCATAGCCCAGGCCAGTCAGAATGCGAGACATGAATTCCCAAAAGGGGATTGGCTCATCATTTGTAATGTGAAATGCCTGTGGAGTGAGAACAAAAAAATACAGTCAAGAGATAAAAACAGTGAGGGATAAGAATGACATAACTGATCTGTCTGCTAGGGCCACTGAAGACAATGGTGAATCTGTGACCCTCCAGATATTGGCAGACTGTAATCCCTATACCCCATCAAAAAGTCAATGGTGAAAAATGATGGCTGTTGGGGTCCAGCAATTTCTGGAGGCCCACATTGCTATATTATTACTGCAAAGTCCACAAAAAAGTTACTATTTTCTGGTAATTTATAGAATCATCTCCCAGCCAACATGAGGGATTCTGAGGGCTGACTTGAAAAAAATAATCAACATTCTCAAGCTAAAAAAACATTACCAAATGAGAAAACATTTGCAAATAAGAGAGGCATAGCATACAAGATGAGAGAAGAATCTGACTGCCTTCAGTTGTGTGTGACAGGAGGAGGAAAGCTCACCTTCCCACACAGAGGAGAATCTCTCTGAAGTTGCTCCGCAGCCAGGATGTGCCCATGGACCACATTTTCAACGAAGGTAAAATCCACCAAGTTCTTCCCATCACTACAGAAAAAGAGAGAAAAACTTTGATGCACAGCCACAATCACATTCCAAAACCAAGTTCCAGAATAAAGAAAGACAAACCAGATCTCATAAGCCAAGTTCAAAGTTGTACCATAAGGATTGCCAAGCACTACAAGTCAGCCTATATTTCATGGGGCTCATGCCAAATCAAGGGTCTTCCACAAAGACCTGACATCCCCAAGCAGAACAGTGATCTGGGGAATACAAACCTACAGCCTGTCACCTGTTCCGTAAAATTCTGCAAAAACTGCAAGGTGAGCAAACTTTACATACCCAATTATAAACTTCATCTTGCCACTCTTGGCTGCCTGGACAAGGATAGGCACCATCTGGGGGTCCCGGGGCCCAAATATGCCATGGGGACGAATAGCAACAGTGAAGAAGTTCCTTTCTGGGTCATTGGCACTCAGCACCTCCTGAATGAGAAATGAAAAAGTATGTGGAATGCCTTGAGAAAGCAATCCAGGCACTAGCAGGAAAAGAAAACCAGATGTGAATATATTTTTTCAACCATTATCACAGCTACTCAGATCTTTTTTCTTCTTTCAAATTCCTTTGCACACTTTTGAGATTTCAGAAAAACCTATGTGGTGTAATTGGTAATACTGGACTTCAGACTGGGGAGGTCCGGATTCAAATTTCCCTTCAGCTGCTAATGTTTTCTAGATCACCAACTCAGACCCTTATCATGGCAGTAATTTAGTGAAAATGGAGACTACCCCATTTCCTATATGTTGCCCTGTGTGTGTGTGTGTGTGTGTATGTGTGTGTGTGTGTGTGTGTATGTGTGCGTTTTGAAAGGTGGACATAAGTCAGTGAATTTTCCAAAATTTCTGACTATCCCACATAATTTTATTTTATAATTTAGATTTATATCCCACAACTCTTGCGACATACAAAGCTATTCACTTCCACACTTTATCTTCACAACAGTCTTAAGAGGTAGTGATTGTGAGTGGCTCAAGTTTACAGCTTAAGGGGGACTTGACCTTCCAGGAGGTAGATTGGGATGTACTACCAGTTCTCTGAGTGATTTGCAGTAGATATTGATAAGGAGTTCAGATTCCCATTTGCTTAATTAAAGCAAAAAAAAAAAAACCCTCCTTTCATCCCAAATAGGCAGGTGAAATAAAAAATAGTGGAGGTAGGAGAAAAATAGTGGGGGTAGGAGTGAAAAAATGATGAATTTCATTCTGGTATTGAAATCCTAATCCTAGGCCAATCCTGTGTTCAGCCGTGCAGTGCAGTATTCTGTGATTTGAGAGCCAGGTTCAAGTCCTCACTGAGCTGTGACTTTTTGACACTTTCTCCCAGCCTAGCCCACCTTGTAGGACTATTGTGAATAGACATGGGAAATAACAGAGCCAGGTACTCTACCTTGAACTCTGTGGATGAAGCTGTTACATTTCTAATAATTTATAATATGTGGCCATTTGGGTTCTCATTGAATGTTGCTCAGATATCATTTTGAAGAGTGGTTTAAATATATTTTCACGTGTAAATGACTACCCTGCTAAAATAAATCTAACTTGTATTTATCATTCTAATAAAAAAACGTGCTTGACTCCATAAGTCTGAGGTCTGCAACCATAAAAATGTTGGGTTTATTTTAGTAGTAAGATATATACCTCATCTTTCTACCAGTGAGCTCAAAGTGACAAACATGGCTCTCCTTCTTCTAAAGCTATCTTCCCAACAGCAACCATGTGATGTAGGTCAATATAACAGAGAGAGTTGTGGTTGATCAAAGATCAGCCAGTAACTTTCACTGCCCCAAAAGACTAGAACTAGAACCTAAGTCTTCCAAATTCCAGTCCAACACCAACTACTACAGCATACAAAGCCTACAGCAAACTGGATTTCTAAATCCCTGTACGTGTGACCCACAGACATATACATCTGTATTACCACAGCTCTAGCAGTCATATTTGGGGCAGGAGAAAGCCATAAGTCTAGGTCACTCAGTAATCTGCTGGTAGATCCGAATCTACTTTTTGTGCCCTATTTTAGATACAATACTATCTGTGGCCAAGGGAGAATAACCAGACCTTCTCTTGCAAAATCTTTGTTTCTGTATAGTAGTCAATGGGTTTCTTTGCATACGGGAGGTCTTCGGTACCATCTTTGATGTCTGTGCCTTCGAAGACAACACTGGCACTGCTGGTCAACACTAGTTTCTGCAAAAGATAAAGAGGAAAGAAAAACAGCAGTTTAATCAAAAGATGGGGACAGACAATGTGCTATAGTAGGTAGAGTGCTGGACTTGAACAAGTACTTGAAACAAAAATTCCAAGTTTGAGTCCCTACTCAGCCATGACACTTCCTGTATGATCTTGGTTCAGTTACTCTGTCTCCTAGTCTGACCTACCTCACTGGGTTGCTGTGATGATAAAGGGGGTAATGGGTAAAGTGAGGGCCATGTACATCAGCTTAGCATCATTGAGAAGAGAGGAGGAATAATAACATAATTCATAAAAAAAATGGAAATGTGTAAGAGCCCTGCTAGTTCAAGGCATGACCCACTTCAGTCCAGGATCTTGTGTCCCATAAGATGCTCCTAGGAGGTCCAACTGTAGAGTCAGAAGTCCAAAGCCTCTGTGCTGCCCATCCCTATCTCCCTTAGCCAAAGGCAGATTCTCACTGAACATGAAAGTTTAGTGCCATATCATGAATGATAGATAATGAAAGACATCTCTTCCATGAATTTATCTGCACTCACTTGCCTTTCTTCTATGCTCTCTATTTCTAGCGTTGTCCTTACCTGGACACCAGCTTCTTTACAAGCCTCAATTACTGCTTTTGTTCCCAGATAGTTGACTTTGTAAAACAGGTCTCGGTTGTTGCTGGAAGGTGCTGGGGAAGCACAGTGAAATACCAACATCACCCCTTGCAAAGCTGGAAGCAGATCCTGGGGATGGGGTAGGTGGCGGGGAGGGGGAGACAAAGAAGGGATGGAAAGATTAGAAGTAGGATTTCTAAGAAAATCCTCCCACATGGATCTGAGGAAAAGTTCAGACTGCTCAAGTAAAATAAGGTAGTGCAAAACAGCCCCAAGAAGTAAGCTTTAAAAAGGGTTAGTTTTAGTTTTTACACATTTTGCAACAACTCTGGGATCATTGTTGTTAACTACCCTTGAGTTGATCTCAACTCATGGTGATCCTATAGATAAGATATCTCCAAGACCTCCTATCCTCCACTACTCTAAAAAAAAAATAGTACCTAGCAGTCTCCAAAAAGTGCACACTCCCAGAGCATCTCACCTTCAGTAACAACTAATACAGTTAAAGATTGAATTTTTGATGTGGCAGGGTGGTGTGACCCATGAGATTCTGGAGGGGAAAAATTGGCTTCTCTAGCCATTCATGTTACTTACCCCTGCATTAGTGCAAATCTCTAAACAAACCAGCAACAATCTCCTCAGGGAATCTGGCTAATTATAGTAAGACCTCAGTATCTGCGGGGATGCATTTTGGACTCCACTGACATGAAGCTCATTCATGGTAAACCAGGATTCTCCAGAATCCTGCTTATGTTCTGGTGCATATACCACTGTTCAATCATTTGACACTGATCGGCAGCAAGGGTCTTCAGGCTGCATGCAGCCATCTGGTGGGTTCTTCAGTCCCTGGACCCCCACAAGCCATCCTAACAGCACCATCCCAAATTCCCCCCTGCCCCCCCGCCTTCAGGTGAAAAAACAGCCCTCTCTGCCAAATTATGAATTAAAATGCTGTTTTGCTTGGTTCTCACCCTGAAACTGTAGTAAAAAGGGTTCAGTTTCAAGATTAATCAAGAGTGATGTAATGGCACTTCTGGTCACAGTATTATAGCCCTTTAGAGAAGCCAGAAATGGCACAGTGTAGCACTGAAGCATGATCACCCATGATCTGCACACTCAGTCTATTTTACTACTCAGCCATTACAAAAGCACTAATCACATTGTTAATAAAAGAAACAAAAGATTTGCTCCATCAACCCTGTGAATAAATTTTATTCTTACATATATGGCTTTTGCAGAGAATTGCATTCTGTGAATAAGTGCTAAGTATGCCAATGAACTATGCCAATATGATCACTCACAACATGTGGCAACCGCTGGTAACTTTCTGTTTCCACACTCTACAGATCAATTGGTTCATACCTCTTTGCGACAGAGATTGCCCAGGAAAAACCGGACCTTGTTGTTTTCAAAGCCCTTGTGGATATCAAATACGTTGACAGTATAACCTTTCTCCAGTAGACGCTCCACCATGTGCTGACCCAGGAATCCCGAGCCACCTATCACGGTGCATTTCGTATTAGCCTGTAAAGAACAATAATAAGAAATAGACACAGACTTTTCTCAGTGATTGCTCCCTGTTGTCTTTCTGCTGGTTGGCAAAACCCGTTTTTGTTGAAAAAATGGTGAAAGGTATGGAAGCCATGCTCTATGAGTGGCTTAGGTTTCCAGATCTTTCACCAGTTTGGTCACTCTCCTCTAGACATGCACAAAAATCTCTTGTATGTTTTTAAATGATTCATGTGTCGATTTTTAAAAACAATCATTGAAGTTTTTAAAAAGTGACTTCTCTGCGAGTCACACTGGGTCCCACTTTGGGAGAAAAGCAATATACAAATAAAATAAATAAATAAACAAAATAATAATAAACAAAAGCAATTGATGGGGAGAGGCAAGTATCTGTTCAAGACACCCTAGATAAATAAACCAACTTACCTGTCTCATTCTGGTGGCCATCCTGATGACTGTGTAGCAAATGTTTGCTCGGGAGACACCACAACTCTGACTCTTTATGTCCTAGGTTTAAACACATACATGAAGTAAGCAAGCTCAAAGCCCATCAACTCCCTCAACCACAAATAGTACCATTTACTGTAATTAATACACTTCTAGGAGTCCACTTTCTCCACATAGTTTAACACTGTATCTATTCCCCCACTCAAAATTTAAAAAACACTTTATATACTACTAGTAGTGAAGCAAAGAGCCAGTATGGTGTAGCGGTCTGAGCATAGGTCTACCACTTTTTAGATCAGGGTTTGAAGCCCTGCTCAGCCATGGAAACTCATAGGGCAACCTTGGGCAAGTCACACTCTCTCAGCTTCAGAGGAAGGCAAAAGCTCTGGTGCCACAACCAACTACAACTCCCAGGATTCCCTAGCTTTGAGCCATAGCAGTTAAAGAAGCGTGAAATCCTAGAGAGAAGACTCCAATAGTCAATTGTATCTCCTCCAGCTCAATTCTGTGGTCAGTGTCAGGCAGATGTTGACCACAGAGTTGCACTGGAGGACCTAAAGATTCCTAGAGGTGTTCTCTCAGGTTAAAAACATAGTGTTTTTGTCATTTGAGGTTTTCCCACATTCACGGGGGTCCTGTGACTCTAACCCCA
>CM034705.1:15626432-15639641 GCA_020142125.1 Phrynosoma platyrhinos | reverse complement strand
GCTGAAGTCCCTCGGCCCTTAAAGGGCAAAGGTTGCCTACCCCTGCTCCAGGTCGTCTAGCTTTGTCGTTGTTGTGTATTTGTTCTACTGCGCATGCGGGAGGAGACCTCATTTGCATACGTCACTTGGAGCGCTGGGGTCGCCTCTTGGCTTCTGTTCTCACTGAAGTCTTCAGAGTGAAGAGGGCAGGGGCTTCAACCTCATCACCCTGTAGAAAAGTAGCATCTCAGGCAAGTCACATTCTCTCAGCCTCAAGGGGAGGGCAATGGCAAACCTCCTCTGCCAAGAAAACCCCTGTGGTGATGATGATGATGATGATGATGATGATGATGATAATTTATGGACTAGGATTTAGGGCGGCTTACAACATTACAATCTAGGGATGCAGTGGTTCAAGTAGTTAAGAGGCTGACTCTGTTGATTGCAAGATTGGCAGGTTGGCAGTTCAATACCTAAGTGCTGCATGATGGGATGAGCTCCCATCACTAGTCCCAGCTTCTGCCAGCCTAGCAGTTCGAAAGCATGCAAATGCAAGTATATAAATAGGTATCACTTTGGTGGGAAGGTAAACAGTGTTCTATGCAATCCTGATGGCCACAGGATCACAGAGTAGTCTCTGACAATGATGGCTCTTTGGCTTAGTAATGGAGATGAGCCCTACAATCAGATATGACTTGACAACCTTGTCAGTGGGGAATACCTTTACCTTTACTTTTTACAACATTAAAAAACAATGCAATTAAAAACATATAAAATAATACATTGAAACAATATAGCACCCCAGGCCATTTTTTAAAAGCTTTCTGTTTTGAATATCTGTCTGAAAAGGAAGGTTTTTGCCTGTTGGCAGAAGGCCATCAAGGAAGGGGCCATTCTGGTCTATTCCCTGGGCAGAGAGTTCCAGAGTCTAGGGGCAGCCATGGAAAAGGCCCTCTCTCTCATGTCCCCACCAACTGTGCTTGTGATGGTGGTGGGGTAGAGAGAAGGGCCACCCCTGAGAATCTCAGAGCTCCGGCCAGCTCATAGAGGGAAATATTGTCTGCCAAATAGCTTGGACCTGAGCCATATAGGGCAGGGGTAGGCAACCTTTCTCCTTTAAGGGCCGAGGGACTTCAGCTCCCAGAATCCCAGGAGCTATTGGCCAACATGGCTGAGGCTTCTGGGAGCTGAAGTCCCTCGGCCCTTAAAGGGGAAAGATTTCCTACCCCTGATATAGGGCTTTAAAGGTTATCACCAACACTTTGGATTGTGCCCGCAAACAAACTGGCAGCCGTGGAGCTGTTTCTACAGGGGCATTGTATGCTCTCTGTAACCTGCCCCTGTAAACAGCCTGGCAGCAGCTCTTTGGGCCATCTGAACTTTCTGAACACTCTTCAAAGGCAGCCCCAAGTAGAGCATGTTACAGTAGTCCAAATGGGATGTAGCCAAGGCATGCAGCACTGAGGCCAGATCCAGCGTCTCAAGGTCTTTTATTCTCACTGAAATCTTTGGAGGGCCTTCAACGTCATTATCCTGTAGAAATGTAGCATCTCAGGCAAGTCACACTCTCTCAGCCTCAGGGGAGGCAATGGCTAGCCTCCTCTGCCAAGAAAAAACTTTGAGATAAGTTCACCTTATGGCGACCCTAAGGCTGGGGTTTTCTTGGCAGGATTTGTTCAGACTGGGCTTGCCATTGCCTTCCTCTGAGGCTGAGAGGGTGTGACTTGCCCAACGTCACACATTGGGTTTCATGACTGAGCTAGGATTCGAACCCTGGTCTCCAGAGTTGCAATCCAACACTCAAACCACTACACCACCCTGGCTCTCAGTTTGCCTTAGAGTCCTATAAGTCAGAAAGGACTTAAAGATACTCAGCACATAGACATAGTGAGAAGGCTGGGCTGGAGCCCTTCTCTTAGTTGTTGTCCTTGTGAACTGCCCTTATGTCAGCCTCAACTCATAGCAACCCTATGGATGAGACATGTTCAAGTCCTCCTGTCCTCCACTATATTATTAATATTATTTTTAGTGTTTATTTATATATCATCATAAAATTTACTTACATAAAATGGCACTTTACAGACATGGTTTCATTTATTGAGATATATAGTACTTAGGGACATATAGTCCCTTGGCATTTAGTTTCTCCCTTCTATTTTTAACTTTACAGACAATATCAATTCAACATTAAAACTTGCCAATGGTGTTACAATCTTAAAATCATAAAGTTTAAAACTCTACAGTAATTAAGTAAATTATACAATTAAAATACAAAATTATAAAAACAGGTAATACATATGACAAATCTAAATTATAACATAAATATTAAACTTCAGTTCCAAATGCTTCCGGGAATAAGAAAGTATTTAATTCAGATTTAAAGCCATAGTCTGCAGATGTTTAGGAGGCGGTTCCAAGAGTACAGTACAGCAAGTGAAAAAAGCACTGATCTGCCTAACTCTTGTAGATTCAGGCCCAGGGCCTCCCTAATTGAGTCTATCCATCTGGTGTGTGGTCTTCCTCTGCACTTTGTTGTTGTTGTGTGCCTTCAAGTCATTTCCAACTTATGGTGAACCTAAGGTGAACCTATCATGGAGTTTTCTTAGCTAATGTCTTCAGAGAGGGGTTGCCATTGCCTTCCCCTGAGGCTGAGAGAATGTAACTTGCCCTAGGGTTCTCCAGTGGATTTACATGGTCAAGCTGGGGTTCGAACCCTGGTCTCCGGAGACATAGTCCCATGCTGAGTTTGTTTATTTATTTATTTTAATTTACATACTGTTTTTCTCCCAAGTATGGGAACCAAGGGGGGTTGCAGACTGCCAAAAATAGTGCAAATTGAGTCCACTTTTAGGGTTAGGGTTAGGGTTAGGGAATCATGGGAATTGTATTTTATTGTGGCACCAGAGCTCTCTGACAGAGAAGGCTCAATGTCTCAGAAAAAAACCACTTCCCATGATTCCCTAGCACTAACCCTAACCCTAAAAGTGGACTCAGTTTGCACTATTTCTGGCAGTCTGCAACCCCCCCAAGGTGGCAAGCCCTCAAGCTGACAGCAGGATTGTAATAGTTGTCATTTTAAAAGTAGCTTTTCCAAATTCTAGTTTAATACTATATAATGATGGTTTAAAATGGTCAGTACTAATCGTAGGATGAATAACTTGCAGACATAATCATTCTCCAAGGAGGTTCTCCATCAGAAGCAGAATAGTAGGATGGCTTCATAGCCTTTTGTACAAAGATCAGATCTCATTCGTCCAAAACACACAGCAGAAATAATCCAGTTTGAGACTGCTTTAACTGCCCTGGCTCAATGCTAGGGAATTCTGGAAACTCTAGTTTTGTGAGGTATTGAGCCTTCTCTGTCAGAGAGCTCTGGTGCCACAATAAACTACAATTCCCAGGATTTTCTAGCACTGACCCAGGGCAGGTAAAGTGGTCTCAGTTATTTCTGCAGTATGTTTTGGACCATTGTAACAGTTAAAAGCTATCCAGTAACTTGAAGGACTCGTATTCTGCAATAGTTGTCTGCATTTGAGAGATGCTACAACTTTAGAGACCCCAAAGGGGTCTTAATGAAAAAGCAGACACAACTGTTTGCTGCCCCTTTCTATAGAAACCATTGTTGCTGAAATGCCTGATCCTTAATTAAACATTTCTCCCATGAAAAGCAAAACTGGAAAGATCAGTTTCTTCCCAAGACCCAGTCCTTTTTAAAAATTCTAGCCCATGATGTTGATGCGAAAATATTCTATAACAAAAAATATTTGCATCCATATTTCTCTGCAGGAAAGCCAGGGTTTTTAAAAACAGATTTCTACATATGTATGCTTTTATAAAATTAGTAAGCCTAATGGATGGGTACAATAGTTTTAAAATTGATAATTCCCTATACTTGGGAAGACTATTCAATTAAGACATTTTAATTTATCAGAGAATATACAATATTATCTGTTTACTGAATAAATACAATAATGTGCTTTTGGGTTTTAGAATAAAATGGCTAAGGGGATTCTAATATAAAATTTGATAGAAATCCCACTCATTAGGCCCCTGGTTGTGACATTTGCAGCAACCACAGATTGAGATACTTTATCAGCATTGATGGGGCCTTGCAGGGTCAGCAGGAAATATTTCGGTCTATTACTGGGAGTCTATATCTTGGGGACAGCATTCTTCTGTGCAAGCCATGTTTGCACAGGTAGGCTGTGATTGTTTAATCTGCCTGGTTGCCCATGTAAAAGATCTGTATAGAACTTAGTACTATCAGGCAGGTATATTCCCCCTTCCACACATTTTTTACAAGGCATCAGTGAGGAGGAAAATTGAAAAGTAAGGCAAATGTCTTCTGAATAATCAGGAAGAAAAGGCTCAGGAAGACTGTCTTTTAACATTCTTTCTCTTTCTGTCTTTGACGTTTTAAGGCCACCAGCTACAAAAGGCCATCATCGGGAGCTCCAGCTCAGAGGAAGAAGGCAGCCCCCAAAACTGAACTCACTGAAGAGCAGAAACAGGAGATCCGAGAGGCTTTTGATCTATTTGATACTGACGGGACTGGGAACATCGATGTGAAAGAGCTGAAGGCAAGCTGCAGGTCTTACACCCTTACCTGGGAGTAAGTCCCATTGAAGTCAGTGGGGTTTACTTTTGAGTAGAAATTTCTCATTGCATTGGATGTTCCTGGACACCCTGTCACTATAAAAGCTGAAGAGATTACTCCAAACAAAGCTTCAGAAAGTTACTTTATGGGTTAAATCTCTCAGAATCCCCACACAATCATACCTACAGGCTAATTGGGGGATTTTTGGAGTTGCAGACAAGGAAACTAACTATTGAACCAGTGGAGGACAGTAGTTTGAGAAAATTATAATTTGTTAAATTAAAAATGTGTTACCCCCTGTGACAAGACCTTCTTTAAGAATTAGGGGCGAAACAGACCACCCCAGTAGAGCAGCTTGCTCCTTTAAGCACTGGGTCGGGGCTGCGGTAACTGCATGCTATAGCACCAATCTGGCGTTTTTCTCAGACATGAGATATAAAGACCCCATCTGCCAAGTTAGGAATGTCCTGTCCTAGAATCTGCCTGAGTTATTAGTTTTGTTCCTGTTATCAAAGCTCATTAGCTGATCCCTATTGTCTCCAGTCTCATGGAAAAGTAATTTTTATTAGCAATATAAGATCAGAAGAAGAGTTGGAAACTTGTGCACTCCTTCCCACCCTCTTTAGCCATGGACATTGGCTACCAGCCACGTTAAAGATGGAGCTTGCTATGGTTTTAGAAGTTCCAAGTACACCAATAAAACCACCTTCTGTTATCTTGACACTCACACATCTCAGAGTCTGCTAATGAGAATGTTACCTGACCAGTTCTCTCAAGTGCATTAAGTTTTGTGTCTGTTATTGTATGCCTAATGTTTACCATTTGTTTTACTGCTAAGATGTCAGCCTGTTTTTGTTGTATGCAGGTTGCCATGAGGGCACTTGGGTTTGAACCCAAGAAAGATGAAATCAAGAAAATGATCTTAGATATTGACAAAGAAGGAACTGGAAAGATTACCTTCAGTGATTTCTTAAGTGTAATGACCCAGAAAATGGTAAGTAAGCCTGTTGCAGCTGCCACAGTCTTGGCCTTTTGCTAATGTCTTTGGGAAGGTTTAAAGAGACCTTGATTTCCTTACTACAGTCTTTACACTGAATGTGCAGAAGACATAAGTTTAAAGAGGCCTGTGTTCTGTTGTAAATCTGGAAGTTAGGCTTTACTATCTGGAGCAGGAACACATTATTTTCAGTTACTTGTGAGGCTGTCTACAGTTTAGCCATAGACACACAGTTTTAGACACCCTTTTTAATCCAGCCAATCAATCAGGGGATAATTTGCCATAAAAGATGGTATCTCTCTTTTGTTTATGAAATTCTACAACTTGCCATGTACTTTGATAAAGAATTAAAGTTGTGTTTCTTACATGGATAGAACAAGATTTTCTCATTTCAGATATTGGCAATATTTGAGTGCAAATTGTGACAATGTTATCCTCTTTTCTTTCTGTTTTTCTTGTCAAGGCTGAAAAAGATTCAAAAGAGGAGATTCTTAAAGCCTTCAAACTGTTTGATGATGACGAGACTGGCAAAATCTCTTTCAAAAACCTCAAGCGTGTGGCCAAAGAACTGGGGGAGACACTTACAGATGAGGAGCTGCAGGTTTGGAAAATGTGCCTGTTCCCATAGCAGATCTGAATCACTGGTTAAATTATACAATTTTAGGATTTTGCAAGTTTACTGTAGTTAAGAATGCAATGAATCTTCTATATTTAGTTCTCTAACAATGCAAGTAATGCAGAATATATGATTATCCTTTATGCCATGGCTTCCAGTTAAACTGCTGCCTCTTTTACCAGAACTATCTCAGTGTCTATGGGGAAAAATATCACTTCTGTAACTTTCATTTGTCAGATTGTTATTTTAAAAAATAGCCAGAGATTTTACACAAAAGACAAATGCCATAGTTATGGACTGATCACTTGTGAACAAAATAGAAAATGGTAGGAATAAATTCAGAGGCAAGGAACCTTTGCCCCTCCAGATACTTTGGCCTACATTTCTCAAAGTTCCTTACTGTCGATAAGGCTGGCTGGGCCTTCTGAATATTGAAGTTCAGAACATTTGGAGAGCCAGAGGTCTCTCACCTCTGCATAAAAGGATATGTTGCAAAGTGGAGTGAGGGGAGCCATAACATTCTACAAAGATTTTGAAATGAAGATCAGTTCATTTTAAATGATTGGGATGATACATTTTATTAACATAATGCAGTTTGTGAATATAAAATTATTCAAGATCCTACACCACTTATAAGAGCTCGAAAAGTATTTTCCCAAGCTAGCAACTTGGAAACTATGTTAAATGAAATTCAGCCAGTGTACAAATGGATGAGAACTGGGGGCAAAGTGGGTCTCAAAGACTGAGGTGTACATTCATTCACTTGGGTGCAGAACCTGAAAAAGCTACTTTGCTATCTCTGGCCATACCAGTTGGGAGCTTCTGGGAATTACAATCCAAAAAATTAACAGTTCCAAGCTCCTGCTTTTGGGATGCCTCTTAATGAGAAAAACGTGTTTTCCTTTGCTTCTGCAACTATCCCTTTAGCTGATGAGGCTTTGTCTTTGATTCCTTTTCATCATGCAGGAAATGATAGATGAAGCTGACCGGGATGGAGATGGGGAAGTCAATGAGCAGGAGTTCTTGCGGATCATGAAGAAGACCAGTCTGTACTGAGATGCTTAGTGAAATGTGTGTGTTTTCTATTTTTTTGTTTTTGAGTCTCATATTGGCCTCTGTGGTGCCTGTTTGGAGGAGATCATCAGCAGCCCATATATCCCTAGCTGTGTACTCTGTTGGCTCCTACCCGCTTCTGGCCATCGCTTTGTGTCAAATCTACTTACTACAGTAATGTGAGGCCTACTGAGTCAAAGCTGCCTTTTCAAGGAGGTTAAGTATCTGCACCCAGAGCTTATGCAAATAAATATTTTTGTCATGGACACTTGAGATATTCTGAGAAACAAGAAGAATTAAGAATTGTTGTTTTAAACTATCCAGAGCTTGTATTGTAATGGCAAATAATATCTGCCAAAGTGAAAGGATACCAAAGAGTGGATGGCTCCAGTTCAACTTCTGTACCTAGTCCACTTTGATCTGTCTCTACCATCAAGAAAGTGACATGGTTCTGGATATTGTTGAAATGCAGTGCCTGTGATAGCGAAGTTTTGATTTTTTTTAAAAAAGAATGCACTTACTGGCCCTTACATTTTTCAAAAGCATTGAATGTAAAATTGTTGTGTCCTTAATACTCAAATTTGCTAGAACGAGCCTGTAAAACATCTTTTTTCAAATGTTCATGCCTTGTATTGTTAACAATGGAATGTAAAGATGACATCAAATATTTCATGGCAGTAAAGTCATTCGTGTTTTTCATTACGCTGGCAAATACTGCGACAGGTAGCAATGGCTTTTCCTTTTGCTGAGTTTGAATTTTGGACTAATCTGCAATACACAGCAGTTGCTTAGCACCACATTAGTATCAAAAATATACTTTCTTATAGAGAAATTATGGTGTAGTGTTTTGAGTGCTGAACTAGGGCTCTGGAAGGCCAGGGTTCAAATCCCCACTCAGCCATGGAAGGCCACTGGGTGACCTTGGGTAAGTCACATTCTCTCAGCCTAAGGCAATGGCAAGCCCCCTCTGAAGAAATCTTGCCAAGAAAAGGCCATGAGAGATTTCCCTTAGGGTTGCAATAAGTCGGAAATGACTTGAAGACACAACAACAAACTTTTTAACAGCATTTTCAGCATTGTAGGAATCAACTACTGCTGGAACTGTAGGGTGGGAGGCAATGGAAAGATCTAAGGATGTATTTTGAATGGAAATGATCCTTCCACTTCTCTACTAGAAGTGCTTGATAAAAACAGCCCACAATGATATTTCTTGATCTCGGTTGCCAATTTCAGATCTACTGTGGAGAGTGTGACTGTGCTAAAAATCAGTATAGGAAGCAAGTGTTATGTCCTGGTCAGATACCTCTGCTCTACAAAGACTTGCTTATTAGTGTTGGCATGCTGTGAATTATTGCAGTAATTTCAGTGTGCACCACTGTTTTTCAAAAGAGAAGTTCATATGGTACATAAGGGTGACCCGGGCATCTCCTATCTTAACAACCTAGTCTCCAAAGTAAATATCCCTTGCGTGAGAATTGGGACACATCTCCTGATCACCCTATGCCAGTATTGCAGCATTAGAATTTACATTTTTCCTTTCTGTAGCATGATATGTTGCCTCCAAGAATGAGGATAGGAAGATCCTACCAAGAAAAGGCAACATGACTAGAAGATATGTAGTTCCTTGGAAAATAGCAGAACAAGTGATGAGTTATTGTAGAGGTGTCAGAGCCACAGCATGACCTCACCATATAATACTGTAACGCTACTGTCTTCATTGAACAGTAGGGTCTTGTCTTTCTTCCTATCTAGGAGTTTATTTTTACTATGGTTGTAGCTTAAAGCCTCTGTTGATGCTGGTCCACTGTTTTGAAGAGTGGTTCTATAATACTGAGCTGCATGTTTTGGTCAGGAATGGTGATAAATACCTTCAGCAAATGGAAATATCTGGGATTTAGACTTGAATGATTAGTCCAAAGAGTATTTACCATATGTTTGCATTATCTTAGACAATATATTTTAGTTCCTTAGCCCTCTGACCCTCTTTAATTTAGATCCTAATTTTCTTGACTCCAGATATTTTGTGGCATATGTTAAATGAATTCATTTCAGGGCAAATACAAAAATGGGATGGGGAAATTGCTTTTGTAATTGCTAGTCTGGCTTTGATCTTTGGCCTCCTGCTACTCCAAAATGAGAAAGGGAGTGCTTCATTGTCGCAACAGTGATCAGGTGTACGAATGGGTGTGACAGTAGTGACAGCCATTTGATTTAAACTTGTACAAAGAAGAGCACAAGCCTCAGCACTAGGGATGAATAGTCTAGTTAACGCTTTAGTAACTGGTCTGTGTTACCAAGAATGGCAAAGGTCAAGTTTTCACTTCCCCTGGAGATCTGTAAATTGCATGGATGAAGCATACATACACCACCTCCTTGTGTCCCTGGTTAGTTGAATATATCTATATGTATATTTAATGATATGTTAACATTCACATATTGGTAACCATATAAATCATACAAACACAAAACCTTACAACCCACAGCATTCCCCTATATACATATATCCCCCTCTCAAAAACAAACAAAAATAAAATTAAAACAGTAAATAAATAGATAACAAATATTGACTTCCCATTTGCCAAGACAAACAGCATATCCCTTCATCCTTTTCCCCATTCATTTCATATATAATTTTGCACCAGGTAACCTTTGGAGCAGCAACTGAGCAGCAACCAAGAAGCTTCTTGATCTCTGCTTGATCAGCTGCTTGGTTTCTGCTCCAAATGTTACCTGGTGCAAAGGGAGAAGCTTCTCCCTGGTGAAGAAGGACTCTCAATCTATGCCTGGGCTGTGTGGGGTGCAGCTGACTAACCACTTTTTCCCCGACAAGGAAAAACTCAAAGTGAGAAAGGCGAAGGACTCTTTCAAAGAATCAGCCCAACATACTCCTCTCCTTCCCTAGAGATGCACCTTCACACATTCAAGTACTTTCCCCACTCACAAACATTGTTTCTCCTGCTACTCTTCTCTCAGCGTCTCCGACAAAAGAAAGCAGGAGCATCAACACAGCTCCAACCAGCCAGCCAAGTCCCAGCAACTCTCACAAAGCTTAACCAGGATCCCAAATGTGAAAGCTCTTTTTTGCCACCAGTTCTCCCCCACCATCACGTCTTCTAAGTCCCCGCTCCAATCTGTCTGTCCCAAAATGATGCCATGAGAATGAACTCATGTTGGCAGACAAAAAGTGGGAGACAGCACTACACAAAGGGATCAACAAGGCTGTGCAATGGTTTTAAGGAACCATAAAAATATACGTTTCATGCAACCGTCACCCCCACTGGTTCCTCGTCTTTCTTTCATGGCAATACTTTGACTGAAGCTTCTGTGCCACCCCCTTTTTTCTCACTGCCCCCCTGGATTTTCCCACTGCCTCCAGGGGGGATGGTACCATCCGCTTTGGGAATCACTGTTTTAAATACACACCTTATTCTTTAAAAAAAAATGTGGAAATAGATAATTATTTTAGTTGCATGTACACTAGCTGAATTATAATCAGGATGGGATCTCACAGGTGTTCTGGGAAGCAGTTACAAGCTGCTGGTTTCATAGCCTATTTAAAATGATGAAGATTGATAAGACTGGACAGGACAAAATTGGCAAAGGGAGACAACCACAAGGTGACTTTGGACCTGCAAGGTGAAGCAAGATTTGAAAGGTTGATGTCTCTTAAAAGCATGCTGTCTTCCAAAAGGATAGTAATGTTAAAAGGGAACCCCCCCCATAAGAATAATTTTCCAAGGAGATGGATTCCAAGTACTCTTCATTCCATCTTTCTAGATTTTTCAGACCAATCCTATTTTTCAAGTTAGCAGGTGTGCAAACTTCAGTCCAGTGTGCCCTCTCACACATGTAACTTCCTAGTATCCCAAAGTGCATCATGATCTCTTAAAAACATGCCTGACCCTAGCCATCAAATATGAAAATAGGAAACCCTATGTTCAGTGACAGGGATATAGGGTATGCTAACAGTAGCTCCCCCAATTTCCTACTGTTAAAATACATGGTTTAAGACACAATGAGCTTAGTCTTCCCATGGGAATTTCTCAGATCAGGAGGAATGGATAGCCAGGGAAGCTGCAGATCTTTGCAGAGTTGTATACGAGGCATATCTCAGTTAACAAAGGTCTGCCTTAACCCCCCTTTTCCTCCTCCGTATCTCTTTTGTGTTGTTGTTTTTAGCAGCATTGGCATTGGAAGCATGACGAAGGAGGGCTGGAGAAACAACTTTCAGAGCTGGGATGCAGCACCATATCTGCCATACCCAATGCAATGAAGCTTAAGCTGGGAAGCAATGAGATTCCACTTTAGCTAGTCCTAGTGTAGCACCATGTACCTGACTACAATAGGCAGAGTAAACAACAGATGCCTCCAAAATGCTTTACTTGAGCATGTGTGAGATGGAAAGAAAGGAGGAGATCAGATAAACCCACCAGCTACACATAGTATGCTAAACAACAACACACAATCCACATACATCTATATGCCTGGCCACCAAAATGGAAATCATAAGAAAAATGGAGGTGGTGAAATTTTTTTTTTCAAGTGCTCTCTAGAAGATTCAAAATATTTTGGATTGCTTATGCAAGGCTTGCCTGGCCTTGTTTCATTTCACATGTGCATCATATTCAAAGAGATAGCCATGTTAATATGTGGAATCAGTACGTAGAGAGATCTTGCAGCCCCTTTGAGACTAACTTAAAGAAAGAAGTTGGCAGCAGGAGCTTTCAGAGACTTGAGTCTACTTCCTCCAAATACATCTGAGGAAGCAGACTGAAGTCTACAAAATCTCATGCTGCCAACGTCTTTCTTTCAGTTAGTCTCAAAGATGCTACAACATGTACATATTGTTAGCGTGGGATCACATGTTTGCAGAAACAGGATGAATTGCCCTTCTTTTTTTGTGGTATAGGAACCTATCTCTATTTCATGTTATTTCTGCATTTGGTACCAAATATTGTTGAAGCAGTGATGCCCAGAAACAACTCTGCTTTTTTATCTGAAGTATACCTTGTACAACTGGGGGAGAGAGTAAGACACCACCTCTGCCCATTTTGCAATAGTAAAATAAGCTCAAAAATACTAAGAGAAATTCAAGGTATCGTTACATATTTAAAAATGTCCCATGCCTATCTGTCAATTGACAAATTATAGAACATTTGTATTTAATTAGTCCTGCTCTTAAAATGGGATATTTTCTTGCCAACATAATTATAATTGATTAACCTTTTGCAACCAATAATCAGGCATATTTTCCCCCATTTATCAAGACAGTAAAACTGAGAATAATACAAAAATCAAGTCCACACCTTCCTAGGGTTATGCCCTATTATCCTCTGTGAGGTTTACTCATGAGTAGAAGGGCATAGGTTAAGAATGAACTGTAAATCTTAAAGTCACGAGAACTATAATGCAAATCTCTTTACCCTTTTTAACCTTCACATATTTTACTTCACTTAGGAGCCCCGGGTGTTGTTTCTTGACTGAATTGTATGTGTGTGTTCTAATCTTTGAAGTATTTAGATCTTTTGAATTATTTTGGGAAGCCTTCTTGACTGCTTTATCTCCCATTTCATTTCCTTTAATACCCGCACAAGCTGAGATCTATACAAAAATGTCATTGTTGCTGTGACATATTACCATATTAGGGACATCAATAATTTCCAAAGCCAGGCCCTTTCTGGTGATTGAAATTTCCAGGGTGATATCGGTGGCACTTAAAAGATCTGGAAAAGTGACAGATTGTAAAGGTTGCACTTTAGCAATCTAATTCAGTACCATCACAACGTCAAATAACTCAGCACTGTTACTGATAAGTAATCTAGCAGCCGGGCTGCTTTAACAGAAATTTACACATATGAGTAACTGAGGCTTTTAAATTGCAGGAAATTCACACATTTGTGCATACAACACAGGCAAGTTCACCCATGTATGTGGAACAATTGATGGTAGCCAAACTGAATGCTCATA
>CM034705.1:15607500-15620127 GCA_020142125.1 Phrynosoma platyrhinos | reverse complement strand
GGAAGGTAACAGCATTCCATGTAGTCATGCTGGCCACAAAGAGTAGTCTTTGACAACGTTGGCTCCCTTGGCTTAGTAACTGAGATGGGCATTGCCCCCTACAGTTGAACACGACTGAACGATCTTGTCAAAGGGAAACCCTTTCTCTTTAATGTAAACAGCATGCAGTGAAACATGGAGGAATCCAGGGTTTATAGGTAAGGTAGACAAGTCTTCCGTTTGCAGCAAAAGAAGTAAGCTGAGGGGGAAAGTGGAAGGAAGAGAAAGAAACTGGGACATTTTACAAGCAACTGAAAAAGTGCAATGACAAAGGATTAATCGGTACTTTTCCTGTTAAATCACGACAGTTGGAGGGCATGCATGTAGGGTAATGTGACAATGAAAGTAGCAGCTATGTAATTTCCCTGGGAAGTAAGCTCTATTGGAGTCTGTGGGATTTATTATTGAATGGACTTGTGTAAGATTGCTCTGTATGCTTTTCCTGATGGTCCCTGCAACTGTGGAAACTTCATGTCCTATTCCTGTGACAGTGTCACCTTGCAAGACAATGCTATTCTTGGCACTGATTCTACAGCATGATTATGACAGTATAAACTACCTCCATCTATACTTAAAAGTGAAGTACAATGATTTCTACTTTTAAAAGCAGACCGTCCACCATATATCAAGGGTGTCAGTTTTGAAAGCTTAGTAAAATAGAGCTATAGTCAAAAGAGATCACCGTCAATTAAGCAGAGAATAGCTTTGTCACAAATGTGAGAGTGTATTGCTTCTCTGAGCACATCAGGAAACTGGATTTTTACTCAGCCATTTATCTTTAACAACACTGTGTGTACATCAGTCATCCGTTCCCAGGACCTCTGCTTCCCAGTACAATGAGTAAAGCCATCTATTGTTGAAAATGATGTGTTTTTTTTAATGTAACAAGTATTTCTCAAAATAAAATATAACATTTCAAAAAGCAAAATAGTTGATATTTCCCCATGTCTGTTGCAGTAGAATCGGAGAACCAGCAGTAATAATGTTCCTTGTCCCAAAATGATTTCATTTGAGGGCATTGCGACCAAATGTGAGATATCATTCCCTTAATCCAATTCATAAAGAACATCCTCAGCTTTCTCTTTGGATGATGGGATTCTAGGAACATCCCTGGAAATCAAAACATAACCAGGTTATTAGCCAGTTAGTGTCATTCCTAAATGTTATGACAGACACAAAAAAGAGTTAAAGAAAGAAGCTTGCATTGCTCTGCTATAGAAAATGAACTATCAATTAAATTAATGGTATTTTTGTTGCATACCCTCCATCATTTCACAGACGAAAACCAGGACACATGTGGCCAAACAACATCAGAATGTAGTCAACATGGCAAAAGTTATCAATGAAGGAAAGCACTCAAGCTGAGAGAAGCTGCACCAGTTTGCTTTTGCCTGGATCTACTGGGAAGGCCATTCATTCCTCTCTTCTCCTTCCTGCAGAAATAATAATAATAATAATAATAATAATAATAATAATAATAATAATAATAATAATAATAATAATAATCCACCACCATCATCATCATCATCATCATTTTATTTATAGCCCACTTCTCCCTGCGGATTGAGGCGGGTTACAACAAATAAGAATAGCAATAAAATACAATATACAATTAAAAACCACATTTCTAAATAATCCCCTACCCCAACCCCCCTCCCAATCATAAAAAAGAAACACACTAAAAATAATAACAATATGAAATGAACAGCAATATAAAATGCTAATTAAAAGTGGAAGAAAAAACAAGTTAGCTAAAATTAGAGGTAGTTGGAGTCAAGACATCTATCTTATTTCAGTGGAAACTACTTATGCACTTTAAACTCAGTTTGCAGCAATGGAAGTAAGCTGAGGACAAAAATGGAAGGTGGGAGGAGGAGTGAGAAACCAGGACTTTTAAAAAGCAGCTGAAAATGTGGGACAGCAGAGGATTAAGTTGTTATCGTCATTATCATCATATGTCTTTCTTGTTATCATTCTTGCACTTTTTAAAGGGTAGGTCCTCCATCGGTCTGCCCCAAAGAACTTGCACTCTTAAGGAGACATAGGGAAAGCATAGAGTAAGGGGAAATAGGAGCATAAACAGGGGAGATTTTGTGATGACTTCATTTAGAAGTTCTTTTGGTTAGTTATAGTAAAGAATGGGGTTAGAAAGCAAAAGGGGGGTAACGTCTTTGGAAGAAATACGTCCTTTGGTTCACCTTTGTGAGGCTGTTATATTTTTACAGCTCCTTTGGAACTCCTCGAAAAAGGCACAAACCTAAGGTCAGAGCATCTGACAAGCTTTAATGTTTTGCATCAATTCTCAGCCATTTTACTTTTGGGGAGAAAATAAAAAGTTCCATCTTGACGAAACACATAAAGGTCAGGATGTAAAGAAGATACATTTCCCCAAAGAGGAGGAAAAAAGGTCAGCTTGATGTGTGTGATCGTCTTTCCTTTCCTTTCCTTTTAAGCACATGGCTGTGAATATGCAGAAATGCCTTTGATTCAGATTACATCTAGGATTGCCTCATGCAAGAATGATAAAAAGTAAAATAAAATAAAATAAAATTGTGGCTGCACCTAAGCAGAGACATGTCACCCCTATTCCATGCACTATTTTCTTTTTATAATAAAAGGCTATATTCTTTTTTAAAGCCTGGAGATGGTCAGCGATTGATTCTGGAAAGTAACAGAAATGATAAGTATGGATGTATTAATTGCTAGAATAAATAAACAAAATGCATAAAGAGTCAAACAGGACTGGGCCCCAATATTGCTATACTGTAAGAAGGAGGGTTTAAATTTGTAATGACTTTGATTTTCTTTTTCCTTTCAAGGAAGAAAAAAAAATTGATAAAATCATCAAGAAATTATAGAATTTTGTTGGTTTAACACACAGCGGATCTGTAATAAATATTGTATTTGAAGTGAAAGCAATAAGATTTAAATGAGAAAAGTTTTATACAAACTGGAGGAACATGGGAAGTCAATTGCAACTATGTATATTTGAAAATTATGTTTTATGACTATTTGATATTGTTTAGTATATTTTATACATCATGTATTTAAAAAAAATAAAATTAAAAATAAAGCATCTAGATGGATGGGATATTACAGTTGAGCATAGAGTTGCACTGGAGGACCTACAGGTGTTTTCTTAGGTTAAAAAAGTGGGTTTTTTTATTATTTGTGGGTTTTCAACATTCATGAGAGTTCTTCTCCCACAGTGACTTTGAACGGACCATGGTAGTAATGACATAAACAACTAGCAAAATTAAAATTATACCTTTAAATTGCAATAGCATGCACACAGCCTAAATGTATTCACATGTACAGAGTTTCATGTGGTTTAAGTGTGATGTTTTTGAAGAAAAATTGAAAATAATATTTAAAAAATAAATTAAAAATAAATATATTCATTTATATGAATATACAGTATTACATATATTCATATAATAATAATAATAATAATAATAATAATAATAATAATAATAATAATAATAATAATAATAATAAATTTATTTATATCCCGCCTCTTTGTGCAGCACAACCGAGGTGGCTTACATGATAAAATACACAATCCCGTATCCCTAAAATACAATTACACAGTATACAGATTAAAACATACCTTAAAACAATAACAAATCAACAAAGGCTGTTGCAAAAATCAGGGAATAAGTAGTTCAACTTATTTAGTGGCCAGTTATTTATTCAGGAAAGAGATCTGTCTATTTTTATAAAAATAAAAATAAAAATAAAAATAAAAATAAAAATATGGTATCATATTTTCTGTTAAATAAGTCATGCCTAGGAACTCACGTACCTTGTTAAATGAGACATACCTGTATGGTATCCTATTATATTGTTTTTATTGCTAATTCAAGTCTTGCAAGGGGGGTGTGAAGGGTCCATTTTTAGCAACCCAAAAAATATTGGTTGATGCCTTTAATACTAAAGCCATCAAGCTTTTTAAAAAATGAACGTGAGCTCAGCTAATTCTATTAAACTGCCAGATGCCAATGAGTAATACAATACAATTAATCATTTTGTCAGCTCAGCTTTCCGAGGCAAGCGAGTGTACATCTGAATATATACAAAGCTGTTGATGACGGGCCCTGACAATTTTTCATAGAAATGTTCAGGGGATTTATCCAGATCATGGTTGTTACTTCTTGTATTTCATTTATTTATTCCCATTTGTTTTACAAATTCATGCATCATTTTTCAACCGAAAAAAACCCATCTCACAACACGATTAACAGAACATGCTATTTTTCGTGTGCACAAAAGCGTTTGGGAGGAAGTACCAACATTTTGACCATGTATTTACTTTCTGAACCCTCATTTAAAAAAAACATATTGAATAAAGATGTTTATTCTACTGTACTGATCAAACATTTGCTAAATAGAAATAGGTGGCAGGAAGATTTACAAAGAAAGCATCATTCAAATAAATTGCCCCAGTATTATTTTAAAAAGACGTGAACAAGAAGTGACATCCCAGTAATTTTCTATTGTTAAAAAAAAACCCTTTCAGTTCTCCAAATGTCTAGCGTTGCAGAGAATGAGAGGCTGAAAATTGTTCATACCGTAACCTAGACCTCTCCTATTTCCTGCATTGGTAACTTTGCCTGCCCCTTTTCTTTGGATCTGTTGCTGTTGTGTGCCCTTCAAGTTGTTTCCAACTTATGGCGACCCTAAGTCAAACCTATCATGTTTTTTTTTTCTTGGAAAGATTTGTTCAGAGGAGATTTGCCACTGACTTCTCCTGAGGCTGAGAATGTGTGACTTAGCCAAGGTCACCCAATGAGTTTCATGGCCAAGCTGGGAATCGAACCCTGGTCTCCAGAGTCATACTCCAACACTCAAACCATGATGCCACACTGTCCTACTAACCTGTATTTCTAAATACTCAACTGAAGTTTTAAGTTATTAAGGGATCGAAGGAGATTTTCCAAGGGTAGAGTGGAATTCTTATTGGAGGGGCAATGGCCTCATTCTCCTTCCCTCATAGCTACACTCCTGGGACCATATGAGCCAAGGCTAGGCTCTTTTTAAAAACTTTTTTTAAAAACTTGATTTTAAAAAAAATAAGTTTTAACTTTGTTGATACGTTGGTTTCAAGGTCCTGTCGTGAGATCGGTGCATTATGTTTTGGTATGCATGTGTGCTAAGTTGCCTAGCTTTCTTACCTTTGTTGTACATATTCTTGGACAGTTCTGTTTGTATGCCTTTTTTAAAAAAATAGTATTTTGTTCATTTTATATAGCATTTCCTATTTCCTTCTCATGTAAATTAATTCACTTTCTCCCAATTGGGATTTGTGTGTCTCTATGCGTCTGCATGAGTGTTGTTAGGAACAGCCACAGTTCTAGGGGCTTGTTGCATTGAAAAAATAAAGCTCCTTACCTCTGCCGAATGGCAGTCGATTTCGGGATGCACTTGGGAATTATCACATTAAAAATGCTGCCGATGCTGCTGGACGACTGCATCCTGGCTAAATCTTGGTTTCCAGCCATGCTCAGCTGGCCGATTTTCAAAAACCACTATGCCACGCTGGCTATTATTATCATTAAATACCACTATTACCATCACCATGCAAATCCTTACGCTGACATCCTCCTATACCATAAAAAATTCCTGCTAAATTTTGATGCAATGGTAGCATGGCTCAGCAAGTTGTCACCAGACTGGGAATTGGTTTCGTCGAGTTGGCCTTTGGTGAAATTTTGTACACTCTTTCTTCCAACGCCGATGAAAACATAATAACACTTCCTTGAGGAAGTCAACATTTTTAGTCAAAGTTTGTAGCTGACAATGCACTGGTGTCTGTCAAGTCAAGTCGCATCAAGGCACCAGGTGATGAAAAAGTAATGAAATGTGACTGATAGAAGTTGGGGGAATGGTTACATATACTAAGGTAATGTGTCAGCAGTTTTGTGTGGAGTCTATCAGGAAGGCATGCTTTCGGTAGCATAAACATGAAAATCCTTGCTACCAGTTATCTTCCACTTTTAGTTAAAGAGTTCCCCCCCCACACACACACTTTCTCTCAATAATAGCAACAATAATAAAAATTTAAATTTAAAAAGTACTGTGCATTCACGATGGTTACGAGGTGTTTTAGCAGACTGTCTGGAATGTTATTTCATGTGAGACACTGTTTGGAGCAGATGTTTGCCTGGAATATTTTGATTCATCATGTTGAAGTGGTATTCTATCGATGGTTTCTTTCACACTACACAATTATAGGATAACTATAGCATGAAATTGTGGGATTTGTGGTTTCATGAGTCACTCTGTGCCAGAGAGCACTAGTGCCTCACCAAACAACAAATCCCATGTGGCCATGGCAATTGAAGTGGGATCATAACGCTACAATTTTGTAATGTGAAGAAGACCCTAGACCAGGGGTAGGCAACCTTTCCCCTTTAAGGGCCGAGGGACTTCAGCTCCCAGAATCCCAGGAGCTATTGGCCAACATGGGACTATTGGCCAACATGGCTGAGGCTTCTGGGAGCTGAAGTCCCTCGGCCCTTAAAGGGGAAAGGTTGCCTACCCCTGGTCTTAACCATAGTTATTCATCCAAGCCACCTTCTCCTCCCTCTTTTAGTGAGCATGTTTGTGGGGATTTTGTTGTTGTTGTTAACCGCTTTTGAGTTGATCTTGACTTATGCCAACCCTGTGGATGAGACATCTCCAAGACTCCCTATTCTCCACTGCTCTGCTTAGTTCCTGCAGATTCATACCCGTAAACTCCTTAATAGAGTCCATCCATCTAGCATGTGCTCTTCCTCTCTTTCTAGTTCTCTCCACCTTTCCTAGCATTACTGTCTTTTCTAATGATTTGTGCCTTCTCATGATGTGACCAAAGTACAACAGCCTCATCTGGACTTATAGGAGTATTTCAGGCTTGATCTGTTCATGGACCCATTTGTTTGTCTTTTTGGCCAAGAAGACAAAGACAAAGACTCTGGCTATTTGTTTCTCCAACCGTCATTGTTTAGTCGAGCTCCTATTTTAAAGAATTGTATGTCTTTACTTATTCGGTATCAATTCTGCATTAGTTTAATATATTTTTAAGGGGTGGGAGGGTTAGGGAATGGATTGTTGGATCTTGTTTTAACTTGTTGAGATGTTTTTAATATGGTGTACGCCACCCCGATTGCGCTGCAGAGGGGCGGGATAAAAATAAAAATAATAATAATTATTGTTGTTGTTGTTGTTGTTATTATTATTATTATTATTATTATTATTATTATTATTATTATTATTATTATTATACTCAGCACTCTTCTCCAGCACCACATCTGGGAATGCTTTGATTCTGAGTTCCTGCATGGCAGGGGGTTGGACTGGATGGCCCTTGTGACCTCTTCCAACTCTATGATTCTGTGATTCTATCTCAAATGAATAATAATAATAATAATAATAATAATATTTTTTATTTATAGCCTGCCCCTCTACATAGCAATCGAGGCAGGTTACAGCAATTATAAAACATACAAATTTAAAACATTCCATATCCCATGTATTTTCTTCTTATCCATTTTCTTAACTGTCCATCGCTCACATCCATGGATGGTTATAGTAAATACAATTGCTCGGATGATTCTAACTTTTGCCCAATAATATCTGGAGAGCCATTATCTAGGCCACCTCCCCTCTATTGTAATTAAATGGTGACCAAATAAATCCAGCAATGGCTTCTTCCATGTTTGCAGAAGCATGCCATACAGGGGTCTTGAAACATGATGTGACCACCTTAGGTTGAAGCATCTGGGAAGACAACACAGGTGAGTTTTGGGATCCAGATGGTCCTGCAAAGAGGCTGCCGGTGAATTTTGGAACCTGAGCAAAGTTGTCAGTGTTCGGTAAAGGATGAGGCATATTAAACTCCATTGCCACCCGCATCCTTTCTTAGCAGATAAAAGACAGTCAACTGTTGGTCTTGGGCAGATTAACAAGGAAAGTTGTTTGTGTTTATCTGCACAGTCAAGGACAATTTACAGTTCAGTTACTCCGAAGGAAGGACTTGTTGATCCAAGCAAGCTCCTGTTATAACTCCAGGTAGAAGGTGATAGATGTAGCCGTCACTGTGATAAAGTGCAGCCTATAGGCTGACAATACACAATATAAATAAAACACTCGTAGATCTCTTGGGCTGAGCTATTTAACAACTAGAAGTGGTATGTAGGGGCAGGCATCCATGGAGAAAGTGTCGGGGCCTTGAAAGCCCAACGACACATCAAGCTTTTTCATTCGGTGAAAAAGAAAAATACTTAAAGGTTTGAAAGTCTTGGTCCAAAGCAACAGAAAACGATGCCGCAAATTCCAACTTGAGGTATGTTGTCGGACAGAAGGTGTAAATTTTGCAGCCCTCCAGATGTGGTTGAACTGCAACTCCCATCAGCCATTACTGTCATAGTCAGTGGAGAGTGATGCTGGGAATTACAGTCCAGCAACCTCTGGAGGGTACACAATTCCCACCCCTGTTTTAGAATCATAGATTTCCCCCCAATATCATTTTATTGAATTTTCACCAAAAAAACTCCATAAACTAAAACAACACAAACCAACAAAGGATGACAACAAAACACAACCCCATGACTCCCTCCAATAATTATATATATGACTTCCCATATTCCCATGCCTAAGACATGGATGTGTATCATTTATTAGTATTCACAACATTTACTCCTTCCTTATATTTACAAGGGTGAATAGCTATTTCATATTTCAGAACTCACAAGCTACTTATATTGTTTTCCCTTCTTTCTTTGTAAGGAATTACATGAATGGATCCCAATCTTTCAGAATCTTTTCCCCCTGGCATATTATGTTACGATCTTAAGGAAAATTTCCTAAAAATGATGCATAGATGGTACCTGACCCCAGTTAAAATTGCCAAAATGTTTAAAGGAGTGAAATATCTGTGTTGGAAAAAGGGGAAACATATTGGACTTCTGATAAAGCTAACAAATTCTGGAAGCAAATACAAAATATGTTGCAGAATATATTACAAACGAATATAGATCTAGGTCCAGAGGTATTCTTACTAGGCATGTCAAATGATCAGATTAGAGGCCTTAACCATAAAGTCATATTGGTGGCCTTAGTGTTATATGTTAATAAAAATGCTCAGAAACACCATCTAAAGAAGAATGGAGATTAAAAAATATTAGAATTGGCAGAAATGGGGAAACTATCCATTATGATTAGAGGAGCATAGGATTTTAAGAGTTAAAAAGGATTCTGACATCATCCAGGGATGAGAAACAGCAGATTGAGATCTACTGATGGATCGCTGGATGATTTGCAGAGATCAGGAAGGATTTCTGACTTTTGTTTCTTAAACACTCCAAAATTGCTTCCTTCTACCCTCCAAATGACATTGCTAAAATGAAGAAAGCCCCCAGGAGTTTATTTGTGTGCAGAAGGACAATAAGCTTAATTCGGTTGAGGTACTCAAACAAATGCCTGGGCTCAAAATATTTACATCCTATTAAAAAAAAGTATGTCTTTTATACCAGGCTCAGGCTGATGGATCTAGAACAACAACGATTCTGCAAACCTGAGGTCTGTCCATTCCTAATATCAATAGACCAAGGTAGGAACCTTACAACTACGGCATCCCCAACAAAAGGCCATTCACACATCTTCAAAAATTTCACAGATGAATATGAGGTTATGTGTGGCCAAATAACTTCAGAATGTGGCTAAGAAGGCAACGGTTATTAATGAGGAAGAATACATATGAGAAGCTGCAGCAGTTTGCTTTTGCCTAGGTCTGCTGGGAAGGATAAGATTCTGCCTCCTACTCATCTCTTCTCTCTGATGAGTTGATTGAATATAGCCATACCGGGATATAAATTGAATAAAGTAAAATAATAAATATTTTTGCATCTTGAAGTCAGATTGCAGCAACTGAAGTAAGTTGAGGACACAGGAGGAAAGTGGGAGGTGGAGAAAGAAACCAGAAAATGTAAAAAACAGCTGAATATGTTGAAAAACAGAGGATTAATTGGGACTGTCCTTGCTAAATCAGGACGTTTGGAGGGTACGCATTCAACCTCTGCTTAGATGCATCTAAGGAAAGAAAGTATATCCTTTCTTAAGGCCAGAGATCAAACAAATCCACATGGCTGGGCAATTCTGCAAGTTAGAGCTCAAAAAAGTAGCTTTTCTAAATTCTACTAAAGACAGATAGCCTGTTTCACTGTTGAAAAGATTTTATCATTAGGAATTTTCTCCTCATATTCAATCAAAACCTGCTTCCCTAATAGTTTGCACTGGAGGCTGGATTCAAGAATGAGCTAAAATGGAATTGGACTGAATTTATGCTAGCTTGCGTTTCTGAGAAAACACTGAGACCCCTTCAACAGCATTGAGCTGTACCCGGCTTGCAAGAAGAACGTAACTGTTTTCACTTTCTTTATGGGTAAAATAATAATAAAAATTATTAGAAATATAGTTTTAAAAAATATTGGTTGAATCTTGCATTAGTTACCTAAAGTAACTTTTCCTGATCTCCCCCCCAAACCTGACAGAAACATCATTTGATATACAGTCACCCCTCCATTCTTGCAGACTCAAGGTCCATGGTTTTGAATATTCACGGAGGGTTGATCTCCATTAAAATCAATGGGGTGTGCCCCATTCAAGCCTATGGGGCTTGAATATTGGCGAGTCTCCATTTTCGTGTGTATGTGGGGGTCTGGAACGGATCCCCCGTGAAACGGAGGGCCAATTGTACTCCAATCCCAAGCCAACAACCCTCCTTCTTCCCATGCAGCTGATGCCCAGTAAAGTAGCTTAAGGGAGAGTGACAATAGTGTGGCTAAGGGCCAGAGCAGATGAGCAAGAAAAAGCATCTCGATCCTCCTTTTTCCAAGAGCGGGTCAAAACCCCGCTGTTTGCACAGGTCGCTCCCAAGTTAAGATGGAGACCCATGGGCAGTCCATATAGCACTGTGTCAAGCCGCGCCAATGGTTTTCTTTGTCACCTCTCCATCGTGCATGCACACCATCACACAAACACACCACCTGCGACCTCCGAGTACCACTCATGTCCCATCCAGATGCCATTCCATTGAGTGGCTGCTCCTTTAATCGGTCACACCGTCGCATGTGCAATGCTCCGCTGGGATGAAGCATTGGAGAATCGGTGTGCCGAGTGATATACTGGCAAATCACACTTATGCAGGCCCTTTTCACCCTCTTCACCCTGTTGGATTGTCTGGTCTGTGTACATTGTAATTACATTCATTGGAGTTGTCACGCTTTGATTTTTGTTTCGTTTTGCCACAGCCACGCATTGATGCCAGGCTGTTTATATACAGGTGTGAAGATGCACATTTTCTACACTAAGCCATGATATCCAAGCTTCTTTTTGATCCAGGTTTTCGCTCGGTGTCCACCCACTTTGGAGGCATGCACCATGCAAACACACCACCTTCAAAGAGGCTGGAAGCTGCTTTATTTTGCCCATCTGTTTCACCTCTATGTAGCAATTGTGAATATGGAGCAGTTGTTGCTGTTGTTGTTGTGTGCCTTCAAGTCATTTCCAACATATGGTGACCCTAAGGTGAACCGATCATGGAGTTTTCTTGGTAAGTTTCTTCTGAGGGGGTTTGCCATTGCCATCCTCTGAGGCTGAGAGAGTGTCACCTGCCCAAGGTCACCCAGTGGGTTTCATGGCCAAGTTGGGAATCAAATCCTGGCCTCCAGAGTTGGAGTCAAGCCACTGTGCCATGCTAGCTTTCTATGGAGCAGTTATGGATGTGTACATCTAGATAACTGTTCCATATTCATGATCACTACTTAAAGAGAAAGAAAGCCTTGTTCTGCTGGTTATTGGAGTACAGTCAAGCAATGTTTCTGTCAAGTTTGGGAAAGGTGTCAGGAAAAGTTTCTTAGTAACTAAGAAGATAATACAGGATTCAGTCATTATTTAAAAAAATGTATTTCTATTTGCATACCAAACAACCCTCCCAAAAATGTGGAAACAGTTACACACACACACAAAATACAGAAGGAAACAATACATCATTAGTATTTGCCAGAGCCCAAACAGGGATGGACTATGCATGTATAGTGATCAGATCTTCCCAGAATTATTGGTGTCATGTGGGGTAAATGCTTTCCTGAAGGATCATTATGAACATAAGTAATGACATGCAATTATTGATTTTCAGAATGATCTGGACAAGAATGATTCTTGGCAGCAGAAATCTCTGATACCTATTTTGCCATCTGGATTCCACTCCTCATCGCTGTGGGACTTTTACTTTCAAAAACAAGAACTAGTAATCCTACAAGTGGCAGACAGTGTCAATAACCAGACATCCTGTAATTCATAAATGAAATCCGGATGCTCACAAGTGAATTTGTAAATGTGCAGTAAGCCTGGACAAGGATCTCTGTTGCTTGCTTGTGTCCACTGTTGTTGTTGTTAACCACCCTCAAATTGATTTCAATCTATGGTGACCCTGTGGATGAGAGATCACCAGCCCCCCTCTCCTGCTCTGCCCAGCTCCTGCAAACTCATATTTGTGGCCTTTTTAATAAAGTCCATCCATCTAGCATGTGACCTTCCTCTCTTTCT
>CM034705.1:15561944-15583276 GCA_020142125.1 Phrynosoma platyrhinos | reverse complement strand
TTCCTGATTGTTAGCCAAGCTGACTAGGGCTTTTGGGAACTGCAGTCCAAAATACCTGGAGGATCAACGTTTGGGAATCATTGTTCTGGACTAATCTAGAACCATGCAGAACCTCCAGCTTTCGGAACTGGAGTTTGTCTCTTTATATGCATCAGGTAGAGGAATTGTGCAGCCCTCTGGATGTTGTTTGTAAAGTTCCAAGCATTCCTCACTATTTGGTATGCTGGTTAGGGATGATGGGAGTTATAGTTGAAGTTGAACAACATCTGGAGGGCCACACCATCTCCACCTCCAGCAAGTAGATGGTCCCATCTTCAGTCATTGACATTTACAAGTAAGGCTGTGACAGGTTCCCCTGTCAAACTCTGAAAAGCAACTGCCAGTTGTTGATGGACCAGTATTGTGCCTTATAGTGTGCACTTTCTATTTTCTTTCCAATTTTCTTTCATTGTTCTGTGTGATGTCCGAACAGCACTTCCTAAGCTGCAAACTAAGCAACAAAAAGACAATGTAACAAGGATCCAGCCACAGAAACCTCCACTTTCAAGGGTGGGAAACGTGCCTACCAAGCCCTAAAACTTTCCCATATAGCCTTCCCATGCTTTTACAAAGACAAATAAACGTACTGTAGACGTTTATTTTTTGAATTCTGTCAAATTAATCGCTATATATTTTCTTCATGTTTGTGTCAGCCAAAAGCTTTCCTTTGCTTCACCCCCCACTCCTTTCTTTCAGACTTTTTAACTCTAATCTATGGAGATTTGAGGAGAAAAAAAATAATTAGGCATATAGATTTTTTTTGCTGTGAAAAAAGAACAAGAAGGAGGAAATGCTGGCATCATACTAAAAGACAAAAACATAATTTCTTTGGCTACTAAATTAAGAATCAAAGGTTTCATTAACAGGCAATTTCTTATCAGTGAAATCAAGTTTTAGATTAGAAGCTGGAAAACTGTATCCTTTTTTTTCCGATGGGGACAGAATTTTTCTTTCTTCTACCTCTCTCTTTTCTTTACCATTTTCTTTTTTTGAAATGTCCTTACATTCTTTTCAGAAGTTAGGGCCCATTTTGTCACAAACACACCTCCCTCTGTCTAATAAATCTACACAGGGGTCTAGCTAGGAGGAGGGAGAGTGGGATGAAAGCATTACCCTCTACATAAGAATTCTTTTCCCAAAATTAATTTTTCCTTCCATCATCAAATTTATAGCACTTCTGTAACGTAAAACTTCAATTCAGCATTTTGAGCCTTATCACACAAGAAAACAAAGCTGAAATGAAGCCAGAGAAAAGCAGCGTCTCTGTGCCTTGCTGCATGACATTACAGTGCTTAAGTTTCCTTCCCACGGGAGACAGTCATCAAAGTGATTCTTTTGTCAAACAGATTTTTCCAGCTAAAAGAAAGAATTGCTTTGACAACTGTCTTCCATGGGAAGAGATGAGAAGCGCTACAATGTCATGTTGTAAGGTGTGGAGAAAGACACTATTGCAATAGTAATAGCATTTGTATATCTCTACTGCTTCATAGTGAACCCAGCACTCAGCTGGGGACTCATTTTACCAACCTATGAAAGGATAGAAGGCTGAGTCAACCCTGGGATCGAACTCACAACTTTGTGGATGCAATACCAGCATTTAACCATTGCACCACCAGGGCTCCTCATCTATTATCTGGCTTGGTTTCTCGTGGGACAAGAATCTTAGAAATATAGTGTGGGCATCCAAAGAAATGTGACAGACAAAGTGACCAAGGGAAAGGGAACACAGCAAATGGACTTTCTAGATTTGAACAATTTTCAGTGTCTTGCTCTCTGTAATGCTAAAAGTGCAGAGGCTGAAGAAAAATTTCTTGGAGGGGGCAGAATAATACCCTTATGTTGCCCCCACTCCTGTAGCTACACCTCTGGTACTTCTTGTCAAATTATCATTTGCTACTTTGGAAACAAAAAGCTCTGCAAGATACTGGACTATGGTATGAAAAGGTATAAGATGAAATCCTTTCCCTTTAACCTCATCACCCACAACTCTGATGATAAGAGCATGAGCCAGCAGTTGGATTCAGATTTGACTGTATAGTGAGCCCACAACTTCACATCTATTCAATGCATATGAAAGCAATTATTTTCAACTAGATACTTTGAAACGCTGACCAAAATGCTTCTGGGAAGCCGAGAAAAATGGTAAAGTGACCATAGCATAGTCTTGCTTGTCCTCAGCATCTCATATCCAGGATGATTCCATTAGAAGAGGCTTATAGGAGGAGAACTGATGTAAACATCTATTAGAAGTCCTGCACATGTAACATGCACATGCCACCATTGGGATGAATGGGGCAGGGCCATCCACAGATGCTCAGATCCATGGATGGCATGTCATGGATGGCAAGAGCCAACTGTAATCCCACTGGCTGAGTCTGACACATTGGTATCTTCATTCTATACTGACTTATATCCAGTCACTGATGTCTCTGACTAAATGCTGAGCTGTGGATGGTCCAAAGGCTGATATTCCAGCTACACAAAGCCTGCATTCAGTTCTCTTACACAATTATCTCTTGCTGTGATAATGGTTTCAAGGCCCAATTTATAAGAAAGGATCGGAAATATATTTTTCCAGTTAATAAATTCCTATACCTGTTATTCATAAATGGACTTTTATGCCATAGTTTGACCCTAGTTGTTGCACAGTATTTGAAATTAAATGCTTGGTTGCCATGCAAACCAGGTGTTCTGAGTTAATATTTACACATGGTGCAACATAAAATATATATATATGGGGCTAATAAATAGTCAAGTCTTTTAATTAAAGAATGAAAAGGAAGGCAAAGTCTTCCATATACAAAGCTGATCATATCATTATGTTCAAATAGACATCATTTGAAAGGGTTAAAGAATCATTCATTACCCTCAGACCTCTGGTGCATATTGTAGTTAAGAGGAACAGTGATTTTACTTTTAAAACAGCCTATAGCTAAACCAATAGAAGTAAAAGGAAATGTTGATACTGTAAGGCCGCTATTTTCTATTCCCATGCTCATCCATTCTCCTTGCATTGGAAAAATAATTTGTCCAAACAGCTAAATCATCAGGAAAGTATGGCTACTATGGGTTGCTACATATATTTCTTCTTGGACCACATAATGCCTCAATTTCACAGATGAAAACAGGGATATGTGTGGTCAAGCAATCTGAGAGTGTAGTCAAGAGGGCAAAAATTGTTAAGGAGGAAGAACAAACAAGCTAGAAGAGGCTGCAGCAGTTTGCTTTTCCCTGAGCCTACTGGGAAGGGGAAGATTCTGCCTCCTCCCATCTTCTCCCCCTTCTGGGTTCATCGAGTGCAAACTATGTTTGCATTTTGAACACAGTTTGCAGCAACTGAAATAAGGTGAGGACAAAGAGGGAAAGTGAGAGGAGGAGAGCGACATTTTAAAAGCAGCCTTTGGGGACGGAGGTCCAGTGTGGCTCTTGAGTCACTTGAACTCCTACTGAATCTCCAGCCCCCTGGAGATTGCACCATGCTGTGGTGAGACTGGTGCTAAATAAACCACATTCTTGTTCAGTTCATATTGGCATTTGGGGTAATATCCAAATTTTCTCCGAACTGAGATGATATTTGCCTTTAAGTTCTACATGAGAAAAGGAATGATGAAAAATGCCCTTGGAAGTGGTCATGAGGCAGGGATTCATGTGCTCAGTTCATTAATTCATTTTGGAACAGTTTCTTAGCCAGTTTCTTACCCATTTCACCTAAGAGTGAATCCCAAATGAGAGCAGCATACCCTGCCAAAAAAACAAATTTATTTCATATTCTGTAAACCATTTTTCCCTGCGTTTGATTTCTAACTGAAAAGCTTCCTCAAAAGACAGCCTCCCTCATGGAGAGAATATAAGATTTCTTCTTTTAAAAATGAAGGGATTAACTTTCTGTACTTTTGTGTTCTGTGCTATGTTGTTGCTGTTTTCCATAAGCAAACAAAAAATATGTTCAATATTGCATGTGACACAGAGGGGAAAATTCATTATGATAGAATCAAATTTTGGTATCGGTGCTCTTTAACTATCTTAACAGACGTGTTTGGTTCCTTTTTGTTCTCTAGAGGGTTGCAGCAACTAACACATGCTAGAGTTTTTCAGTTTTTGGCAGCATTGTGTTTACCAAAGTTTAAAAAAAACATTTTGAGCAGTTGCATGTGAAATTATTTAATATCTCTCCTGAGAGGAAAGGTATGCAGTGTTCAACAAAAAATAATGATGGCATTCAACACTTTGGTCTTCTTGCAAAGTTGAGTATTCCATACCAGTGCTATTTTTGAGAAAACAAATACCACCAAAATACATAGTCATGAAGAGGGGGACCAAGGGGTCATTTGATGTTCTCTGTGAAAGCTGGAATATCAGGATGGATGGAAGCATCCATTCTAAACATGAATTTAAAATATCTATTTTTCCAGTTGATTAAATACTCGTATCACCCATCCAAGCTGATTAGAGTTGGTTGGAATTGCAATCCAGCAATGCTTGGCATCCTGTTATTGAATTACAATGCTTTACGTCCCACATACACCATTATAATTCACATTTTTGGCCATTGTGGAGGTTAGAACCAAGCAATGACTAAAATTTTCTCTACTGTAGCACCCCCCCCCCCAAGACAGCTATATCCTGGTCAATGAATAACAAGGGGAGTGTCAGAGAGTGATAGACTCTTAGTATTGGAAGAAACCACAAGGGCCAGCCAGCCCAACCCTAATACCATTCAGGAATACACAATCAAAGCACTCTTGACAGATGGCCATCTAGCCTGTTTAAAAACCTCCAAGGAAGGAGACTCCACCACAATCTGAGGCAGCATATTCCACTGTTGAACAGATCACACTGTCAAGAAGGTCTTAATGTTCAGATGGAATCTCTTTTCCTGTCATTTGAATCCACTGCTCCCTAGGCTTTGGAGCGGCAGAAAGCTAGCTTGCTTCATTCTCAAGATGACATCCCTTCAAATATTTAAACATCACAACCATGTCATTTCTTAACCTTCTCTTCCCCAGGCTAAACATTTCCCACTCCCTAAGCTGCTCCTCATAGGTCATGGTTTCTGACCTTTCACTATTTTGGACACCCTCCTGTTGACATACCTCACCTTGTCAAAATCCTTCTTGAATTGTGCTGACCAGAACTGGAGACAGTATCCAGGTGAGGTCTAACCAAAACAAAATGGAATGGTACAGAATAGAATGTTCAGCTATATTCCTATAACTGGACACACAATTACAAGCCTCTTCTGGGACTTTCCAGAGATAAATTACAGATCCCAAAATGCGATGGCACTGCCATGTGTTCCAGGTATACAAAAACAACTGGGTGATTCTCTGGCATTTTCTCTGTTCATATCGACTTATATGTGATATGCTTCCTTGTCCAGGATGAGTATCATAGTTATGTATGTCTCTGGATCCAAGGTCTCAGCCAACTTTTGGAAGGTCAGAGATTCTCAGACTTGCAGGAGGAGATGCACAATCTCTTCTGTTCATCCTTGATAAACATACCCTTTCATACTCAGTTTGTGAGTATATGGAAAGGATCTCTGGAGCTTATTGCATGAGCTTTTAAATTGGCAGCACCCCAATGGGATGCAGCCGGGACTCAGGATGGAGGTGGGAATTATCACATTGTAATTCGCTGCCGAATCCACCGGGGGACTGCAGCCTGAGTCCCAGCTGCACTCAGTCGGCCAGTTTTCAGAGTCAGGAGCTTTCATTTTCGAAAAAAGGCTGGCTGAGTGCAGCTGGGACACAGGCTGCAATTGCCTGGCAGATTTGGCAGCAAATTACAATGTGATAATTCCTGCCTCCATCCTGGGCCCCGGCTTATCCTGTTGGATGAGCTGCCAATTTAAAAGCTCATGTGATAAGCTCCTATAATAGTGTTCATACTGTAAGGAAGCAAAGCATTCATGGGATAGATGAATAGATCCAGGCTTCTGCAAATATAAAAGAATTTTATTTTGTTTTTAAATCATCGACCACTCTGCATCCATTTGAAGGCAAAGTATGTTACATTAATAAGTGTCATCAATGGGTGAGTATTTGATAATGCAGGAAACATATGAATCAATAAATAAGAATGGCTATCTTAATATAAAATTTATCACAACATTCAAAAACATTTTAATTTTTTTTTACAGGGGGTCATCATAGGACACACAAAGTCATCTTTAAAAGTGAGTGCAAGTGAAAGAAACTTCTTCACTGAAGCAGTCTTGAGTTATGACTTGCAAATGTTGTTGGCTTTTCTTTTCTCAGTGTCCGAAAAGCTGAGATGCTTTCCTTTTTGATCTCTGCAGTCAAAGGAAGGTCAAGGCTGAAGATGCTGAAATGAGAGAAAACTAGTTTGGTTTCTTGCCAGCCATTGTGTCTCTTTTTATAGGACAATAATTGCCTTCCAGAAGGAACTCCTTTCAAAAGCAAGATTTGATTTAATGTCAAAAACAGGCTTGAAAGAAATTGATTTGAACACACAGAGAAAAAAAAACAAATCCTGAATTTTTAGATGTAAGTCTCCATTCAGTCCGGCACCATGGCAGCCCCCAAAAGTTTTGCTCCCTCAGGTGCGAAAAATCAGTATTTGTACCCATTTTCAGGTACAGAATCCCATTGGACTAGCAGTTAACTCCAATACTGACAGTATAAGAGTTTTTCCCATAACATTTGAGGGTAGCAAGTAGTTTGGATCAGTGCTTCTTGGGTTATCTGATGTGGGGGGGACCCACTCCCCCCCTCCCCCATGCCAAGGATTGGTGATAAATTTGTGCCCATTAGGAACCGTTGTTTCTTGCTTTCCTGGAAACTTGCCAGAGAATACAGCCAATGATTCAGGGACTGGCATCCACCCATGGACCACGACTTTAGCTAGCACTGGCTTAGTTGGTGTGGTGGTGCTCCAGTTTTGGAGCTCACCTGTTTTTGACAAGCATATTCTTGCTGAATTATAGAGTTGACCTTGCCAGTACCAGAAAATCTGACCAGCAAAACTTAAAAGTAAATATTACCTCCTGCTGTATGAAACCATCTACAGCTGCCTTCTCCAACTAGACCCCTTCCAGATGTTTCAGACTGAATACCCCATGAGACCAAACTGCCATACATATTGGTAATGGACAGTCAGAGCTGGTCCAAACTATCTGATAGGCTCCAGCTTACAAAATGGTGGTCTATATTTGCCTATTAATTATCCACTAAATAGAAAGCCTTCCTTCCTTCCTTCCTTCCTTCCTTCCTTCCTTCCTTCCTTCCTTCCTTCCTTCCTTCCCTCCCCTTTACAGGGTTCAAGACAGCTGTTTATTTTTCTGAAAAGGACAATGCCTTTATTAGAAGTTTAACATTTTTCTGAGTTATTCTTCCATCATCATCATCATCATTGCAGTCAGTATTGTACACTGGCTACTGTCATAATTCACTGGAGGAACTGAGAAGCCATGTGGTCAATTAGCAGTCCAAAGGTTGAGACCCAGAGTATCAGTCAGAAGCTGGGGAACCAAAACTGAGAGGGAAGCATGCAGAAGAGTAATCTGGATTCAAGAACAAGCCGGAGCCTCTGAGCTGGCTTGGATGTCTCTCAGAGTGCCTGATCAATGTTGTTTCCAGCGGGTGTAGAACAATTGCTGGCCACCTTATCTAAGGAGGTTGATTCTTTAATGCAAACAGCTGGGGCTGCACCAACTGAGCTGTAGGTGTGCCAAGCCACTCCGCAAATACTCCAGTCTTACTAGTATCTCTGAAAGAGATACAACAGCTACTTGGTGTTTATGTATAAGCAAGTAACATCTCCTGGCCTGACCTCTCCTCCCCAGCCCACCTTAACAGCCAACAGCCAGATCAGGTGAAGGAGGTATGTTTAGCTGCCAACTGGGACACAGAGGAAGTTTCCATTCTCCTACCAGCAAACAAGGCTGTGACAAGGAATTATTATGGGGTCCTGGTTCTGATTGTCACATCCTTGCTCACTGACAGAAAGGGGTGGAAAAGTCATCTGGCTTAGAATCATAGAATCATGGAGTTGGAAGAGACCACAAGAACCATCCAGTCCAACCCCCTTCCATGCAGGAACTCACAACCAAAGCACTCCCGACAGATGGCCATCCAGCCTCTTAAAACCTTCAAAGAAGGAGACTCCACCACTGTCCAAAGCAGCATGTTCCTCTGTCAAACAGCTCTTACTATCAAGAAGGTCTACCTAATGTTTAGGAGGAATCTCTTTTCCTGTGGCTTGAATCCATTGCTTCGTCTCCTAGTCTCTGGAGTAGCAGTAATCAAGCTTGCACCATTTTCAGTATGAGGATCTGGGGACCACTGCCTGTCTGAAATCATTGGCTGGTGATCTGCTGGAAGTTTCTAGGAAATAAATGTTTGTAGCCAAAGAAGGTGCCACTCCCCGGCAGATGGGAACAACACAGTGCCAATGCTTGTGTCCTAATCAGAAGGTAAATGGCCCTCCTTCACCTGATCTGACAGCTGCGTATTTGCATAGTCTTACAGTAAGACTATACGGTAAGTCTACATAGTCTTACTGAATATGGAGCAGCTGTACATCCATAACTCTAGGTTACGAATCCATAACTACAATACAGAATGCTGTTGTTTTTTGTTAGCTGCCTTTGAAGTGACCTCAACTCATGGCAACCCTGTAAATGAGACATCTCCCAGCCCCACACCCCATCCTATACCTCTCTGCTCAAGTACTTTAGGTTCAGGATGCTAGATAATAATAATAATAATAATAATAATAATAATAATAATAATAATAATAATAATGTTTGGGATGCTGCATTTAAATGAAACAATTCTCAAATGAAACTTTTCACTATCGCTCCATCACACTCTCTTACCATATCCTTGGTTTCCCAGAAGGTTCAAACGCAGATGGCTGCCGTATTGCGACAGAAGCAAAAATACTACATTAATGTTTAAAGGGATTAAAAAATCCTCTTGGCAGCAATGGCATATGTTTCCAGTTAATTGTAGCACTAGAAGCTTCCCTGCTGTTTTAAAACATGGACTCATTTTACATGCTTTTCTACAGAGCGCTATGAAATGTCAAATGTGTTGGTATAAGTCTGGAATCTAGTCCGACCAGAAAAAAAAGCACCTATAAACAAAAACACAATGTTGGTTTTTTTGCTATCTAACAGCTTTTGTATCCAAATAATGTTTTGCTTTGGTGCCAAGACTGGTGGCGCAATGATCAAACAAGCGTTTGTGTTCATACCACGTTGTTTCGGAAGATTCTTGAAGTGAAGCCTTATTTTATGACTTTCTCATGCTTGGCATTTAAAAATGCTTGCAGGTTGGATAGCCTATGCAGTCATGCATATATAACTACTGTATTCACTTTATACCAAATGTTTTCAAAGCCCAGTGATCTGCCCAGATGTAGCGACAAGAGTTATAAGATGCACAATGCAGGTGCTCAGGAAAAGAAAAGAAGTTTTTTTCTTTAATCGACTTTCAAGTTTCTATGGATTTCATTGATTTTGAACATTGCACCAAGATTAAAATAGCTAAGCAACTAGAAGAGTCATAGTAAATATTAAAAGTATTAAAAATAAAGATAAATAACAGAGGGGTTTCCCCAACACACTGATTATATCAAAGGTTCCCAATGCATATATTTCCTGATTTCTTAGTTCTATTGAAATAGTCAAAATAATTAACAAGTTTTCCTTCTGTTTATCTTTGTGCTCTATATCTACTCAATCATCCTTTTGGTATATACCACATGTACCCATACTATCCATGAAATGTCAGATTCTCTGGCTGGCATCTTGTTGCTGATGTACAAAAGGACACATTTTTCATAGTCAGCACAGAAGGAGGAATTTAGCTGTGCCATCTACACAGGCCCCTTCTGCCAGAGAACAAGGAGATGTAAAGAGGTGGCAAGGGACTGGCTAGCTGAGCTTTACAACAAAGGCATGCTCCCAGACAGTTATCAATATGGAGAACATTTACTTGTACATTCTTTGTTAATTGTAACCAATGAAAATCAGCAACAGGCTTACATTTAGGTCCGTTACTTGGGCTAGATTTCAGCATGGGTGGTATATCTTTATAAGTGGATGTATGTGTGTGAGAAATAGAAATGAGTAGTTTTGAAATGTTCGTATTCATCTAGAGGCTGCCATGATGTACAATGTACAATTGGTAATGGCTGGCGCTACTTGTCTGGACACTAGTTAGGAAGTGCTAGAGCACAACATGAGTGCTCAATATGCATCGGAAATGTCAGATGCACATCACAAGTGTCTGATGAACATCACAGTTGTCCAAGGCACAACACAATGAGCATGAAACACATCCAATGTGTATCAAAAGTGTCTGATGTACATAAAAAATGCCTAGTGTGCATCAGAATCACATGATACACAATGGAACACCTTGCAGGTGCCTAGATGAGTATCTTCAAAATTCACTTAACAGGGTTTCGTTGCATTTCTGCAATATAGCTATGGATTCGTAAAGTTATGAAACATAGGCTGTGATGTAGAATCTTGGCACTGATTTTTAAAATAATAGTACAGTATATGGTGTAGTTGTCTGATTGTTGGACTGATTGTTGGAAACCAGGGTTCAATTCCCTGCTTGGCCATGTAACCCACTGGGTGACTTTGGTCAAATCACAAGCTCTCAGCCTCAGGGAAGGTCATGGTAAGCCCCTCTGAACAAATCTTGACAAGAAAACCCCATAATAAGTCCATCTTAGGGTTGCTATAATCCAGAAATGACTTGAAGAAATAACTACGTTCTTTGAAAATCCTTCCACCACATATGAAGATTAGTATCACATTCTCCATTTTTTTTCCAACAGATCTTATGAATGTGGCATAAGATATGTGGGAATAAATACCATTTACTATTAACTTTCATGACAACCCTTATTCCTGTTGACATTATGAATTTATTTTTAGACCATATGCTATTACAAAGATTATCAACACATTTTCCTCCTATAAATCTCTCACCCACATTTCTATCAATCCTAAGATTGTTCCCAATGACTCATTTATTAATATTTTATATATCATGGATGTAACACATTATAGTGATGATTTATCTTGAAATTTTAAGCCTTCAAAACTGAATTGAAGAGGCATGTGTATAGGCACACACATGGTATGCCAATAGTATGCACACAGAAGTTGAAAAGTTGACTACGAGGGGGTATCGCTCGTAAGTAGATGAGGACATAAAGACAAAGGACCAAATCAGATGCTTTCTGTGTGGTAGAACTTGTATTCCCTAATTTAATAAAGGCCTCAAAGAGATCATCCTTGGATTTATGAGAAGCTGTCAGTGGACATATTGAAAGGGAATAAAACAGCCTTTGATAATTCACTGCATTGGAAGGATGATCATTTTTGTTTCTGTATGTTTTATATTTGATTAGCTTGATGCTGGAATTCTATAATGCCTCATGGGCACAGACTGGTCTTAATAGCAACTTAGGTGGCCGTCTTAAAAGATGGTACATAGGTTTTAAGCCAGGAAACCTATGATAGTGCAGTGTCAGTTCTGGGAATCCCACATAGGTTTTCACATCAATCTTTTTACAGTTTCAACTATTTAATGTTTTCATTGTCAGCTGTTACCAAAGTCAGAACGGGTGGTTTGAGGTATTCACTTTTTTTTTTTAAGGGGAACATTTCATTACTCCTGGAGGCAATGGCATTAATGTACCACATAGTGGTTTTTCAGCCATACTTTACTTTTAGAGCTCTGCTTGAAAAAAGAGGGGGGAGATGGCCCTAGCCATCCTCATTGGGGAAAGCAGATGTGTTTTGCTAGGACCATTTTAGCTCTTCAGAAGAAGACCCTGCTGGCTAATTTTGCTCCTTTGATCAAGAAAGCATCTGTTTGATGATTACTTTTCCTTTGAGCTAAACATCTGCTCTGCTGCAGCTGACAATTTTTCCGGAACTGTCTCCAAACCCTTATTTTTTGGCTCATACCATGGGGATAGTCAGTTTCTAGGTATGTGAACCAGTTTGCACTTCCAACATATCCGTTTTCTATGGTCATGCAAATATTGCCTGCTTTACATTTCCAGACCTCTAGCATCTCATTTTTTTTATCTCCTCCTCCTAAGCAGGGGCGCAGACAATCCTATGCAGAGGTCAAAAGAGTAGGTCTTTTCTATCTCTTGGGATGAGTCTTCACCAGGGCTTTTCCCAGCTCCAACATGGATTAGTATTGTTTCAGTTTGGCTCCTCTTGAGCCAAATATTTCCCTTTTAGCTCAACATGGAATCAGGAGGACAAGCCACACAGGTCCCCCATTATAAAACCAAGCTGGTTTAAGTGTGAGTCATAAAGTTATAGAATCTTAGACTTGGAAGTGGGATTGTGGACTACTGAGTCCAACCTCCTGTTCAGTGCAGGAACTCCAGCTAAAGCATCCCCATCAGGTAGCTGTCCAGCCTCTTTTTGAAGATGTCCAGAGAAGGAGACCCCACCACCTCTCTAGGCAATTGACTCCATTGCTGAACTGTTCTTACCATCAAAAAGTTCCTTCTAATATTCATTTGAAATCTACTGTCCTGTAACATCAAACCATTAGACCTGACCCTACCTTCTGAACCTGCCTCATCTTCTTTGTGACAAGGACTGCCTTGAGGTGTTTAAAGAATGTAGTCATGTCATTCTTCAGTCTTTCCTTCACCAACCTGGACATGCCCAGATCCTTCAATCTTTCCTCAAATGTTTTGTTCTCCATACCTCTTATCATTCTTGTTGCCCTTCTCTGTGCTCCAACTTGTCTATATATCCTTCTTAAAATGAGGCACCTAGAATAGAGTGTAGTACCCCAAATGAGATGAGATGAGGCCTGATCAACTTCAACTTTGAAACTATGCTTCCATTAATGCAGGCTAAAAGAGCATTTGCCTTCTTTGGGGTAGCATCACGCTGCTGGCTCATGTTCCATTGATGATCAACAATAATCATAGAATCATAGAATCATAGAATCATAGAGTTGGAAGAGACCACAAGGGCCATCCAGTCCAACCCCCTGTCATGCAGGAACTCCCAATCAAAGCACTCCAGACAGATGGCCATCCAGCTTCTGCTTAAAGACCTCCAAGGAAGGAGACTCCACCAAAATCTCCATTGAGGGAGTGTGTTCCACTGTCGAACCGCCCTTACTGTCAAAAGCTTTTTTTGCATGTAGTACTGCTGAGCCATGTATCACCCATCCTATACCTGTGTGTTTGGTTTTTTGTATCTTTAATGTAGAATTTTGCATTTATCTCTTGAATTTTATTCTATTAATTTCTGCCCAATTTTCTAGTTCATGTAGATCCTTTTGAATTCTGTTCCTATCTTCCAATGTATTATCCCACCCGCTCCTAGTTTTGTATCATCTGCAAACTTGGTAAGGATTCACTTTACCCCATCATCTAAATCACTGATAAAAATGTTGAAGAACAATGGCCCAAGAAGAGAACCCTGAAGTTCTCCATTTGAAACTACTTTCCTTTGAAGCTCAGCCACTGATGACGATTCTTTCAGAATGGTTTTCCAACGAATTATGGAGCCATCTGACAGCATTCCCCTCTATTCCATGTTTAATCAGTTGGCTAATCAAAATATTATGGGGGGCTTTATCAAATATTTCGCTGAAACATAGCCAGTGTGGTTATGTGTTGGCTGTTTCAAATTATTTTAGCCTACATGGTAGTGAAATTCACAGCTGTTCTCCCTCCCCCCATGTATCCACATATTTGTACATCTGCGGGGACCACCAAATAAATAAATACCATGGCATGCTTTTCAGTCTTCTTTTGGTTTCCCACAGTGCATGCACATATTCACAGATGTTCATGTGTGCCCATATGCTTTGCAGCACTGCCCACCCATTAGCAGTGCCATTACCACCTGCCCACTGTCATTGCTGGAATCATCCCTCTTTCCCCCCAAAAAAGCATGTACAGAATTGCAACCTGAACATCACAGTCCTATGCATGTATACTCATAAGTAAGTCCCTCTGAGTTTGGTGGGGCTTACTCCCAGAAAAGTGAGTATAGGATTGGAGGCCCATAGTGCCATCTTTTATGAGAGTCAGCATGGTGTAGTGGTTTGAGCACTGGTCTATGATTGTGGAGACCAGGGTTTGAATCCAAGTTTGGCCATAGAACCCCACTGGGTGACCTTGGCCAAATCACACTATCTCAGCCTCAGAGGATGGCAATGGCAACCCCCCCCCCCCCGAACAAATCCTTGCCAAGAAACCCCAATGATAGGTTTGCCTTAGGGTCACCATAAGTATGAAACAAATCTGATACAGGTTTACTCACACGTACGTCCCACTGACCACAATGGTACTTTCTCCCAAGAAAATGGTTAATAGTGCTTGCTTCATTGGACACCTCCTGCATCCTTTCCAAAAAGACATCAAAGACAAGGGAATATTCAAAGATTCAAAACTTGGCATATGAATGGAGTGTGAAGGAAAAAATGATACTGACTCTTCCTGGCTGCCATAGATACTCTTGACATGGCTCTCCCCTCACTCCATTTCCATTTTGGCTGCATCTAAATTACAAAATTAATGCAGTTTGACACTGCTTTAACTGCCATGGCTCAGTGCTATGGAATTCTGGGATGTGTAGTTTTGTGAGTTATTTATCTTCTCTCTCTCAAAGAGCTCTAGTGCCACAACAAAGTACAAATCCCAGGATTCCATAGGCTGGAGCCATGGCAGTGTGAAATTGCATTAATTCTGCAGTGTGGCAGCAGAGTAAGTTTCGAACCCGAAATTGTCTGCAAGACACAGAATTTAAAAAAAAGAAAAGATTCATGGGTTCTTTCCCCAAAACATGGACTAAAATGAAGATTATACCTTCAGGCATGTAAAAGATATGATTTCAAACAGGATTGGGAAAAATTTGGTGCCACATGCCAGGATGCAGACTGTGATAAGGCTGCATTATCTTTTCTGTGTAGATTCAGTCTTGGTGGTACACTGCCTTTTGTAAGGCTTAGGAAATATTTTGTGTTACCATCCGTCTTGGCCACACTGGCCAATGGTCATCTATCCTGCAAGCTATACTAGAGGGCAACAGTTTTGGAAAAGCAGTATCAAGCATTTGAACAGATTGCTGTGAAAATGATGGCAGAGTGTGAATGACAGCTAGACCCTACACTGTTGCTGGGGTACACTAAAAACAGTTTCTCGATAATGTCAAAACAATAATATGCTACATGTCAACAGCAGCCCATATTTTACTGGCTTAATGTTGGCAGACTCCGCAGATACCGTTAATGGAAACAGAAAGGAAACATGGTTCCTTCTGTATTCTTAATGTATGAATAAAGTATCAAGGATTAGGGGACATTTGTTGGGATTCAGATTTTGGGATGGGAAGGATTATTCATTTTTTAATTACTGAATCCGGTGATTATTTATTATATTAATTTGTATCCCACTTTTCTCCCAAAATTGGGAACCAAAGCAGCTTATCTTTGGATACTGTTGTATGAGAATGTGGCTATCCCCTCTGAAATCATGTGTAGAAAGCTTGTTAAATAGAAGCATCATAGTAACAAAATATTAGAATACATAAAGACAAAAGAAAATATTAGAATACATAAAGACAAAAGAAGGGACAAGCAGGGAAAGCACATACAGTTAAATATGAAGGCGCGGAGAAATATGCCATTGCTCCATCATTCCTAGGAGACCTGTCTTGTTCCTCATCTACTCCTGCTCTATTGATTGGTAAGAAACCCCAACTAGGGCTTTCGTTTCATTGTCCATGTCTCATCACATAGACTGCGGTACACACATACACAAAGAAAAAACTGGTATACTTTGCAGCAGTCAATAGATGTTTTGAAGAATTTGTGGGTCGAATGCCTAGATCATCCACCATACTCACCAGATCTTGCTCCATCGGGAAATAGTCAGATGGAGATTGAGACAAGAGAATGAATAAGACAGAGCTAGGAAGTAGTCCCAACTTTTTAGATGTCTATTTGTTGTTGTTGTTGTTATTGTTGTGTGCCTCCAAGTCATTTTTTACTCATGGCAACCCTAAGGCAAACTTATCATAGGGTTTTCTTGACAAGTTTCTTTAGAGGGGGGTTGCCATTGCCATCCTCTGAGGCTGAGAAAGTGTGACTTGCCCAAGGTCAGCCAGCAGGTTGTTATGCTTGAGCAGGGAATTGAATCCTGATCTCTAGAGTCGTAGTCCAACACTCAGACCACAACACCACACTGGCTCTCTGACTTACTGATACTGTCTGAAATTCATCTACATATAATGGCCTGAATCCTGTTGGGGAGCTGCAAATGCATAAGCACCATAGTTATGGTGCTATGCAATGAATTTTGTCCCCATCTCCCCAATCCCCATGTATGTGTGCCTTCAAGTAGTTTCCAACTTATGGAGATCCTAGGATGAACCAGGGCTTTCTTGGCAAGATTTGTCGGGAAGGGGTTGCCTTTGCCTTCCTCTGAGGCTGAGAGTGTGTGACTTACACAAGGTCACCCAACATGTTTGCATGGCTGAGCTGGGCTTCAAACCCTGGTCTCAGAATCCTGGTCCAAGACTGAAACCACTACACTATGCTGGCTCTTTATGAATGAAAGTACAGGACAGTTTTTGCATTCAACACTGTATAATTGCAAGAAATTGCAGATTAAATGTTTCCCCTTTCTTGTACCCTTTTTGTCATGTAGTAATGGTTTTATGATAAATTTCTCACTAAAGCAAACTTGTGTATTTAGACTGAGAATTCATTTGCAGGAGTACCACACAAATCAGATCCATAAGGTACAGTTAGAAGAATAGGCACAAAATGTTTCCAGCTGCAACAGGTCCTCTGTTTTTGTTTCATTCCTGATGTTTGAAGTCAAGCCATGAAACCATGCAAATTTTGAAGCTTTATTGCTTATACTCTTTCCCACATCTAGGTTATATAAAATATTAATCAATAAGAGGACAAGATCCCTGTGACTGAAAGAAAGGCGATTTAAAGGATAAGACTGATAATCTTTGGAAGCATGGGTGGTCTTTAAAAACTGATTCACCCAGGCAAGTGGATTACAAAGGGATGCTGAAAAGTTCTTGGCTCGACCAAGAAGGGAATGACCTAGAGCCATGAAACTTATATGCTATTCCACATATTCACCTCGGAGTTCGACAGATTCAGCAAATCATTTCTCAAGTTTCTTTAACTCTTCCAAAAAATGTTTCTGATGTCTGTTTGCGGAAATATTGCTTTGCTGCTACTATGACCCTGAATCATTCAGAAATTTCCTTCCTTAAAAACTCTTTTTAAGATTTGGAAACAGGAAATAGTCAGATGGAGCAAGATCTGGTGAGTATGGTGGATGGTCTAGGCATTCAACCCACAAATTCTTCAAAACATTTATTGTCTTGCCAGCCCTGTGAGAGGTACATTGTCCTGCAAAAAGAGAACACTTTTATTGCAGATTCCCATGCTGTTTTTCCTTCAATGCCTTCTTTAATCGGCACAGCAAGTTAAAGTAGTATTTTACATTAAATGTTTGGCCCTTCTGAAGATAATAATAAAAATACGTTCCTTATCCCAAAAAAACTGTCTCCATGACCTTTCCTACTGACTTAGGAGACTTGAATTTCTTTGGCCATGGAGAACCCAACCACCAACTGTTGTTTGGTCTCCAGATCATAATGATGTAACCATGTTTCATCAACAGCGATGTGTCGTTCCAAAAAATTATCACTAGATTGCTCAAAATGCTACAAAATCAGCTTGGAAGTATCCATTTGATTTTATTTCTGGTCAGCATTCTGGCGCCTATTTGGCTAACAGCTTCTGCACAGCCGACTGTTCATGAATTATAACCCCAATGCATTCCTGGGATATCTCTAAGGTCTCAGCAATTGGTTTAGCTGATATTCACCAATCTTCCAAAATCAGGGGCGTTATCACATGATGATATATAGCACAAACAAATGGTTAAAATAGCACTGTTCAAGTGGATGGAAACAAAGTGTTTTAAGATCAAGCGATATCGCACACTTGCAAAAGTATTGAAATAAAAGCAGTGCAATAAAGCTTTGTCGAATTACTGCACAACTAACCATAGCACCACCCAATGTCTTCTGTGTCATATTGCACATGCACACACACACACACACACACACACACACACACACACACACACACACACACCAAGCTGCTTTCTTGTTTCATGACTAAAAGACTGAAAAAACATGCCCACTGGCATCATGCTTTGATTTGTTTTGCTATTTTTTCCCAGTTAGACTTCTTGTCCATAGATAGTTTGAAAATTTGTTTTGTCTTTATGCAATGACAGGACAACATCCATTGCACTTTTAAACTGATATCAGTAAATAAGCAAATTTTATATAAAGTCTTGACCTTTTTTACTTTTTTCTTTTTAAATTGTTGATGCAGCAGAGGGGCGGGATATAAATAAAATTTATTATTATTATTATTATTATTATTATTATTATTATTATTATTGGCCATCCTAACTGCACTAGCTCTCATGAATGGAGCCAGTTTCTCCCCGGTAAAACTGTTTACAAGCCTCCCTCTATGATGCTATGAATGGAATTCAATCCCTCAAATAAGCAAATAACTACATTTGAACATCGGTGGAAAGGTCTGTTTGCGGTGGTTAGTTGTGCTCGAGTCACATAATTAGCTCACTCACGTCTTCCAAAGTGTGAATTTTTCAGACACATCGCATCTGGGTGATAGGTTTTCAAAGCTTCTCCTACACACCAACCCACAAGCCTTCTTTCAAGGTTTTATTTTTTCTTTCTCTGGCATGGTTCCTGAACAAGAGCTGGCAGCAAGGGAGGAGAGAGGTAGTTTTAGGTGAGATCTCTTTCTGTGCTTAAACACAAATATTTTTATTTAAATATGCAAGGGGTGTTCACAGCCTACATATATCTAGGTTTCATTTTGGGGTTATGTTTTATCCTGGTTTTGTTGTTGAGATGGCAACATTTTTCAACCAGAATTTTTATCAAGGTGACAATTGGAAAGACTTCTGGCAAGACTTAATTTCTGTCTTCCCACATTTTAAACACCCTGGATATTTTTTCTTGCTTCATACTCTCGGAGGAGAACCAAGAGCTAGGAGGGCCTTGCCTCAGCTGGAAAACCTCAGATTCTATCATTATAGACATCCCAAACAGAAAACATTGCTGGCTCTTTTGGAAAAGGTTAGCAACTATGAAAGAGGCATGGTTGCAAGACTCCTTCCAGCCCCCACAGATAATAGAGGCAGCTGGATCTAAGCAAATGACTCCAAGGAAAGTTCAATCATTTCCCCATTATTTTATATGTTTGATTTTAAAGTCTCCAGATTTATGAGAGCCTTGAACAAAATATCTTCTAGTGTTCCCCACACTCCACTTCCCACTCTCATATATTGCAAGCATGGGGCAGCTGGATCTAGTCACCCAACATTGAGGATGTTCTGGGAAATGAAACCATGAGCCAAGATTCTGCATCTGATGCTATGCAACTTTACGATGATAGAACACTGCTCTATCAGTTTTGTCAATGCTGCGAGCCTTTCAGGATCTGGCTCCTTGTTTGTGGAGCAGCCTTGACAGTTGCTTTGACAGTTGATGGTTGCCTTTAAAGAGGTTACCCTTTCTATATACAGTGTATGATACCACTCACCATTTCCCAACAAATTATTTTTCCTTATGATTTTTTTTTCTCTCCTGCCTGTGGAAAGCAATGGGATCACTCCTTGGGAGGTTCCCCCCTTTCAATTTAACCAAGCAAAAAACAACACCTTACACATAAATTTGATTTGGAGCATTGCTCTGTGTGATAATAACTTTTCTTTAAAAAGAAATTAAATATTATGTTGGGGAAGGGCACAACAATGGTATGTGAGGAAGTGTAGGTTAACTCCTATCTTCCCTAGCTGTAATCTCAATTTAAGTCCCCCTTTGTGATTTTTTTCATTGTTTCATGACAGCAGCTACATGATTGTTAATCACATAGTTATTAATCACATTTGCTTAGACCCTGAGATATACTGACATGTGGAGGTGGGTAAAATGTCCCAACGAACCATTTGTAGAAGATTTTATGGGCCCATTGCTAGTTAATGATGTGTTCATTTTAATAAATGGAGTATTGATAGTACTTAACTTTCATTTAACTTGTATTAAGTGCCAGGACACAATTTTGTTGAACAGCGACCTGGGATGTGAACTAATGAAGGCTTTCTTATGCTGCCTGGCACTGGTTGCCTTCCCGCACCCACCACTCTACCCAGTTACTCCTCCAGCAGCATTGTCCCTCTTGTGGATGCTTGGCACTACCTCTACCACCTCTTCTAATGTGCTCCTTTTATTTTATCAGTGCCACTCTCTCACCCCTCACTACTGGGAGGCCTCTGTCTTCTCCCAGCAGCATTGGGGAGTGTTTCTGCAGGTTAGCCCCTTCCTTCTTTGGTCCTGAGGGAGGGACTTTGGAGAAAGAAGGGGACATGACTTAGCCTTGATCCCCTTAACTGGAAATGACACCCCTGATTAAGTGAAAATATAGCCAAGTTCTGGCATCATCTGGCAGAATATAAAGTTATGCCAGATGAAATGCTGCCTCATGCCCTTCTCTATACATGGGAAAATCACTTTCATGCTGTGCCTCCATTTAGAGGCCAAGGAAGGGCAGGGGTGGCCATAGATTGCTTGGCTATGTTCTTGTTGTTCGATGCTTGATGATGATTCTCAATGATCTGGAGGGGCCAGAAGAAGATGTCACAATTGTCCCCTGCCTTCCTCCAACAGAAAATGGTCATTGGGGAGGGGAGCCCTCACAGGACACAGGTGAATATAGTGGTCAGGGTCATTGTGAGAAGGAAGTAAAACTAACTCCCTCCTTTAAGGACCATAAAAAGATGTATGCAGGCATAAGGTGGACTTATGCCAGTGTTTGTCACCAACAGGATGCTAGCCTATGTGTGTTTTCATACTGAGCAGTGTAGGCATTGTGGTGAATTCATTCAGCCTGTTGTCTGGCATATCTGCAGATACAGATGGCATTTGCTTCATTCCACATATACTACCAATGAAATCCTATACAATACCTTTAATATTTTTGGGCTGTGATTGACTGCTGGTAACTGAAACTATGGAGAGCAAAACCGTGAATAAGGATGGACTACTGTTTGAATTTCTTGCCATGACTCATGGTACAGAACACATACAGTGCATGCAAAATGGCTTGAGTTCCCTGTTGTTCTCCATATTCTAGTCTAAATATCAGCCCTTCAGAACTGTTTCCAGTTACAGA
>CM034705.1:15538231-15548346 GCA_020142125.1 Phrynosoma platyrhinos | reverse complement strand
TTTTTTTTTTTTAATATTTATTTTACTGAAGGCTTTGTGCAATCTGGTTAAGGAAGAAAAGCAGCTCAGGTCAAATAGTCATCCTGCCCAGAACATTCTGTACCTATCGATATTTCTATTTTATAGCATTTTTCCCACTGTATTATATAGTCAAGATTTTAAAATAAATCTTGGGGTCATAAACGTATTCTTTTATTAGGTTTATCCCATAATCAAATATTCATTTATGTGAGCTTCATTCTATTAAAAAATGAAATTAGACAAAGGTGAGCCAAACTGTGGATTTACAGTAGTTTGAAGTATAATTTAATTCTCTAGGGATAATATTGACAATATAAAAAGGGTATAAATGATATTCCCTAACACTAAAATATGCTTATGAGCCCCCAGTGCATGATAGGCTGTTTTACAACCTACCGTGAAATGCATGACTGCCTTAATAAGCAAGACATTTAGAACAGGGTTTTCAGACCCACTTCGCTGTGTAACATGAATAAAGATCTCACCACTTTTGCCTGTGAACCAAATCCTACGTTAATGACAGTAATTTCCCCTTTGGATGATATTTTCTTTCCTAACAAAGTACTTATTAGATAGTATAGATGTCTCCTCTCTACCATATTTGGTATTGTGGAAGGAAATTAAAAACAGCAATTCCTCAGTTTTCTCTGAATTTGCATTATGAAACCATCCTCTACACTGCTACTGGAAGCATGTGCACATCACAGTTGTTTTTTTTAAATGCACGACCATTAACACAAGGAATCTCTGGTCTTCCAGATGTTTCAGTCTAAAATACCCATTAGTCTCATCCAGCATGGCCAATGCATGGTAAGGGATTGTGAGACTTGTAGTTCAAAACATCTCAAGGACAAAAGGTTTCCCACTCCAGTATAGTTTATTGGTACTATGGATGGGTCTATATGCTTGGAAAAGATAAGTGAAAGAGGTCTCCTGGGACTTTACCATTTCTGAATGCTGGTCAAATAGCATATCTGAGTGCATGATTCCATAAAATCTTTCTCCACATGGAGAATAATACATCAGTTTATATCCTCTGGCCCTTATCAACAAACAGTCAAAATGGAGCTGCCCAACCAGGAAAACTACCATTCCAGATCTGGATGTGTTTAGGGAGAGGCACATGGTTGAACATCCTCTCCATTCAAAGTTTTTTGGCACATGGTAGAGAGGAGGAAACAAACATTCCAGTTTACATATTTTTCATTAACAAGCTAGTTAGGGAATACACCTTTCTGTGTGCGTTAAATTTAACCATGGGATCCTCTACCTACTTTTAAAGTCATACAGTCCATTCCCAAATTATATGGATTGGCTCTTAGGAATTAGCCACAAAATTCCTCTTCAGATTTCAGTCAATTTATGGTGACCCAAAGGCAAACCTATCACAAGGTTCACTTGGCAAGAATTATTGGAAGGTGGTTTGTCACTGACTGCCTCTGAGGCTGAGAGAGTTGACTTGGCCAAGGTTACCCAGTGGGTTTCCATCACTGAGCATGGATTCATACTCTGGTCTCCCAGAGTCCTAATCTGACATTCAAACCACTATGCTACACCACACTGGTTCTTCAGATTACATTCAGGGTGGAAAATAATGTTCAGAAGCTTCAGCCTTCTTCAACTTCACTGAGATCCCTGTTACATAACTATAGCAGTATGTAGAGAGATCTTGTAGCACCTCTGAGACTAACTAAAGAAAGACATTGGCAGCATGAGCTTTCATAGACTTAAGTCTACTTCCTCAGATGCATTTGGTCAGGAAGTAGACTTAAGTCTATGAAAGCTTATGCTGCCAACGTCTTTCTTTAGTTAGTCTCAAAGGTGCCACAAGATCTCTCTACATACTGATTCTACAGCTATATCTTTGAATAACTATAGCAGGAACAGGAGGAAGTCCCTTCTGCTTAGCTGCCTCTCTACACCTCCAGGACATTTAGGGGATAGAGTAGCTCTACAGGGCTTGGAGGCTAATGGGTGTCAAAGACAGTGGCAATGGGTGGCTCAGTTTCTGTGAGGCTAATTCTGGGATATTGTCTGACTACAGAATAGCACTATCTGAATGTGCTTAAACCTACCCACCAAATAGGTTCAGCACCTTGGACAGATCCTGGTGTGGATTCATCACCACACTGATAACAGAGCCATAAACTGCCACTTTTGGAAGTGCTCCCTACTTACACCCAGTGTCATTTCCCCCTTCTTTATGGCTGCCAACTCTTAAAATAAGGGCAGAAAAGATGGCCATATTCCAATGGCTTCATCACACTATCATGCAGTCAGTCAGGTCTGGCTGTTTTATCATGTCACAAAACCAGTTGAGAGTGAGGGCAGGAAGGAAACCATATTAAAGCGATGGGCGTTCTTTTCTGCATTAACTCTTGTTAAGCTAAATAAGAAAAATTGTTGAGAGGTTGGATGTGTGTGTGAACAAAAGTGAGCAATCCTACTTTTTAAGCTCAAAACATTCCATTTCAGAACACAGAACATTTAGGTTGAGAGAGTTGACTTGGCCAAGGCCCTACATTTAGGTTGCCTTCAAATTCCACTGGAGATAATTCCGTTAAATGGTGGCCAGGAATAAATAAAAGCAACAGTTGCCCATGGAGTTGAAAATACACCATTGTTCTGGGAAGTAAAGGCCACTGGGAAGTAGCACACCAACTTCTAGAGAGAACCTCATGGCAAGGTGGACACCAACCTGACTTCATATATTGGGCAAAGAAGAAGCAGCTGCAGGGAACATGGGAACCTTCCTCATGAAAAAAGAAACTTTTAACTCAGAACTACTGCTAGAACTTACTTATGCCCTCTTCTCCTCCAGTCCGTTTTCTTTTAGACTATAATTTTGCAAGTTGGACTGTCTTACCAATAGTCCAAAAAGTGGCAGATGAGGAAGGTAGAGATGCTATGAGTAAATTACTAAAATAAATAAATAAAACTACTGGATTTGAAAACTGCTTAATGCTATTCAGATCACGCTCCAGGTTTGTTGTGTTGTGTTCTCAAATATCTCTCACCATAGCATATCTGGATTATTAAAGAATATTAGCTCTTTGTTTGTTACTTAAATAAAGAAGAAAAAAAGCCACGGGGAGACATATCCATTGGTTGGTATTTTCCTTTCTTTTGTGCCGACTGACTCTTACCAAATGAAATCTAATAATATACAGAAGTTAACTAAGGTATAAACATGCAAAAGGAGAAGTCTCCCTGTGATCATAAAATGATGCTATTTTCTGTTCAGCAGTTCATGTTACTGCTGTTCATGCTAATTAATTAAAGGAGCTGTTGCAGTAATGTGCAAACAGGGAATCTGAGAAACTGAGAGGGCTTTTAGGTCTCCAAGTGAAGTTAAGTCAATCTGGGCGCAAGCAATCAAATGTAATGAAATCACATGTCAGTGCTAAGCTTGCAAAAACTGTGAAGTTTGACTGGGGAGTAAAAGGATTATAATTAGATTTCCAATAGGATAATAACTAAATGGCAGAAAGCAGTAAAGAGAAAATATTACTTTGTTAGCTAATGGTGCTGCTATTCAGCTCCAGTTTTTATCAGCACCACTTGTAGTTGTGCTAATTTAATTTGCTTTTATCAGCAAAAAATGCAGCACTCGAATGGTACTTGAATGTCATTTGCAAAAATCATTGATCTGAAGGTGCACTTAATGACACCCAGTATGTTTATTTTATGGGAAACGGAGATTAGTTGATAAAAATTGGTTGATGGGCCATCTTTGTATTTTTTGGCTTGTTAGTGAGTTAAGGCAACCAAAACAGAACAGCATTCAAATGCAAAACTTTTCTTCAAAGTGACAACATGACTGTGAGATGGACATTTCCATGACCATTTAGATTTCCATGTTGAAGAAGTCACAACAATTCCCAAGGGCATGGCTGTGGACACTGGACATGAGGAAGATATACAGGTGAGCTTTCTTTGAGATTTTTTTGTTCTGTTCTTTAAATTTTCCAAATTTTTGCTCTGACTAGCTACTTACCAAACTAGAAGTTCAAAAACTAATCCCAGAATTGGAACATATACCAGTTTTCACTTACTTTTTAATCTTCCCTGCTCAACAACACGTACAAACACATGGATAAATAAAGCAAACAACAATATCAGTTCTGATATGTATGTATAAAATTAAACATTTTAAGATGAGCCCTGCTGGATCAGGCCAATAGTTTATTTACTCCAGCTTCCTATTACCCATTATAGCCAACAAAATATTTCTTTTGTAAAGGCCAGAAGGAGGACAAGAGGGCAACAGATCCCTCAGGCTGTTGTTTCCCAACCACTGGCATTTGGTAGCCTACTGACTCTGCAGGTTATGACCCCAAGAAGAGCTGTACAAACAGTGTTTACAAACCACAACTAGCCAGAGGTCCATGGAAAGCTCATAAGCAAGGAATCTGTGGTGCACAAAGCCTTTTGGGGATAGTGTATGCCCTGTTGCTGCTCATATGGTGCTGCAGCTTGGTGCCTATAAGAAACATCCATCAGCTCAACTGATCATTATTGGTGGTTTTTCCAGCATTATTTTGTTCCTCCTGGGCCCTCCCCCAATGAAGCAGAGAGTCTATCTTCCAGACTTAATACTGTCTTTACATTTTTAACTCTACAAAGTTCTGCCAATTTTGCTTTATCTGTCTGTCTACTCCATGGAATCCAGGAAGAAAAATCCCTATGAAGGCACTTAATGAATTCAGATGGAGTCACAACCCCTCCTTTCCTGTTGGCAATTCTGTTATAAAAATGCCATATCAATCATCACAGCTTAGGAAAGTTGTATATCAGAACTTGAGCTCTTCTCCAGGAAGTGTTGCCTTAAATGAGACCTATCTACTTAAGCATTCTATTCCCATAGTGGCCAAATAGATGCTTACATGAAGTCCATATCCAGCACATGAGTTCTACAACACCTTCCCACTTGTGTTCCCCAGCAACTATATGAAGCCTCTAGTACTGGAAGTAATATACGGCCAGAATGACTAGCACACATAATACCCTCTCTTCCTCCATGAATTTATCTAACCCCCCTGATAGCCAGCATTATATCTTGTGGAAGAGACTGTAATAGCTTAACTATATACACTATATGAAAATTTCCTTTTGTCTGTCCTTATTCCCACATCGTTCAGTTTCACTGTATAGCCCCAGTTATCTAGAAGTATTATGAGAGAGAAGCTTCTCCATAACCCCCCCATAACTTGCATCATTTTATACATCTCTATAACTCTCCTTTACTCACCTTTAAAGAAAGCAACACACAAAACCCTGTAATTTTTATTTTACTCCAAGTTACTTCAGCTCATTTCTGCACCTTGCCCAGCTTTTTTGGGGTTAGAGTCTCCAAAACTGTGTATAGTATTCTGAGTTTGCACTTTACATTTGTATTAGGCATTATGATACTGGAAATTTTATTTTCCATTCCTTTCCCATTCCCACCTTGGGGATTTTCATTGGGGCATGCTACTTTTCTATGTGTTGGATTTTCATTTTTGGGGGATTCAGGTAAGAATTCAGTCATGTGAGCCTCCACTCGCAGTCTGAATTTGGTGATACACTGCTGGTTTTTAGTAGTACAGCACCAAAACAAATAATATTTAGATGCTAAAACAAGGCACTTGGGGAACTGGCCTTTTAGAACAGAACATATCTGTTGTGAGGCTCTAGGAAGTATAATTCTACCCTAGTATCAACATCTTATTTTAGTGTCTAAATGTAACTTTTGGCAAACTGGACGTTTTCCAGTTGGCACATCTTGCCAGATTTCAGTGATGTGTGCAGCTTTCAGCAAGGTTATGGTCTGCAGTAGGATCCAAGGAACAAAAACTGGCCCAAGAGACCCTCTAAAATTACTCCTTATTCACACATGTGCATGTGCACACACTCATTGCCAACTCAGTAAGCATAATGCTCTAAGGCATTCCTATGAATCTCACTGCAATTTAAGGACCAGATTAAGGATCAGATTTCCTTGGAAAGGCAATGCTTGCTAAATAAATATAAGCCTGATTTAAAGTTATATTCTCATAGTTTCAAAATTAGTGTGGTCTGCTTGCAGGATTTCTTGCTGATAGTCCAGGGTTAGAGATACAGAAGTTTCTCAGTTTTGGCTTGGTTCCATTTCTCAAAATCTCACTTGTGTTCTCTTCATAGAGTTTTGTACTCTATGTGTGTGTGTGTGTGTGTGTGTGTGGGATAGTATTTGTATTTTGTATGGATTGTGAGAACACTTGTCGTTTTATTTGCAAAAAAAAAGTGGACACATTTTGGGATGCAGTCTTCCTAACATACACATTTTTCTTAATGTATACATTTTGAATGCACATTTCCCATCAACTTAAACATGCCTGTGTACATTTTCAAAGATATGCATTTTGAGTTTTATGCATTTTTTGTTGTTATGTGCTTCAAGTCAACTCTGATTTATAGTGATCCTATCCTAGGGTTTACTTGGGAATATTTATTCAGAGGTTTGCCATAGCCTTCTTCTACAGTTGAGAGAGTATGACTTGCCCATAGCCACTCAGTGGATTTTTATATCTGAGCGGGGATTCAAACTTAAGTCCTAGTCGAAGACTGAAACCACAACACCATGCTGGCTCTCTTGTATTCATTTATTTGCATATCATACAAGAAGGGGGGGAAATAATCTACCATTTTCAGTTTCTTCATAACCAAAAGATATGAACATACTCCAGTTATCAGTCTTGGAGACCACAAACTGAATACATTAACAAAAATATATGCTTAATGCTAACTGTTTTCCCATTCCTGGTCAGGTTCATGCCTAATTCCATAGACAGGATGCCTCAAATGACAACAAAGTCAGATGTGGAGTGTTGGCATTCACCATTATATGGATGCAGTTCTAACATTGTTGTTATGTGCCTTCAAGTCAGCTTCAATTTGTGGCAACATACGAGAGCATTCTTGGCAAGTTTCATTCTGAAAAAGTTTGCCATTGCCTTCCTCTGAGAGTATGTGACTTGCCTATGGTCACCTAGTGGATTTCCATGGTGGAGTGGTCCTAACTTACTACCATATAATATGAGTAATGTTCTGTGACACACTATACCTTGCATTGCTGCACTGTCATGTTGGGTTCCATTGTGTTCCACTTCCATCTCTGGAATCCCAGCATCTGCAAGGCATAACATTAATATAACTGCCCTCTTTAGCGCCAAGAAAGATATACAAAGAGCAGACTTATGATGCTGCCTCTGTGCTCTTAGCCAAACAAATGTTAGTTGTAGGACTGCACTACAAATGAATAAATGTATGAATACAACAGTGAAGTCCAACAAACACATTACCATTCAGCATCCTGAGACCATCGCCTGATGTAGCTTGTTTAAGTGCCTGTTCCACTTGTTCTCTCCTCTTTGATTCAAACTCAAGGGCTTCTTGCAATTTCCTCTTGGCTTTCTTCTCTTTCTTCAAGCGCTTTTGAATTGTGGCTGAACAAAAGAAAATGTGCAATTGATGAAAAGAAATCATGAGAACATCCACTGGCATATAAAAAAATAAGACACTCATTTGGTGACATTCAGGGTTTACTTTCTCTTTGTACAACTATTATGTGCTCTTCCACCACACATGCATTCATGAAAATTAAGATTACAATACTGCAGCAATGTGTTACCAAATGAAAATCTGGTACCAAAAAGAAAAACTCATTCATTCATTCATTATAAATATTTACATCTCAACCTTTCATAAGTCATGCCCAAATGAAAAGAATAATAAGTATAAAAAATAATAATCAAGATAACTAAAAATAGTAGTCTGAATTTCAAATTTATTTCAATTAGACAATTATAGAAGCATTAAAATACAGAGTTTTGGTTTGTTCATATTTTTAAATGCTAGGTTCAATGTTCTGATGTCAGGTTTTGCTATGAAACTGAATTTCATCACCAAATGTCTTAATATATTATCAAAATTGAGTCCTACACATACTTCCGTAGCTTGGGGATTTACCTCTCATACTTTTTAGTGGGCAAAAGACTGCATCTAGATTATAGACATAATGCAGTTTGACACCACTTTAATTGCCATGGCTCCATCTTACAGGATCTTGCGATTTGTAGTTTGTTATGGCATCAAAGCTCTCTGACAGAGAAGGCCAAATATCTTTTAAAAACCCTACAAATTCCAGCATTCCATAGCATTGATCCACGGCAGTAAAAATAATGTCAAACTGCATTATTTCTGAAGTGCAGATGCAGCCATAATATTCACTGGGGCTTATTTCCAAGTAGAGATGCAGAGGATTTTGTTGTGAACTAGTGAAATGTTGATTTGACATCACATTTGAAATGTAGCTCAGGAATAGTTTCTTCTTCAGCTCTGAATTTTAATTTGCTCTCCCTTTTTACTTTTGGTGATCCTTGACCTTGGCTCAGCCAGTTCTTAAGACAAAACAGGGCTGGGGAATTTTGTGTGCCACCCAGCTACTGCTGGGTTATAACCCCCATCATTCATTATCTATGGCTATGCTGTGATGGCTGGGGATAATGAAAGTTGTAGCCCAACATCTGGGAAGGTCACAAGTTACATACTCCTGAAATGGAGAGTGTGAAACACTTGACCACCCTGCATGGTGATTCATAAGAAAAAGCCATTGTGGTGTAGTAGTTTGAATGTTGGGCTATGACTCTAGAGACCAGGTTTCAAATCCTTGCTGAGCCATGAAACCTACTGGGTGACCTTGGGCAAGTCACACTCTCTCAGCTTCAGAGGATGGCAATGGTAAATCCCCTCTGCAGAAAGCTGCCAAGAAAACCCTGTGATAGGTTTGTCTTCAGGTCGCCATACGTCAGAAAGGACTTGAAGGCACACGACAACAACTTGAGAAAGAGTTAGCTCAGCACAGGGAATATCATGCAAGAAATTAGTATCTGTTTCCTTCAGCTTACCTCTGCTTTGCAGTTCGGCTGTGAGTTGCCTTTCCAGACTCTCTCTCAGTTCTCTCTCCCTGCACAATTCCATTTTCAGCTCCTTCTTCTCCTGCTGGATCTGTTTTTCTTGTACTCGGGCATTATCTACAGCAACCTTGAGCAAGCCCTGCAAAAAATAAGCACAGACAAAACCACTGCATTTCTTTAATGGACCTGGGAACTGGAATAATAGTGACTGAATTTAAGACAATTGTTTTTAGAACCCTGGAGACAACAGGCACAGGCAAGGGAACATATGGTACTCTTTGATTTTTGCTTTGTTAACCATTCTGGAGCATCCGTTGGTTGATTTTATTAGAAAACCTCATTTCAGAGCTTGCAAACATGACTTGTCTCTCAATTTGAAATACCTAGGAGAGATCCTGTACAGTGAAAATCTTCATGTGTGTGCCAGAAATCACTTGATTTCCATGGACTGGGGAATTAAAATCGGAAGGATTTATTGTCCATCTATAGACAGTTATCTATATAAATACAGATATATATGTATATAGGCAAAGGTATTCCGTTGACAAGGTTGTCAAGTTGTGTCCGACCATAGTGGTGGTGCTCATCTCCGTTACTAAGCCGAAGAACCAATCTTGTCAGAGACTATTCTGTGATCATGTGGCCAGCATGATTGCACAGAATGTTGTTTATATGTATATACAATACATATAAATACAAACATACGCAGAATTTTATTTTTTCAAGTATATTAATTAAGGAGGACCCAAGCCATAAATAACAGAGTGAACCTAATAAATCAGCAAAATAATCTGCATTTGAGGTGGCAATTTAGAGTGCTGTCTTGCTCACGTTCTTAACTGGATGATTTGTTATTGTTGTTGTTAACTGACTTCCTATTGAACTTGACCCATGGCGACCCTATGGATGAGACATCTCCAGGCCTTCCTGGCCTCTACTGCTCTGCCCAGCTTCTGCAAATTCATATTTGCAGTCTCTTTAATAAAGTCCATCCATCTAACATGTGGTCTTCTTCTCTTTCTACATCCCTCCACCTTTCCTAACATTATTGTCTTTTCCAATGATTTATTCCTTCTAATGTCCAAAGTATGGCAGTCTAAGTCTTGCATGCTTGGCTTCCAGAGATATCTCTGGCTTGATCTGCTCTAGGACCCATTT
>CM034705.1:15524088-15538131 GCA_020142125.1 Phrynosoma platyrhinos | reverse complement strand
ATCTCAAATGCATTGATTTTCCTCCTATCTTTTTTCTTGACTGTCCAGATCTCACATGCATCCATGGTAATAGGGAATACGATGGCTTGTACAATTGTAACTTTTGTACTCAGTTGTATATCTTTGCATTTTAGAATCTTTTCTAGTTCTTTCATAGCCACCCTCCCCATTCTTAATCTTCTGCAGTCCCCATTTCTACAGTTTCTGCATTTCCTAGAAAACCCAGAGCCCTCCAAAGTAACATTGGGAGGCTGTTTACAATGCATTCTGCTGTTCTGCACCCTGATGCTGTGCAAGTTGCATCTCCGAGATCAGAACAAGGTGCCCAGCTATGTGATGCTGGGCACCTAATATTTAGAAGGAATGACTTGTACCACTAGTGACAGTGGCAGGTGACACAGCGGGATGCACATGCGAACAGCTGCCCAGTGTTGTTCTGAAGTGCCCATTTATTTAGGGAACTGTAAGACATTTTAAGGCTGCTCCCAAAGTATTCTGGCTTGTGTAAACATGGCTAGTCATGTTCATTAGTAACTGGTATTGTCCAGAATGGCTGTTCTCATGTTCCTATGTAACCAAGGCCTATCAAAGTCATTCTGCAACCTGAGCCAAAGAGCAAGATGAAACCCCCTCTATTCCATGTATACAATCCAGCAAGTGACTCTTTTTTTCAACAGGTTGGTGGGAGCAGGCTAAAGCAGGATATTCACAGCAAGGCATATGGCATTTAAATCTTTCGCTGCATCCATACTGCAGAAATAATCCAGTTTGACACTGCTTTAATTGCCATGGCTCCATGCTATGGAATCCTGGGTTTTGCAGTTTGTTGTGGTATCAGGGCTCTTTTACAGAGGAGGCTAAATGTCTCACAAAACTATAAATTCCAGAATTCCATAGCATTAAGCCATGGCAGTTAAAGTGATGCCAAACTGGATTATTTGTGCAGTGCGGATGCAACCCTTCTCCATAACAGTTTGGTAATTCTCAGCATCAGCCACCTCAAATGACTTCACTAATATGTACCCATTACTAATTTCGAACTCTGTAATTACAGGAAACAAGCAACCCCAAATTAATTAAATTTGCAAAGGTATATGGTCTTTGAGTAGCACAAAGAGGATTAAAAAGAATAAGAATTAAATTCACCCCCATCAAAAAGGGCAACTTAACAAAATAGTTTATTGCTTTTAGCAGATCAGCAAGAGGTATTGTTGTTTTTAAAAAAGTGACCAATGAAAAGTCAAAACAATGCTGAGTACCATAGGGACTTTATACAGTGTTTGTTTTATATCCCAAAGGCCAGCTATTTCTATTTTATTTTACAAATTACAGGATTATAGCCAATATCATACCTTTAATCAGAAGGGAATTATTGTTCGTTACACCATTCTATTTGTTCCTCCATTTTTTAAACACAAAGAGCCCCAGAATCAAGACATTTATCAGGTTTCTTTCCTTCCTTTAATTGTCCTTTTCTAAGGCAGGAGGATAAGCTATTTGGGCTGTGGACCAGCTGTCTGGTGGTTTTGCAGTGGAGTAAATTCAAGCATGGAATTACTGCAAGATATAACTAGTGATTTAAATGACTTTATGAAGCAACTAGTCTAGGACTGGCCATACCATTAAGCAAAATGAGGCAGCTGCCTCAGGTGGTAGATCTTGGGGAATGGCACAGGCTCAGTCAGGTATTGGAAGACTGAAGTATGGATACCACATATCTTCCTTTCACCACCTAACCCATCTGTTATCCTCGGGCATGGTAGATGATGATGTCTCACTGCCAGCGTTCAAGGAAGATTGAATTATTTATCCAGGGTAATATCTATATACAGAACGTTCAGTGGCATAGCCTGGAAAAGTATGTAGAGAGATCTTGTAGCACCTTTGAGACTAACTGAAATAAAGAGGTTGGCAGCGTGAGCTTTTGTAGACGTCAGTCTACTTCCTCAGGTGCATAGGTAGACATAGGAAGTAGACTGACGTCTACGAAAGCTCATGCTGCCTCCTTCTTTATTTTCAGTAAGTATCAAAGGTGCTACAAGATCTCTCAACATACTGATTCTACAGACTAACATGGCTATAGCTTTGAATTCTATAGCTTGGAAAAGTTATTCTTGAGGACTACAGTTCTCAAAGTTACACAGCCAACATGCCCCCCAAAAGCTGTAATATTTCCAAATTAATTTTATTCTTTGCCTCAGGCAGTAACATATCTTGGGTTGGTGGTGTATTTGTCAAATTAATGGACAGCAGGTCAATCAGTATCTATTATATCAATATCGTGACAGTAAAGGAACAGAGGTTCTATTGTTCTATGTCATTCTATTCTGAAATTTTACATGACAGGGTCAAACTAGAAAGATAAGAACATAAAAGGCAAGAGTTACAAAACAAAAGAACAAACAAAGACTGCTGCCATTTTCCTCTGTAAATGGGAGCAACTAGGGCTGCCTGGTTCTGGTAGTCCCACTACACATCCGTGGGTCTCAGGTTTTATGTTGTGGTGGTGGCAATAGCAGTACTGGTGGTCTAGCCAGTATTAGAATTTCCAAATGTGGAATATATATATATTTTTATGCAATCAAAAATTTTGCAATAAGAGATTGTCATTGCTTTAGTTTCAGGATCCAGCTATGGAAGAAAAATGCATTATCCTCATCCTCCTGTCAGTCTTCTGGAAGGCTGGGGTGATAACAATATCTTCCTATGGGCAGCTCATAAAAAACAGCTGGCTGGTCCCTGGCAGTCCCTATTCTCCCCCACCACTAAATGACCATGGAGAGGTAGATGGTGACAGACAGGTAGACCAAGCATATGAAGTGGGCCCCCGAAATGGAGCTGTACACACCACCAGTGTCATCCAGGATGTCATCTGACTTCAATAATTGTTGTTATGTGCTTTCAAGTCACCAGTGACTTTGGTGACCCTATCGTGGAAAGATTTATTCAGAGGGGATTTACATTTGCCTTCCTTTAAGGTTGAGTTTGAGTTGCTTAACATCATCAATGGGTTTCCATGGCCTAGCAGGAATTTGAAACCTGGTTCCTCATAGTTCTAGACAAACACTGAAACCACTACACCAGGCTAGCTCTCATTAAAAATGATGAACAGTAATAAAACTATTTAAAACAATTTAGAAGGCTAAAACAATGCATGGAACTTTAAGAGCCCATAGAAAACAATCAAGCCATGCTCCCTAGCCCCCACTTTGAAAATCCCATCATACGGCTTGCATTAGAATCAGTCAGGCTTCCAAGTTGAAGGCATTCCACCACCAGGGCATTTTGGGATATAATTCCCGTCAACCTTAGTTAATATGGCCAATGGTGAAGGATGATGGAGTAATCCACCAAAATGCCTGAAGGGCAACAGGTTGGAGAATGCTGGTTTAGAATGAACACTTGAGACATCATACTGATTTTGGATCTGCTTAACAGATATGTAACCCTGAAGCATCACTGTTTCCCTGCATTATGGGACGTCTTTGCTTTGGGTATGTTTTCCATTCAACACAGTGTATACTGAACTCATCACATCAATTCAGTTCATATTTCAGATGAAGGTATAACCAATCTCTCTTCTCTTCCAAACAGTCCTCTGGTTACAGACTTAGAGGAACACCTTTTCCCCCAGTCAAAGACGATACAATTTCTCTTGCTTAAATATTTCATATTAAGGATTGAGTTCTTAAAATTAATTGCTTGCAAAGCAAGGTAAACCAAAGGGCTCTTCAAAGAAAAGAGGCGAGTGCATGGTAAATAATCTACTCTGTGGGTAAACTACTTAAAACAATCTAAAAACCTGAAGCCTGCTGGTGGGAGGAGGGAGTAATGTTATTGAAATGGGCAAAAGGAAAATTCATATTGACTGAGGAGATGGGGCACACAGTCTATGGTTTGTAATGTTGCTGTAGAGTAGATTGAAGTTTCAAAATAGCATTAGTCTTCTTTAAAGAGATAGACATGGCTAAATTAGGTGCGGCTGGCTGCAGTGAGGATCAAATGCAAAAAGAAATCGTATTTCAGCCAAGCTAGTCAACAGCAGGAAAATAAATAGAAATATAAGAGCTATGCAGGCAATGATTCATTTTGATAATCTGGCCCAAGAGAGACACAGAGAGACGGCTTCCAGATCTAAGCTCCCCACCAAAAGACAAATAGGACACAGAGGATGACAGCCTAGCAGAGGTCACATCGATTCTGAGCAGACGTTTTTGCACAGATGAGACAACCCTGCACTCCATTTGGCCCATTGTTCATATCCTACCTGTCCCACAAGCCATAAATTTCCAAGTCCCCGAAAAAGGGGCAGTAAAGAAGAAGGATTCTACTTATGACTTCTTATGATTAAGTTTTTTGTGCTAACCAAACATGCTTTGCCGACCAAGGTCACATTGCATGTTAAAGTCTGTAATAGCTGGGAAAGACTAGGAGAAGCGTATTATGGTTTAGCGTCTATGGGTGGAAAGGAGAGAGAGAAAAAACACCCTGTCAAACAATTCATCATTTTCTCCCGATTGAAATCGCACACTGCGAAGATGAATGATATAAGCATTAGAAATCTATTTCAGTCTTGTAATAGGTCTTCACATCTGAATGGTGTCTCCTGTTTGGGCTGCCTTCCATAGAAATCCAGAGAGAGCAAGAAATTTATATTTGATAATTTTGAAAGACCCTTATAAAATCCCAGTGTGCTAAGCAATCCTATATATGTCTACTCAAAAGCCAGTCCACTCAAATTCAGTGGTGCTTGGTCCCATGTGAGTAGGTATAGGCCTTAATTGTCAAAATGATAAGCAGGAATAAATGTTGGATGATAATATATGTTTCTTTCTTTCTGTAGCTGGGAAACAAAAGCATCAATTAGCCTAGTTCAGTTTTAACATCTAGTATGCACACTTTCAAGGTTTTATTCCTACATATATAGCAAAATGAAATAAACAAGAAATAAAGGTAGAACAATGAGTATGTAACCAAGGCAGGAATAGGTTTGTTTACATTTATTGTGACAAATGGAAGATAGTTTTTATGGAGCTTGTTTTAAGGTTTAAGATAACATATTGGAATCTATTCAGAAAACATTCTTTCTAGTATGGAAGCCACATAAAGGGGCATCCAGGTAATTTGATACAGGGAGCAGATAAACATACTGAGAAGGGAAGTATAAATCATGCAATCCCGAATGAATGGAATATCACTCATCAATTACACCAAAGGCTGTGAAGATGTCTGTAGAGAACCCAAATCACTGCAACATTTTCATCCCAATCAAAAGTCCTGCCTGATTCCCTATTACCTTCAAACCAATTCTACAGTGCAATTAAAATAAAGGCTAAAGTATATCTATTGTTTGTTGTGTGCCTTGAAGTCATTTCTGACTTATGGTAACCCTAAGGTGAACCTATCATGGGGTTTATTGTTGGTGTTGAGAAATAGGTGGGTGGGAAATAGCAGGTGGAGTTAGAGGGACACCACTGCAGGACACATGGAAACACATTCACTAACCTCTTAGCAGGCTAATTCAAACACATTCCAAAGGAAGTGTGCATTCCATCTCCCTTCCCCTCAATGTTTGTGTTGTTCATGGAGGAAGAAATGTACTTTCCTCCACTGCTAGCAAGAAAACCAAATGGACTGGTGGGAAAAGGACAGAGCAAACGGTTTTTTTTGTCCACCATGGACAAACAAAAAGACAAAAAATAAAAATAAAAATGGCTCCTTGAGCAGATCATGTCTGAAATCTCCCTGGAAGCCAAGATGATCAAATTGAGGCTGTCATACTTTGGCCACATCATGAGAAGGCATGAATCATTGGAAAAGACAATAATGCTGGGAAAGGTAGAGGATAGTAGAAAGAGATAGTAGAAAGACTGTATACCAGATGGATGGACTCAATTAGAAATCACAGGTTTGCATTTGCAGGATCTAAGCAGAGTAGTGGAGGACAGGGGGTCTTAGAGATGTCTCATCCACAAGGTCACCATGAGCTGAAGATGGCTTGAAGGCAGTTAAAAACAACAACAACTGCTCATTTTCCTGCATAGAATTCCTCATCACCTACAAAGACCAGGCATATTGTTAAACAGAAAGGTGTTACATGGCTGTTTATGAAAGGCTGATCGCAAGTGTCATTTGAAAATTTGCTTTCAGAAACATGGTTTCTCTAATGAGCTAAACCCCAGGTTAATCTTTGCTAGACTTGATCCACTGATATGGATGAGACTGACCAATCACAACAAATTTAAGTTTCCCTGATTACAATGCATTTGCTTTTGATTTTGTGTGATTTCAAGTCATCTCTGACTTATGGAGACCCTGAGGTTACTTTATAATGGGGATTTCTTGGCAAGATTAGTTGAAAGGAGATTTGTCATCAACCTCCTCTGTACCAAATTAGGAAGCTTCCATTAGTTCAAAACATAGCAGCCAGATTGGCTTCTGAAATATCTAGGAGTGATCATATATTAAAATCACTCCAATGATGCCAATTAGTTTCTGGGAAAGGTACAAAGTGTTGGTTGCTACCTTTAAAGCCCTACATGGTTTGGATCCAGGTTACCTGTGGGATTACCTTGCCCAATATAATCTGACCTATACACTCAGGTCCTCTAGGAGAACATTTACTTCAGTAAGTTAAGACTAGTCACCCAGAGGATGTTCTCTTCAGCTGCCCCCAGACTGGAATCATCTACCAGAAGAGATCTGATAGCTTGATATGCTGTCTGAATTGAAAATAGCTCTGAAGACCAGTCTCTTCCAGCAGTCCTGTTCATGTCATTCTTAAATTATGAATTTTTAAAATATTTTAAATAATTTTGATTGCTTTAATATGTATTGGTTTTATGTGTTCTTTTAACTGATGTCATGCACCTTTAACTGGTGTATGTGTTTTTAATTAAATGTGTGTTGTATTTTAATCTATTGTTGTAACCTACCTCAACCCATAGGGAGGAGCGGGTAAATAACAACAACAACAACAACAACAACAACAACCAGAGAGGCTATGATTTGCTCAAGGACAACCAGTGGACTTCCATAGCTGAGTAGGGAAATAAAACCTGGACTCCCAGTGTCCAGTCCAACACTCAGACCACTACACCATGCTGCTCTAATTAGAATTAATGTTGGATTTAGCCCCAAATCTTTGCTTATTGTATGACTGCCATCAGATTCCACTATCACACATTCTTATTAAAGAAACCTCTTTGGAAAGTGTTTCTACTTTTTACACACACCCTGAATCCACTGCCCCATGCCATGGAACTTTACATACATTTTAAAATCTTCAAGGACAAGGTTATCCACCTCCAATGACTTACTAGCACTGTGTCCTCCTCTCGCCCACTGCTCCCTCTTTCATTGCTTCATTGCCAGGAGGTGAGCTGTTCTTTTCATCAGTGGGAAAGAGGAATGCCTCCTCCTAACCTGGCAGGAGTCAAGCCACCCCAAATTTACAGCTTTAACCTTGCAATTCAAGTGCCCAATTTAAAATCCTGGGTGTTTTTCTTAATTATACCCTCTGAATGCAAAGGGTCAAAATGCATGCAATTTGAGGAGTAGCTGATTAATCCAGTTGTTGAGTTTTAAATCAAACTTTGGAATCATGTTAAAGATATGATTTATACTGCCTGATGTCAGAGCACATTTCCTTTTTCTTTCTTCCCCCTCCTCCTTTCCAGTGGTGCAATTGGTGATAAAGTACTTAAGCATTATGCATTCATTTCTAGGGCAAACCGGTAAGCTTTGCAGATGACATCAGACCAGAAAGACAACTAACCTGTGAATTATCTCATTTGCTGGCTCTCTATTACTTATTATGCTGATTTAGTATTTATATAGTGTCATTAAAATAACAGGAAAATAAATCTTGGCTCCAAGAAGGTTATAATATAAAGGGGTATATGTGCAGAGCACAGAAAGTGTCAGGGGAGAAATGGGAGCTCGGGTAAATATGAAAAGACTGTGTGTTTGTTTTAAATGGGCTTCTCCACTGGGCCAAACTTCAACACGACATTCAACATTGGGAAAAACTAGACACGATATTTTGTTGTTTATCCTTGAACAGCTGTTTTTAAAAAGCTGGCATCATTTTCATATCTATGAGAACTGGATTGGGTCCAAGCTTTTTTTTTTTTTAATCATTTTTATCAAAACATAAACACAACCAAATACAAAATGTTTATACATATCTAAAAGATACACACATAAACTACAAGACGACAAACCTACCGGTAACTAAAGGACAAAAAACTACTTACACTACTGACTCACCCCCAAACGATGAATATATCCCACTATTGATATACTTCCTTCATATGATAATATAGTTATGTTTCTACAGCACACATTTTGTTTTGTTGTTGTTAATTGCCCTTGAGTCGATCTCGACTCATGGCGACCCTCTGGATGAGACATCTCCAAGAAGACCATCTTGTCCTCCACTGCTCTGCTTAATTCCTGCAACCCCTTCATACCCAAAGTGACCTCCTTCATAGAGTCCATCCATCTGGCATGTGGCCTTCCTTTCTTCCTACTTCCCTCCACCTTCCCCAGCATTATTGTTTTTTCCAACGAGTCCTCTCTTCTCATGCTATGTCCAAAGTACGACAGCCTCAGTTTGGTCATCTTGGCTTCCAGGGAGGTTTCTGGCTTGATCTGCTTTAGTACTCACTTGTTCATCCTTTTGGCTATCCATGGTATTCTCAGCACTCTTCTCCAGCACCACATCTCACACATACTCAGTTTATTTTTCAAAACCTAAAACTAATATATTCCTCCCATAAGACTGCAATAAATAAATAAATGTTTCCCAATCTTTCTTAAAGTTAGAGCCAGTACAGACCAGCCAAAAGGGACGGTCTGGGGGTGGAGTCGGGGCATGGCGACCACACACCAGCTGCCCCGAATCCACCTCCACATCATCCTTACACCACCCACCCAAACAGATGGCGGGCAGCATCAGGATGCTCTCTTGGTGCAGCATTTAGACACACTGTGCCAAAGGAGCACAGAAGGAGCTTTTTGGAGTGGCAAAGTGCCAGACTGGGGCTGTGGTATGTGGCTGCCACGGTCCTGATCCAGCGCTCCCAGGGGCGGCACAGAGCCGCCCCTTATAGCCTGTCTGTAGAGCCCCTTAGTCAAAGAGTTGGAAGGGACAGCAGCTAGTCCAACCTCCTAAGTTGCAGGAATATATAACTAAGGTCCAAAACACACTGCAGAACAAATCCAGTTTGAGATCGCTTTAACTGCCCTGGCTTAATGTTAGGGAATCTGGGAACTCTAGTTTTGTGAGTCATTTAGCCTTCTCTGTCAGAGAGCTCTGGTACCACAATAAACAATAATTTTCAGTAGGATTCCCTAGCACTGAGCCAGGGCAGTTAAAGCAGTCTCAAACTGAATTATTTCTGCAGTGTGCTTTGGACCTAAAACATTCATGAAAGAAGCCCAGCCAACATCTGTATAAAGACTTCCAAATAAGAACAGTCCACTATTTTCTGAGGCTATCTCACCATAGAACAGTTCTTGCCCTCGGGAAGTTCTTTCTAACATTATGGTGGAATGTCTTTTCCATTTAGCTTGTTTGGTCTCTGCAGCAGTGTAAAACAAGTGCACTCCACATTCTACATGATACTCCTTCAGGTATTTAAATATGGCTGTGAAATAAACTCACATTTGATGCACACATTAGGAATATGTGGGGGCAATAGTTGCCAGAGATTACAAGAGGATGAATATTTATACATTGTTTAAAAAGCAGAGAGGACAGAGATTTACATCTGAACCACATATGTTAATTTAAACATATATATACAAATATAACAATAATAACATCATGCAAGGGAAGACTGCGACAAGATGATCATACGCCTGCCCAAGCTGCTGTTCAGGTGCTTTCTGATGATGGGCATTTTTCCTCCTTAGAGTTTCTTATCTTTGACAGCATTTCAAAAAGAAGGTGGCTTCAAAGAGAGAGTTATCCTCTGACATCCCATTGAACTAAAGGGCTGCCTTTAGTGCAAATAGTCAAGCTATACAGGCTGAGTATCTCTTATCCAAAATGCTTGGGACTCAAAGTGTTTTGGATTTTGGATTACGAATTCTGAAATAGTTGCGTATACATAATGAGATGTCTTTGCAATGAGACCCAAGTCCAAATAAAAAAAAAAACTCATTTATGTTTCATATACACCTTATACTACTAGCCTGAAGGTAATTTTATAGAATAGTTTTAATAATTTTGTGCATGAAACAAAGTTTGTGTACATTGAATCATCAGAAAGTAAAGGTGTCGCTATCTCAACCACCCATGAAATTTTTTTTGGATTTTGGAGCGTTTCACATTTCAGATTTTCAGATACAGGATACTCAACTTGTACGTGTGTGTGTGTGTGTGTGTAGGAGCAGTGTAGTAGTTCAAGTATTGAACTAGGACTCTGGGATTCTGATGGTTCAAAAGCCACGGAAACCCCCTGGGTGAGGTTGGGCAAGCCTCACTGTCTCAGCCTTAGAGGAAAGAAATAGCAAACCTTCTTGGAACAAATTTTGCCAAGAAAACCTTTTGCCAGGATCACCATAAGTCAGAGTTACTTGAAATCACTTAGCAACAAATACATACCTGTGCATGCACATCAACAACAACCTCATCCTTGTCAAAGCAGCTTAGTTTTAAATTTCAAAAAACAAAAAATTAGAAAAAGCACAAAGATGATTTCACAATGGGAAACTATAGCAGCAGAATGTAAAATGACAATTTATATATGTTTAATATGTTTAATAATAATAAAAATTTTTACCCCCCCCCCCCAAAAAAAAAAAAAAAAAAGAGAGAGAGAGAGAGAGAAATCTAAAAGGGAGAAAATGGCTTGGATGGGTATGAGAAGAGAAGGATTAAAAATTGATTGGGCCAAATGCTCTGGAATGCAATTTCTCTCTGAATTTCATAGGGTTTTCTTAGGCAAGAAATACTCAAAAGTGGTTTGCCATCGCCTTCCCCTGAAATATAGCCAACTGTACCTGGTATTCCATGGAGCTCTTCCATCCAAGTAGTACTTAGCTTCCAGCATCAGATGGGATGTGGTGCCTTCAGGGTTCTTAAGTTATAAAGGTAAAGGTAAAGATGTTCCCCATTGACAAGGTTGTCAAGTCATATCTGACCGTAGGGGATGGTGCTCATCTCCATTACTAAGCCAAAGAGCCAGCATTGCCAGAGACTACTCTGTGATCCTGTGGCCATCAGGATTGCACAGAATGCTGTTTACCTTCCCACTGAGAAGTGGTACCTATTTATCTACTTGCATTTGCATGCTTTCGAACTGCTAGGTTGGCAGAAGCTGGGACTAGTGAGAGGAGCTCACTCCATCATGCAGCACCCAGGCCTTCAACTGCCAACCTGCCCATCTTGCAGTCAACGGAGTCAGTATCTTAACCACTTGAGCCACTGCACCCCTTCTTAAGTTAAGTTATACAAGTTCTTTTTATATTCAAGCAATAAATGCAAACAATAAAAAGACCAACATTTCAGGATTGTTGAACTTCTTTTTTTTAAAATAAATGCTAGAGCACACTGATTCAAAGCTGCTCAAATACCACAAAACAGGCTGCAAAATATTTCTAGGTGATTATGCTATTGCCTTAGCCACCTGCCAGCAGCCTCTAAATGATCTGGAATAGAACACTGTCAGAATAATAAAGAGATTGAAAGCTGATGCTGCTTTTATTCTTGCAGGGAAAGATTGTCATCCCATTAACAATAATTCTTACCATGCTCTCAAGGCCAACTGACACAGGTGAGCAAGTAAACAAAAGCTATACTCACACGTGTACAGGTGTACCAACAGTAGCTTTGCCCCCAGGCTTTGGGGACCTGAAGTCCAAAAAAGTAACTTTTCCAGGATGTGTCCAGATTAACCCAAGAAATCTGTCCACACCACAAAGGATTTTCTTGGGAAAACCTCCTGTCTGAGACCTCTGGAGAAACTCTGTCAGTCAGAGCATCATTAAAATGAGGCCAACAGAAGAGTTGGGCTTGCATAAAACTTGAATACTTTAATTTAGGTGTCTATATACATATTTAGAAAATAAATATAATACATTAAAAACAAATATTGAGCTACATAGGCCAGTGGTGTAGCTAATATTCAGTGTAGGTAATGTTGAGCTAGATAGGCCATTGGCCTATTGTTTGACTATGGTCCAATAGAAGATCAGGATGCCATTGACACTACACAATTATGGCAGTATGATTCCACTTTAACTGTTAACATGGTTCTGTCCTATGGAATCCTCATATTTACAGTTTAGAGAGAGGGATTTAGAATACTATCGAGAGCCAGCATGGTGTAGTGGTTTATGTGTTGGACTGTGTCTCTGGAGACGAGGGTTTCATTCCCCACTCGGCCATGAAACTCACTGGGTGATCTTGGGCAAGTCACATCTTCTCAGCCACAACAACATTTAGAATACTCCACCAGAGAGACCGAGTGCTTCACCAGTCTACAAACCCCAGGATTCCATAAGATGGAACCATGGCACTTAAAGTAGAATTGTAGTGCTGTAATTCTGTAATGCGAATGGCCCCCAGGTCCCATATAGAGCCATAATTCCTCTTTAAGACACAATCCTGGAGAGCTTTTGCTAGTCAGTGCATCCCAGGGGTGGACAATTGCATGGCAGCCAAGGACCAATGACTTGGTTGAAGGAATTAGATGGAGCAAGCTTGTTTGCTGCAGCTCCAGAGAATAGAACGCAGAACAATGGATGCAAGCTACAAGAATCATAGAATCATAGAGTTGGAAGAGACCCCAAGGGCCATCCAGTCCAACCCCCTGACATGCAGGAACTCCCAATTAAAGCATCCCCGACAGATGGCCATCCAGCCTCTGCTTAAAGACCTCCAAGGAAGGAGACCCCACCAGACTCCGAGAAAGAAAAGAGATTCCACCTCAACATTAGGAAGAACTTTCTAACAGTAGGGGCTGTTTGACAGTGGAACACACTCCCTTGGAGTCTCCTTCTTTGGAGGTCTTTAAACAGAGACTGGATGGCCATCTGTCCAGGATGCTTTGATTGTTTATTCCTGCATGGCAAGGAGTTGGAGTGGATGGCTCTTGGAGCCTAGAGTTCCTGATCAAAAAGTAGTGAACTAGATGGACCAAGGGTCTGATCCTGGATAAAACTGCTTTTTATGTTCCTAAGCAAGCCAAAGAAGGTAAATATTCATCCAGAATAAGTAGTCAATCTAACTGGGAAATAATGGGTGCCTCTTTCTAGCAAAACCTCATCACCTGTCCTATACACAAGACTTCCCATCAACTCTTTTATTTTTTTTCCTCGCAGAGAAGATTTTGTTGATGTTGTTGCTCACTAATTTTTTTAAAGTCTCATATGGGTAGGTGAAACCTGCCAAGAATGGGGGGGGGGGGATATTCTAAAGAATCTTGAGCTTCCTTGGCAGATTCAGCCTTTCCATATTAATGTTGAGATGATTTTTCCCCCAGCTATTTTGTTGCAAATATTTATGACTCCATATGGAACAACAGATGTTCAAGGAAATGCATGGCAGAGAAGACTTCATTTTCAGCAATTATCCCACTACTTCTTGTCAACACTGTAGGTGGTTTTAGTGCATCGCTTTAAAAACCACCCAGTCCCCCTCACATACTGTAAGGATGACAGAGATCATTACGCCCCCTTCCTCCCTTTCCTAAATAAATTTATTTAGAAATAAATGGCATTCATTTCAGTCAGGCTTAATGCCCAGTAACTATCGGGACAATTGACAGACGTATTCAGTGAAAGGTCCCGAAGGCCTGACATCCAGCCCAGTTCCTTACCTTGCTCAGTAATCTACCTATGTCCATATAGATAATGTCATGCTCAATAATCTGAGGGACTGTGGTGTAATGGAATCAGGGCTCACAGTATTTTAACTTGGAACCCATGTAAATAATGCCGTGTAGTATAGCACTGTGCCAGAGCAACTCTGTGAGACTATGCCGTTATCACACGGGGGCAAATCTGTTGGTTAATCCACACAAAACCCAA
>CM034705.1:15506181-15519096 GCA_020142125.1 Phrynosoma platyrhinos | reverse complement strand
TGTTTGGGATTTATGTGGATTAACCAGCAGATTTGCCCCATGTGATAAGGTCCTATGGATGCCGGCCATGAAAACCTACGACTTCACATCAGGCTTGATCACTTGCAGCATGAACCCATACCATGGAATAGATCAAAAAGCAGGAAAAGAAATAGTGGAAAGTGGAAACAGGAAAAAGGGGAAAAAATGGGCCCTCATGCAGCTGGGAATTTTGAAAGGCATCCTCCTTCAAAGCTGTTAACTCACATGTTTTTGCCCTGCAATTTCACACAAAGATCACCACGGGATTTACTCAGCCATTCAGTGTAGTTCTAACAAGTCCTGGACATATGATCTTTCACAATGGATCCCCTTCAAGGGACCCATCAGGAAAGTACAGGGCAAACTATATGTTACATGGAAACATGTGAAGGAGCAACAGAGAGAGGAAGGTCTGCTTAGCATTTCAGTAGTCTGTATAGAAATCAAAAATCAAAATATGCCCTAGCTATTTTCCTTTATGCCAGGTTCTAGATGTTAGGGAAACATACCTGGAACCTCACAGCTGAAGAGAAGTAGTTGGGAAGATGGTGAGCTGCAAATCACAGCTGAAGAAAGAGTTAAACATCCCCTCCCATTTGGTGTTTCTTTAGTCAAAGCTGTTTTTCATTTTTTGAAAATGCTCAGTCTTCGCTATAATTAAAACTCCTCTTTTGTAGAAGATGATGTTGTAACAATTGTAGAGTTCATTAGTAACAAGTCATTCATTCCTTTTCACATGCTCCTTCTCAAACCATGTCATTTCAAACAGAGAAAATTTACTTCCCATATTTTTCAAAGTTTTTGCTTGCTTTGTCTGGCATGGTCTACTTTTTAATTCTCCTTGAATGACTATAAAATTCAGAATGACATCACATTTTCCCATTTTCTCTCTTTGTGGCAAATGCTACTTGTCTGGCACAGAAGATCAACTATTTGTTATTGTCCTCAGTCATTTTACTATATCAACTGCTTTGCTGCGAATATTCTCAAAAGGGGCATACAAACAAGCAAAACACATGTCACAATGAATGAAAAATTTTAAACTCCACATTTAACAGAACAGATCAAAAACATTAAAAAAAAGTCTAACCTCTAGCTCCCCAAAAGAGCAACAGAAAGCTGAATGTAAATAAGATCTAGGAATACAGGGGAGTTATATCCTAGAAAAAACACAGAACTTAGAAAATATACTTTTTTGAAGATAACTCTCTAAATAGCATTCCTGATTTACTGGGAGTGGCATTTGTGGCTCACAGTGGCAAGTGGGAATGAGGATGGCACCACCTTCCACCTAAACATGAGGAAGAACTTCACGATGGTAAGAACTGTTTGACTGTGGAATATGTTGCCTCAGGTGGGGTCTCCTTCTTTGGAGGTTTTTAAACAGATGCTGGATGGCCATCTGTCAGGAGTGCTTTGTGTCTTCTTGCATGGCAGGGGGTTAGACTGGATGGTCCCTGGGGTCTCTTCCAACTCTATGATTCTATTATCTTCTCTTCATCTTGTGCCTCCCTCTTCTTCCCACAAGCCCAGAGTTTTCACAGACACGTAGGAAGTGCAGGAAAGCTAGCAATCCAGTAATGCTGGATTGGATAGAGATGGATCTGGAGGAAGCGTGGAAGTTTCACTCAGGTCCACCTTCTGGCTTTTTAGACTAGGCTCCCTTGTTGCCTGCTTCCATCTGATGAGGGTCTTATCATGGCATTAGCCTGACCCCATCCATTGACTAAAAAAAATGGAGAATGCAAGGGACATACAGTATATACATTTGCCTTGACAGAGAGAATACACTTCTCCAGCTCTCACTCTAGAACAGGGGTAAGCAACCTTTCCCCTTTAAGAGCCGAGGGACTTCAGCTCCCAGAATCCCAGGAGCTATTGGCCAACATGGGACTATTGGCCAACATGGCTGAGGCTTCTGGGAGCTGAAGTCCCTCGGCCCTTAAAGGGGAAAGGTTGCCTACCCCTGCTCTAGAATGAAGAAGTGAAAGGGATGCCAGGCTCTACCAGCTGCATGACTTCTATACAACTATGAACAAGGACAAATGTCCTTTTCCTGACTCAACATGAACAGCAATGTAGCAAGCTCCCGGTCCACCTAACTGTGCAGTTTCTACACCAACTGGCAACAGCTCTACAAGGTTTTGGACAAAGGTTTTTGCAGCACAACCTGCAGATGATGGGATTGAATCTGAGCCTTTGGGCAGCTAAAGTATGTGAATTATGGTTCTTGTTTAACTTTAGAATGGAGAAAACTGATTACATGCCAATACTTGGAACTGAGTCTAGTGCAGGGGTAGGCAACCTTTTTGAGCCTGGGGCCGAATTGGGGGGCCGAAGCACCAAAAATAAATAAATAAATAAATAATAATAATAAAAAATATGCATGCACACTCTCTCAGCTCCAGAAAAGCCATGGCAAAACCCCCGTGGAGATTTTGCCAAGAAAACCCCAAGTACAAGTAATAACAACAATAATATCATCATGGTGGGTAATGGCGGCGGCGGCAGTGGCAGGACCAACCTGGGGCCAGTCCGAAGGCCTCAGGGGGCCGCATCCGGCCCCCCGGGCCTTAGGTTGCCTACCCCTGGTCTAGTGTCTTCTACAACTAACCTAAAGCTAAGCTGCTAAATGCTCCTAAATCCTACTTTTCTGTGACACTGACACTGTCAAACCGATCTCTCCTTTTGTGTGCCACTTGCCTTTCCTTGTGTGCTTTATAACCCTCAGAACATGGCCTATGGTTTTTTTTTTTTTTATAAAAGCAACAATGTGGACCACTGTGTGAGATAATGTCTTTCTGTAAAACAGGAGAAAGATATAATGAATTAATCACCTAAATACAGTCTTTCCCTCATCCCATTTATCCTGTGCAGGGAAGGGATTCTCACAGAGCAGAAGCAGGCAAAGTATGGGCCTCCAGATGTTGGTAGACTGCAATTGCTCACTTTTGGCTTCACTGGCTAGAAGTGGTGGGAGGTGCAGTCCAACAACTGCTGTAAGATTGCATTTTGCTCACCCCTGTGGTAAAGGAAGGCCTGCAAATGAATATTAACCTAAGAGGTAGTCAAACACAGAGTTTCAGCTCACTGCTCTGCTATGAAAGCAAGATCATGGGGTGCTGCAGGTTTCACGTAGATGACATATGAACAGCTTTCCCCCTTTCTTTGCCACAATCAAGAATGGAAGAACAAGAAGTTGGCAGATGAGTATCTGCTTCATCCTTTCTTTTATACCAATTCCCCCTCAAAATCACTCTCCCACAGGCTGCTTTTTTCCTCGTTTGCTGAAAAGATAGAGGATTCTCAATTTCCTTGGGGAAAGGGACTTGGAGAGGGCAATTCTATATGGGCATTTTGCTTTTGACTTTAACTCCCACCCCAAACCAGACATCTCTCATGCATCATCTACTTTGGCCCTGCGATATCTGCCTTGGTGAGAATAAATGAGATCTGACTTACAAAGTAATTTGTATTCTGAAAAATGGTGCAGATATAATTAGTAGTAATAATGTTATGCTAGAGACAGCAGAACACACCCGGTGATGAAAGAAAGCTTTATAAAGTTGCAAAAGATTTCTTTTTTAATCTAGATACATCACTGAGCTTTGAAAATCAATAAAAGCAACACGGGAATTATGCCTAAACATGGAATTCCCTTCCCCTTTCATCACTGACCTCAATATTCTTTCTGTCTATAATCACCTGTTGTCAGTGAGTTGTTTGTTGGCTGCTTGTCATGGACAGTGTCTATCTTCATTTGGAGCTATCAAGCCCACATATAAATGTTCCTATAATCCTAAATACATGGGCTGGCATATCTGTCACAAAAAATAAAGTGCTGTCTCTGAAAGGTATCACTGTAATACTGGGATGGGGGAGGGTTTGGTACATGACCTGAGCTGAATTCGGTAGCCTCCAACATTTCACAGATGAAAACCAGGACACATGTGGCCCAGCAACCACAGAATATGGTCAAGATGGGAAACATTATTAATGGGGAAGAACACACAAGCTAGGAGAGGCTGCAGCAGTTTGCTTTTGCCTGAGCCTACTGGGAAGGGCAGGATCCCATGCTCTCCTCTCCTTTCCCAGCTGCTGAGCTGATTGAGTACAAACTACTTTTGCATTTTGAACTCAGTTTGGAACAAAGGAGGGGAAAGTGGGAGGAAGAGAGAGAAACTGGGACATTTTATAAGTAGCTGAAAAAGTAGGATTGCAGATAAGGATAGTTGGAGGGTATGGAAATCATGGTTTAAAATGTATTCACTGGAAAACAAAAAAAGGGAGTTACGTGTTCTAAAATAATGACCTAAAGTGGGTGTAGCTCATTGACAGGGCACATGCGCTTCCTGCAGAAGGCCTCAGGTTCAATTCCAGGCATCTGTGGATAGGCCTGGGAAAAAAATCCTCATTGAAAGTCAGGAGAGCCACTAGCAATTCAGAATTCTAGGCTGCTGTCTGTATTTTGCACTGGTTCAAACTCCTCCTGACAATTGCTTTGGAATTCTGTTTTGTTTTAAAAGATACCTGATAGAGCTGATCAATCAGGGAACACACATCTGTATAATCAGAATCACTCTCATATTGATGGTTGCAACATACAATGGCCAAGACTGGAACAGTGGAGTGTAAATTTCCATTGACAATTATGTTACACAACCCTTATCATATGGAATATCAATGTAGCACAACTTAGTTGGTCAACACACATGGCCGACAACCCATGGTGCAATTGCAATGCACATAGGCAATAGACAGAAGCAATGCTCATTCACAACTACTCTGTGGACTTTAATGTGCATGAGTAATGGTCCCGAATATACAACTCTGCTTATGCCACCGTCAGCTGGATATGACTATTGTGCATTGTCCAAAAAGGGGAAAAAATCACTTTCTATGTGTAGTGTAACCTGTACTTCTCTATGTCGCTCAAAGGAAGCCAGACATAGATTTCCTTTGCAAGTGAACTGTGTTCAGACAGTAGGGGCTGGCTACCGGGCATGTTGGCATGGGTGGAGCTAGCCCAGATTGCCAAGTATACCCCCCTCACACATTCCTTGGATGCATAAATCTTAACAATGCATAATCTTGCTAAAACAGAAGAGTGATAACACCTATAGTTTTTAACAGAGCTTGGGAATGCTGACTTACGCCCTGTTCTTCTGTCACTCTACTGTCTTTGATCAAGCAAGTTCACAAATTACAGATTCTGAGTGAGAACCATGGTTTCATTGTACCAGCACCTCTAGCACCCCGAATCCCCCCCCCACACAAAATCACAGGGTGTAGTCATGCATTTGATTGGCTTGACCAGCTAATTCAGAAATGCAATTTAGACAGAGAAATTCTGATAAGACAAATGATAGAAGCCAAGCTCCTCCGAGCTGCTTTTCACACTAGCCCTTTCCATGCTATACTTAACAGTTTGAAATGGGAGCTTGTGGGTTTGTACCTGGAATGGTGACCTCACGCTATCCTCAACCATCAATAACTGTGTACTGAGTGTAGCTGTCGGCAAAAGAAACCTTAGATATAAGCAACTGTGCATAGATCCCTTGCAGATCAGTCGTTCTCAAACTGTGGGGTCGGACCCTTGGATGGGTGCAAGAGTTGCTTGGGGGGAAGCAAGACTTGGAGGCCCTGATCGCTCATCTTCCTCTTCCCAATTTTTTTCTTGTCTTGAAGGGGAAGAGAGGAGGGTACTTGGAGCAGTTGCCTCTGCCTGAGGAAGGAGATGGAGAGTGGATCATGGCCTCTGATGGAATCCATCCCAAGCCACCACTTCTTCTTCCACCACCCATCTCATCACCGTCCTGGTTCTTGAGACAAGATCCTGCTGCATTAATATATTCATTAATAGACATGAATGTCCAAATGAAAAAAATGCACATTAAACAAACAAAATATTTTTATTCATATACCACATTGGGGGGGGACACACACACCATATTGAGATGTAAACGGGGTCACTCAAGGGTAAAAAGTATGAGAACCAGTGTTGCAGACAATTTTGCTCAAGGCACAGATGTCAGAGGGTGGACCGACCATGAGACCAGGAAGGGAACCCTATTCCTCCATCATCATGGGATAACTCTAGAGGTGAGGAATATATGAATAGGGTGCCAAATAAAAGAGTGTGGGATAGCCCAAGATATTTTACTACCTAAAGCAAAACTCAAAATGGTGCCCCATCTATTGAAGCTAACTGGATTGGGACTAACAATGGGATAACATCCCCCACTACATCCAAGGGAAATAAAGTAGTTCCGGCCTCCAAGGAAATTGCTGGAGACTTAGACAGAACGGTTGTTGTTGTTAGGCAGATGCCTCACCCTGCCAAACAGTAGAGCTAGTCATGAAAGGGTGTTTACATAGAACATAATGCAGGTTAAATAACCCAGAGTAAAACTAATTGACCTTGGGGAAAACATGCCAATGACAAGCCTTTGGACTCCAAGACACAAATAAGACTAAGAGAGATGAAGGTTTAGCATCCCCTGCCTCCTACTGCAATAAATTCTTGAGTAGGTTGTTAGTAGACACATGCTGCTACCCTGAAGCACATGGTTTGAGAAATATGCCTTTATTATTGAAGTTAACACCCACCTACCCCAAATATAATAGCAAGTAATGTGATCATTGCCCTTGGCGGGACCATTAAACTGGGCAGTGAACTGTTTCAAATAGCTGTGAGTGTTAAGCAGCAGTCCCATCTTAAGGAAGTTCACTTTCAACAGCCAAATGTGCACAGCAGTCAAGCCAAACATAAAAAGTACCTTTCAGACTTAATTTTACTGAAATGTTAATGACCAGAGAAAACGATAGGAGGTTCAAAAGGAAAAAAAAAGTAATTATTTCAACAAATGAAAGGAAACAGTAAATTAAAACTCTAGCTTTAAAAAGGGTGCTGTAATTTATCTGTTTAAGGAAGTGTTGTTAGCTAACGGGAGCATGAAGTTGTTAATCTTTCTTTTTTCAACTTTCTTTCTTTCTTTCTTTCTTTCTTTCTTTCTTTCTTTCTTTCTCACTTTCTCTCTTTTTCTCCCTCTCTCTGGGAGAGGGAGACAGGCAGATGTTACTTTTAGGTTTTCCTTTTGTTTAACAACAACAAGTGAGCTTTCTAGGATAATAGTCACTTAATGGTTTCCTAATATATGTTTTCTACACTTGCTTTAGTGATAAATATGAAGGCACTGTCATCATGCCACAAGAATGAAAAAGACAAAATAAAACAAGCATCATTTCATTTTCGGGGAGGGGGGGAATGGCACTTACAAAGAAATGTACTTTATTTCCCAACAGGGAAATATTTACATGTCTTCTGACCATGAAATATTTATACAAAAGCCATGAGAAAAAACAAAACTGACTGGAGAATGCCAAAAGACTGGGGAGCAAGGGAGACTGCTGTGATTACTTCCAGCTACCAGCAAATGCCCCTGGAAAGGCAGAACAAAAGGGAATAGAGTGGAATGCATTTATCTCAGAGATAATTCAGTTGAAGTTTTCAGCAGAATAAACTCTATAGGCCAGATTGACACAACTACGTATTGCATAAATGGTTGTCTGCTCAAGGTCTGCACAAATCTGAGGCAGCACAGTGCTGCTATAATACAAACCAGCCTGCACTTTCAAAGCTTTGATTTCAAAAGGAACCCTTTCCCACAGTGATTTGTACATCAAGAAACCATGCCATGGTCTGTCTTAGAATTTACATGCTCCTAAACTTGTCAGCTGAAGACCAATGTTCTTGGATGCATATTTAGTTTACATTAGGTGCTGGGACAGTCTTCATGGGCCTTACTTTCATCTAATGAGAGGAAGGAATAAACCCCAAAATACAACAAACAATCCTCTGTGGCTGTACCTTGCAAAAACAACTTGGTTATTGTGAGCAGGCTTTTTTGTCTATCATTGGTAATGTCCTCCTTGGAAAAACCCCAGAAGAAATTCCCAAGGAACCACATGGATCTGAACAATGCAGTTTGAAAACTTTACCGAGTGCTAGCACATTCACTGTAACTTTAAAGAGGGTGATGAGGACATCAAAATAGTTACAGATTTTTCTATCTCAATCATTAAGCAAAATGGAAACTGTAGTTCTGTGCTGGGTTATGACCACAATAAGGATTCTATTCTAATGAAACTGTAGTCAGGAAATCATAAGAAGGCAAGAGCTGCTGTAAAGGTACTAGGTAAGATCCTCAAATGTAACAATATGCTATTAAATATCAAAGTGAAGATCATCATAGTATAGTATATACCATAGTGTTTCGTATAGTATAGTATAGTATAGCATAGTATAGTATAGTATGGTATAGTATAGTATAGTATAGTATAGTATAGTATAGTATAGTATAGTATAGTATATGCTATAGTATTTTGATTTCCATGTATGGTTGTGAAACCTAGACAGTGAAGAAAGCTGACTGGAAGAAAATCAACTCATTTGAATTGTGGTGCTGGAGGACAGTTCTAAGAATAGAATTATCTTCATAGATAAATGAATGAATGGGTCTGAGAGTAAATCAGGCCTGACCTCTCATTAGAAGTCAAAATGACTAAACTGCGCCACTGTATTTTGGACATATCATGAGACCACATGACTCACTGGAGAAGATGATCATGCTTCATTGGAAAAAAATTAGTAATAATCAGTAAAACTGAAAATAGTAGTAAAAGATGAAGACCACAATGGACTGATTCTATCAAGGAAGCCATGGTCCAAGTTTGTAAGACCTGTGCAGGGCTGTTGATCACTATGGAGGTCTCTCATTCATAAGGTCACCAGAAGTTGAAGCTGTTGTTGTTATTAACTGCCTTTGAATGAGCCCCAACTCATGGGAACCTGTGGATGAGACATCTCCAAGAACCGCTGTCCTCCATTATTCTGCTCAGGTCCTTCAGGTTCAGGCCTGTGGCTTCCGTGATTGAGTCCATCCACCTGGCCTGCAGTCTTTCTCTCTTTCTACTGCCTTCTACCTTTCCAAGGAGTTTATCACACAGGAGAAAATTGGAAGTATAAATGGTGATTAACCTGTGATTAACCCACAATTGCATGAATAGTTTTCACGTGATGCCAACACCCAAAGTGCTATTATCCTGGGCAGAATCTGTGATTAACCCGCACTTGGGCGCAATTGTGCAAATGGTTTTCACATGATATTGAGATGAAATGTGATTAAAGTGCCATTGTCCCATGAAGAATCAGGCAAGAAACAACAGTAACTCATTCACAGAATTTTCCCATGGATGACTTTTTGCCGTTTCTTGCCCGATTATTTCCTGATTCTTTACGCACATGCGTTAATGTCATTTTAAGCACGTTTTAATGTAAATTGCATGATTTCCACGAGTTAATCATTGGGTTTTTTATTTTTTGTTTTTTATAAATTTTATTGATTAAAAACACATAAGACAATTCATACATACACACCTCAAAATAAACATACAATAAAATAAACACTACTCGAACAACACAACTACATAACATTAAAAAAAACCTTCCTTTTTTTTAAATTGTTTAAACTCCCAATTTCCCCTGTGTGATAAACTCCCCAGCATTATTGTCTTTCCTAGTGAGTCTTGCCTTCTCATGATGTGGCCAAAGTACAACAGCCTTAGTTTTGTCATCTTGGCTTCCATGGAGAGTTCAGGCTTCATCTGTCCAAGGACCCATTTGTTTATCTTCTTAGCCATCCATGGTATCCTCAGCACTCTTCTTGAGCACCACATCTCAGATAAGTTGAAGCTGACTTGACAGCAAACAAGGAACATCAACACAGTACTTTCCATGGAATGAAATTTCCTCCTCTCCTTTCTCCCATTCCTGAAAGTTTATGGTCTTTCCAGGCTCCTGGTTTATAGGGAAATAAATGGAGACTTGCTACTCTTTTGTTCTTGCATAAAGGCCAAGCATCCTTTTGCAACAAAATGTATTTATTGCTGGCTAGCAGCCCAAGTTCTCCCCTTCTATCAGCCATGTTCTCCACACCCAACCAATCCTGCATGTTCTGCACTTTATTGGCAATCTCCTTCTTCAGTATCAGCTGCGAGGGAGAACTTCAAATAATATGTGGTAGCACTGGCACTACTTTACTGACTGTCTTAGCTGACTGTGTTTGTTTTCTCTGTGAAATCTAGCTACCCTATTTTGAGCCCCTGGGATGCAGCAGGTAAGACATCTAAAGAAATAAAATACTGACAAACAATAAAAAGCGCTTTCAATGGGGAAAACAAAGTCACTTGAGTAGCACAATTCATAATACGGTTTGACAAAAACTGCCAGATTGGTATCTGTTCCAAGTGAAAAATCCAAGCATTGCCGAGCTGAGGTTGTTTGGTTGTATTGCGAGCCTGAACACATCAAAAACAACTTTGTCAGGAAAGGGGCTTTTGGCAGCTAGAAGACGCAAAATTGTAAGTTTTTGCTGCAGCTGGCAACGTATATGCTTTTTCCCCTTTCTTTTAAAAAATGGGAAATTCAGTCTTCCACAAAAGAAGCAGTGTCATGAGAAAACTCTGGACTCGAAAAAGTTCTGTAAACGCTGCATTTTCAATATTGGAGTGTCAGCCTTCATTCATTCCTTGACAAGGTTGTCAATCAAACAGCAATCTAGTTTTGTTAAGACTTTAACCGAAGATCAAAGCAATGATACTGCTGAGTTCACATTATCTTCCCAGAGATAACAAGTCATATAGTGCATCGATATTAACTTTGCTCCAGTCCATTCTTCCTGGGCAAATAAAGTAACAATGTTCTGGCAGCCTCTCAGACCTACTGTTGTCCTAGCATGAATGGATCCATTCCCTCACTACATTTCTTTTCCTCTCAATTGCTCAGCTCAACCTTGTGGACATTTAGCCTGGAATTCAAATAAAGTGATGACAATTAATCAGACAAAAAAGAAAAGAAAAAGAAAAAGAAAGAAAATGCTTCATTTTCTTTCTTTCTTTTTCCCTCTCCACACTTTCTTTCTTGCACCATGTTGCCTTCTTAAAATATATTGAATGTCTTTTATTCAATAACAAAAGTTCGGCAGTAAAAAGATGAGTGAGCAAAAATGTGGTATATCATCATTTTGCTTCTGACTTTAGCCCAATGGCAAATGAAAGGCATCCAGAATCAATTCCAAGAAGCTAATAAATTCCACCACTGAAAGCAGGGAAAATATAACTTTTGCAACCTCATCATCCAGCTGATTTGTAAGCAAAGCTGGCCCTCATTCCTGAACAGTATGTCACCTACAGTTTCCCTTCCAAGTGGGTAATATAACATTTCTACAGAGCTTACATTCAGAGGCTAAACATATTTATATCTTCTTTCTCAAAACATATGTCCAGCTAATATCACAGTAAAAATAAAAATGTTCCAGCAACGGGAAATAATCACATTGATCGCTATCAGTTATTTCTCCAAGTAATGGTGACAGAAAGGTATGCCTCTAGGCAAGGGCGTGCTGAGTGCCTTCCCAGCCTTGCAAGTATAACATGATTTTTATGGCTGCTTTTACAGGAGACATCTAAATGGGATTTTGTTCTTCATATCCACATAATGATGTCACTTGCATTTGCAAATATTAATGGTTTTAATTAATTGGTGTTATGCTTTGGCTGTTGCTGCGAAGGGGCTGTGAGATCAGATAATATCTCAACCAACAGGCCTTGCAATTTTTAAATTTTGCAGTAAGTGCAACACACTGTTACATTCCAGTCAGGCAGAACATAATCACCACAAAAAAACAGAGTTTGCCCCCTGATCAAAAATTGTACTTGAGAGTAAATTATTATTGTCAATACAATACAGTTTGCCAGATTCAGACATAAACCCAAAGGAGTGATATTGCAAATGGTGATATAAGGAAGATAACCAGAGCATGCAAACAGAAGATGCAACATTTTTATGCTCTCAGAGTTTTAAAAACTGACCAGGATAGATTCTTAATCCCACACAGTGCTATTTTTAACATTTGTATATGGTCTTTTAATGAATTTTAAAGTTTTTAAAGTTTAATGGTTTAGCTTGATAAATTGTTTAATTGCTTTTTAATTAACTCGTATCTTTATAGTTTTATTAATTACTTCATATAGTTCTAATATGTATTGTTTCTAATTATGTTGTTAGCTGCTTCGAGTCCCATTATTGGGAGAAAGGCAGGATACAAATGAATTAAATAAATACATAAAACAAATAAACATGGTTTTGCAAAGGAGCTCAAGACAGTATACACAGTCTCCCATTTTTATTTTCACAAAGACCCTGTGAGATAGTTCAGGCTGAGGAATACTGACTGACCCAGGCTGCTGCTACACTGCAAAATTAATGCAGTTTAATGTTCCATTCTGTGGAATCCTGGGATTTGTAGCTCTCTGACCAGAGCTCTGATAGAGAAGGCTAAATATCTCACAAGGTTACAAATCTCAGAATACTGTAGCATCGAGCCATAGCAGTTAAAGTGGTGTCAAACTGCATTTATTCTGTAGATGCAGTACCAATGATCTTCATGGGTGAGTGAGGATTTGAACGTAGGTCTTTCTGGTCATAGTCCAATACAGTAACAATGACCCTGAAGGAGTTCTTACCCATCAGTACCATCAAGGAGCCCTGGTGGCGCAGTGGTTAAGTGCTGGTACTGCAGCCACAAGGTTGTGAGTTCAACTCCACAGGGCTCCAAGGTTGACTCAGCCTTCCATCCTTTCATAGCTCGGTAAAACAAAAACCCAGCTTGTTGGGAGCAATTGGCTTACAGATTGTAAACCATTTAGAGCAGAGGTAGGCAACCTAAGGCCCGGGGGCCAGATGCGGCCCCCAAGGCCTTTGGACTGGCCCCAGGCCGGCCCTGACACTGCCGCTGCCTGCCATGATGATATTGATTATTGTTGTTATTACTT
>CM034705.1:15477542-15493036 GCA_020142125.1 Phrynosoma platyrhinos | reverse complement strand
CACTGAGCCATGGCAGTTAAAGCAGTCTCAAACTGGATTATATCTGCACTGTGTTTTGGACCGATGTTATAGTTAGAAGCAATTTTGGGTGCAGCTGGAGTTGGTAGAAATCTGCCAAATCCAACTCTGTCTTCAGAACAAAAATGTATAATATCATTTGCCCAATTTGTTGCATATTTACTTTTGTAAGAATTTTTAAAAGTTTTTGTGCTTGGATATTTCACTTAAATAAATCTATTTTATACTCTGTCCATCCAAGTAGCCTGATGGTTGATATGGTTGTGGTGATGAAATGCTTTGTGCTAGCATTTTATTATAGAACATTTGTGATTACTAACTGACATAAATTTGTCCTTTATGAAGGAATCTGAGTCAGATTTGGACAGCAGAAAAATAGAACAGTTGGAGAAGGCATCAAAGGTTTGGCATACCAACTCTACAGCCATTCTTGGAGGCTTTCCAAAGATGCATGGATAGATCACAAGTCCATGCACCAGTACCTAGTGGATGGAGCTAGTCCACACATTTTGGATTGCCCTTTATCCCATCACCACCAAGGCTAGTGATCTGAACAGGGCTTTTGTCATAGCCCTCATCACTGGTTTATAAGGATGAAGTCAGAGAAACTCAAAGCAATATACAGTATATCTAGAATGCTTAGCTTACTTAGTCTTGCAATAATCAACTTGACCTTAGTACTTGGACTGTGATATTTCATGCTATTGATCTCCATTTGTGTGCCAAGTGTTTAGAGAAGCAGCGATGGCTAAAGTTTACTTGTTTATTTTTTATTTCCAGTGTAACTATAATTACTCATCCAAATGTTAATCTATTAATGAGTTCCTCAAGGACTTAATGGCATTTCTCTGCTGACAAGTGGATTTTGCAGCTCTGTCTGAATCCTGGAATTTTTATTCATATATTTTGCCGCAATATTTCTTCTTTAATTGATGCATTCTCTCTTGTGATCTACCCAGCAGGTCAATAGGTAAGATAACTCACTAATGAAATTGGAGGCGCTTTAAAAAAACAACAACAACCCAGTGGCAACTCGGTGTAGAAAGATCTTTTGCTTTTCTCTTTCAACTCACTGCTGTGCCTTCCACATATCATCTTATTGGCTGGTAAATATCAGAAGAAGCAGGCTGGATTAGATGAGCTTTGGGTCTGATCCAGCACAGCTCATCTTATATTTTATATTTTTATATTTCCCTGGCTGCTCTCCCTCACTCTACCCTCCACCATCCTTGTTTAATTCACAAACATACACTTGGAATGCAACTCAGTGACTATTGGTCCAACTAGCCAATTCAGGCTGGCAATGGCTCCTGACCATTTGTGGTAGGGTTCCTTCCCAAACCAACCTGATATTTCATGGAAGTCTCCCACATATCCTCTAACATTTTGCACATAAAAAACTGGGACATGTGTAGCCAAGGAATATCAGAATGTCAAAAGTGTGTGGCCAGGCAACAAGAGGGCAAAAGTTATTAATGAAGAAAAACACACAAGCCTACTGTATTAGGCAGAGATTCCCTTGGATTTATGTACAGTACTGAGTTTAGGAAAGCCAGAGGGGGAGGGGGAAACCAACCCAAATGAGCATACTGCAAAGGGAAGACTGCTTTCCCTCTCCTCTCTCTTCTGTTGAGTTAAATGAGCGCAAACTAATTCTGCATTTTCAAATCAAGTTGCAGCAATTGTAGAAAGCAGGGGAATAAGGGGGAGGGGGTGAATGGGAGGAACAGAGAGAAACTGGGACATTTTAAAAATAGCTGAAAATGTGGGATGTTAGAGAGTTAACTGGAACTGTCCCTGGCAGACCACAACAGTTGGAGGGTATGCCAACCTTGGGCAAGTCACATGCTCTCAGCCTCAGGGGAAGGCAATGGCAAACCTCCTCTGAACAAATTTGGCCAAGAGAACTCTATGATAGTTTTGCATTAAGGTTGCCATAAGTTGGAAATTGCTTGAAATCACACAATAACAACAACAACAACAACAGCAACAACAGCAATGCTTCCATACAAACGTTAACCTGTTTAGCTTCTGAAATCAGACAAGACTAAATATGTTGCAGATGGTAAGTATGGCACCTTGGGATAAAAACCTTGTAGGACACACAAGGAGTCTGAAATCTTGCCCTTGTAGTCTCTACAAAATTAACTACCTCCTACCCTGAACAATAATAAATTCATGATAATTTCAACACTGCTCAATATGAAATCAAACACAGGCTAGCATCCTGTTGGTGACATACACAGACATAACACAGGCATAAGTCCATCTTATGCCTGCATACAGACAGAAGGCTGAAATGTAAGCCATTTCCTGAAAAAGGAGGATGTCTGGCCATTGGAGGAGGCATGTCTTCTGGATATTTCAAATGCATCTCCCAATCATTTTAATGCGTAACTGGGCTCTACTGCCATATACTAAGAATGACTCCCTATTCACCTTCCTCAAACCAATTAGGCCTTTTTCTATCTCGCCACCATCTCCTTTCCACTAGGAAAACAGTCTTTGTTTGATGTCTCGTCTGACTGATTAAGTGATGTTCCTAGGCCTAATGATGTTAATGCTGTTTTCAGCTCACATTAGGACTTATATTTGTTATTAATGACAACGCTAATGGCTGAGTCAACACTAAAAGGACCTGGAGCATAGCTAAAGGCTAAAATGGAATGGGTCTAATGATATTGTCAGGTTCGTTGTGGCAAGAAATCAGGTGGATTTAAAATACTGAAATTGCTCTCCTGCCACTAAAGACAACAGCAGTGAATTGGCTCTTATATACCAGATACTAGCCATCAGATTTGAAGGAATGCTATGTGACGCACATGGGATTCGAAACCTCTTTCCTGGAAAACATATACCCACCCACCCAATATTTCACTGATGAAAACCAGGACATATGTGGCCAGGTAATGTCAGTGTGTGGCTAAGAAGGCAAAAGTTATTAATGAGAAGGAACACACTCCTAGAGGTTGCCACAGTTTGCGTTTGCCTGAGCCTACTAGCAAGGGCAGGATTTTCCCCTTCTCTACCATCTGAAGACTTAATGAAATGAAAACTACTTTTGCACTTTGAATTCACTTTGCAGTAAATGAAGTAAGCAGAGGACAAAGGGGGAAAGTGAGAGGAGGAGAGAGAAACTGAGACATTTAAAAAGCAGCTGAAAAAGTAGGATGACAGAGGATTAATTGAGAATATCCTTACCAAATTAGAACAGTTTGAGAGTATGGAAACATGCACTGCTTTCCTCCCCAGTTCCACCATCATAACAATTGTGTAGCAAACTGAGCTGTAACTGCTGGCGAATAGGGAGAAAAAAAATCTAATACTATAACTCATTGGCAGGGTACCTGTTTTTGGTGCAGGAAGTCCCACATTCAATTCCCAACACTACCATTTAAAATTAGCAAGTAGGAAAGGATGAGAGAGAGCTCTGCTGGAAACCTGGAGAGCAAATACAGTCCAAAATAATCCAGGAGAAAGTAATCTGATGCCCTCCAGACATTCTGGACTACAGTTCCTTTACGTTCTTTTTTTTTTTTTAAGGACAAAATTTTTGTATTAGGAAAGATCAGAGTTGGAAAAGGTACTTTTTTGACCACACCTCCCATCATCCCCCCCCCATGGTTGGGTAATTTTAGTTGTTGTTCAAAAGAGTAACTTTTTCTACGCTCTGAAAGATGAGTATTGAATGCATGCAATTAGACTGCAAAAATGTTAAGCCTGCCAAAATATATCTGCATGTAATGTACCTATTCTAAAACCATTGTAACTCAAAGATTGAAGCCACATTGCAGAAATAATCCACTTTGACACTGCTTTAACTGCCATGGCTCAGTGCTATGGAATTCAGGGAATTGTAGTTTTGTGAGACATTTAGCTTTCTCTGTCATAGAGCTCTAGTGCCACAACAACAACAATTCCCAGAACTCCATCGCACTGAGCCATGGCAGTTAAAGTGGTATTATAATGGATTATTTCTGCAATGCAGATGCAGCCAAGATCACCCAATGAGAGTTATGGCCCAACGAGATTTATGGTCATAATGAAGCATTTTCATTATGGCCAAGCTTCCTAATCTGAACATGAATGGGAGCTTTTTTGAATCTCCACACTATGCCCTATCATACCTTGTCCTAACCTAGCTTGGTGAACCTAAACCTACTTTGTGTAGGTATGTTGCACCCAACTGAACAGAGAGCGTTGACATTGTGTTTAAAATTCTGATCCTGGAGATGAGTCATGGTGAGCCAAGTTTCAGACACCCAACATTTTCTCGGCGGAGCTGTAAATCCCTGAAGGCAGGGATTTATCACAGAGTTTCTGACAGAATCTTAACTACAGAAGTGCTAGTAGGAGCTGCTAATCACATTAGGTTAGATTATAGATGGCAAGAAAGACTTTTGAAACCTGGCTACCGTGGCTCTGCCTAATTTATAGTGTTCTTGTCAAGATGAAATCAAATTTCATAGTTATGACATTTCTTTCCAGAGTACTAAATGTTAACTTTGCTGAGAAAGCACATTTTGGAGAACAGGAGTGGGAGGGCAGCCGAGGGGGAGCTCAGAGAGAGAGACAGCTTTGTTCCTGATGCCAATGTGATCTATAGAGTGGCAAGGGAGGGGGGAACGGGACATGATAACTTCATTCCAAGGTGTTAAGAAAGCAGACCTTTCTCAGGTTGGTGAGGCATTGCACAGTTATAGAAGAGTTTTGCAACTTGGGCGGTGACATTTAATCAGATGATGAGAGCAATCGGATAAAAAATAATAATTTATTTCTTATGTAAACCAAATTAATGAGGAAAGAAGTCATATTCTATTGACCCATGGTTCTGCTTGGAAAGAATTAAATCCAACAGAACAAATAATGGCAGGAAGTCACTTTGTAGTTTAAGATCATGATAATGTAATTCATGTCCTATGTTTTATGCAAGTATTGTCAATGCTTTCATGCTGTCGTCCTGTTCATTTGGGGGTCTTCTTATGAATTAAAAATAAAGATATCAATCAGATAAAAACATTTTCATTGACTAAAACCATGTCCAGCCAAGGCTAATAAATATCATGGAGTGGGTGGAAGATCACCAATGATGTCTTTAAAAATGGCAACAATAACGCAGTACCAATCTTCGTACCAAGCTTTGGTTCTGGCAATGTGCTAGAAGAGAACTTCAGTTTTGGGATATTGTGAATAAAAATTGAGTGCATCATGGAGTCACTGCATCCCCAGTGGAAATCCTCCCCTATAAAGCCCAGGTAGGCATCGCTGTTGGAAGAGTTCAGCCAACATTACTTTGCAGCAGGACTATATGCTAAGGGCTTCCTCAACCTTGCAGTTTGTCCTAACAAAAAAGTGCCTCTCATTAACTGGTTCACACAACACAATTAAAATGCTATGATTCCACTTTAATTGCCATGGTTTCACTCTATGGAATCCTGGGATTGGCAGTTGAAGGAGGGGCATTTAGAAATCCCAGACAGAGAGGCACTCTAGTGCTTCTGACTTAACCTCAAATCCCAGGATTCTATAAGATAGTGATGGAAAAACTTTTAGAGACAGAGTGCCCAAACTGCCACCCAAAACCCACTTATTGCAAAGTGTTGGATCCCTCTGGCTTTCTAGTAATGAACTCTGGCAAACTCTGTGCGGGGGTGATGGCACGCGTGCCCACAGAGAGGGCTCTGAGTGCCACCTCTGGCGTGTGTGCCATAGGTTCGCCACCACTGCTATAGGATGTTGCATGGAAGTTAAAGTGAAATAACAGCATTATAATTGTGTGGTATGAATGGGCTGTGGGTCACAGATGGATATGTAACATAATATAACAGCTACATACAATATAATAGCTTGGATCCTATTGGTTAATTCTAAATGGAGGAGATCAACTGAATCAACTGTTGGATCATGAGTCTATACTTAAGTAAATGTCATTGATTTAATGAGTCTACTCTACTTGGGATATACAATCAGATTCAGACCATAAACAATCATATTTTTTTATAAAGACACCATTTGTAGACCAACATTATAGTGACTGTTTTCAGCAACAGGTATGTGTTATAGTATATGCAGGCACCTATGCAACCACCTGAAATAATATATAGTATGACCCCCATATCCCCTGATTTGGTATTTGTGGTTTCCTTATCCATGTCTGGGGGGAAAAATTCTCTCTGGGCATGTCTAGATCCTCCAGTGTGATTCTATGGTCAACCTCTGGCCCAAACATAGAATCATGCTGAAGGACCTAGAAATACCTAGAAAAATGTTCTCTCTAGGCATTTCTAGGTCCTCCAATGTGATTTTATGGTATGCTTGGGCCAGAAGTCATTATTTTCATTGGAAATAATGGGGGTCCCTATCATCCATGGTTTCAGGTATACACAGGGAGTGGATGTGGGTCTTGGAACATAAACCCTGTGCTACAGGGGCTGTATCGCATTATTTGAGATGGTACCATTCACAGTGATTCATATAGCAGTTATCACAGTCTTAAGATTTTATGAGCCACAGTATGTTAGACCATGTTCAGTTATCCATACAGTCGCACCCAATATCTGAAATGATCACTATATACTGTTCTGCAAATGGGATGTTTTTATGCAAAAGTGCAATTGCTATAAATCACTGTTTTACACCATACTCCATCAGCTATAAAAACAAATGCACTATTAGTGCTTGGGAAAGTGACTTTCCCAAGTTCTGTAGCTATATTCCAATATCTGAAAATGACTATTGTTGTCAGTGTTGTTGCTATATTTACTTATATCCTGCTTCCCCCACCCCCAGTCTGGAACTCAAAGTGGCTTACAAAGTTAAAATGGATTTACATTGTACATAATTTGCATTGTACAAAAGTTAAAAATATGATTAAATTATCAACAAAATTAAAATCCACTAAACAAATAATTAAAAAGAAGAACAAAACTTATAAATAGCACATGAAGGATAGTCCTTCAAATATGTTGTTTTCAAAAGCCAGGTACAACATTTGCTTTACTCTGATGTGTCGATGTAGATAATTTTCACACACAGCTATAGATGTATGTACCAAAGATGCATCCTGCAGCATACAAAATGTGTGCATATACAAAATTTTAGTAGGTATGCGAAATGTTAGTGTTCTGCAAGATTCTACCATGTCCTTTTCAACAGATGCCTAAACTGTATTTCTATATGCTCAGCTGCAATACTAGAAATTTGGGGAATGAAGAAAAATTTCACTGGTGGGCAGAATTCTTTTGTGGGTCAATGCCCTCATTTGACACCACCCAAGAGTAACAGGATGAGAAGTTGTCTGGAAACAACTCACTTCTCAGTCTGTTGTACCCTGAAAAACATTTCCACTCACACAAAAAAAATATATTGGAAAGGTACTGCCATGTTAGCACCTTTTCTTATTCTGGTTTTCTGCATTTGGAAGGAGCATGCAAAAGTGAGATATCCTTCACAATGATACAAGAGCTACATTGCATAATTCTGCTGACGGTATAACCAGAATGTGAAAATAACACATTCCTGGTGACATATGCTCATATAGCCTGGGATTATGCAAACGTATGTCCTTTTGGGGAAGTTGGGGAACGAGGTATTTGGTACCTTCTTGCGTAACACCCCATCTGGAAGGAAAGCAGCTCCAAAAGGCTGCAACAGCCTTTCCTAGCTATTAGATCAAGTGAGGGCAGGACACATCTGGGCAGCACCAAGCTGCAATTGTGCAGCTGAGAGAAGACAGCTGACATCCTCCTCCTGTATTTCCAATGAGTGAAAGTTCCAGTCCTTTGAAGCTATCTTCTGGTGGGCACTTGTATTGGTGGAGTGTCATGTTTCGCCTACACAGCATAGGACAGTGTGCTCTGTTTCAATGTTCCTTTTTTCTGTTACATTTAAAAGAGAGATTTGGGTCCAAATATTATGCCAATCTTATTGTAACCCTATGTTTTGTTTTTGTTTTTGTTTGTAATGGAAAAGTAAAGTAAGAAGTAATTAAAATTTTATTGCAACATAATTGCCATTGAGCTGTTGGGTCTTAAGAAAGCGTGCCTGTGTTATCTAACAAATTATGTCCAAAAAAAGTAATGTTTTCAGAGTCTGGGCATAGTTCAGTTCTCAATATTACCTTTATAACTGAAGCTCCTGCTCTTGAAAGAGGGCTGTGCATCTGAGCTGCTGCAGCCATGTTAGCGATGGTGTTGAGATGGTTCATTTGATTCATAGCCATTGCAACAGAAGCAGGAGGTAGGCCAACTGGAAGAAGAGGGTGAGGCATCATCATAAAAGGTAGATCTATCCCTGAGGGAAAAGCACAACAGACCATAAATAAGTTTTAAAAAAATCTGTGATATCCACTTGCCATAATCCAGCATTGTAATCAACAATACAAACATTCAAAGGACTCAATGGACTGTGGAGATCATTATTATTTTCATTAATATGTATCTTTGGATACGTATCAGAGGATAGGACCCAAACCAATGGGTTCAAATTACAAGAAAGTTGATTCCAACCAAACATTGGGCAGGACCTCCTGATGACAAGAGTTGTTCAGCAATACAACAGGCTACCTCAGAAGGTGATGGATTCTTTTTTAATGGAAATTTTAAGCAGAGGTTAGATGATCATCTCTCAGGGATGTTTTAGCAGTGGATCCCTGAATTGGCAGCAGACTGGATTATATTGTGAGAGGCTAGTTGTAGTTGTTGTGTGCCTTCAAGTCACTTCTGATTTATGGTGACTCTAAAACGACCCTAACATGATACATAGACATTGTTCAGAGGGGGTTTGTCCTTGACTCCTTCTGAGATGGAGGGAGTGTGACTTGCCCAAGGTCACCCAGTGGGTGTTCATGGCCAAGCTGGGATTCAAACCCTGGTCTCCAGTATCCTAATCTAACATGACACCATGCTGGTTAGAGGACCACCATGCTGGCTAAGAAATCTGGGAAGGCTCCATCCCTTGTGCAAAACTGTCCCAAACTGCCTCTAGGGAGTGTGAGGGTAACATATTTGCTCCTCTGGGCCATTTTAGGTCTAGGCGTGGCCTTTTTAAAAAAAAGCAACAGGAAGTGACTAATGCTGGAGAGGGCACATGGCAAAAGGACCCCCTATAGGAGAAATACTTTAACCCGGGGGAGGGGGTACAGAAATGATTCTGGGGTCCCATGTGGGCCATAGGAGACACTTTGTCCATCCCTGCACATTGCGATCCTGTCGAATAGTGTGGATCAAGGCTACACATTTTTAATGTCTTCATTAGTTGTGGAGCCCGGTTAGGGAGAATAATAAAATAGTGTGTGACTGTCTAAGAACAGGGCTGCATTAGCCCTCGATAGCCTGCATTGCTCTGGGTCCTGCAAAAATAAATAAATACAGTCGCCCCTCCATTCTCACAGACTTGAAGTCCATGGTTTTGCATATTTACGGAGGGGCGGCTTCCATTGAAATCAATGTGGGAGCATGCCCCATTCAAGCCTATGGGGCTTGAAGTCTCGTTGTGGGGGGGGGGGTGTTGGGAACAGATCCCCGCGGAAACTGAGGGCCAACTGTAAATAGATTTTTTGACCTGCAACTACCTCTAGGGGATGTAGAGACATGTTTTGGAGGTGCTTTGGGCCTCCTAGAAGGAATTTTGTGGGTCATTTTAAGGCAAAATATTTATTTTGAAAATTTTTGCAGACATTTTCTTTTGACCTGTGGGGACTTCAAAAATGGTGAAAATACCCTCCAAGCCCCTAGAAAATATTATTTTGGCATTTTAAAGCATTTTGCAAAAAGAAAAAAGTTACCACTAGGGAGGTCAGGGGAGGGGGCTTCAAGAACTGCTTTGAGGGGCTGTACATTTTAAAATGTTATTTTAAAAAAATTATCCTGTTTGTTCAGGAAGATAAAAAAACAACATTATTACTCCTGTATGGCATAAGGCAGGGCTATGGCCAAATGAATGGTGGTTAGGCTGGCCAGTGTTGTTATACCCATTTTACTGTGCAGAATCAGAGTACTGTATGACTACCATCCAGTGTAGTCCAAATGTATGCAAATGCTAGGACATGCTGTGCTGTTGAGTGTAGCAACAATATACCAGAAAATATTTGAGAATTTAACAACATTGTTGGGTAAAACTGATGAAGCTAAGGATTTTCAAGGAGGCCAGATTGGTAATTCCAGTTATCGCTTTTTTTTTTTTTATCAGCCACCAATACTAACATAAAGCAGTTTTGCATTACTTGAAGGTTAAGTACACAAATGTTCTTTTGGAACTTCATATTTTGGGTCCTTTTTTTTTAAAGGGGACCAAATGGTGTTTAGAGGACTGGCCTACCATTTCTGGCAGATCCAGGCGTGAGGTCACCCAGGATTGGTCTCAGACAAATCTTATTCTGGGTTCATGCCATTGTTATTTCTCAACAATATACTACCTGCCTGGAAAAAAAGAAAGAATAATGGCTGAACATCTTGCGTTATATCTTGATTTCTATAAAGGCTAGAGATTTTTTTAAAAATGAAAGAAGGGAATGTTCTCATGACTTGTCTGGGGTGATGGGCAACTACTTCCCTTCTCTACCTAGGAAGATATAAGTAGTCGATGGAGATGCCCACAAAGAAAATGTGTAAGATATAGAAACACAATTTGATCCAGCTCTATTTAGTCTAACTCTTCTTAGAATAAAACAAACACACCAATCTCAAATGAAAGAAGGAATTTGATTTTCCGTCCCTCTTCTTGTGCACAAAAGGCAGATGGGGGAGATATTTAAACCATGACACATCTGAATTGGTCTATTGCCATGTAAGAACCAAAAATTCTGCCTGAATAGATCAAAACCTATACTTGTAATTCTGTTTAGAAGACTATAGCAAATGTTAAGGCTAGGAATCAAGAGCCAGGGTAGTGTAGTGGTTTGATCAGGGTTTGATTCTTCACTTGGCCATGAAAATCCACTGGGTGACCTTGAGCAAGTCACACTTTCTCAGCCTCAAATAACTCCATTATAGGGCCTTAGGCTCATTGGAAACAACCTGAAGGCACACAATAACAACAATAACAACAACTACAAAGGATAGGAATCTGAACATCTATCATTTTCACTCTCTCCTAAATTTTTAAATCTCAAATTCTTTCCATCCTCAACATGAACTGGAAAATTCTTATTGAAACTGAGCTGAAATAAAATTCTCACCCATCCCTATGTAAGGCTCTCTTGTGTTCCCAGCTAGGAATAGCAGTAAGATATGTTTTGTTTTTATTTTTTCGTTTTTTAAAAAAATACAACTTCTGAGCAAGAATCTAGCCTTGGGAATTGTTAGGAGTATTTTACAGGTATATTTATCATATTTTACATGTATAATTATATTTATACGTGTAAAATATGACACATTTCAGATTGTTTTTCTTCCAGCATTTTGGTCTCTTAAATCTGTTTAAGATGTTATCTGTCCCACACCCCCAGAGACAAGGCTGGCCATGAATCTAAATAAATAATAGAATAACAACAAAGATGGATTACCAAACAGTGCTTGTGGCATCCCTCTTTTTAAAAAACTGTCCCGGTACCCCCACCCCACTCCAATTCGCCAGGCTCATACAAACATAAGTCTTTGTTCCTCCGTCAATGCCCCCGCAGCAGCCTGGTAATCTTTCCTCATACTCTGTGGAGTTTCAACACTCCCAGACACCATCTGTCCAAACTGAGTTGCATGCCTACTTAAAGTCCAATTGACATGCAAACTAAATGCAAACTACAAACAGAATTTAACAGCACATTGCCAGTTTTTAACGGACAATACATCAAGCATTTTTCAAAAGTGGACGTGAAGGAAGCACATCTCATGTTTGCAGATCAGACATAATCCTTGATACTCAATAAACCCTTGAATAGACTAGTGGAAGACAACTGAGCGATCAGCAATAAAAATAATGATAGCAAAGTGAGAAACACGATGAGAAATAAATAAAGAAAAATCCATATATGGATGTTGCAAAGATACCAGATTACATAAGGCTATTGAACCACACAATGTAGAACATAAAATTCAACATCATATACAAGTTGGACTTTTAAATTCAGTATCACAAAGAAGTCTAGCAACCTTTAAATGCATAGGGAACCAGAGAAGGCATTATTGTAAGAGCTACTGTGAATTGTTCAGTATGCCCATTGAAATCTGAAAAGTTCAACCAACTTTGAAAATGACGATTGCACACACACATAGACACACATAGACACACACATTCTCTAAGTAAGTTGCAAAATCTTTCTTTAGAATGAGAGAATAACTTAAAACATTGCAAGTCAGATCTTATTTCTTCCTCACTCCTTTGCTGTCACCCTTTCACAAAAGTTTTCTAGTCCTCCTTGTCATTCTAACATGCAACTCATCTACATTCTTTTCTTTCTCCTGTCTGGACAATATATTCTTTTATGTGTTGGGAAAGGAAAAGAAGGCTAAGTGTTTCAATGATGTTAAACAACAACACTTGGTAGAACCCCATATAATTGGGAACAGCATACAACTGGGAATCTTTGCTTCCACTATCTCTAAAAGTTAGCTATTTCAATAAAATATATGAACAACCTCCTATTTTTCATTCTGTGGGGTCATCATTAATATAAAAAAGGCTCTCTGTTATTACAGACACCATTCACACTGTACTGAGATAAATAATGAAATATTGCATTGATTGCGAATTGTAAAATGGAATAAGATGTAAGATGATAGGTCATGGAGGTGCATGAAGGATAATTGCAGAATTTGGTATGAACTGATGTATAGATGGATGTATGGACATATTGTTCTTGTACAAGCAAACAGCTTGTTTTTATAGCCATTTCAAGAAGTCTTCCAAAAAAGGCTGAGATGAGACACATTGGACTTTAGAATAAAATTAATTTACTTTTTCAGCATCTGAGATGTGTTCACTACTTATGGTACAACAACCTTACTCCAGCTAGCCCTCTATGGAAGACACTATCTGGAAAATGCAAGGATAATAGTGTTTTCAGGTCAGCATACATACTATTTGTGAGGAGATGGTTTTGTTGCAGAGGGCTGAGAGGATGAGCACTTCCCAAACTGGACTGCCCTGACAACGTTGCATGGCTAACTCCATGATGAGATCCCGTCGTGATGGGAGACTGAAGTTTCTCTTTATCCCAGGAGGATTCACTTCCACCTGTAAAACCGAAAAGAGGCTGTATGTAACACATTGTTTGGGAAAAGACTCCACTGGGTTGTTGTTATTATTCTTTACTTACTTAATTATTTATACCCCACCCTTTTCCCAGTTCAGGACTCAAGGCAGCTTACTGCATATTTTAAAAATAACTTAAAAATTCAGAAAATATAAAAGTTAAAGAATGATTAAATTATCAAAAATATAAAACTGGGTAAAAACATAAACCGTTAAAATACAGCACAACAATCCAAGATGAGGCAGGTCACATACAATCTGCCCTCAAAGGTTGATCAAAATAGAAAGGCCTTCTTCACCTGCTTATGGAAAGAGAATAGGGAAGGTAGTAGCCTAAGTTTCAGAGCTTGGGGGCAGCCACTGAGATGACCCTCTTCCACAATATTAGAACCTGGGGTCATCCACTGCAAGTAAATGGGAGATTTGGGACAGATAAAAGGAAGTAAGTCTGGAACTCACTGGTACAAGATGCAATTATGGCTGCCAAAACTGATGGATTGTAAAGGGAATTTGATAAATTCATGGAGAAGGGGGCCATCAGTGGCTATTAGTTAGGATAGCTATATACCACCTCCAGTGGGCCCTTGGTATCCGCTGAGCTTTGGTTCCAGGACCCCCTGTGGATAACAAAGTCCATGGATGCTCAAGTCCCATTAAACACAATGGCTTAGTAAAATAGTGTCCCTTATATAAAATGGCAAAATGAATGTTTGTTTTTTTGGAATGTATACATTTTAAAAATATTTTCAAACCATGGATACTTGAATCCATAGATACAGAGGGCTGACTGTATTAGTTGCCAGGAAGGGCATGACAAAGGGTGCATTTGAACTCATATCCTGTTGGTGGGCTTCTCTTGGGAAAATGACTGGCCACTATGTGAACAGGGTGTTGGATTAGACAGGCCTTCAAGTCTGATCCAACATAGTTCTTATTAGGCTATTATGTCCTGGATAGCTGATTAATCTTTTGCCATTATTGATGATTTTGTTGTTGTTGTTGTTGTGTCCTTCAAGTAGTTTCCAACATATGGTGACATGTATTTTTTTTTGGGGGGGGGGGGCGTTGCCATCTTTCAAGGCTGAGAGAGTATGACTTGCCCAGGGTCAACCAGTGGGTTTACATGGCTGAGCTGGGATTCAAACCAAGAGTCATAGTACAAGGCTCAAACCACCACACCAATCAGAAAAAGAAGCAAATGTATGCCTATTATACAGCATTTTGTACAAAAACGATGCAGCTTTTTTGTGGCATATTTTGGCTAGCCTTGACACAGAATATGGATTCTGAGTTTTGTTTGTTTGGTATAACATGCACAAAATGCAACATTCTGAATTCACAATGACCCTCTTCATCATGTCAAGTGAAGTCTGTGCCCTTCACACCAAAATTCAGGCAAAGTCATTTGATCTTTTGCTAGGAGTTTCTCCTACTAACTACAACTTCAAGCATTTTTCAACCAGTTCAACCCTCCAATTTGTTTTTCTTGTTGTCATTGTGTACCTTCAAGATCTTTCCAACGTATAGTGACTCTAAGCAGACCCTATCACAGGGTTTTCTTGGAAAGATTTATTCAGAGAGGGTTTGCCACTGACTGTCAGGAATTCGTTAACTAGATTTCCAATTAAAATCAGTATTACTTAGTTGACACATAAGACATTGCTGCAAGATGGGGAAAAAGTATCGTAACACAACACTCTTTCAACATTCAACATTCTTCTTAAGCACTTGGGTAATAAAGGTGATTAATGTTATCAAACAGAAAAATGTGAAAGATCAATGACTGAGAAAAAAGGGAAACATTCCATCACTTTAATACTACAGCCGAGCGATGAATTACTTTACTATTACAGATTTGTAATTTGCAAAAATGATGAGCTATATATTGACAAAGAAATATGCTTCATGCCAAACTAAATTATACCATATGTTCTAATATAATGTGATATAATTACAGCTGTGTTCAATACTGATGCTATATTTGTGTTGGTTGTGTCAGCATTTCCATCGTAAATTTAACACACTGTACACTGATGTCAAGCTGATCATTGGAGATTGGAATGCAAGAACTAGAAAAGATTCTAAAATGCAAAGATATACAACTGAGCACAAAAGTTAGAATCATACAAACCATTGTATTCCCTATTCCCATGTATGGATGTGAGAGCTGGACAGTCAAGAAAGAAGATAGGAATAAAATCAGTGCATTTGAGAGAATGTGGTTTTGGAGAAGAGTGCTGGGAATCCCATGGACAGCCAAAAGGACAAACAAATGGGTCCTAGAGCAG
>CM034705.1:15460461-15477442 GCA_020142125.1 Phrynosoma platyrhinos | reverse complement strand
TTATTAAAAAGACCACGAATATGAGTTTGCAGGAGCTGGGCAGAGCAGAAGAGGACAAGGGGGTCTGGAGATGTCTCATCCATAGGGTCGCCATGGGTCGAGATTGACGGGAAGGCAGTTAACAACAACAATAACACTGATGAGCCAAAATTCATACTGATGAAAAAGGGGTATAACTCAGATTCTGGCTATATGGGTTTATTCTGAAAAGCCAGAGTTTCTGAGACTCTACATTAGGACTAACAAAAACACACCAAATACTGAAATAAGAAAAAAATTCCCGTTAACTTTCTGAAACCTACAAGTTCTTTTCCCTAGGAAGCTCAATTCCTGTAGGTTTTAAATTTAGTTTGTTGTTCTTATCCTCTTCACTTCTCCCAACTCTCACTCTGGTGCCACAACAAACTATCATTCCCAGACTTCCATAGCCATGGCAGTTAAAGTGGTGTTGAACTGGATTATTTCTGCAATGTGGATGCAGCCCAAGTCTTTTCCTGGACCTAAAGAAATCCAAAGAGGACCAAAACTGTTGTGAAACAGACACACCCCACCATTTTCTTGGGTGTACAATGGAGGATGCAACTCCCCAAAATCTCCTCAGAGCTGATGCAGCCTCCTGACACCCAACTATTGCCCATAATCTGTTTTAAGGGGGGCATCTACAAAATGTAAAATGAGGACACTTTTCTATTTTGAACAGTATATATTATTGATTCAATTGGTGCTTATGTTCCCTCCACTTTTTACTTTTACACTAGGTGCAACTTATTCTGTTTTTCAAAAAAAAATTATGCACAGCTCAGAAAATCACTGAAAATTCATGTCAAAAGCAAGCATGTCTAAAAGAGTAAATACAAAAATGTGTTTGAAATCACAGGGTGTCTAAAGATGGAATTAGCATTCAGTCACCATTAAGACTTGGGCAAAATTCAATGTTCTAATACAAACAACAATACCAATACTAGCAGAAGCAACTGTTTATATACTGATTACCAAATCTAAAATGTATCCCAAAGAAATGCACAGAATGTGAAAACAACTAGAGGAACACCAAAATCATTAAACTATTCACAGATATCTGCTCATGAATACAACCTGCTTTGCAAGGCACAGCTACCTGTTTCCTGTTTTTTATTCTACATATAAAAATGAGTCAGCCACTGGAACATGCTGTAAATGGGGTCAGTGAGAAGGTTATGAAATAACTTCTAAACTGGTTGTAGAATTCAAAGATATAATCATGTTAGTCTGGAAAATCAGCATGCAAAGGGATCTTGCAGCACCTTTGAGACTAACTGAAAGAAAGAAGTTGGCAGCATGAGCTTTCGTAGACTTCAGCCTACTTTCTCAGATGGATGTTTGGAGTGGAGAACCCAGAAACAGACTTGTATAAACCATTTGTGTGTGAATATGTCAATTCAAATTCAAAACTTAGTATTCAAAACTGAATCTGGTGAGGCTCCTAAGTGCCAGTCAATCTGTCACAGGGATTTACCATGACATAACAATACATATTGAAGTGTATCATCATGACAGTATCCATAGCTAGAAATCTATGCAGTTTTGCTGATCCAGATGAACAAACTAGTTCTGGCAGATGTTCTGTAAACACAGTTGTGTTTAATTGTGCATTTGAGACCAAGGCTGCTGACACATGAATGCAGTTTGACATTGCTTTAACTTTAACATTGCTGGCATTGGTAGTTTGTTGTAGTACCACAGCTCTCCGATAGAGAAGGCAACATATCTCACAAAACTGCGGTCCCTAGAATTCCATAGCATTGAGCCATGGCAGTTAAAGGGGTGTCAAACTGCATTAATTCTGCAGTGTAGATGCAGCCCCGTGGCTCCTTATATCTTGACTTCTAGTTCTAACATTTTAATTCTTGCAAAGATACTTTAAAGTGTGCCAGTTTCTGTGGCTTAACATGTGTTTTTTTGTACCGTTGGCATGCCTCATTCATGCAATGTTATGGGATGTGGGTCAAAATATTGGTGTCTTCTATTTGCAGTCTTCTCGGGGGCCCCCCCATTTATTCAATCTTTTCTTCTTCTTCTTTCTGTCCTCCTCCAGAAAACTATTAAGGAGAAAAAGCTAGAGCAGCTTCATACTATATTTTGTTTGGTTTTTCTTAGAGCTGCCTGTCCAGATGCATATATGGTTTATGAAATTATGATGTAAGAAACTGCACTGAGGACTTGGTTTCACCAGAAAGATGGCAAAAAGTATTAAGCAAATAATTTTTCTACCTTCACTCATCACTTCTTTTTTCCAAATGGGTCAAATTTTTTAGGGATGGAAAGAATATTCAAATGTATTTTCAAAAAAATGGTTTGAAAACATTTTTCACATGTTGGGAAACTGGGATGACAAGAATTGTGGGGTGAAGAGGATGTTCACAGGCCGGGAATTATTTTGTGCAAAATTCACACATGGGTGCTTTGTGCATAAAACAGCAATTTCTGTGCAAGAAACAGCTTTTTCTGTGCAGAAAACAATATTTATATGTGGAAATATTATTTTCTGCACAAGAAATGCTATTTCCTATGCAGAAAAATCTGTTTTCTGTACAAAAAGAACTATGTATGAATTTTGCACAGAATAGATCCCAAATTGCGAATATGCTTAGAAAACTGCTTTGTTTTTGAATACTTTCTTGCAGTGGGGAAAAATGCTGCAACTACTTGCTGTTTCCTTCAAGATGAACATTAACTAATAATGATATGCCTATTTTTATGTTATCATACAGGTTGCATATAGGTATATCTTTTTAAAGCCTCTGACGAAATGAAATTCCTTTTTACAAAATATTTTTATGCCTGCCAAGCCACCCTTTTTTCCTCTTCTGGTTGTGTCTGTACAGCAGAAATAATGCAGTTTGACACCACTTTGTCTGTCATGGCTCAATGCTATGGAATTCTGGGATTTGTAGTTTTGTGAGATATTTAGCCTTCACTGTCAGACCGCTCTGGTGCCATAACAAATTACAAATTCTAGAATTTCATAGGATGGAGCCATGCCAGTTAAAGCAGTTTCAAATGGCAATAATTCTGCAGTGCTGATGCAGCCATTTGTCTAAATAGATGTGTTTATTAAAGAAACGTTGGCATTGGGAAGATAGTGAAAGACGTATAGAGAAACAGACTTTTGTTTCTGCAGTAAAAAATGTAATAAAGATTGAGCTGGAAAAGAATGGGATTTCCTACTGTAGCCAAACCTATTGCATCTGTGTCTGCCTACAACAGGCAAAGTGAACAGCAGGTGCCTCCAGAAAATGCATAAACAGCAAAAGGGAGCAGAAAGGGAGAAAGTAGATTATTCCCTTTCACCAGCTACTCTCAGCAGGTTAAAAAGCACCTATCTATATGTTTGTCCTCCAAAATGGAAGTCACAAAAAAATGGAAGTATTTTGGAGTGTTTAAAATGTATTTGTTATGTAAGGCTCACCTGACCTGCTTGTTAAATTACATATATGCATATGGTTAGTTTTTTTTTTTTTTAAAAGTTTCTTATTACATATTGTTCTGCTCTTCTTTTCTTGTGGAATACCTATTCTTTCTATGTTATTTCTGCTTCTGGTACCAAATTTTCTGTTAAGCAAGTAATGCCCAAGGACACATCCATTTCATAAATGGAGGTATACCTTGCAATTGAAATGCCTGCAACTGGACCATGATTCTGAACCATTTCCATGCATGTAGCTGTACAGCAGACTTACAAACACACAGCATGTCCACTTAAAATAATGTAACCCTTTCTAAATAAATAAATAAGCTCAGAGAATATGCTCTGGATGGAGGCCAAATTTTTCAAATTGTGCCAACCACACTGGCAACGTCGAAAGCAAGATTAAAGAGCTTCAGAATTTGGTCTACATTACATGTTCAGCAGACTATGTGTCACTTGTTAAATTATTTTGAGTAGACACTCTTCTTGATCTCCTGCCCCAACAATTCAAAATAAATCCCTCACTGGGTTTGGCTTTTGATCAAAAAGTTCTTCAATTCCTTTAACAGAGATCGAGAGATAAACAACAGTGTTATAAATGGGTGATGTGCTCTGTGTAATTAATGGCAAAAGACAACCTTCCCCTTGAAAAAGTGGGTCTGTTTGACAAAGGTAAGATGAATCCATTCCCACCCACCCCCCTGATAGAAGTGGGTGGTATTGCCTTTGAAAAAGCACAACACATTTTCAATCATCATTAAGGCTGTTGAGAGTCCACATCATTTACTAAATAGTGGATGCAGTGCGTAAATTAAGATGATGATCCATGTCTGGATCCATTCCAGATAATGTCTGCATGATAGATGCTAAAACAAGAAGAAAGGGCACCTAATCTGGTGGAAAAGAGACTGTACCTATAACACTTCAATCAGAAGCAGAAGCTTCTCTGATAAATCAGTTCGGCCAAGCTGTTTGCAGAATTTGTATACATTTCTGAAACGTAACATTATGCATTCCAGAGGTACTATTTTTCAAAGAAAATGAAGATATAAGATCCTCTTGAGAGGATTCTTTCACTGATGAAAAAAACAGAAGATCTCTTCAAATCTTCTCTTATATATTTCTATATATATTTATTTCAAGTAGTTATACTCTAAATTTAGACTCAGTCAAAAAGGCTCTCAAAGGGGCTTACAAATAACTATTTTGACAGTTTCCTGCCCTTTAGTCTACAGTTTCTTTGCACTCTTTTGCATTTTGCACAAGGAAGGTAAATCGCAACTGCAGCAGGATAACAGCGCCTTTGGTTGGGATTCATTGCAAGACTCCATCCCTCTTCTGCTGTTCCCCTGTCAGAGACTACTTTAACGGCATTTCTTTTTATTAACACAAAAAATACATTAAGAACCTCCTTTTCCCTGTCTGTCATGCCATGCTTTCTTGTGCAAAATGTCAATGACACTTTCATGGCAATCTGGAGTGGTCAGTGGGCATGCTTTTGGTGGGGAAACATGGAGAAGGTACAAACATTTCAGTTTGATTTCATTTCATCTGTGAAAGTAACTGCAAGAAACATCCAAACTTTTTTTTCTGTATAGACTGCTCTCCCTCCTCACTAGAGCTTGTCAGAGAATCCAAAACTTTGTTCATTGTTCCCTACCCACCTCCTTTTCCAGCCCCATTCTGTTGCCACAACACAATGACATTATGGTGTGTTAATGCCCTCCATTCTCATTCTCTCTCTCTCCCTCTCTCCAAAAAGGAAAAAAAAAGGTAAAAGAGTCTTGAAATTTTTTTAAAAAATATTTATTATTTTAACCCTCTACCTTTTCCTTCATATCTACTAATCACTGCCATATGAAAGCCAAGGATAGACTGGATCAGGAGTTGTTGACTTTCCTCTGCAAGTTAAGTTTGGGAAGTCTGATCTATCCCAATAAAGAAGCCACCCCAACAAGGGGAAAATGCCATTTTTAAAGGTAAGACTGTTTTCATTTATATATTTTTTTTTTCAGAGGGGGGATCTGTCTCTGTGTGTGCATGTGTGCTAAACAATGAAAAGGGGAGGAGATGATGTCTTGGAGAAGGAGCAGGTGGGCAGTCCCAAATGTTGGTGTGTGCGATAATATTTTGGCACAAACCAACAATTTGGCATAATCCCAGAATAGTTGGGAAGGTGTGCAAGGAAAGAGTGCAATCCTGACTGAATAGCATTTTTACAGAAAACATTATTGTTGTGGGAGAAGAGCATTGTGTGAAAAGGTCCTTATGCATGTAGAGCAAATGTGTGGAAGTGGGCTCACAATTGTCCCAATCCCAATATTATCAGGCTCCATTGCCCTTGTCTCTAGACTCAGGGTGGGTTCCTGTGTAAGGGCCAGGGGCCAACCCTTGGTGGGATGCATCCCGCTACACAGTATAGCCAATGTATCTCAATTTTCCTCCGGTAGTTCATCTTAAAATGGTGACAGGAAGATTTTGAGAGGATCTGTCAAGGCAAACAGTTCAATTTGGGGACAATACAAGAATCTGAGTTGGGTGAATGTGGGGATTAAAGTGTGTGTGGGTTTGGATGTTTCCACATGTTTGGGGAAACTTTCTGTTCTGCTCTAATTTGCTGCACTAGGAGTCAAAGATTTGAAAGGAGCCACAGATTGCATGTGGTTGCCCCACAAAATGGAGCCATGACAGTTAAAGTGGAATCATAGCACTATTATTGCGTAGTATGAAAGGGCTCCTGGATTTTCACCCACTCAGTTTTGTGAGATTTCCCCAAGATGTGGCATTGTAACAGCATGACTTATTAAAGGAATTTTGTAATCCATTTCTTTCCCAAACAATTGAGATTAAACTGACTCACATTACAAACGTAATTCAGTGAGAGACAACGCCACTCCTTTTGCACTGCAATGCTAACATTTAAAAGTGTCTCCTATAGTTCCATGTTTGGGTTTAATGGGAAACTAAATAGCTACTTTTTAAAAACTATAACTACTGAAAAATACCTAGAATGGCCACTGATTACTTTTTCAAAGTAAACCTCCAAGCTCTGTCCACCACTATTTTGATGCTTGTTTGAAACATGCAAATTAAATAAAATGATTTAAATTATTTGCCTTTGTTTGCTCCTTTTTCAAAAAATTAAATAGAATTCTTTCCCATATGCCATGAGGAAGATAAAGCACTGAGACTCCAACCCACACATTGTTGAAGAAGTCCTAACACAGATAAACAAAGACACACAGCAGCCGCTTCTGAGAATTCACCAGGCTTTGGCACCGAAAGGCATTGTTGCTTTCAGCAAGGGAATTCACTTTACCCTCCCCCAGAAATCTATAGCAACAAATCAAATGTCAAAAGCAGATAGATGTAGTGGACAGTGTGAATTTCATTTCGACAGACCACACAATTTTAAAAATAGATAGAAGGAATCTGAAACTGAAGAAGAGAATGCTCTCAGCTGAGTGAACTTAGATTAGTTTTGGAAACTTTCCTCCCACTATCCACCTAAAGCTTCAAAACAAACTTGCATTTTACTAAGTTTTGGACTATGTGTCTGGTTATAGAAAGGATAGTCCTCTGTTTCAGAGTGCCTTCTTTCTAAAGGACTGTCCAAGAGAAATACAGTTGAATGCTAAATAAACTTTAGAAGGCAGTCAGGAGCTTTGGATCGAACCACAAACATCACCAAAACATCTAAGTCTAAATTGATTACTTACAAAGTAAGTAATTCTTTCCACTAAAAACACACACAGCCTAGACACTGTTAGCATGTGGATCTAAAACAGACAAGTGGCCTATCTTGCCTTCTCTTTCTTGCCTTTCCATTAGATGGTTAAAACATACTCTACAACTGTCCCAATTTGGGAGGTGTAGTCCCTCTGTCATCCCATTTTTCAGCTTTTTTAAAGTGTTTCAGTTACTCTCTCCTCTTCCCACTTTCCCCCTTTGTCCTCAACTTACTTCAGTTATGCAAAACTGAGTTCAAGTTGCAAAAGTGGTTTGCACTCAGTTAACTCAATAGCAGGGAGAGGAGAGGAGCGGAGAGAGAGGAATATTGCCTTTTCTAATAGACCCAGGAAAAAACCAACTGCTGGAACCCCTCATAGCTTGCGTGTTCTTCCTCATGAATAACTTTTGCCATCTTGACCACATTCTGACGTTGACTTGTGACATGTGAAATGTTGGAAGGCATGGTTTAAACCTACTTCTTTAAAAGGCTTTTTGGACTATGAATCCCTTGCACTGATCGGCTTTGCAATTATTGTATTGAGTTGTTTTTATGGCTCAGAAACACCCATCTGTTTTAACATTTGCCTTCCATGTGTGTCCGTGTTTGCTCTGATATCCCTAGTTATGTAATTCTGCTTTTATTATCATTTCTTGCACTGCAAGCATCTTCAAAGAAAAGACACATGACTCTGAATGACAGAGGGAATGCTCTGTTAGAATGACCAACAGTCCTCTTTAGTCCCTTTCCTAAAACTTCTTATTGTAACAATGAACAACATGTGTGGTAGGCATGCTTACACATCAGTCAAAATAGAGGAAATGCATCTCCCTCCAAAAGGGTTTAGAGCTTCTGCATACAACTCTATATGTGTAGATGTTACTTCAGAAAGAATCATTGTCATTTCAATAGAAATGTAATATATCTAACCACAATGGAAAAGACCATAGCCAAGTTGCCAGGTTGTCTACTCAGGAGGGATGTAAATACACTGGTCCTTTGGTATTCACTGGGGTTTGGTTCCAGGACCCCAAGTGGATACCAAAATCTGTGGATGCTCAAGTCCCATTAAATACAATGGATAGTAAAATGATGTCCTTTATATAAAATGGCAAAATCAAGGTTTGCTTTTTGGAATAAATATATTTTCCAAATGGATGCTTGAATCTGTGCATAAAGAATCCATAGATGCAGAGGGCCGATTGTATTTGCAAATTTCATTTTCATAGACAAGAATGATTTTTTTTATCATTTTTCTCCTCATTGTGAAACTTATTCATAGAATAAGTCTTCACACAGCTTGAGACCTATTCTGCAAAAAAACCACATTCTCATTCTGTGTCTGAGATTTCCATTACTAAAAAAAAGGGATTTCATTCAAATAAATGGGTGCCTTTGAGGATGCTGGAAATAGGAGGCATGCCTCCCTCACCTGGATCAGAGCCCCTTTTGCCATTCAAGGGTCCCAATCTTAGACTGAGCTCATCAAACTAACAATGCGGAGGGAACTGCAAAGGCCACAGCTATATAGCTTCGATAACATTCACTTCATTCTATAGAGCCAGGATGGTGTATTTTAAGTGTTGGAGTACAACTCTGGGAGAGCAGGGGCCCATTCCCACTTACATTTAAACTGGTTTGTGAATTGTATTGGCACTGGCTTGTGAATTCGATTGAGGCCGATGCCTAGTTCCCACTATGGAAGAAAATTATTTCAAGAATTCCATGAACACAGTGAGACTTTACTTCTGAGTAAAACCCAGCTGGGATTATATATATCTAAAAAAGAATTATCCTAAACACAGTGGAGCCCCCCAGCTCCTGAGGTGATAGAGGGGGAAGAACATTCTGGCTTTTTGAAGGTGGAGACTGTAAATCCATTGGACAAAACAATTCCCCAAAGAACTAGACTTGACATAATCTAAAATGATAAATGAAAAACTTTTACAAAATGCATTTCACCATTTCATGCACTGGTTTGTACAGCTGCATTTAGGGTGTTCTGTACCATACATTCAAAGTGAGGTATAAAACTGGTTACGTTAAAATATTAAAAATGCAGTCCTCTAGTGATGGCCTTACTGGTCTACTTCCAAAAAGTTATCAAGTGGTTCAGCAGATGTAATTACTGCTCAGCCCTGCCAAGGCTTTGAAATATGCCCATTAATTCAGCAATTCCCAGTCTGTCCATCAGTCAGTCATACTTAAAAAATATGTCTGTCACAACTTAGGTGTGGTAATCTAGTGATAATTATATAATAAAAAAAAACCATAGGGAAAAGGAAGCAAGAAAAGGGAAAGCATCCAGAATACTGTTTTCAAACTTTTTCTTTAAAAACCCTCTAGACATAAAAAGTAATCCTGACTTCAAGTTCATAGCAAGAAAAAGGAAGAGGAAATGAAATTTCAGGCAGCTTCAAAGATTTCAGACATCTTATTCCCGATACCACCCTGTTGTGCTGCAAAGTAGAGTCACAGTGTGGTGTAGCTATTACAAGTGTTGGGTTAGGATCTCTGCTGAAAACTGGGCTGCCATCAAGGTGCCACAAAACTCCCCCTCTCCTTTTTTGGTGCTATACTAATGTGACCATTTCTCCTGCAGTTGTTGCTGTGAAAATCATTATTTAATTATATATAAAGAAAAGAGGGAAGAATAATTACATTTGTGTGTGTCTTTGTGTGGGTAACATTACCTAGCAGCCTGTTAGTGATGTACGCAAGCACAAGTCCACCTTAAGCATGCATTTGTATTTCTGTTGTTGTTGCAGGGGCTGGTATTCTCTTCCTCCTTCCACAGTGTTCAAAGTGTTTACAGTGTCCAAAGCCCACCCCTTCCCAAGATTCACTGTTGTACTATGACAGCCCCTCTCCCAGCAGGGGGAGAGTAGAAGAAACTGGTGAAGCCCCTAGCTATATTCCCATGGCCAGATGCAGACCAATGACATCTGCTGAGATCTCTGGAGAACATCAGTAGATCTTGACAGAAGATGTCCTTGCACTGTCTTTGACTATGGCATGTAACCAGGAATTTCCCCAATGCCCCTATTCTCCAACAGCAACAGAATGGCCATGGTGGGGACTATTGCAACACAATGGTGGATCTTGGGGGTGGTGACAGGGGAGCCATAATGGAATCCACTAGCAAATGTTAGATAGTTTATTGGTTAGTCCAAAGACCATTGCAAACAAAACATCCAAGCTTTCATACAATTACGATTCCAAAATCAACATTAAAACATTAAAATTAAAATTAACTAAATAATTAAAATTTTATACCTAAGCTTAAAATATACGTCTTGCATTTTAACACAGATCACATTGTAATAACAAAGAAAGAGAGCTTATTAACCACTGATGTTATAACAAAAAGCATTTTGTAGACTCATATCTTCTTAAAGGATGGGTGGGATTCGGGATTCTATGTTCTGTTTAATGTATGGAAATTGTAATGTTGTAAGCTGCCCCGATTGCTCTGCAGAGGGGCGGATGTAAATTATATTATTATTATTATTATTATTATTATTATTATTATTATTATTATTATTATATCCTCAGGTTTCTATGTCAGTTAAGATGGTCTCCAAGAACTTTTCTCTACACCTGGTAGCTTTTGTCACAAACATTGCTACCTTTTGGATCACATATTGATTTGTTGATTGTAACAAGTAATTAAGCTTCTCTTTCACACCCCAGTATTTCATTTCCTTTACACAGTGGAATCCAGTATACAGAACTCTTAAGCTACCCTTGACCATATAGAATCTCAGACATAATGTGAGCCTACCTAATGTTTCTCAAGTATAAAGAGATACCATTAGATACCAAACTCAGACTCATCCATGCCACAGTATTTCCAATTTCTTTGCATGTTTGTGAAAGCTGGATAGTGAAGAAAGATAACAGGAAGAAAATCAGTTCAATTGAAATGTGTTGATGGAGGAGGAGAAGCATATAATGGACTGCTAAAAGTACATATGAATAGGTCCTAGAGCAAACTAAATCTGAACTCTCACTAGAAGCCAAGATGACTAAACTGAAGCTGTCATACTTTGGACACATCATGAGATGATGTAATTCACTGGACAAGAAGATAATGCTTGACAAAGTGAAAGGCAGTAGAATAAGAGGAAGTCTGCAATGCAAGTGGATTGACTCAATAAAGGAAGCCATAGGCCTGAATTTACACCAGCACCAGCAGATCAACTAGGCTGGTTTCTCACTCAGAGGGTTGCCATAATTTGAGGTTGACCTGGAGCAAATAACAACAACAAATACAATGCTTCGTTGGCTTCTTTCTCTCTCAAATGGCCAAAAGGGGAAAATCCCTGCTTTTACACTGTCTACCTTTTGCCATGGATTTGTATTCCCTGAAACTGAACATTGGAAAACAATTGTCATACCAAGCCAGACCTTCCAGATGTGTTCATCTACAGGCCTGATGCAAAGGCAACAGAACCCACTGCTACAACATATTGTTGTTCTCCTCCTCCCACCATTAACGTAATCCTAAGCATCAATAGCTCATTGGGAGAGGCTCTTCCCCTTTTGCCTCAAAAGGCCTCCGCCAAGCCAGCATGGTATAGTGGTTTGAATGTTGGACTAGGACACTGGGAGACCAGTGTTCAAATCTCTGCCTGACCATGGAAACTCACTGGGTGATCTCGGGCAAGTCGCACTCTCTCAACCTCAGGGAAGGCAAGGGTTTGGCCCTTTGAACAAATCCTGCTAGGAAAACCCTACACCTATGACCTTAGGGTCATGATAAGTTGGAAACCACTTGAAGGCACTTAACAACAACACCAACATGCTCAATGTGTAACCTCCCATTATTTCATATATATAAATTCATACAAGTCATAGCAAATCCTGCTACCAAGGATTTGTGTCCTAAGCCTCTTTGCTACCCTCCACTGTAGACTGATAAAGGTTCTACTCTGTCACAGTCCATGTTCATTTATTCTGCAACAGATCTGACCCCCATCCGTATAAAAACCCAACACAATCCCAAGGTAATGGTTCTTTCAGTGAAACTACAAAGGTGATGCTGTACTTGAAAACAAGAATAGCACACAATTGCTTATCACAATGAAAATCCTGCATTGTTAGTCAAGTTAACTGCCTGATAGGAGCTGTCATCTAATATATATTGAAGGGATCAGGCTAAAGATGGTCTATGGATGTTATCACACGTGAGTCTCAAAGTGGCAAGAAAGCGGTATAGAATCAATCCAGAACTATACCGGTATAGACCCCACAAGACGGAAATTGCTATCAGACGCAACTAGCATCATTGCGCAATGAACGAAAGCAGCATCATTCCAGTATCATTCTGGTCACGCAAATGTAATTCCCCAGGAAACCGGCATTCAAAAGAATGGGGATGATGCCGCATTGGGACGGGGTTCTCTGCAACGTCGTGTGCACACAAGGGAAAAGGAACCGCAATGGGACGGGGATGGGACGGGGTTCTGTGCGACGTCATGTGAACACACAGGGAAAAAAAACCGCAATGGGACGGGGATGGGACGGGGTTCTGTCTGCTTTAGACCCCGTGTGATAAGGTCCTATGATATGTTGTCAACAAACACTTGGCCACCTCACATCATGGTTGTTATAATTAGTTTCATTTGTGTTTGTTGTATACTCTATTCATGAGGATGAATGTTGGTATAAAAATATACAACAAGCCATGATTTTGGTGAATCCTAGCCTAGTATCAATAAATTGCATGCTGGGGCACACAACTCTTCTGATCATACTTGGCTCACACCAATGTCATGCTAAATGGTTGGTTTTGCATGTTGTCTGAACCCAAGATCTTGGCTTGTTGCCCCTTTTCAAGTGGATATAATGAACCAGGGTTTGTTCTTGGCTTAAAGAATCCTGGATTATTTGGAGCAACAAGCGAGGACTTTAGGATTGATGACACATTAAGGGCCTTTGCATGGAATCACAGGAACTGTAGTTTATTGTGGCACCAAAACTCTGACAGAGAAGGCTCAATGTCTCAGAAAAAAATACAATTCCCATCATTCCCTAGCACTGAGCCAGGGCAGTTAAAGTGGACTAAATTTGCACTATTTCTAGCAGTCTGCAAAGGCCCTAAGTAAATCACCCCTGGCTGGTTTAGCTGCCCATGTAAGTAGGAGGAACCAAGGAGGAGACTGCATACAATCTGCTGCAGCTTATTCAGAATAAGCCAACATTTGCCATTATCCTAGTATGCTATTCTTTCTGAATGTGGCCAGAATGAAAAATGTCTGGTTATGCACAATTTGGTAACTTAGCATCCATGTGCATGTGTGCATACAGGCATGCAAGCTAGAGAAGAGAAGCATCCATTTTCCACACAGAGAGTCCACTTCTCTGGGAGAAAAATTAAAGCCTAAAGAATATCAAGAACTCCAGCAACTCATACTATGCAGATATATCCTAAAAAGCCCAAGATGGGGAAAAATAAGTATGGTCATTTTCCAGATTTCAGAAATATTGGGTCAGTCCCTGATACTTGGAGCATATGCTATTTGGTGAGGTATCAGCCTCAAGCCAAGTGATTTATAGTTCAGGCCCCAAACCTTTCTCCTGGGCTTTCTGGATTGTAGCTGACATCTACATTGGAACAGTTTCCAAACTTTACTAAGCATCTTGGTTGGCTTTGCAAGCAAGCAGCACCTTGATGATCATTTATAAAAATATTGACAGCTTGCATTCTCAAACCAGTGCCCAGCAACACATTTCCAAATGTTTTGTCCCATTTCTGGCGAAGCAATGCCATCTGCCAGAGGTGGCATTTCATAGCTGTTTACTCTGACTACCTCCAAGAAGTCATCTGCCACTATCTAATGCTGCCTGAATAAAAGGGATTAAGACTCTGATGCAACAGAGACTATTGATAATGTGGTATAATTGGGAAGAAATGAAGATAAATGAGGTTGAGGATGGAGAGGCAATTAGTTGAGGCGTCGGTACAGCTGTGTTCTCGGTCTAGCTCCCTTGGCCTTTCCTTTGGTGAGGTATGTGCAAATTAAACATAATGACAAATGCTCACTTCCCCCAAGCTTTTCATTTTGGGAAGAAAGTTGATGTTCATTCTTGACATCCCATTCTCAAAATTACTACTTTCTCAAAGTGCAATACATCACAAGGCCTTTTGTGGAGTACATATTATTTTAATCAATTTTTCCTCTATTTGCTCTTGCTCTTAGTCCACTTGTGATTATCTTTCACAGCATGTTGGGAGCAATGGAAACGGACCTCTCATTCCCTCTCATTCGCCATGTATTAGTTTCCTGTGTCCCTGCCTGGGCTGAGCATGCTCTAATTTGCAGTAACATCCAAAGTAAAGGTAAAGGTATTCCCCATTGACAAGATTGTCAAGTCGTGTCTGACCATAGGGGGCTGTGCTCATCTCCATTACTAAGTCGAAGAGCCAGCATTGTGAGAGATTACCCTGTGATCATGTGGCCAGCATGACTGCACAGAATGCTGTTTACCTTCTCACCAAAGTGGTACCTATTTATCTAGGATGGCAGAAGCTGCGACTAGGGACAGGAGCTCACCCCATCATGCAGTACCCGGGCCTCGAACTGCCAACCTGCCGATCTTGCAATCAACAGAGTCAGCATCTTAAACACTCGAGCCACTACAGCCCCTAACTGCATCCACAATCCAAAAAGGTTTGTGTAAATATATCTCACCATAGTAGGGGGACAATGTGACTAGATATCCCAAGTACCTGCATGCCCTTCAACATTTGACAGAACTGGGACATGTGCAGTGAAAAGACATCAGAATGTGGTCAAGATGGCAAACATCATTAATGAAGAACACACAAGCTACAAAGAACTTTTGACTGAGGGCCTTTGCAGACTGCCAGAAATAGTACACATTAAATTGAGGCACTGCCCTGGCTCAGTGCTAGGGAGTCATGGGAATTGTATTTTTTTCTGGGACATTGAGCCTTCTCTGCCAGAGAGCTCTGGTGCCACAATAAATTACAGTTCCCATGATTCCCTAGCACTGAGCCAGGGCAGTGCCTCAATTTAATGTGCACTATTTCTGGCAGTCTGCAAAGGCCCTGAGAGTCTACTGGGAAGGTCAAAGTTCTACTCCTTTCTCCTCTCTCTGCTGCTGAATTAATCGAATGCAAACCATTGTTGCAGTTTAAACCCAGTTTGCAACAATTAAAGTAAGTTGAGGACAGGTGGAAAGAGTGGGAGGAGGTGACTTGGAGATGGCAGCATCTGAGTATGGGTCAAAGAATGAAGTTGGGGAGGTGACTGGAGGCACTGGTTGTAGGTGGCAGTGATGGTTGTCCTCCTCTCCCAACACACATGCAAGGGGATGTGAGGGAATAAGCAAACTGGGGGGGGGGGCACTGGAAAAAATTCACTGGGACTGCACCTGTTCTTGGTGGCCAAGGAACAAGATGCCATTTCTTTTAGTCCATGGCAGACCATGACTACAACAGCTGCATTTGAAAACTAAATAATAGTCAAAATGCTGACGCTCAAGCAGGAAGCCCTCTGTAAGCAACTTTGCTTTTCTAAAGGCTGAATAAGCAATACAAATAAAAGCCAAAAGATATCTGCAGGACCAAAGACATAAAAATAATTTCATGGAAAACAAGCTGTCGAAACAGCAGACCCTTGAAGGTGACTTAAAAATAAGTACTCTCCTATTTATAATTCCAAAGGACAGATTTGTGTAACTGATGGTCCAAGATAATGGCCATGGACTTTCAAGTGGTCTTTAGAGCTCCTTGGTATTGTGCTGAGGACAAAAAAATTATCTAAAAAGGTTCTTCTCTCTTGCACCGCCTGTGTCAAGGTTAATGAGCTAAAACTAGTTAAATTGATATTACCAAATTAATGACTTTTTTATAGTACACTGCATGGATTTTAACAGAACACTTAATGTAGAATAGTTAGTCTTAATTGAATTAGAAGGTATCACATGCATACAATTAAGCTTGCTGAGGACGGTGGTATTTTAAGGTAATTGCATCCAATTCTAGAGCTATCTGGACTATCCAGTTGCATATAGGATGCTCCATCAATGCCATATGGTTGCCATGATATGCTCTAGTTGCAAGAAATCCAACAGGTACACAAGCATGGTTTCATATCCCTGAGTTGTGCACTACTGGATCCCACATAGACAATATCTTGATCTGGAGCTGGGTGTAATTCCAGGTTTTCCTAAGTGTTCTTCCAGTGCCAAACAATGACACATGTTATTGAAATGTGGTGCTGGAGAAGAGTGCTGAGGATACAGAAAGTTAAGAAGATGAACAAATGGGCCCTTGAACAGACCAGGCCTGAAATACCCCTAGAAGCCAAGATGATCAAAATGAGGCTGTCATACTTTGGCCATATCATGAAATGGCACAACTCATAAGAAAAGACAATAATTTGGGAAAGATTGAGGGTAGAAGAAAGAGAGGAAGAGCACATGTCAAATGGATAGTCTCAATAAAGGAGGTCACGGGCATGAATCTACGAGACTTAAGCAGAACAGTGGAAAACAGGGGGTCTTGCACATGTCGCATCCACAGGATTGCTATGAGTTGAGGCTGACATAAGGGCAGTTAATACCAAAAACAATAACATTTGTTGATGGTAAATGATGCAGCAGATGGCACACTGCAGAGAAACATTTCAACCCTTCTGCTGATGTAATCTAGCTCCTCTCAAAGCCAATGGTAGAACTGGGCCCCACACAAATTCTACCCTTTGGCTAGCTTTCACATCAAATACCTACAGCTGGACATGTATGACACATGGGTTGGTGTGCAATCTCCC
>CM034705.1:15433481-15460361 GCA_020142125.1 Phrynosoma platyrhinos | reverse complement strand
GCATTTGCATGCTTTCAAACTGCTAGGTTGGCAGAAGCTGGGACTAGGCACTCACCCCATCATGCAGCACCCAGGCCTCAAACTGCCAACCTGTTGATCTTACAATCAACAGAGTCAGCGTCTTAACCGCTTGAGCCAACTTGCAAAGCAAATGCAAAAAACAGTCAAAAAATCACTAATACAAATGAAACCTTTCATATCACTGGACAGCTGCTAACAGGTTGCCATGGTGCTAAGGAGGACTCTAAAACCCATCTTCTTGGTGGCGAAGGCCCAACGCATACAAATTGTTTAATGAACAATTTTGTATTTAACAATACATCACAGTTAAGCATTGCCTCTCTCATGCTAGCGCCTTTCCAATTTTTCAGACCTCAGTCACTTTCCATTCAGCACAAGGTTGCTGCAGAACATGCTTGGAGGTATAAAGAAACAAATAAATGGGTTCTAGAGCACATCAAGCCAGAACTTTCCCCAGACGCCAAAAGGAATCAATTGAAACTGTCATACTGCGTTTATATCATGAGAAAGCATGACTCACTAGAAAGTACATGAACGGTAGCTAAGGTAGAGGAAGATATCCAGCATAGCATAGTGGTCTGCCTCTGAAGACTAGCATTCAATTCCCAGCTTGGCCATGAAACCCATTGGATGATCTAGGACAGGTCACATGCTCTCAGCCTCATGGCATCCATCCAAATCCACGCCAAGCAAACAGACAACTACATGTGTGATCATACAAATTTCTGAGGATTTCCATGGATACTCCAGTAAAAACTGCAGAGTGTTGTTCTTTTGAGTTTAAGGAGTCTTCCACATTCCTGAAAATTGTGTGTGGATCACATTCTATTTGATTGGAATGAAGAGTATTTTAATATTTTAAATGTTAGCCTTTGGAGATGTCTCATTCATAGGGTCAACTTGAAGGCAGTTAACAACAATGGTGCTACTCAAAGAATCAAACAACTAAAGTCCTAAGTTTTTTAAAAAATATTCCATATTTAAAACAGAAAGCAAGGTAAAGCTTCATGTCTTATCTGTGCAATAAAGTTCATGAAGAGATAATGAGAACGGACCAACTCTGCTACTGATTAAATGTCAAAAAAAGGATTTTATCATCAAACGTACACCAGATACACAAAGATCTACTACAAAGAGCACTAAGCAGAGAAAGCTTTTAGAAGAAGTTAAATGACAGAACACATTCTGAGAGGTTGAAGGTCTTTTTTATTCATAATCATCAGTTTGGATCAAAGATGCATCTTTCCTGCACCAAATAAAATAAAGTAAAATAAAATCTCAAGGAATCTGAATTCAATGCCAAGAAAAGCTAAATTTTTGAAAGCTGCATAGATTATTCAAAGTAAAATTTTTGCATATGACAGGTCTCACAGCTCCGTGTCAAAACCCAAAAATGCTAAATTAGTCTCTCTCTCTCTCTCTCTTTTTTTTAAAAAAAGTCAATTGAAATGATTTTCAATTGGTGTAAAGCTTAAAAGAAAAATATGTTAGGCCAGCACTTTCTTTCTAGACACATATTTGGGTTCAGTTAGACATAACACGGTAGCACAAAAACAATGTTAATTAATGCAGATTTGGAAAAATGTTAGGGTTGAAAGCAGCCCAAGTGTCAAAATGGCAGGGAGGGGGACTTACTGCACTGCAATTTGGTATCAAACCAAGCTTGCCAAAAGGAAAATGGGTCAGCTACCATTTTGTTTTTTGTACTCATATCGCAAACAAACACATAGAGGACATCTGCCATTCTTTGTCAGTAGAACCCAAGCATATTCTAAAGCTGGGCGCAAATCAGGCAGACCTCCAGATGGTACTAGATTGCAACTCCCAGCATTCTTCATCACCGCCAATGCTGGCAAAGGAGTTACAGTTGAACAACATTTGGAGGGTGGCATGTTTGCAACCCTGATCTAATAGGGCATACTTGTATCATACTTTTAACATTTTGCAAATGAAAACTGGAACACATAGGGCCATCAGGGCATGGTCAAAATGGCAAAAACTATTAAGGAGGAAGAACACACAAGCCAAGATAGGCTACGACAGTTTGCTTTAACAAGGATATCTTGGGAAAGGCAAGGTTCTGCTGCCCCCTTGCTGTACATACCACATCATTCCTGGCAGGATGATGGGAAGTGCAGTGCAACATTTGGAGGCCACAAGTTGTGCATCCCTCACCATGATGATGAAGTGGACTGGAGCCTATGATCATAATTTTCTTTTTCCCACTTATTCTTAAAGGTGCTGTTGGATTCTTCAATCTCTTTGCAAGATAATGAACAGGATGCTTTTTGAAGACTTAATTGGAAAAGTTCTTTCCAAGCAAAACCTGTGCAAGAGCATTCTTCTTGGTTGTGGCAGAGGGAGGAGGCTTCTCACCTTGCCCATTATTTGCCCAGGTCCTCTGACAGTCTCTTTGCCCAGGGCTTTCCAAGAGGCTGAAACCAGCTGGGTGTATACATACACATTAAAAAAAAAGCAATCAATGAGACAATTAATGTTTGTGTTGTCAGAAAAAAATTGGCATTTTTATTGTTGGGAATGGTTTTGATAAAATCAGCTCTGATTAAAATTGGCATTTCTGTGGCTCCTGCTGCTGGCAGCTGTATAGCTGGCAGAAATGTCTTTTGCTCAGCATGGGAGTTGCAAAACCAAAGACAGAATGTATTCTGGGTCTCAGTTCTCTCTCTCTCTCAATCTCTATAGTGTGTGTGTGTGTGTGTCTGAAAGAGAAGGACAAACCGCTTTGTGTTTTCATTCTGGGGTGTATTTTTTCAGGATTTCATTACCCCACCTTGACTCACGAAGCAATGAGTCCAAGATGAAGAAGACTCTGTCCTTTGCTAAACAGGAGGAATGAGCCATAAACACACAATACAGTGGTTCCTTCATATTTGCTGGGGTTAGGGCTAAAGGACCCCCATGAAAGAGGAAAAACTGCAACTAAAAAACCACTATTCCATTTTACCTAAGAGGACACCTCTCTAGGTATCTCCAGGTCCTCCAGTGCAACTCTATGGTCAACATCTGCCAGAAGTTAACCATAGAATGGGGATTTGAACTCTGGTCTCCAGAGTCATAGTCCAATGCTCAAAGCATTTCACCATGCTGTCTCATTTTTAGATTATAATTACTTTAATTTTGATTGAATTTCCTTAATTTTGTTTTAACATTGTAAATTTTAATGTTTTTCATCTCTACTTGTTTCTAAGATTGCCATGAGCTGCTCTTGGTGCTGGTTTTATCAAAAGGATATAAATAAAATGAAATATAGAGAGAAAGCAAGATGGTACACCTTTCCATATATAATCTGGTAAACCGCCCCCTTCATTAATTCATTTTATGTCTCACCCATGTAAGGACAAGACTGAGAAAGCAGGGGAACAATTTGTTCTCCATTGAAAAACTTGATCTGGAAACAACTTCCAAATATGCATACGCAGCTTGGCTTGCAGTACATTAAAACAGCAAGCTTTGGGCAACTGCCAAAAAGTGACGCTTAATGGCATCAGTGTTCATATTATTGACGGATTGATTGACATGAATGCACATGGCACTTTATAGAACGTGTAAGAGGACATATAAGAGAATATAAGAGAATACAAGAATTTATAGTATGGCATAAGAAGTATAATATGGCATAAGAAGAGCTGAGAGCCTGCCTAGTGTTGTGGTTTGATTGTTGGACTACAATCTGGTATGAACCCTGATCGGCCATGGAAACTCAGTGGGTCTTCTTGGGCAAGTCACACTCTTTCAGCCTCAGAGGGAGGAGAAGGCAAACCCACTCTGAATAGATCTTGCCATGAAAACCCTCTTACATCTTACAGTTGCTCTAAGTCTGAAACAACCTGAAAGCATACAACATCATCAACAGAACAATGGCAAATTAGGGTGTGTGCCCAAACTTTTCAAGGGAAATCTGGGTTTTTGGGGAGATTAGTGAAAACAACAGTCATGATATGCTAAATGAGAGAAGTAGCAGAATTCATACTCGGGTTTATTATGTCACTAACCTTCTTACTGCATTGAGAGAAGAGTGGTATAGTAGTTTAAATGTTGGACTATGACTCTGGAGACCAGAGTTCGAATCCCCATTCAACCATGGAAACCCGCTGGGTGACCTTAGTCAAGTCACACATTCTCAGCCTCAAAGACAGGCAAAGCCAAAGGCAACCCCCCTCTGAACAAACCTTGCCAAGAAATGATTGGTTTTTCTTAGAGTCTCCAGGGGTCAGAAACTAGTTGAAGGCACACAACAACAACACTAACACCACCACCACCAACAACAAAAACCTTACAGCACAGAGTGTTAAGAGATTCTGGTTTAGTTGACAAGCAAGAAAAAAAGCAGTTAATACATGAAATAAATTAATAATCTGATGGGGAAGAAGTCTCTCTCAGATACAATCCTTGCCTTCCCTTTATGTAAAATACAACCAAACTCCACGTTGTTGTTTCTCAAATACATGTCTTGTCAATAGTATGAAAAATAATATAGATTTAGGGGGGATACCGGTCTCAGTGTAGCATCTCTGATATTATTATTCCAGTATCATCTGTTACAAAGTAAGACCAATTCCCACATCTAATTACAAACAGGATTTCAGAGTCATTAAACAAAATACATTTCCATTAGTGCTGCTGTAAGAAGATGGGGGGGGGGGAGGAAGGAAGATTAGCACATGCTGGATATAGTGTGTTTTTAAAAGAAAACAAAATAAAAGCTTGGAAATGTTAGACCTCTGCACTCAGAGACTATAAATTTGTTAAGGAAAGAAACAGGTGACAGATGCAAGCAGTCTTCCCATCCCAAACAGTTGGTTTTTTAAGCCCTATCACTTACATCTCATCACTAGCCGGTCTGATCCTGCATTAGATCTTAAGTTCCCTCCAACAGTTAACTTTTGCTTCAAATTCAGTGATGTTTCTAAACTCCAAAATCAGAGACGCTCAACAGCATATTCATTTTTATATGTGTTGTTCTATCTGCATTGATTAATCTATTTGTAGTTCTTCTGGAGTTCTGTTTTTTATTTATTTTTTATTTTTAGAGTTGCTACTGAATTTGTCAGTTACATTTGTACCCGTTGAGCTACCAGTGGACTGAAGAAAATAATAATAATAATAATAATAATAATAATAATAATAATAATAATAATAATAATAATAATAATTTATTTATACCCCACCTTTTGCCATAGCAATCAAGGCGGCTTGCATCTAAAATCAAGTACAAAACCCCCCGACAATAAATAACTAAACAATATAAATGAACATATTAACCACCCCATGTACATGGCTCTTCCTTCTCTCTTCTTCTCTCCAATTTTAATCTCATGTTAACAACCCTGTGAGGCAGATTAGGCTGAGAAAGTGTGTCTAACCCAAGGTCACAGATTTAACAGATACCAGTTCTGCATTCTAACCACTAATCCGCTTCAGTATATAGAGAGATTTTGTAGCACCTTTGAGACTAACTCAAAGAAAGACGTTGACAGCATGAGCTTTCATGGACTTAAGTCTACTTCCTCAGCAATCTTGAATTTGGATCTTCCTGCTTTGATTAAATGTTGGACAGTTCTTTAGAAGGTATTTCTGAAAGGCTACTGCAGATTGACTATCCATATCTGGAAATCTGAAATATTCCACAATCCAAAATGGACCACATGGGTGGCTAAGAGAATGATCCCTTTGCTTTCTAATGGTTCAATGTACACAAACTTTGTTTTATGCACAATTATTAAAAAAAAACATTGTGTGTAAAATTACCTTCAGGCTATGTGTCTAAGGTGTATATTAAACATAAATGAATATTGCTTTTAGACATCAAGATAGTCTGTAAAATCAGTATGTAAAGAGATCTTGTAGCATCTTTGTGACTAACTGAAAGAGGTTGGCATCATGCTGCCAACTTCTTTCTTTCAGTTAGTCTGAAAGATGCTACAAGATTTCTTTACATACTAAAGAACAGAAAATCTTTGGGCCCAATCAAAATAAAACCTGCCAGCTGCTCAAAGAAAGCAATGATACCTGAACCTATAAAACATGGATGAAGTGAGATCACCACTAGGTAGTCCTGTGAAGAGAGTTGTTCCATAAGTAGGACAACATAGCTGAGAAGTTCCCCTCCATGTATATGAAATGCCATGAAATGCACATTTACCCCAGTTTGAATCAGGCTAAGACAGAGCTTGGGAAGTGACTTTTTTTAAAATTAATCTGTTCCTGTTACTTGTTAAATTGCTGGGATGTAATACATTATTGTTATGTGTTACACTGGTGAAGGTAGCTCATTGCATTACTCGAAACTTTTCCATCAACTTTTATCACTTGAAAAAAAAAACCTTTTAGAATTAGAACCTGCCTGCCTCTAAAAATGCCTTTATGTGCCCTTTAAAAGTAACTAGAAAAAGTTACTCGTTGCACAGATAAAGCAGGTTTGTCCCCATTCATTGCGTTCCTTTTGAAATGTAACTTCACTATACCCAAAATTTAAAAAGTAATATGATATATAGCTAGCCATGTTACTTGTAACTTCTTAGTTCCAACAGGTTAGTCTGAATATATGTGTATATTCTATTGTGTTGTGTTAAATTCAATAACTTATTATGGTCATAGATCAGCATATACATCAGTTTTGCCATACAATACATAACATATATGAAATGCATATGGCAAAATGGTATAAATGAAATAAACTGTAGTGAGTATATAAAATTCCCTATTAGTAATAGTTGATGGTGAATAGGAATTGTGTTGTATTGTGTGCATCTGTGTGAACAAGACTCCTTTGCCTATATACTATTAATGTATTTACAGCAGCAACATGAACAGTGGTGTGCAACCTCCACATCTACTTTACTAATGGTTGGGGCATTATTTCAGGAAATAAACAAGGGCATTTTTAAAAGATCCATAACACACACAGTCATGAACACAGAGCTACACAGACTCCTTGTTCTTGTATCTTGTCATTTTTACACTTACAGCCAAATAACAGATTTGACAAACTGCTTTTTAGGAGAAAAGACCAACCTCTTTTGACTTGAGAATTTTAAAAGAGGGAATATATATATATATATATATATATATATATATATATATATATATATATATATATATATATATATATATATATATATATGAGAGAGAGAAAAAAATTGCTGACCGTGTAATAGCTAGGTACTTGTGGTGGGTGTAGAACATGAAAGGTTACAATATGGATCCATGCCTACGCCTTTTCTTTTCAACTCCGAGCCCCGTCCCTCCTGCTTCTGCTAACTCGGCAATCATACTGCTGACAGATTTCGAGGTTTTCTAAATAATGCATAGGATTTTCTTTTAACATGTCAGTGCAGAAGTATCAATTCTGCCCTTGTGTCATTTGTGATGCTGATTTTTCTTGACAGCATTCCATTAAACCAATGAGTTTCTCCCCTCCTGATGCTCCTTTAAATATTCCTCTGAGTGATGTATTTGTGGTTTTTAAACAGATTGTGAAGGATGTTTGCATTTAGGAGGGGGGGAAAACCTGCATGGCAGGTACATAGGGCAAAAACACACAGAGAGAAAACAGATCTTCTTTTCTTTTCTTTTTTTAAAAAAGCACATCTATTTACCCTACAAAAGAGGTTCCTCTCTTGTCCTTCAATTGGCAGAAGCTGCATAGGGCTTGTTTTCTTGGCTGCTTAGTTTTTGTATTAGGATATTGGTTTGTCCAGAATTAAGCAATTGCATTTGGACTTCCTAAAAAGCATGCTATTGAACCATTTAATGCTGTTTAAAGTCTTTCTTGGCAACGGTATCTGTAGCATGGAGATGGAGAGAGAGGATCTCTTTTACCATGCTTGCGAACTCCAAAAACAACAGCCAAGATTAGTGCTTTATCCCTTAAACAGCTTGCATGGTTTGCCTCTAAAATGATCTGTTGAGGTTTCTTTGATTATTCCAGAAGAGTATCAACAATCCATCAAGTATGTTGCCTATGAGCAACAACCCAAAAAAGTTAAAATCTTCCATTGGACAACAATTTGGGTCTACCATTTGGCAAGTTTGATCTATACAACACGTAAACGTTTTTTCCAGATATAACTGTACAGAGACTCATTGATAAATTCAATGTTCTCTGCCTAAGAAAGAACCCTGTCACTTTGAGCAGGACAGGGACAAGTGGATCTCAAGAGAAGATACTTTTGTGTAGCTAATGAAGTGCAAATTTTATTACCGGTCTTTTATTGCTCTTTGTCCCTGATCCACACATGGTCAGTAAGGAAAGTGTCTACACTGGATTAGAGCATTCACACATACAAGGGGGGATCATAAAGTTTTAATTATCACCTTTAAAAAACATTGACAAAGTTTGTTTTGATTTGTAGTTGTTCACTTATCTCTGCATAGTCACCATCCAAATTTAAACATTTTCCCCAGCATTTGCTGACCCTCCAAATACGGTTATTGTAGAAGTCTGCAGATTGCTCTTTAAACCACTTTTCTGCTTCATGAATGACAGCATCTGTGTTGTCAAATCGGTGACTCACAATAGATTTTTCATTTTGGGGAAAATAAAAAGTCACTTGGTGATGATGAAACTGGCAAAATGTCATCAATATACCATAATAAAATCCAGGTAATAATTATTACTTTATGATACCCCCTCATATGTGTGAATGCTCTAAACTATTGTAGACACTTTCTTTATTGACCATGTGTGGACTAGGGATGAAGAGCAATAAAAGACCGTTAATAAAATTTCAACGTCATTAGCTACAGAAAAGTATCTTCTCCATCTTCCACTTTAGTCACTTCTAGCACAACCTGTAAAAAATAAAGGACACAATGAGCTGATTTTCTCAACATTATGCCCTTAGGGACCAATGATGACACTGACAAAATTTCATCAATATACCATAATAACTTCCAGGTGATAATTATTACTTTATGATGCCCCCTTGCATCTCAGCCATACAAGAATGAGCCTACACGGCTGTTCAAAGCAAAAGAGTGAAAGCAATAAGATATCACTACATCCCAAGGCCAGATCCGGTCAAGCATTCTCCAAAGGAAGTGAAGCACTTCAAAAGATGTCATCTGACTCAAAGTAGGTGCTTCAAACCTTGGTCTAGCCCAAAATTTGAAGTGGATCTGGAGTCTGCCAACACTCCTGCTGAAAATCTTGCAAAGGAATTGACACAGAATGTGTTCTGACCACCAGTCTGCAAGCCTCTGAACATCTTTCTACCTTTCAGATCTTTCATTAGACAAAGCTCTTCTGGCTTCCAGATTGAAAACCAATGGGAATTTGCAATGTGCCTTTTTAAACATAAGGACAACTGAGATTCTGTTTTTTGTAGCATACTCGATTCTCTGGTTTCTGTAGATCCTGGCAATACACCTTTTGCTGTTGACCATGGGTTGTTAGTCCTTAAGACACCCAAGGATATAGCAATGGGGGAGGATGAGGGCACTGCCCCCCCAATAAGAATTCTGCCCCCCAAATTTTCCTTCAGTCCTCAATTATCAAGCATTGCAGTAACTTTAGAACTTCAGAAATGCAGTTTAGGCAAAGTGACCAAGGGAATGTGAACACAGCAAATGGAAGAGTTCACGGTGAGGATGATTTTTCACTGTCTCACTCTCTGCAAAGCCAGAAATTTGGGGACTGAAGAAGAAAAAATTAAGCATGGAGTAGAATTCTCAACTGGAGGAGCAATGTCCTCATCCCATCCCTGTCGCACATAGCAAAATCCATGCTGCTACCAACAAAACAACAACAGCTTACTGGGACTGCCATAGATTCTTGCTTGGGGAGTGCTTAAGTGCTATTGCTGTAGGTGGAGAATAAATATTGCAGAGAATGGAAATGGCAGCCAAAATGAAATGTGTGCTCTCTTCCCAAAGCTTTATATTCAAGTTTTGGGGTGTGTGTGAGCTCCAAGCCTCAACTTGTCATGGACAAAATGTTGGATGGTGTTGTTGGAAAATTGTAAGCAAGACCCATTCTGGAAGATGCGGTATCTCCACAAAATCCTTCTTGTAAGGAATTCCAACAAAATTCAGGGAAGTTACTCTTTTTTGGGAATACAACTCTCTGAATCCTCCAAAAGGGATTGCAGTCCTGAAAATTTTCTCTCCAAGTTCCAAACTCCAGTTATACTTCTTATTGGAACTACTTTTAACAAAGAGTGATTTAGAAAAGAAAGACTCATCTGAGCTAGATTGCCAAACATCTATCCTGCACCAGTTTAATCATTTAAAAACCCACACATGACAAGGCAATCATCTTGAGTGAAAAAGATTTAAAGCCATATCTTTTCTGGCTCTTGGGTGGAAGTCACCATGCAGCAAGGCAGGAAGAAAGAAGAGATCTCTCCACATATTTTTATAAGTAAAAAGGCTGCTCCAAACTCTTTCTTACTCTGTGTGTATGCCTCTGTATCTCTAAAAGAATAACAAACTCTACTGGTGTAAACCTATATTTCTGATTTGACAGCTACAGTTATAACCATTCAGGCGTCTATTTCCCACAAACTCTCAACAGCCATAACCTTTAGTGATTAATTATAAAGTTCCAGGAGCAATAGTACACAGACTAATTTCCTAAAACAATAAAAAGACAGAATTTTTCATCTGGAGCTAAATGAAACACAAACAGGTTGTTATTCATGCTGAAATCGAGATGCGGAGTCATGTTGCAGCCATTACAGAAGCTATTAAACACAACCTCAAATCAAAGAAACTGTAGGTCTGTCTCCTTAAAATAAAATGTTTGCCTCACGAAACGTGGCCCCTGGTTTGTCGGCTTTTGTTGCTTTCTGCCTTTGAAAGAAGTCACTTTCAAAATTCAATCTCCTTTTATTTTTATTTTACACCACCCTTTCATTTATTTTAGCACTCATTTAGACTGCATGGCTCTAAAGAGAGAGAGAAAGAGACAAACAACTTCATGGATGTTTGGCAAAGAAATGTCATGCATAAACACAACATTATTATGGGTGGTTCCCAGTTTCAATGAACTCTTTTGATTAGGATGCGGTGACTTTGGTGCTCACCTTCCCAAGATTCAGACCCCAGTGGGGCTTGGAAAAGTTATTTCCCAGAATCCCCCAACAAGAGCACTAGAGAACACCCCAGAATACATTTTGAACAAGATAGCTAGAAGTTCACATCAAGAGGGATTATTCTTATGGAAGGCAAAGATCTTAACTGATCTGCTTCTACACAATCTAAGGACAGATTTAATCAAGATAAGAGAAATGCAGCCATAGAAGTTGGAGAAAATGAGTTTTATTTAGAGTTTTACTTAGAGTTGTCATAAGGATGATGACCATACAAATTAAAAAGAGTGTAAATGACTTTTGAAATGAGAGACAGAAGATGATCCTGTAAAAGAACACATGATAAGGTGGCCCTAAAATTTTGGGCATAATGTTCATATGAATGTATGGTGGGAAATGTGGTTTACAGTTATAAATTTTACTTTGTGCAATGCTTTAAAAGAAAACTTGTATAACATGATTTATAGATGGTATTTAACTCCAAATAAGATGTCAAAAATGTTTAAGAATGTTTCAAACTAGTGTTGGGGATGTCAAAATAAGGAGGGCTCCCCACCCCATATGTAGTGGACTTGTAAGAAAGCAGGTTATTGGTCTAGGATTTTATGTTAATCCACAAAATTTAAAGGTAGATTTTGTGATGTTAGCAGAAATAGTTTTGTTGGGTATTATGGACAAAGAATGGAAGTTTTCAGAAGGATTACTTAAAAATATATGACAGCAGCAGCAAGAATATTGTTTACTCAGACTTGGAAATGGACTCTAAAGGATAAGACAACTGGAGATATTTTGAAAGATTGGAAATGATTTATGGGGGTTTTTGAGCAATAAGAAATCTAACAATGTAATAATCTGTAGTTACGGATTTTAGTAATGTTAGTAAGATTATTTAGCTGGATCTGTAATGGTGGAATAATAATATTTTTATTGTTATTTCTGTTTTATTTTTATTTTCATCACAATTAGTACTGATGGGGTCAGAGTCCTATTATGTAATAGCTATATGTATATATTATTTTTTTCCCTTTCTCTTGTTCTTTTCTCTCTTTTTCTGCTTTCTGCCTTTTTATTTTCTAAATGCTTATTACTTCCTCTTGGTAAGAGATGTTCAACAGTTGAACACACTTCCTTGGAGAATGGTAGAATCTCTTTCTTTGGAGATTTTTAAACAGAGGCTGGATGGCCATCTGTTTTCCTGCATGGCAGAAGGTGGTTGGACTGGATGGCCCTTGAGGTCTCTTCCAATTCTGTGACTCTATGGTTCTACTTTAATTGCAAATATGATTGTTTGTTTTAAAAATTAATAATAATAAAAGAACACTCCCAGGCTCTAGTCCATGGCATGTCTATTTCAAAGAATGTCCGGTAGTCTATTTAAAATCTAGAAGAGCTACTACCAGTTAGAATTGACAATACTGAGCTAGTTAGACCCATTAATCTGACCTAGAATAAGGTAGGTTGCCATGTTTCTAATGTTGCCAGAAGGATGCTGGAAAAAATCAGCTTCCTCTTGGCAAATTCAGCCTCTTCTTACTATAAAAATTCACTGACAGATGTGGGCTACAATCCAACATTCCCTCAGCATAGTGTAAATATCCGCATGTGGAGATACACTGCACAAGCTATGCAATCCCCATAATAAATAGCAATATGATAGAACACCTATCCACAACTCGGTGTCCTTGCGCAAAGTGCAAAGAAACCACAATGTGCAGTGTGTATATACAATGTGCAACAATGTTGTGTGTATAACTCCACCTCTGCTGCTGTCAGCAGAATAAATATCTTGCACTATGGCAAATAATTTGCTCCATGTATGTCATTAACAGAACACAAGTCAATGTTTGTTTATTGGATTTTACCTCCTTGTCTCCCCAAACTGGAGCTCATGGGATCTCACAATGTGATTTTAAAAATAAGCATGTTTTAAAATAAAAAAAATGTAACATTAAAAGCACAAACTAAGATATAGAAAACGCTAGTGTGCTAAAAGGAATGTAAAAACACATCAATAAAAAATGCTCAACCCACTATTGGAAACTTCTTCCCCAGCTGCCAATCAATTGGCAAACAGCCTCCTGTATAAAAAGGTGAATGACAATGACAACAGGAAGGAGATAGTCTCTAATCTCTCCTTTCTAAGTAAAGTCCTAGAGAGAGTGGTGGAAACACAATTCCTGGCTTTCTTGGATGAAACAGATTACCTGGACCCATTCCAATCTGGGTTCAGGCCTGGTTATGGGTCAGAAACAGCTTTGTTTGCCTTGGTCAATGGAATCAAAGCCACTGGAAGATCCAGGAAGTCGTCTGGCTGATATAGGACTTGGAGGCATTGTTTTGCAGTGGTCCTGGCCTTTCTTGGATGAAAATTCCCAGAGGATAGTAGTTGGGAGCCTTTAGCCTGTGCGGTTATGCTTTTCAATATTTACATGAAACTGTTGGAAGAGATCATCTGAAGCTTTGGGATTGGGCATCTTCTGTATACAGATGATAAAAGTAAAGGTAGTCCCTTGACATGAATGTCTAGTTGTAACCGGCTGTAGAGGGCAGTGCACATCTGTGTTACTAAGTTGAAGAGTCAGCATTGGACGTTTTCACACGCGGCTTTTTGAGGACGCTAGCCGGCCTCCCTCCGGCCCCACTCCGGCTCTTCTTCCAGCTTGTTCAGACGCACGTTGCAGAAAACCTCGCCCCTTCAGGTGTCATCCCTGCGTACGTCCGGCTTCTAGCTCCGTGTGTTCAAACGCACGGAGCCTTAATTCCGGCGTCCGTCCGGCGTCCCTCCGGCTTCAGCACCTCCAACTCCGGCTTCTGCGGCGGAAAGGTAATTCCGACTTTTAAAAGGAATTAGCCTGCCGCCGCCGGAGCCATTCCGGAATGGGGCCGGCGGGAGGTAGGATTGCCTCCACCAGAGCCCTGTGTGAAAACGTCCATTGTTGAGGACTGCTCTGGTAGTCCTGTGGCCAGCATGACTGCACTGAACACAGTTTACCTTCCCACCAAAGTGGTACCTATCTATCTACTTGCATTTGCATGCTTTTAAAATGCTAGGTTGGTAGAAGCTGGGACCAGTGACAGGAGCTCACTCCATCATGCAGCATTCGGGCCTTGAACTGCCAACCTTCTGATCTTCCAATCAACAGAACTGGCGTCTTAACCGCTAAGCCACTGTATCCCACACACTGATAATACCAAGTGCTATCTCTTCTTTACAACTGATGGTAAGGAGGCTGAGAAAGTACTGAATCACTGTGTGGATCCAGTAAAGAACTAGATGCAGGTGAATAAATTGAGGCTTAATCCATACAAGAAGGAAGTGCTGCTGGTCAATAGGAAAACTAGCCTAGGGATGGAGTTATGATTGTGGCAATGGTGTCACAGTTGTAACTAAGTAAAGGTCATGAATATGGAACCATTACTCATCTATAACTGTTCTGTATCCATGATTGCTACTAAGTCATGTTTGTGACACTATTGCCACAATAGTAATTCCCCACCCTGAATCCTGCTTTACTGTTCTTCAAATGCATGAGAAGACGGAGCCCATTTTTCCATGATCAGAATGACATTTCAGGGTTTTTTCCAGTGGGTGAATGATATTTCAGTCAGTTTTTTTTTTTTTTTTTTGGTGGGAGGGAATCAAGCCAGGAGAGCTGATACATAATAATGGCCTTAATTTTTAAACTTAACATTCTAAGGAAGCCGGGCATTAGAGGAGCAAAGGAGACAAAATGATGGAGGGGCAGGAGATGTCCTCTCACTGACCTGTGATGCCTGTGAGCAAGGGCTCATAGATAGAAATCAGATCAAGCAGTTTGCCAAACTTTGCCAAAGTTGAGATGGTCTAGACCTGGTCAGTGGATGGATGGGAGAGTGGCTTCACTGTATACTGCCTTAATTCTACTGAAGAAAGGTGGGATAAAAACCTAGTAAGGAAATTAATATTCTCTCAAGTCTCATTGCTCCATCTGCAAAGTGGGGGCAATAAGACTGGCCTATGTGCCTTCATCTTAGAGGGGTGCCATAAGGATTGCCAGCGTGATAAACAAAAGCATGCTTTGAACACATGAAATATGCTATACGAATGTTAATTATTATGATTACCCTGTGAATGCAGACTTATACACAATCCTTTCCCCCAAAACTGCCTGTTAAGATTGTCATTTGCCAAAAAATCAAAAGGTGCGATCAACATTTCTCAAGAAACCTGTCAGCATAACAATGACTTCTCTGTTGCCAAAAAAGAAAAAGAGGGGGAAAACTTCCATTGTGTATAGACCTTTCCTGTCAATTATGGATGGCTTCCAAAACATTATGTTTTGGGGTGGTTTGGAATGCAACATGAGTCATATTGCATCAAGACAAAGGTGGAGAGGCAACTTACTGAGTTCAGCTGTGCAACTGGCCACTTTTCCATGTGTGAGTCTCTTGTAATAGACCTATTCTGGGCTTTATACTACCCAAAATAGCAGCAATGTGACAATGGAAGGTTTTTTCTTTCCCATGAGAAAACACAAAAAGGTAGAGTGTGGTGTCCCTAGTCAAGACAGTTATAATTACTGAGTTAATGATTGGAAGAAAAGGAAAAGAAGGAAAACAGGTTCACCACTAGCATCCCTATTAAAGCCAGCTACACTGACCTTTGTGTTTTCCCATTGTCATCCAGCAACCACTTCACAAGTCTGGGGAGCCTCAGAACATGAAGAATCTGTGCCTGAGTTTTCATGTATATTGTATCATGTGACTTTACTTTTTCAGACTGTAACCAGGTGCTGTAGGCCATATTTCAGAGGAATGGACTGGTAAAACCACCTCTGAGTATACCTTACCCAAGCAAATTCTATGAAATTCATGGGGTCACCAGAAGTCAACATGCAACATGAAGGCACATATATGCATACACGCATACAGCAGTAAAGTATGTCAGTGTCCAGAGAAAAACTCTGGAAAGGTCTAGAACAACACTCAGTTCTGGCACAGAACACACAAGAAACCTAAGGGTCAGTACCAAGGAGACACAAGTTATTTTGCATGACTGTACAGTACATCATAGAAAATGACTGAGGCAACACATATTGAAGATACACTGAGATAGGAATGCAAATCCTTGACTCTCATTCTTTCATGGGAGGACTATTAATTATGACCATTTTCTCTCTCCGTGGAAGAAAATAAATATTCTTCTACAGTATTCTCCATGTATTTGAACATCCCAAAATGTTGCAGAGGAATTATTCTACTGAGAAAGACATGGGCTTTCTGTAGAAAAACACTCATTTTCTGCACAGGAAATCCATTTTCTGCATCAAAACAGGGTTTTTGCACAAAAAAAATGTGTGTTTTTCTTTGCATAATTAAGTCCTCGTAATGCTTCAGAAGCTCAGAATATCAGAGGAAAAATGTACAAAATTCTTATTGATGTATTATTCTTCCCAATGTGTTTTCTCAATTGTTGGAGAACTCCAGTTCTGACCTGGGAACAAGAATTACTAATGTTCTTTCCATTCCTATGGTATGAATGGACTCTTCCTGGGGTTATGATGGCACTGGGGACCAAACTAGAATTGCCAAAATGTATGTAATGGTGAGAGTCATTACACAATTTGGAGATGAAAAGCAGGACTTTCTGGGTACCAATGAGTCCGGCAGCTGGGTGCAAAGGCATTGTTGGATGCAGCTGACAATGCCTGCAGCAACACAATTGGCTCCAAAGTAGCTACACATATCTTCTTGCCTGTAACCTCCTTGGCTTCAGATGGAGCAGTGAGATCGTTGGTCTCAATAATGTACTATCAATATAACTTTATGAAGGACTGCAAGGTAGCCATAGTCATTTCTTTCTCTTTCTCTCATCTATTCCTGTTAAGGATTAACCTTGCTTTGGAATAAATCCCAGATTATCAACAGCAAGGTATCTATTTCCCACAGCACATTTTATTTTCCTGCTGCACAAAATGTGGCTGGTTGCATATTAGGATCATGCCTGGAGTGGGATATAAATGCAAACAGTCAATCAGTCAGACTATTCTTACCTGCATTGGAATTTAGCTCTTCATTCTCCGACTCTGTCCCATTCTGACTCCCACTTCCATGGAGGCTGTTCATGGCCATTAGCTTCATCTTCTGTAATTTCATTGCTTCGGCCATAGCAGCTGCTGTGAGACCTAGCAGGAAAAATGAACAGAAAAGGAAAATGAACAAAATGTTCAAATACAGGGATAGTTTAGTTATTAAGGTATGTTACAGAGAAGTTTCTTTTTTTGCAAAGGGTCAGACCTACTCCCCTTTTCTTCCTCTCTCCAGTCAATGTTTTTAGCAGCATTGGCATTGGGAGGAAGATGGAGGAGGATGGGAAAACACAAATGTTCATGTCAAATCAATGTCAAATTGCATTGATGTGTCTCAGGTAAACATTGCACCCCAATACCGGAGCTGGAAAAGAACAATATTCTATTCTAGCCAATCCTACTTTAGCTGTTTGTGCCTTCCTAAAGCAGTCACAGTAAACAGCAACTGTCTGCATTATACCTTACTACAACAAAACAGAGAGAAAAGGAGGAAGCAGGTAAGCCTCGTTTTCCAGCTATCTCGAGCATATTTTAAAAAGCACAGATCTAGAAATCTAGTCACTAAAGTGGAAATCATGAGTGAGCCCAGGTTGCATTTTTGAAAAAGGTTTCAGGTGATGTCCAGAAGGTTCAAAATATTTTTGTTTACATATGCAAAGTGAAATGGAATCTGCAGTAAAGTAAATGGGAAAAAAATAAATCACCGGGAACAGATGATATCCCAATTGAACTGCAACAGTGCCTACAGACAGATGCAACTTCAGTGCTAACTGAAATATGCCAACAAATATGAAAAACAAAGGGGTGGCCAACAGACTGGAAATGCTTGATATACATACCAATTCACAAGAAAGGAGATACAAAAGACTGCAGCAACTATAGGGCAATAGCCTAATCTCACATGCAAGCAAAATAATGCTCAAAATTCTGCAGCAGAGACTCCAACCATACATGGAGAGAAAAATTCCAGAGGTGCAAGCAGGATTCAGAAAAGGAAGTGGCACTAGGAACCATATTGAAAATATACAATGGCTAATGGAGCACACCATAGAATTCCAAAAAAGAATCAGTGTGTGTTTCATAGAGTACAGAAAAATATTTGATTGTACAGATCATGAAAAATTATGGAATGCCCTCAAAGACATGGGGGTGCCACTACATCAGATAGTCCCCATGAAGAATCTGTACCAAGGACTAGAGGCCACCATCAGAACAGAATTTGGGGAAACACAGTGATTCCCAATGGGCAAAGAGGTCAGGCAAGGCTGAATCCTATCACCCTACTTATTTAACTTATATGCTGACAACATCATAAGAAAAGCAGAATTAGAATCAGAAAAGCAATATTAACAAGCTATGTGGATGACACCATATTATTAGCAGAAGACATTCAGGAATTGGAAAAGTTAGTAAGGAAGGTCAAAAATGAAAGTGCAAAGGCAGGTCTGATGCTGAATATAAAGAAAACAAAAATAATGACCACAGAAGAAATACACAAATTCAATCTGGACAATGGAGAAATTGAAATAGTTAAAAAATTCCCATATCTAGGATCCAACACTGACCAGAATGGAGACTGCAGTCAAGAAATAGGAAGAAGACTAGGAATGGGAAGGGCAGCAATGAAAAAACTGGAAAAGATACTGAAGAGCAAAGACATACAATGAGCACGAAAGTCAGAATCGTTCAGGCCATTGTATTCCCAATTACTATGTACGGATGTGAGAGCTGGACAGTGAAGGAAGCAAACAGAAAGAAAATCAACGCATTTGAAATGTGATGCTGGAGAAGAGTACTTAGGATACCATGGACAGCCAAGAAGACAAACAAATGGGTTCTTGAACAGATCAGATCAGGGCTCTCCTTGGAAGCAAAGATGATCAAGTTGAGACTATTGTCCTTTGGCCACATCATGAGAAGGCAGGGATCACTAAGAAAAACAATAATGCTAGGAAAGGTAGAGGGTAGAAGAAAGATGGATAGACTCGATCGGGGGATTATGGGCAAGGACTTGCAGGATCTGGGCAAAGCAATGGAAGGTAGGTATATTTAGAGATGTTTCATTCACAGGATTGCCGTGAGTTGAAATCAACTCGAGGGCAGCTAACAACAAATGCAAAGCTTACCCAACCTGGTTGTTTCATTTAACACATGCATATTTTTGGTTTTGAATAAAAAGTTTGCAGAAATACATTGAACTGTTTTTTTTTTCTTTTTTAAAAGGAAGACAGCTGGTCCTGAAGATTGGCTTCAATATGAAGAAAGGGTATTCACTTTTTCTGCTTTTTATGAAGGTCCATTTTTTGTAATATTTATAAGGTTATCTAACACATACTTTGGCTAAAACTGAAGGGGTTTTCTTTTGAGTGCTTGGAAGTAATTAGTTGCAACAATGAGTTACACGTAATTAATTTATTTTCTACTAACAAAGGTAAGGTGAATTATATGGTGATGATACCTTATTGGGAAACCTTACTCCTTCTGCAGTGCAAGTGTTCTCATGTCTGAGTTACTTGTATAAGTACTGGCAAGTGGCCTCACTGAAACACGTGTGGCCAAGCTATTTCACAGTGTGGCTGAGAAGGCAAATGTTATTAACAAGAAAGAATAAATAAGCTAGGAGAGGCTGCAGCAGCTTTCTTTTGACTGAGCCCTCTTTGAAGGGGAAAATTCTACCCCCTTCTCTCTCCTCTTCTCTGCTGACCTACCTGAGTACAAACTACTTTTTGCACTGTGAACTGAGTTTGCAGCAAATGAAGTAAGCTGAGTATACAGGGGGGAAGTGGGAGGAGGGGGAGAAAATGGGACATTTTAAAATCAGTTGGAAAAGTGGGATGACAAAGAATTAATCAGAACTGTTCATGACACATCAAGGCAGTTGGAGCTAAGAATGGAAAGATATAGCTAGCATCTATCTATCTATCTATTCTATCTATTCTATCTATCCATCCTTCATTCCTTTCTTCCTCCATCTCTCTTTGGGGAGGGAGCAATTTACACCAAATGGGGACGTTTTGGGTAAACCCCACAGCTGTGTGTAAGAAGGGACAAAAAGATTAAACTTCCATCACTCTGTAAGGCTTTCCATAAAATGAGAATCCTCCCAGATGAAATAAAACAAAAGAAATAATAACAATATTTTCTAAAGAAAAGAAATAACAGAGGTGTCAAGGTGGTCCCTCAGGCCATTTCTCCTCCACTTTCAATTCAATATGCTAAATGTATGTCAGCCTTCACCCCTCTGGCTTGACAAGGTGTGATGGACTATAAGAACCATCACTTACAGCCAATATGTCGATCAGCAATATGGTCTGGAGTGAGAGGAGTAATGGTACTATATAACATATCTTGAGGATGCCAGGTCAGAGGAAGCAGAGAAACTTCCCACAAACATATTCCAACACAATTAGCCACAAAGCAACTAATAGCAGCAGTGCAACACCTTAAACAATTGTTTAATTCATGTACGATGGCAGCAGCAAAACAGAATGGCACACTAAGGCTGGCATAGGGAAGGCATTATTAATATGTTCCACATTGGCCTGTGGACCCGAATGAGAAAGTATGACCTTAACTAGAGTTTGGAAGTACCAGGTTGCAAGCAACATTGCTTGTAATAAATTACTTTTGGTGTTACAAAGGGCATAAAAATGGTAACAGTTTAATCTTTTTTTTTACTAGTTATTAATTTTGGGTGGTAATTTGCGGCACATTTCTGCCATTTCTAGCCATTATTCTATTTTAAGTGGGGTTTTTTTGTTTTTGTTTTTTTGGTAAAATAATGATAGCCATAGTAAAAGAGATGATGTACTTAAAAAGTAAGGTGTTAACAATGATACAAACATACTACTCTCAAAGCAATAAGTAACAGCTAACGTAGCACATTGAAAAATTAATGAGTAACTACTAATGCATTACTTGGGGGGTGGGTGTGTGTGGAATCCCCAGATCTGAACTGAGCAATTTTCTTTAACTAACTCCCCCACATCTTACCATGGTTCAATAATTTGTTTGGTAGTACCCAAACCAATCCCTCTGCATTAGTTGGAAAGCTTTTCAGTCAAAATTGCAAACAAGTAAATTAACCAAAGAGGAACTATAAGTAATCAAATCTGGAGGCATGCCATTAATTACATTTGAATGGCAAGACATAGCGCTGCAGTACAGGCTCTCATATTAAAACAAAGCATTTAATTAAGTCAACAGACAACAAAATGCAATGAACAATATTCAAATGGGGAAGAAAACATGCAAAAATAGCCAGCTTGCCTCGGTCATTGTTTCACATCTAAACATGTCGATTCCTGGGTACGTATCAGCCATGCACAATGTTGGCATTCAAAGCTGCTGTGGGTCAAGTGTGATGTTCTTTTAACGGCAACAATGAAACATCTGGCACTATGAAATGTTAATGCATGATATCATATTGAAAATCGGAAAGGGAAAAATCAGCTCCCAAACACCCTCTGTTTTGGAAGATTTTGATGGTGTGCATTTGAGACTGTTGCCTAGCTTCATTTCAGCTAAGGCTCATTTGTAAATTCTTTTTGGAAAATGTGTTCAACACCCACAGCCTGCAAAGTCAAATATTGCGGCAGCATCCTAACTAATTCCTGCTAAACAAAGATGAACTGAGAATTAGTGAGTTTGTGACTTATTTCAGTCACAAACTCACCAAGTGGCCCTTTAGTGGCCCAAATATTGCAACACACATATAATAGGAAGACAATAGTATAGGTTGAGTATTGCTTATCCAGAAGTCCAAAATCCAAATTCCTCCAAAATCCAAAATTGTCCACATGGGTGCCTGAGATAGTGACACTTTTGCTTTCTGATGGTTCAGTGTATACAAACTATGTTTCATGCAAACAATTACTAAAAAAAAATATTGTGTTTAAAATTACCTTCAGGCTATGTACATAAAAAGTGCATAGATATCTCATAATGTATATGCAAATATTCCAAAATCCAAAATCTGGTCCCCAGCATTTTGCACAAGGGCTATTCAACTTGGATAACATGCTGGATTATTGTTAGAGGGAATCAACAGAAAAAGACAATGGTGCTGGAAAGGTGGAAGGCAGCAGAAAAAGCAGAAGATCATATTCTAGGTGGATAGACTGAGAGGTTTATCGCATTAACTTTTAAGTTGACATCAGCTTACCAGGATGCAGCTAGGACATGGCATGGAGGCGGGAATTATCACACTGTAATTCGCTGCCAAATCCGCCAGATGATGGTAGCCCGGGTCCTAGCCACACTCTGCCAGCCACCATTAAAACTCTGTTTTCAAAAAAGGATGGCTGAGCACAGCTGGGACCGCGGCTGCAATCACTTGGTGGATTCAGTGGCAAATTACAGTGCAATAATTCCCACCTCCATGCCATGTCCCGGCTGCATCCTAGTAGGCTGATGTCAACTTAAAAGGTAATGTAATAAACCTGTCAGTTAGGGTTCTGAAGGACCTGAGCAGAGAGGCTGAGGACAGGAATCTTGGATATTTCTCATCCACAAGGTTGCTATGAGTTGAAGCTGGTTCAAGGGCAGCTAACAACAACAAATTTCAGAAGAAGGAACTGGCAAAACTACCTCTGCTTCAAATCAAGACTCAAGATAAGCAAACGAATGCCACCCAGGCTCAAGGGGTTTACCAATTAAATCCAGACAAATGGATTACCAATTAAACAGACACAAATTCCCCTCACATATCTCCCACACAACACATCTCCAAGCTGTGTCATTCAACACAGCGCAACACACAAACTAACTCCACCATTAACATGTAAAAGCCACTTCCTCCAAAACAAGGGTCCCACAGATATATAGATGCCAGCCACATTTACAGGCGAAATGTCAGGAATCAGTGTCTCCAGAATGTGGCCACACCACCCGAAAAATCCACAGAAAACCACCTCTGAGTATTTCTTGCCTAAGAAAACCCTATGAAATTAATGGGGTTGCCATAAGTCAACAAGCAACTTGAAGGCACACATGTGCACACACAACAACAACATTAAACCAATGGTTGAGTGCATGACTCTGTAACACACACACACCTTACACACAAGATGTCAGTCTCTAGCCATTTGCTGTAGGAAGAGGTAGGTAGGTGACCAGATAGCATTAGTCCTGGATGCATTTCTATTGCTGGAGGAAATGCATCCCAGAGATGCCAAACTACAGCCAGGACTAGCATTGCCTGGTTGCCTCCCTTCTTCTCCCAATGCAAGTAAAGTATTATTGTTATAGTTATTATCTTTTTCTCAGTTTGGGACTGAGAAACGCTTACAAGCATTAAAGCAGATACAGCTAAAAGGTTTACTTTGTACAAGAGTTACAGTTATAAAGATCAATAAAGTTAAAAACAGTTAAAAATAAGCCATTAAAAATGATACATCATATGTGTTGTTTCTTCTCCCTCAGCAGTCAGCCCTCAAAGGCTTCTTGAAACAGAAAGGTCTTTACCTGCCTATGAAAGAATAAGGAGGAGAATGCCAGACTGCCCTCACTGGGAAAGGAGCCTGGATGCTGCCACCAAGAAGGCTTTCTCCCATGTTCCCACCAGATGTACCTGGAAGGGTGGTGAGAAAGAGATAATGGACTCCCAAGAAGATCTGAAAACATGGCCAGGCTCATATGGGAGATTATGGTCCTTCAGAAGGCTGTGCTTTGATGGTATTTTGGGCTGTTGCATGAGGAGCTAGTGAAAGTTCCTTGCACAAAGTCCCAGATCAAACATATGCAGTGTGCAGAAGCAAATGTTATGTGTATGTCACTAACAGGATTCCAGCCAACATATGTAAATGATTCTGAACACATGGGAAAAGCATTACAGGCAGTGTAGTGCGGTGGTTTGAGTGTTAGACTATAACTCTGGAGACCTGGGTTTGATTCCCAGATTGGCCACAAAACCCACTAAGGCAAATGATGTGCTGTCAGCTTCAGGAGAAGACAATGACAAACATCCTCTGAACCAATCTTGCCAAGAAAACTGCATGATAGGTTTGCTTTAGGTCAACATAAGTCAGGAACAACTTGAAGGCACATAACAAAAAGAAAGTGATCCACTACTGGCCCATGCGCAGAATGCTGACCTATAGCTCTGATGTAGAATGCTCGGCCACAGAATCTGAAACATTTAAGTTTATCACTCATCATTTCCAGAACGATCCAGGCACGGGCTGAGAATGGAATAGAACAGGTGAAAACATGTTTCAATGCTCAGGAAAATGCCACCAATGCTGCTGGGAATCCCCAAGCTGTTCCCCATCCATGCTATAGCAATTGATTTTTAAGAACTGTAGCTTTCCATTCTTCAAAACCAGCAGCCATGGAACAGATGGGGAATGGCTTAGGGACTCCTGGTGGCATCAGCGGCATTTTCCTGAGTGGTAAAATCTGTTCTCACCCATTCTGTCCCGTTCTTAGCCCGTGCCCGGATCATCTGAAAATGACAAGTGATAAACATAATTGGGGTAAGTCACACAGTAAACCAGCTCTATGAAGAGCCACAGCCTTAAGGCAGCTGAAGCACCTTCAAGTGGTGGAGCCCAAACACTTCTCTTTGCTATCAGAAATGAGATGCTTTTTGGAATGTCTCAAAGCCCTTGTCTATGGCTTTCCTTGATGGAAAAGGCAAAGATGTCTTCCTCCATCTGGAGGATCTACCAAAGGATATGTTAGGAACTGTGAAGTCGAAGGCTTTCATGGTCGGGCATCCATAGTTTTTTGTGGGTTTTTTGGGCTGTGTGGCCATGTTCTAGAAGAGTTTCTTTCTGATGTTTCGGCAGCATCTCTGGCTGGCAGATGTTATTTCCCCTTCTTTTCCTCACAGAGGCCTGGCTTATGATGGCTGACTGATTTTATGACATTTTCTGTTCTTTTTGGGTCCAGGTTATGGGAATGACTTGTCAGATTTGTAATTGTTAATACTTTTAGTAAGCTTCATTCCAGCAAGTTTTATCTTATTCTGTACAATTGACAGCTTGACCTCAGGGTCACAAAGAGAAATGTAGAGAGGCAGGGAAGAGAAGTAAGGGGAAATAAAAAGGAGAGGAGGGATGGAGCATGGCTGTCCAGGAAAATCACAAAAGTGTTTTTTCTCCTGTAATGCACTGCATATAATTTCAGTGACAACTGCTTTATTCAAATAAGTGCTATAAGCACACACATATAACACCTTGGATTACAATGAGCCTGAAAGGTAGTATCTTAATTTTCTTGGCTGGACAATATTAGACCAACCACATTCACTTCCATAAGTGATAGTAATGTTTAAGATCCCACACAATAGATTGTAAGGCTGAGATCAGGGACTATCTTTCCTTCCTTTTTGTGTTTACTGATGTATAAGCCACTCCAAGAGACTTTTCAGATGTTGAGTGGTATAGTAATGTTTGTTGTTAACTGCCCTTAAGTTGATTCCAGCCCATGGCGACCCTGTGGATGAAACATTTCCAAGACTCCCTGTCCTCCACAGCTCTTCTTAGTTCCTGCAAAGTCATACCCATGACCTCCTTAATAGAGTCCATCCATCTAGCATGTGGCCTTCCTCAATTTCTACTTCCCCCCACCTGTCTCACCATTATTATTTTTTTCTAATGAGTCCTCTCTTCTCATGATATGTCCAAAATACGACAGCCTAAGTTTTGTCTTTTTGGCTGTCCATGGGATCCTCAGCACTCTTCGCCAGCACCACATTCTCTCAAATGCATTTATTTTCTTCCTATCTTGTTTCTTAATTGTCCAGCTCTCACATCCATACATGGTATTAGAGAATACAATGGCTTGAATGATTCTAAATTTACAAATAGTAATGGTGCAAAGAAATGAACAAGATGCAACTCAAAAGACAGAGAATAGCATGAGGGCACTTAATTGTGCTGGTTCCTAGCATGGCTATTAGTCCAGATGATGAAGGGCCCAATTCCTAATTCTGGTGCTAACTGTCCTGATGACCCAGAGCCATTTCAGCACTGAACTTGCATTATACCACTCTTAAGATATATTTTAATAACTCACTTTTTGCTCTGGATCTTCCCAGAAAATCCAGAACTATTCAGAGGGATGCTAGGCAGCTATTACAATGTGTCCTGCTGTGCAGGCATGAGTCACTCCCTCTAAGATCAGAATAAGGTGCCAAGCCAAGTGATTGATGCTAGCTGTCTCCTTCTGATCTCAAGGTGAAGGCCAAGATGGTGATGCTGCCCACTCTCACATTCCACAATCAGAACTTAAATAAACTGAGAGTCAGATTTTACTTCAACACTGTCCTTGGGACAGTGTTCTCCACCACACCTGAGGGCCAGAAGGCTGGGTTGGAGATCATTTGGCACACCCCATCTCAAGATTCATGGAATTATAAAAGAGGAAGGGATTATAAGGGCAGTCCAACCCCATACAGAAATTAAGTAGATTGAGAGGAATATACAACTAAAGCCCTCCTGAGACAAAGACCTCCAATGAAGCAGAGCCCATCACTCTCTAAAGCAGTCTATTCTACAGTAAATATGTTCTTAATGTTTAGGTGGAACCTCATTTCTTGTAGTTTTAATCCATTGGTTTGGTGAGCAGCAGCTCCAGCTTTTACACGATATTCCACCAGATATTTAAAGATGGCTATCATGTCACTTCTCAGTCTACATTCTCAGATAAACATGGCCCCCTAAATTGTTCTTCATAGGGCTTGGTTTCCCAACTTTTGATCATCTTGGTTGTCTTCCTCTGGACCTGTCCCA